>LR738711.1:37254136-37331291 GCA_902687465.1 Secale cereale
AGGGAAGAAGCTCGGCGGCGGCGGGGGGCGAGGGAAGCGAAACGGAAGTGGAGAAAAGAAAATCCGGCGTACATGGGTGGGAGGATGGGCGGAGGGCGAAATGGATTTTTATGAGAGGAAACTTTATTCTTTTTTAGGCGTATATATACGTAGGTAATACAAATAGTATAAGTACCAAGCGGTCAGCTTGATAAGCTACATAAAAAAATTTGCAATAAAAAAAATACAAATAGTATAAGTAGATATTTTTTTTTTTGAAAAGGATCATATCTATTACTATAAAAAAGTACCTCAAACATAAGAAAAACTAGCTTATACCCCGCGCGTTGCTGCGGGAAATCTTAGTCCGATGCACGTGATATATTATGTAAACTGAATATATTTTCTGTATAGTAGATATATGATTTTAAGACAAAAAGAGGCATCACAGTATTCGAGTATTGTAATTTAAAGATAGGCATCATTCCATGCTTTGCACGCAACAAAGAACAATATATAGTTAGACCGTTTGAGAGATCCTGCAGGTGCGCTCCCAGAATTTTGCATCTGGCATCAGGGATCAAAATTAAGTTTTTAACAATGTGACGTGGATGCAAATGCAAATAGCCCCTAGTCATGAAAGCAAGGTTAGTCATGAAAGCAAATGTAAATTTGTTGCACATAACTGATTCGCTGTGATAGGCTTCTCTTTATATATCCAGAGGATTTTTTTTAAATGTTGAGTACTCTTTCTACCTTCTTTTTTATTAGATCAAAGAGTTTCTCATACATTAAGAGACAGTTTTGTATTGATGTTGAATGCATGGTGGCGGAAAGTTCGTGACTAAGTCTGTATCCTGTGTAGCTTCTCCCTATTGCTTCTTGCACTGAAAAAGGAAGATAATGCTTTGAACAAAACAGCCATATGTAGTTCAGTCAGCTTCAATGCAATGCATGGGTGGTGTCCCAACCAAAGCAAGTTCCAGAACAATATAAAGGCCTGAAAGATCAAAGTAATTACCCTCGTAAGAAAAACCAGGTAAGATCAGTTTACTTGCGCAAGATAAAATGAATTAGAGCAAGGAGGGGTACCTTAATTAGCAAATCATTGAAGAAGATCGTAGCTATTTATGCTCACTGAATTCTTGAGTTCAGATCTCATAAGAAAGAAGCACACTCATAAAACTACATGTGCCCTTGTGAGTTCACTTATCACATAAGAAATGTACTGAATAAAATGTTTGTGTGAGTACAGATGACAAGAGTAATAATTTACCAAATACTTCCAGAGATGATGCCCAGTTGGCTTGTAAAGGGAAACTATTTGTGCATCTGTAGATGATTTCCCGTTTTCTGGGAGTGAACCGAACTGAACTACTTTGCTAAGCGAAGATGTCTGTCTGATAGGCAAAGCAGACATAGCAAAGCTTCTTGTACGTGTTCGGGAGAGGATGCCTGTTGTGACAACGATCAGACTGGTAGCGCACGTTTACGGACACCAGTGGGTAGAACCGCAGAAGTCACTGAGATATGAACATTGGACGCAATCGACAATGGCAACCAGACGTGCAGTGACCCGGCGATTGGTGACGCCTGCAGTACTGGGCGAGTGACGGGCGACCAACGAAGTGACGAATCAATTGATCTGTCTATCGGCGTCCATGACGCTCGTCTTCCGCCGTCGACCAAATCAATAGCTACGACGGCTTCATGATCTTGATCAAATGATGTATGGATGCGCCCCTAGAACTGGGTGGCGTCGTGACTTCCTCCGTAGTGCACACCAGTGGCGGTTCCAGGAATTGAACTTAGCCGGGGCGAAATATTTAAGGTATTTTTTTTATGGAGAAATGCAAGTCTGCCAAACCAATACTTATAAAATTCAAATACGAAGTTAGATGCACCAAAAAATTAACATAACTAATGATTGAAAATTGTTAGGATTCAAGTAGGTGATGTAACCACCAAAAATCACAAAATATGACATAAACGTCACAAGAACTACTAAGAGTATCAAAAGCCGGACATAGCAAATATATCCCCTTAAACGCCTCCGGACGCGCCCGGTCAGTGACCGGGCATGTCCGTTTTGAGCCTCTATTTATCCGTTCGTGCAGCCAAGCTCCGCATTTTCTTCCTCATATATTCGATCACTTGCATGTGGTGGAGATGACGAGAGAGAAAAAAAATTAAAGAAAGAGAAAAGATGGTCCGGAGTGAGGACGCGTCCTACGGTCGGCGTCGGCGGCTGGTGAGGCAGACTGGCGTCTACCGCAGCTCTGGGGCGGCGAGTCGGCGACGGCTAGGTTGCGCAGTTACGCTCGCTTCCTCGACCAATTTGGGTCCCCCCGGAGCATTTTTTTTGACGGGTTTGCTTGGTGTTCCTGGGAGCTAATTTGGGGCGTGGGTCAATTCTTTTCTGAGCAGATGGGGCGTGGGTCAATGGGTGTGGTCGCGTTAGCGTTTGGGCTTTGTGCTGCAACTGGGTCTTGGTGTGGCCATTCTAACATATCTGTGTTAGCCCACGTACAGCAAATCGTATTTTCTTGTATACGTATTTCCGTCGATCCGGGGCGGCCGACCATGCTGGCCCCTACAGTGGCGCCGCCACTGGTGCACACCACAGGCACCCGTCTGCCCGTTGGCCCGAATCCCACTTCTGATCTTCTCTGAAACCAAAAGACTGACTGTTGGAGAAGCCCAAAGGCAGCACTGGGTCGTCCAACATGCAATGGGGCAACGCTCTTGTAGCAGCCACCTCAACTACTATGGATCCTGCATGATTTTAATTGGAGGGAAGACTGGGTGTTTTCATCTGTGGCGTAGTATATACCTGGCGTTCATCTTCAGGTCGCAGTGTGCTTGGTTCTGGTGCGGGCGCGTCGTAGGTGGCGGCGAGTTGACGCTCGAACGCCTTCCAGTTATTAGACATCGAGGAATTACGGCCGGGGCCGGGGATCGCCAGCGGTGGCACGTCGCCTGTCTCGCTCAAGGACCACAGAGATGCAGAGTCTATGTCAGGCTGCTCCTCCTCGTAAGGTAGGTGGTGCGGTGGTGGCCGCACAGTGAGATATTCATGGAGGAAGGGGCGAGATCTCTGTTGGGTGGACGCTTGAGCATAAATTGGAAGGAGATGGGACTCCACCATTCATCCATTCTACAACGGATGGATATTTATTTATGAGTATGACCCATGTACAACTCAGTTACAGAAGATGAAGATGAAGGGATGCGGAGAAATTAAATCACATAATCACATTTACGCTAGGAAACAGAACGCAAGACCATGAAAGCTTATGTGGCAATGATGCTGATGCAGGACCATGAAAGCTGATGTGGCATGATGGTGATGTGGATAGTGTGCATGTTGAGAGAATAAGTAGAAGTGGGGAGCAACTTCTTAAGAATGTTAGATTACATCGAGGTCCATGGACCATCGAACGACCATTGCCGCCGCCAGAACGAGCCGCACACGCGCCGTTTATACCACCTGTGCCTCCCTGACCTTATCGATGACATCCGGAAAGTCTTCATGCACGTGCCCCTATGGACCAGTGTCTTGGAGCCACAATCGCCGCCTTTGAATCCTTAAATCGATCTTAAGAACCTGACACCAAATATCACCGTTGCGTACGCACGGCGGGAACTAACCTCGCCACTCTAAGGACCTGGCAGGGTCTACACCGGAGCTCCGTCTAATCCGTCCAACGGACGAACTTGAGGAGGATCGAAGCCCGAAAGACTGACTCGAAGAAGGAGCGCCACGCCATCCGTCCAAACGCCACCCCTGTGAGAACTAAAACCCTACCTATCTTCTAGCGGGAGTCGAGACACCAGGATTCTCCTTCCCGCCACCGGCCGTCAGAGCGGCAGGCGAAAGGGAGGCGAATCCACGGGCTCGCCTCGGGAGAGAGGGGAAAGAAAAGCTTAGTGGATGGCACACGTTTGTTACACATTATAAATAGAGATTTAATAACATGGCGAAGTGTATTCTTTGTTTTGCAGAGCATGCTCGGAAGATTATGGTGGGTTTAAGATGTGGTTCAGAGAATCTATCAATTGTGGCGTCCTTGGTGCCACTTCTTTGCATATGTCGTTACTTGTAGTTCCAGTTGGAGTATCGAATTATGATTTCATTTTCGGGGAAGGGAGACCAGAGGGAAGCATTCATATAGTCCAAACCCCGTGGGTGCAGTGCACATGTTGGAGCAAATCAGCCAAGTTTGCACTAGCAGGTTGTGCAGTGAAGAGGGAGTTGTAGAAATCATGAATATGATCCTTTAAAGCCCCCTAACATAAAATAAACTTCCTCGCAGCTTAGTCATTTTGTTTCTCATTTTTCTCTTTGAACAACAATTGTGAAAAATTGTGTACTATGGTCACCATTTTTCAACCAATCTATGTGTGCTCTTTGTTTTCAATAGGTGTCCATCTGTTCTTCCGGTCATTCCACACTTGAGATTTTCTAATAGTACATGGCGACTGAATGCCATTTAATATGCAGTTTTTTTGGGGTTGTTTGGATTGTTTACAAACACTCGTGGGCATACATGGCGCGGAGATTAAAGCACCTCTGGCTGACTCTGGAAGAACGGTCGAATCGACCGTTTCCAGCGAGCCAGGCCCGAGGATTGGGAGGGGGTGCACGTAGGTTACAATGGTTGCACGCACGGGGACACAAGGTAGAGGCCGGGTTGGTTCCCGAAGCGCCGTCGTAAGTACCCTCGCCCTCCTCCCGCTGCTCACTCTCTCTGATAGCGGAAAGAGATCGAACACAACGATCGTATTGCCATCGGGCAGCTTATGTAGAGTTACAGAGAGGGGCACGAACCCACGATGGTGATCGTGGGCTGGCGAGTGCGGTGCGTGAGATCGTGAGGCTACAGGGAAAACTGCACACACGTCTACCACCTATACATGTATTCTACACTGTATTCTAACACCCCCCCGCAGTCTTGGCGTCGGCGTTGGAGACGCAGAGACTGGAACGAAACTCGTTGAAGACATCGGTGGGCAGCCCCTTCGTCATTACGTCAGCGAATTGCTGGCGTGTTGGAACATGCATGACGCGGAATTCGCCGAGGGCCACGCGTTCGCGGACGAAGTGGATGTCCAGCTCGATGTGTTTGGTGCGCCGATGGTGGACTGGATTGCTGGAGAGGTACACCGCCGATATGTTGTCGCAGTAGATCAAGCTCGCCGTGGCGACCGTGCACCGGAGCTCACCGAGGAGCTGGCGAAGCCAGACACATTCCGCAACGGTATTGGCGACCGCACGGTATTCCGCCTCTGCGCTGGAGCGCGAGACAGTGGCCTGACGCTTGGCGGACCAAGAGATGAGAGCATCGCCAAGGAACACGCAGTAGCCTGACGTAGAGCGTCGGGTGTCAGGGCAGCCGGCCCAGTCAGCGTCGGTGTAGGCGCGGAGCTCCAGTGTCGAGGAGGCACGAAGATGCAATCCGAGGTGAGGGGACCCGCGAACATACCGGAGAGCTCGCTTGAGTAGAGCGCGGTGACACTCCCGCGGATCGTGCATGTGAAGGCAGATTTGCTGGACAGCATACGCAAGCTCTGGGCGTGTGATTGTCAAGTATTGGAGCGCGCCAGCCAGGCTGCGGTAGGCTGTGGCGTCGGAGACGCGCGGCCCATCAGCAGCAGGCAGCTTGGCCTTGGTGTCCACGGGTGTTGGCGCAGCTTTGCAGTTGTCCATGCCGGCGCGCTCGAGGATGTCCTCAGCATACTGTGCCTGAGAGAGGAAGAAGCCACTGGGTGTGCGAGTCACTTGAATGCCGAGGAAGAAATGGAGCGCGCCCAAGTCCTTCATGGCAAACTCGCTGGTGAGGCTGGTGACGATGCGACGAAGAAGCGCGTCGGAGGAGGCCGTGAGGATGATGTCATCCACGTAGAGCAGGAGGTAGGCGGCGTCCTCGCCGCGCGAGAAGGTGAAGAGAGAAGTGTCGGAGCGCGTTGCAGTGAAGCCGATGGTGGTGAGGTAGCTTGCGAACCGGAGGAACCAGGCGCGCGGCGCTTGTTTGAGCCCGTAGAGGGACTTGGCAAGGCGGCACACATGATCGGGCTTGGCGGTGTCCACGAACCCAGCGGGCTGCAAGCAGAACACCTCCTCTTGGAGTGTGCCGTGCAAGAAGGCGTTCTTGACGTCCAGTTGATGAACTGGCCAAGAGCGGGACGCGGCGAGGGTGAGCACCGTGCGAATTGTGGCAGGCTTCACCACGGGCGAGAAGGTTTCGCCGTAGTCGACGCCGGCACGCTGGTTGAAGCCGCGGACGACCCAACGGGCTTTGTAGCGTTCGAGAGAGCCATCCGGTCGCAGCTTGTGCCGGAAGACCCATTTGCCGGTGATCACATTGGCGCGGGGTGGACGAGGAACGAGCTGCCAAGTGTTGTTGCTGACGAGCGCGGAGAATTCCTCCCGCATGGCCGCGACCCAGTTGGGATCGCGGAGAGCGTCGCGAACGGAGCGCGGCAGAGGAGAAATGCCCGCGGGAGGCGCGACGACGGCGGTGCAGACGTAGTCGTTGGCGTAGCGCTGGTTGGGGCAGTGGACGCCAGCACGCGCGCGGGTGATCATCCGTGGGGGAGCCGGAGGCGGTGAAGGCGTGGACGAGGAAGACGACGCAGAGCCGGGCGATGATGATCCAGCGGCTCCGCTGAAACTCCCATGAGGCGCGAGGGAGGCGGACGAAGCAGAGCCGTGCGATGGTGATCCAGCCGCTCCGTTTGAACGCCCGTGAGGCGCGAGGGAGGCGGACGAAGCAGAGCCACGCGATGGCGATCCGACCGTCCTGCTTGAATCCAGCGGATGCGCGCCAGGCGGGGACGGAGGCAAGCCGTCCGCGGTGGATCCGACGGCGGTCGTTGAACCTGCGGCTGGGGAGCCAGCGCGCCGAGTGGATGAAGAAGCCGGCGCCAGATCACGATGCAGGACGCCCGCGGGTACCTGAACAGGAGCAGGCACATAGCATGGGGTTGTCGGAGCGTTACGGGGAGCGCGAGGAGGGGTGGTGGCGAAGGGGAACACACGCTCATCGAAGCGCACATGGCGAGAGGTGAGTACACGGCGAGTGGCCGGATCATAACACCTGTAGCCACGGTGATCAGGTGAGTACCCGAAGAAGACACAAGCAACGGAGCGATGCGCCAGTTTATGTGGAGAGGTGGACGTGGTGTTGGGATAACACAAACACCCGAACACGCGGAGGATGGAGTAATCGGGCGGGCAGCCGAGCAGGAGGTCATGAGGTGTGCGCGAGGAGGTGGTGGAGCAGGGCTTGTAGTTGAGAAGAAGAGTGGCCGTGGCGAGTGCTTCCGCCCAAAAATGAGCAGGCATGGCAGCATGGAACAGGAGCGAGCGGGTGCTGTCGTTGAGAGTGCGCAAGATGCGCTCGGCCTTGCCATTCTGCTGGCTTGTGTAAGGGCAGGAAAGACGCAGCACAGAGCCGTGTTTGGCAAGGAGAGATCGTATGCTGATGTTGTCGAACTCTCGCCCATTGTCTGTCTGAAAGGCAAGAATGGGGCGCTCAAATTGTGTTTGGACATAGGCATAAAATTCAGTAAGAACAGCAAAGACATCTGACTTGTTACGAACGGGAAACGTCCACACATAGTGAGTACAACTGTCAAGGATAACTAGGTAATACTGAAAACCAGAGACACTGACGACTGGAGAAGTCCAAACATCTAAATGCAGCAACTGAAACGGAAAATAGCTACGGCTGTTGGATGCAGAGAATGGAAGACGAGCGTGCTTGGCGAGACGACAGGCATGGCAGGTGTGCGCGGCCGATGGTGTGCAGCTGAAGGAGAGCTGGGGCAAGGCCTGACGAAGAACGCCCGCGCCAGGGTGGCCCAGCCGCTGATGCCACAGCTCCACAGAAGCGACGCCAGCGAATGGTTGATGGGGAATGGCAGTGCAGGGGGTGACAGCGTACAGATCGCCGTCAGAATTACATCGCCGGATCACCTGGCGGGTGCGGAGGTCCTTGACAGAGAAACCAAACATGTCAAATTCAATGGAGATAGGATTGTCACGGGTTAGTTGACGAACAGACAAGAGATTGGTGATCAGGGAGGGAGAGAGGAGAACATTGCGCAGCACTAGGGGAGAATTGGTGGTGATGAGGGACCCCTGGCCAACGTGGGTGATCGGGAGATGGGCGCCATTGCCGATCACGATGTGGCGGGGAGAAGTGTGAGCACGGAGAGAAGAGAGAGTACCCGGGTTCGCAGTCATGTGCGATGTGGCGCCTGAATCCAGGTACCAGTCCGACGTGCTGGCAGTCGACGGGGACGGTGCCGAGGCCGCCTGAAGGGCAGCGTGCAGAGGCCCCATGTCCCAGGGCTGCGGGTGGGGCGGCGGTGGCGCAGTGCTGGAGCTGGCGCCCGGCGAGCCGTAGGTGAAGCCGGGCAGCGGGCAGTAGCCGACGCCAGGCGGGGCACCATAGGCGCCGTAGCCAGAGGCGGGCGGGACGGGCGCAGACGCCCCGGCGAAGTAGGCCTGCTGATGATGCGTGCCAGGGCGGGGCCCAAGGACGCCGGCGCCGGGAGCGCGCCACGGCATGGGCCACGCTTGTACCATCCCTGTCCAGGAATTGGCGCCTGGTGCGTGCCCCGGGAGCGCGGGAGCACCAGAAGCCGCAGGTGGCGGGGTTGATGAAGACGAGGCGCCAGGGCTGCCGCGCCCGCGGCGGCGACCACGGCCGCGCCCGCGCCCACCGCCGGAGTCAGCAGTAGGCGGCACTGGAGCAGGTGGAGATGGGTTCGCTGGGGACCGGGCGGCGACGAGAGCGTGTGCAGACTGGAGCCGGGCCGCCTGGGTCGCGCGGTGCTCCTCGAGAAGGAGGAAGGACCGAGCCTGGAGGAACGTGGGCAGAGGTACACGCGAGGTGAGGTGGGGAATCGCACCGTGGAACTGACGGCTCAGGCCGCGGATCATGTTGAAGAGCTGCTGCTTGTCGCCGACGGGCTGCCCCAGGTCACGGAGCTGATCGGTGAATGTCTTCAGACGGGCGCAGTACTCCATGATCGTCAGATCCCCCTGGATGGTGGCGTGGTACTCAGCGTCCAGGTACACCGCACGCGAGAGTTGGTTGTCGCGGAAGAGGCCCTCGAGGGCCGACCAGAGAACGGCCGCGGTGTCCTCGGGCTGCATGACGGCGGCGAGAAGCTCCGGTGAGATCGTGGCGTAGAGCCAGTGGACCACGCAGTGATCGATCATAACCCACTCGGGGTCACGGCGGGCCGGAGCAGCAGGGGCGATGATGTGGTCGCGGATGCCAAACATGCCGACGACGGTGAGGAAGAAACGGCACCACTGAGTGTAGTTGCCGCCGTTGAGATCGAGAACGACGGGGATATGATGGCGGATGTCGATGGTTTGCAGGACGGAGGAAGGAAAGGCGCGGGGTGGGAGGGGCGGCGGTGGAACCGCAGCACTGGGGTTCGCAACCTCCGGACGGAAAATCGCGTCCTGAAGGACGCCTCCGGCGGCGTGGTCGCCGTCAGCAGAGGAGTCAGGGGAGGAGACCGGATTGGTGTCCATGGCAGCGGAAGGGTGGGAAGGATTGGTCGCGAAAGGATTGAGATCCTCTGCGTCTGATACCATGATAGCGGAAAGAGATCGAACACAACGATCGTATTGCCATCGGGCAGCTTATGTAGAGTTACAGAGAGGGGCACGAACCCACGATGGTGATCGTGGGCTGGCGAGTGCGGTGCGTGAGATCGTGAGGCTACAGGGAAAACTGCACACACGTCTACCACCTATACATGTATTCTACACTGTATTCTAACACTCTCCTTCTCTCACCGCTCACTCTCCCCTTCTCTCTCCGCTCACTCTCCCCTCTATCTCTCACCGGGAGGACCACGACGAGCACCGCGACGAGCACCCTCCTCCACGTCAATGTTGGCATGCCCTCTGCGGTAACATCAATTTTTATGTGATCGCGTAACATTTGCCATGGATTGTAGACACCTGGTTGGGCTTCGATTTTGGGACCGTTTGAATCAATTTTGATTAGAGATTCGAGGGTTTTCACACACACACACGGGGTAGAAATTTCTACGGTTTGAACAAACCCTCGACTCGATTCATCAGCACTTCGGATATAGCCTAGCTGCAACTGAGATTCGAGGGTTTTGCACACATGGGAGAGGAATTTTGAGGTTTTAAACAAACCTTAGAATCGATTCATCGGCTCTTTGGATATCTTTTTGACGAAGTCGTCCGGAACAAACTTGATCATGCGTGTGGTACATTTTTTATTGGAGCCCTAGTTCATATGTGTTAGCAACACCCTTAATGCTTTCGGACGATCGGAGGGCCAAACTGTAGTTTGATTGCGCTCTGGACCTGCAGATGTTCCTCTGCTATGTAGGAATGAATATTCCGACAGTTGAGCAATGAAGTCCTTTTACCCCGCAAAAAAATGTGTATGTTCAGTGTAGATTGACAAGCTTATTATGGGAGGCAATGACATGGCTGGCAAGGAGGTCGCCGCTAACGGGAAGGGCAAAGGGACCGCCTCGGGGAAGAAGGGCAGGCTCATGCTGCAGATCGGACTGGAGGGGATGCATGCAAACAAACTATGTGCAAGATTTGGGTTTTGACATGTATTCACTCATCCAGACTGAGTCGGGATATGAAAAGTGCTGAAAATAGATGCAGATAACCAAACAGCTCCTTAAAACATAGCCAGAGAGGAACTGAGCATCGGAGAACCCAGTATAAGAAAGAACTCGACGATGATCAAATGATCCTTGCGCAAGTCACATCCATTACACAACAGAAGCCAGGATAGTTAGGGCGTCTCCAGGGCGGACCCGTAAACCTCCCGTAACCGTTCGGACCATGTTGTACGGACCACGGAAGCCATCCAACGCGGTCCGAACAAGATTTCTCCCGCAAAACAAAGACAAAAGTAAGGGAGGTCTGCGGGAGACCGGGCACGTGAAACATACAAATCCGACACCCCAGGGCCACCAAACCCTTCCTGAACCCCGCGACTCCATCCTCCCCATTTTCTCTTCTTCCTTCTTTCTCTTGCCGTGGCCGCTGCTCCACCACCTCGGCCACCACGCCATGCCCCTGACGGAAATTTGTGTCTCTGTCACCTCCTGCGATCCAGCAGGGCTCCTCGCCGCTTCTCCTCCGTCTCTCTTCAACCTCCTGTCCTCTAATCGCCCCGCCAGGTACCATCCTCTACCATGCTCGACAACTGTTCGATGAATTTCCGGAGCTGAAAACAATTGTCCCTTCTTATTTGTAGCAATGGATTCCAATTTGGACTACATATACGAGCAATATGTCGAGTCCTCCGACGGCTCGTTTTGCGGTTGTTCGTGGACCTGCAAAACAATGGGATTCGGAGACCTTGTGGGAGGTCATGACATGTTGTGTGATCATGCACAACATGATCGTCGAGGATAAGGGTGACGATGCTACCGCAGCTCTGGAATTTGAGAACATGGTGTTGGAAATATGAGCAATTTATCAAATGATTTTATTAACAGAGATGTTAGATAAAACATGACTATTATAACAGAGATAAAATATGTCATGTAATCTAACAAAGAGAAGGCCAATAGCATCCGTGCATATGAACTAGAACATAACGTATCTAAAATAGATAGTAGAAGAAGAAGCTGCAGTAGGATTCCGAATAAGAAGAACATGAACATGTCCGGAACAACGGCGGAAACATTGGTCTTGGGGTCGACATCCTCGCCGACCATGTCGTCGAAGAGGTTGTCGACGTCGGGGAAGTAGTCGCCGGCGTCCGTGATGAACTGGTCAGTAGTCGCGCGGAGCAGTCTGCAGCCGAAGAGGTGCGCCGTTCGGATTCAATCTCCACTACAGAAAAATGTTTTAGCTCCCGCGTGACCATTCGTATACCCGTCGTGCGTGGCAAAAATTTAGACATCGGCTCGGCTCATTCCCGTGGCGCGTCGCGTTGCGGCGGGCGCGGCGCGTGGATGTCCCTCTTGTTCTCATGCTCATACATGCGCGAAAACAACTTCCATTATAAGGAGGTCCAACTCCCACTAAACTAGTAATGTGGGACTAAACTTTAGTAGTACCATTGCCTTGCACGAATGGGCTAAATGGGCCTCTAGGATTTATTAGGAATTTCTGAAATTGCTATTGGGATGTCCCACAATAGACTAAATTCTAACCAGTGTTGCATGCGGCTATTTAAACTTTGTGCTCTTTGCATGCGGCTACTTGATCATGCAGACTAGGAAAAAATTCGGAAGGCCGGATGTATGCAGTTACGGTTGGATGGCTGCCTCCCGCATCCGTGTCCGCGGATTGGTTCCCCTCTGTCCGCGGATGGATGCGGGAGGTTTTTTGCGGGTTACCGTTGGAGATGCCCTTACTACTTACAATAGTTGGAATGTCAAAATATACACGAAACATAATTATCTAATTTTATTGAACCAGCCTCTTCCTCCATCCTCAATAGCAGTAGTTCCAAATACATTTTGTACCCCGCACTTCTCTTTTCCATCTTCCTTGCTCTGCCCTGTTCTTCAGCTTTATGTAAAAAAATTCAACAAGATCTGCCAGGATCACCAGCTGCTTCATATAGAAACAGTCCAGCCAAACAGACCAGGTCGGCAGCTACTGAGAAAGGAAATAGGGTCAAGAGCTCGGGTAGGAGCTGCCAACAACAAAAGAAGCTACCAAAATCAGCCTATCCAATATCTTGTTTCTTTGTTATTTTCATTATCTTAATTATATGTATTTTTTTCATTTAATCAATATAAGTATTCAGCAGAAGTCGAGAATCCTTTATGTGAATCCAACGACATACTGGCACAGACAGAATAACCCTGTTCTTCACGAAATATAGCACGCATCACTTGCTTTAATGCGTCTATCCTTTCCCGTGACTAAAAGGATTAAAGCCAATTCTTATAGAAGCCAGGCTCATAGACACATAAATCCTTTTCTCAGGAAAGGAGGGAAACCAGAGCAGGCAATCCAAGTAAGATAGTAGTACCTCACAGAGAACCTACAACGGAAGTACTCGCCGGATGACACAGGGAAACCAGAGCAGGCAATCCAAGTAAGATAGTAGCACGACACATGATCCATCGGCTGTGCTATGCTTGGTCTTATGCATGCATGGTTCGATTGATAGCATCGTCTGCACTATCATCTCCAAATCGTGCGCCGAGTATCGTTTGTATAGCAGCGTTCAACCTACAATGCTAAAATGAGCTGAGAAGATTGCAGTAGCAGCAGGCATAGCTTGACACAACAAAGAGCTTAGCCATCAAATTAGAATGCGAACCCGTGCCCGCAAAGAAGAGGCGACGCAGCAGCAACACGCCCTGTTTGGATACCCTGGGTTAGAGTTAGTTTGGGTTAGTTTGGACTCAACTAACCCAAAAGTATCCAAACAGGAGGGTTAGTTTGGGTTAGATGCATCTAACCCATCCAAAAAAACTAACCCACCTAAGAGGTGCTTATTTGGGTTAGTTCTCTTTGAGATCATTAAAAAAATGGCAAATTTTAACATGCTCCCTCTTACCCCTTATTTTTACATATGAGGTAAGAAGGTAAGAGTTAATCCGACCACTAATTAATGTGATCAACGGCTCAGATCTACTACATACTCTTACCTCTAAAAATATATATTTTTCTCCTGCTCTCTTCGCAGCAGATCCCTCCCCACTTCTTCGAAGTTTCTCGTCCTCTCTTTCCCTCCCTCTCGCACCGCCCGTGAAGGCGCCTCACCGTATCCGCGCTCTTATCCGTCAATCTAACCCTGTCACCCAAACACCTCTTCGGTTAGAGTTAGTTCAGAGTTAGTTCAGGGTTAGAATCTAACTCTAATCTCTAACTGAGTTAGAGTATCCAAACAGGGCCGATGACAATCTTCATTGAATTTGATGCAGCACGTGCAATTGATTACACCGAACGGCTTCCATCAGAACATGGGACGTGCAACCATGGGATGCGACGTGCACGGGCAGCCAGCATGCATGGATTGGCACGGCGTGCAGCAATGGCCGCAGCAGGACGCCTGCGCGGGCGCGTGAGTACGCGCGCACGATACGGCCAGCGCAGGACCGCACGAGCGACCACCGTACCGGCGTAACTGACCGCGGCAACCGATCCCGTCCGAGGGCTCATGAAGATGCTGATGAAGTAACAAACGGTGTTGACGACGGCAGGCGACGCAAACCGATTTATGAATCAGAAAACAAAAAAAAGAACACTGATTAGTCGATCGGCAAGAGAGAAAACCCCAATCAACAAATCAGAAGAAAAAAAGATTCTCAATGGCAGTCGATCAACACGGTCGACGGACGAACCCTAAGTACGGGCGACGCGGCCCTCGGAGGCGGTCATGGAGACCGACCGCCCCGGGGCGGAAGCGGCGAGCGGTGGCTAGGGTTTGGATCGGTTAGGTTGATACCATGTTAAAAGGGAGAGAGGGATTTGATGGAATAGTTCATTGTATTGCTTGAGCCTCGTGGGCATATATATAAAAGTACAAAGACCAACTTGGAGTACAAGACAGATCCAAATCCTAGTCTATCCTATACTTCCTAATAATCATATACTCAACAGTGTTGTTCGATGAGACTGACGAGGAGGACAATACCAAGGCCGCGCCCCGGCACCACAATGACGAAGAAGCCGGCACGACCACGGGCGCCGCCGACAGCGAGGAAGAGTAGTGGACGGTAGTCGCCGCCGCTCGTTTCCCAGGAAGGCCACCGTTCCTCCCCTCCTATCGACGCCAAGCTTGGTGGGCTCAACATCGGCGTCCAATCGCTTGGCAGAGACGTAGAGGCGGACAACTTCAGTTCCCGGGGCTCTGGAGGCGAAGTTGGAGAGCACAAAGGCGGAATTAGAGACGGTGAAGGCTCAGTTCTCGGGACTGATGGCCGGACACACGGACCGAACACCGGCGATCATTTAGATTAGGTATTAATTATATTCGAGAACCAGACTAGCACCGCTTTGATATAATTGTAATGAAATCTATCATGTTTATATGAAATCCGTCCGTGTTTATAGAAAATCGGGACTTGTTTAAACAATTTTTGTCCGCTTGGTTGGATTTGTTATGAAAATGTATGTGAACGAATAAAAGAGAATTTTTGCAGGTTGCCGTTGGATATGCCCTTATGTAATGTAGGCTTGTAGACGGCCATCAGCCCAAGGAGTCATGCATCGATTATTCGACAAAAATCAACTCGATAACAGCGGATTTTGAATATCATGCGGCGGATTTGGATATCATACCATCGAGGACAACTCAGCTGCTACTTTGTTGAGATGCACAGATCCTTACCATCTAGAATATGATCTGGTCGAGGACGGCCTCGGGGGTGCAGCCAGGCACGCCCCACCATTCGTGCCGCCTGTTGGCATTGTGTCGAACGCGGGGATGGTGCCGTTGGTGGAGACGATCTGGTCTTCGCGGCAACGGTCGAAGTACATCGTCCACAGCGTGTGGCTGTCGGCGGCGTACCTCGGCTCGTTCCGCTGCTCCCCCGACAGCGATGAACGGATGCGGGCGATCTCGGTCGGCTGTTCAGCCCTAGTGGGCACCGGGACGCCAGCGGCGCTCAACTTCCACAAGCCCGGCACCCGCATGTC
Organism: Secale cereale; assembly: GCA_902687465.1. Lineage (NCBI taxonomy): Eukaryota > Viridiplantae > Streptophyta > Magnoliopsida > Poales > Poaceae > Secale > Secale cereale. The sequence continues at coordinate 37,269,759 of LR738711.1, forward strand.
TGGGGGCGCAGGATAGTCGGCCTCGTAGAGGAGGCGCGCCTCGTCCTTGTCGAGATGGCGGCGACCAAAGCCGTTCACCGCCGCGGCGTCGCCGGGGTACCGCTCAGCCATTGCTCGTCGGCGGGGGAAGAGGGGGGAGAGTTGCTTCTGTGGTGAGCCGAGGCGAAAGAGAAGGCGAGTTGTGGCGGCTGTGGCGTTCACCGAAGCGGGGCGGTGAGAATCTGCATGGCGGGTTACACGTGGCGTGAGCGGGCGGGACGCGCATCGCGTTGCCTTCACTGCGCCGTCCGTGATGCATCAATGGAGGCTGACCGGCGCGGCAGCGCGGCAGCCTTGGCATTGATTCCAGCGAGAGCCGAGGCGATGAGGACGACGAAGCGGCGTGTCGCTGACTCGACGGGACCATTCCCGTTCGCGCCAAAATCGGTTCCCCGGCGCCCAAGCACGCCGGGTTCGGCCTGGATCCGTTGACGTCAGCTTCGGCCCAAACCAGCGAAAAACGGACTCATAGAACACGACTGAACCGTTTTTTTAACGCCGTCGCTAAAAAATGACCTGGGAGCCTACTTGGGGCGCGGTTGGAGACGCTCTTAGCTACCCAATCAGCAAAATCGGCATGAGAAACATGAACCGTGAGTTTTTGGGAGCAATCACTGTAGTACTATACTCTCCTCCCACACCACTCCTTTCTCCCTGTCACACATGTGGAAGATGGGAAGATCACCAAAGCGGGCCCTTTCTACTGTATGCTGCGCCAAACCTCCATGGTCATGACCTACATTTCCGGGTACGCATGCTTCAAGTACCAAGCAGGTACGGACACACACAAAGAGTAAAATCTAAACAAAACACAAGACTGACCATGTTGGCTACATTTGAAATCTTAAATCGCAAACCCTCTTTGGCGTGACGAAGGTTAGGCCAACTTCAACGCGCGATCCTAAATGGACGTCCGTTTTGTCCGTTTTCCGTCCGTTTGGGGTGGCAATGCGGTCGTGTCCGTCCGGATGCATCGATGAGGCGGCCGCATCTTGTCTGTTCGAGGAAATACAAATATTTGATATTGCACGTCTGAAATAGTGTTATTATTACAACCCAATCGAAAATAAAAATAAAATCAAATAGTATTATTCCAATCCAACTAAAATTTGTTCGCACGAAAAGAAATTGAATCCATAGATGCATCTATGGTTGCCAATGTGTGTTCACATGTGCTCAACCAAGTTATCCTGGAACTCGATATGAGTCTACCAATCACACGATTTCCGATGAAACTCGGCAAACTGTTCAAAGGTTGCAGCAGGTGCATGCTTAGGCTCAACATTTTCACCCTAGAAATCAAACCATTGGTCATAGATGCTATCAGCGCGCTCATCCTTCACGATCATGTTGTGCGTGATCAGACAAGCAGTCATCACCTCCCAAAGCTTCTTTGTGCTCCATGTCAATGCAGGGTTAAGAAAGATACCCCATCGAGACCGAAGCACACCAAAAGCACGCTCCACATCCTTCCCGGCACTCTGCTGCATTTGGGCAAATCTCTGTCTCTTCTCTCTTGCGGGTTGGGTATGGTCTTCACAAGAATGGAACACTGAGGATAGATACCATCAGCTAGGTAATATTCCTTGTTGTAATGGTGGCCATTGACCTCAAAGTTGACCTTCGAAGAGTGGCTTTTTGCAAGCCTTGCAAACACCGGAGAACGCTGAAGAATAGTAATATCATTCTGAGAACCAGCCACGCCAAAGAAAGAATGCCATATCCAGAGATCTTGTGAAGCCACGATCTCTAGTATAACAGTGGCACCTTTCACATGCCACTTGTATTGCACATGCCAAGCAAATGGACAGTTTTCTTCCACTTCCAGTGCATACAATCTATACTACCGAGCATGCTCGGAAAGCCTCTCTCGGCATTGATCGCGAACAACCTCTCTGTGTCAGCTGCAGTTGGCTCTCTGAGGTACTCAGGGCCGAACACTTGCACCACGACCGTGCAGAAACTATAGAGAGACATGAGACATGTTTACTCACTCATACGAACATACTCATCCACAAGATCACCAGGACTTCCATATGCAAGCATGTGGATAGCCGCAGTGCATTTCTGGTATGAAGAGAAACCAAGCTTGCCAAGGGCATCCTCTTTGCACTCAAAGTATGGGCCATGTGCCGAATACGATTGAACACATGCCTTCTCATTCGGAATCGACGACAAAATTCCTGAAGAGTGCACCGTCCTTGAAGTAATCGACATAGAGAAGGGTGTGGCCTTTCTCCCTATTGCAGTTCAAGGCCGGAGCATGGCCAGGGATTGATCCCCTGAACCGAGGCCGCTTCCTACTAATGTGTTCATGCAAGACCAACGCAAACAGCCAGCTCTTCATCATCCGACGAGCAAACGAAGTTGTGAAAGAAAAACTCATCACCGCTATCCATTGTACCTTGTGAGCAACCCGTGGAACGCCTTGCGGTCGTGCTGGATGCGCGGCCGGAATAGTGCATGTCATGCTCCTCTCGCAGGCGACGCCGGCCGACTGGAGGTGGTGGTGCTGGCAGGAGCCCTGCGGTAACGAACGGCCGTCCGGAGTAGGTCTAGGACTGCGGGCGACGCCGACTGCCGTTTCTATCTCTCACACCGACGACCAAGGAGAACCGAAGTCGGTGCGGAGACAGCTACGTCATGGCGTGGTGCTAGTTGGGATGGCCTTTGTGGAACACAACGTAGCAGGGGAGGATGGCGGCGGCGGCAATGCCCAGGGGGCAGGAGAAAATGGGGGAGGGGGTTCTATGTCCCCGACGGGCGGGCCAGGGCAGGATAAGAGTATGCGCCGCTCGTGTCCACGTGTGTCCGTTTGACCGTAAACTCAACCAAAACTTAAACTGAGATTGGGTCGAAAGCGGACAGAAAACGGACCGTCTGTCTGCGGCGACGCGTTAGAAGGCCTGCTACGTCCATTTACTCTCAAACGAACGCGGGAGTTGGAGTTGGCCTCACTCGCCGCTCAATGCACCTAGAAGACATTCGAGATCGTAGGAAACCGATGGTACCTAAGAATAAAACCGAATCATGCAACACGATTTACAGAGGTTTGCTTCAAAATGCCGCAACAAGGCCTCATCGATGCGTGCGCTTCACCGCGCCGGGAAGCTGGCGGTTTGACATACGCTTATCAGCAGGTTACAGCAGGGCCGTACTCTGGTTGTATACTGGGCGTTTTTGTGTCCTTTTATGCGGTCCAGTTGGTGTCCCGCTGGTGGGTCCTGACATACATATTACGATATGCACCAAAATACACTCTACATGAAACCAAAAAATATGGAAATTCATCTAAAAAATGGAAATTAATGGGTGTATGACTCTAAAGAGCATGTAAGACCATACATGGTCGCATAGGGTTACAAAGAAGCACGTTGAGCAAAGCATAAGTGAAAGTTGCACTTGTTGCCGTTGATAGGCAACAAATGGTGGAACTTTCATTTGTTGTATTAGGGCATCTCCGACGCTGATTCTCAAATCAGACACGGTTTCCGTTCATGAACCGGCGGGACCAGTCTACGGACCCTGTCCCCTAACTGTCCATCCCTGGTTTTTATTAAGACGGCAACACTCAAAATAATTACCGGAAATAACACAATTCAAGATAAAATAACATACAAATATCCCTAGTACAATAATAGGCATATTCCAAGATGACCGGATGTTCAACTAGTTTTATTCGAAATCACCGATTTCAAATTCACCGACACTAGAGTCAGAACCAACACATGTCGTCGCACACATATCGCCCCTTGAGCTTCATTCAACAATGTATGTGCATGAATGGCTCGCCCTCGGTCCTGTAGTATATCATGGCAGCGCATGCAAACTATACATCATGTAGAACAATATTAAGTGAATTAATAAATTAACCAACATGTAGAGCAACAGGAAGTAAAACTTACGATCTCCACTGTTGACAAGCCCAATGGGCACGTTGTCTCCCCTCGGTGAATCACACCGCAAAACTTGATGACGGAGTTGCAGATTGTGCACCATCAATGCGTTAGCGACCACATATTACGTTCATGGATGACGTGCATGTCGTAGGGCACAAAGTTCTTTCACTCATGAAATGAAGCATGCAAGCTTTGGTAAAAGGTCGAGCCCTTGTTTGGCCCTACAAAGTCCGCAGATATGGTCAACCACGCATCACACAACAACTGATCCTCAATCACGGAATACTCCGTCATCATATTCTAGAAAACAACAAGGAGTTCAAAAAACAAAGCTCAATGGCAACATTTGACCGAACACCTGTCGGACATGATGTCCGCCATGGACGTCATTGGCACGGGTGTGGAGGGTACCTGGCCGTGGAGGGATTTCTTGGTGGACAACGGCGTAGTTCAAGGTGGGAAGGTGTGTGGGTGGGGGTATGTAGACATCAGAGGATGCCTGGATGACGGGTGAAGAGGTACATCGGTGGTGTCAAACGAGGAGAGTGCATATGAAAAGGGGAGGGGGCAGGGGCGAAGTGGAAGAAAAACGACTGGAACACAAAGGACTCACCAAAAGGCACGTGAATAACAAGGGTATAGCTTTTGCTAATTTTAGCTAGTACCATCGGTGTATTGATGGTCAGCATAGCTCTATGGAAGGGTTTATGCAATTCCACGCTAGCTGAAGAACCAATTGCCAGTAGTACATACTTGAATCCAGACAATGTCTACGAATTGGCACCAAGCAAAAGCATGCTCCTAGTAAGTAGTACTCCCTCCCTTCCACAATGTAGTGCCTATAGTTTTTTGTTAAAGTCAAACTTTGCCAACTTTGACCAAGTGTATAGAGAAAACTGTCTACATCTACAATACCAAACATGTACATTCTGAAAATATAACTGACGATGTATCCAATGATGTGCATTTGGTATTCTAGATGTACATACTTTTCTCTATAAACATAGTCAAAGTTTGTAATGTTTGACTTTTGTAAAAATCTATAGGCACTACATTATGGAACGAAGGGAGTACTAGTTACCACGGTACAAAATCCCCAAGGCCTCTTTGACCTTCCCGCGTATGTGTATGTACCACCCACACCACGCGAGGATGGGCTGGCGTACCCACGTCACCCGCCGCGCGCAGGCAGCTTTTGCTTTGCCAGCGGGCAGCCGGAGCATGCAGGCCTCGGAGGACACGCGGGACATCCTTTCCTCTCCATCCATCCACCCACGCCCGTTACGGCGGAACGGCCGCAACTACGTGCCACACATGTATGGCAGCGGCATCGGGTCCGGTTCCGGGAGGGATCACATCACCCACTGCCACCAACGCTAGGCTAGGGTAGTAGGCACATGACCTGACCCTAGGCGGACGAGCGCACGTCGAAATCCGGTGCGGGCGGGACACAAGGAGATCCCCGCGCCCGCAGCCGCTGGCCTTCCCGAAACCACGCGCGCGCACCGCAGAGCAGACGCCGGCACGTCCAACACGGACGGGCTGCTACCGTCTCCCCTGTCTCCCCTGTCCCAAACAGCGTTGAAGAAAAAGAGATTTTGATTCCATAGCATTTACTGCTTCAAGTCCTGCTCCTGCTCCTGGTCTGGTCCTGGTCCTGGGTGGCGATCACAAGTCCTGCCCCTGACCTCCCAAAGTATAGGCTCTACATTATGGAACGGAGGGAGTACTAGTTACCACAGTACAAAATCCCCAAGGCCTCTTTAACCTCCCCGCGTATGTGTATGTACCACCCACACCACGCGAGGATGGGCTGGCGTACCCACGTCACCCGCCGCGCACAGGCAGCTTTTGCTTTGCCAGCGGGCAGCCAGAGCATGCAGGCCTCGGAGGACGCGCGGGACGTCCTTTCCTCTCCATCCATCCACCCACGCCCGTTACGGCGGAACGGCCGCAACTGCGTGCCACACATGTATGGCAGCGGCATCGGGTCCGGTTCCGGGAGGGATCACATCACCCACTGCCACCAACGCTAGGCTAGGGTAGTAGGCACATGACCTAACCCTAGGTGGACGAGCGCACGTCGAAATCCGGTGCGGGCGGGACACAAGGAGATCCCCGCGCCCGCAGCCGTTGGCCTTCCCGAAACCACGCGCGCGCACCGTAGAGCAGACGCCGGCACGTCCAACACGGACGGGCTGCTACCGTCTCCCCTGTCTCCCCTGTCCCAAAAAGCGTTGAAGAAAAAGAGATTTTGATTCCATAGCATTTACTGCTTCAAGTCCTGCTCCTGCTCCTGGTCTGGTCCTGGTCCTGGGTGGCGATCACAAGTCCTGCCCCTGACCTCCCAAAGTATAGGCACTACATTATGGAACGGAGGGAGTACTAGTTACCACGGTACAAAATCCCCAAGGCCTCTTTGACCTCCCCGCGTATGTGTATGTACCACCCACACCACGCGAGGATGGGCTGGCGTACCCACGTCACCCGCCGCGCGCAGGCAGCTTTTGCTTTGCCAGCGGGCAGCCGGAGCATGCAGGCTTCGGAGGACGCGCGGGACGTCCTTTCCTCTCCATCCATCCACCCACGCCCGTTACGGCGGAACGGCCGCAACTGCGTGCCACACATGTATGGCAGCGGCATCGGGTCCGGTTCCGGGAGGGATCACATCACCCACTGCCACCAACGCTAGGCTAGGGTAGTAGGCACATGACCTGACCCTAGGCGGACGAGCGCACGTCGAAATCCGGTGCGGGCGGGACACAAGGAGATCCCCGCGCCCGCAGCCGTTGTCCTTCCCGAAACCACGCGCGCGCACCGCAGAGCAGACGCCGGCATGTCCAACACGGACGGGCTGCTACCGTCTCCCCTGTCCCAAAAAGCATTGAAGAAAAAGAGATTTTGATTCCATAGTATTTACTGCTTCAAGTCCTGCTCCTGCTCCTGGTCTGGTCCTGGTCCTGGGTGGCGATCACAAGTCCTGCCCTTGACCTCCCAAAGTATAGGCACTACATTATGGAACGGAGGGAGTACTAGTTACCACGGTACAAAATCCCCAAGGCCTCTTTGACCTCCCCGCGTATGTGTATGTACCACCCACACCACGCGAGGATGGGCTGGCGTACCCACGTCACCCGCCGCGCGCAGGCAGCTTTTGCTTTGCCAGCGGGCAGCCGGAGCATGCAGGCCTCGGAGGACGCGCGGGACGTCCTTTCCTCTCCATCCATCCACCCACGCCCGTTACGGCGGAACGGCCGCAACTGCGTGCCACACATGTATGGCAGCGGCATCGGGTCCGGTTTCGGGAGGGATCACATCACCCACTGCCACCAACGCTAGGCTAGGGTAGTAGGCACATGACCTAACCCTAGGCGGACGAGCGCACGTTGAAATCCGATGCGGGCGGGACACAAGGAGATCCCCGCGCCCGCAGCCGTTGGCCTTCCTGAAACCACGCGCGCGCACAGCAGAGCAGACACCGGCACGTCCAACACGGACGGGCTGCTACCGTCTCCCCTGTCTCCCCTGTCCCAAAAAGCGGTGAAGAAAAAGAGATTTTGATTCCATAGCATTTACAGGTTCAAGTCCTGCTCCTGCTCCTGGTCTGGTCCTGGTCCTGGGTGGCGATCACAAGTCCTGCCCCTGACCTCCCAAAGTATAGGCACTACTTTATGGAACGGAGGGAGTACTAATTACCACGGTACAAAATCCCCAAGGCCTCTTTGACCTCCCCGCGTATGTGTATGTACCACCCACACCACGCGAGGATGGGCTGGCGTACCCACGTCACCCGCCACGCGCAGGCAGCTTTTGCTTTGCCAGCGGGCAGCCGGAGCATGCATGCCTCGGAGGACGCGCGGGACGTCCTTTCCTCTCCATCCATCCACCCACGCCCGTTACGGCGGAACGGCCGCAACTGCGTGCCACACATGTATGGCAGCGGCATCGGGTCCGGTTCCGGGAGGGATCACATCACCCACTGCCACCAACGCTAGGTTAGGGTAGTAGGCACATGACCTGACCCTAGGCGGACGAGCGCACGTCGAAATCTGGTGCGGGCGGGACACAAGGAGATCCCCGCGCCCGCAGCCGTTGGCCTTCCCGAAACCACGCGCGCGCACCGCAGAGCAGACGCCGGCACGTTCAACACGGACGGGCTGCTACCGTCTCCCCTGTCTTCCCTGTCCCAAAAAGCGGTGAAGAAAAAGAGATTTTGATTCCATAGCATTTACTGCTTCAAGTCCTGCTCCTGCTCCTGGTCTGGTCCTGGTCCTGGGTGGCGATCACAAGTCCTGCCCCTGACCTCCCAAAGTATAGGCACTACATTATGGAACGGAGGGAGTACTAGTTACCACGGTACAAAATCCCCAAGGCCTCTTTGACCTCCCCGCGTATGTGTATGTACCACCCACACCACGCGAGGATGGGCTGGCGTACCCACGTCACCCGCCGCGCGCAAGCAGCTTTTGCTTTGCCAGCGGGCAGCCGGAGCATGCAGGCCTCGGAGGACGCGCGGGACGTCCTTTCCTCTCCATCCATCCACCCACGCCCGTTACGGTGGAACGGCCGCAACTGCGTGCCACACATGTATGGCAGCGGCATCGGGTCCGGTTCCGGGAGGGATCACATCACCCACTGCCACCAACGCTAGGCTAGGGTAGTAGGCACATGACCTGACCCTAGGCGGACGAGCGCACGTCAAAATCCGGTGCGGGCGGGACACAAGGAGATCCCCGCGCCCGCAGACGTTGGCCTTCCCGAAACCACGCGCGCGCACCGCAGAGCAGACGCCGGCACGTCCAACACGGACGGGCTGCTACCGTCTCCCCTGTCTCCCCTGTCCCAAAAAGCGGTGAAGAAAAAGAGATTTTGATTCCATAGCATTTACAGCTTCAAGTCCTGCTCCTGCTCCTGGTCTGGTCCTGGTCCTGGGTGGCGATCACAAGGCCTGCCCCTGACCTCCCAAAGTATAGGCACTACATTATGGAACGGAGGGAGTACTAGTTACCACGATACAAAATCCCCAAGGCCTCTTTGACCTCCCCGCGTATGTTTATGTACCACCCACACCACGCGAGGATGGGCTGACGTACCCACGTCACCCTCCGCGCGCAGGCAGCTTTTGCTTTGCCAGCGGGCAGCCGAAGCATGCAGGCCTCGGAGAACGCGCGGGACGTCCTTTCCTCTCCATCCATCCACCCACGCCCGTTACGGCGGAACGGCCGCAACTGCATGCCACACATGTATGGCAGCGGCATCGGGTCCGGTTCCGGGAGGGATCACATCACCCACTGCCACCAACGCTAGGTTAGGGTAGTAGGCACATGACCTGACCCTAGGCGGACGAGCGCACGTCGAAATCTGGTGCGGGCGGGACACAAGGAGATCCCCGCGCCCGCAGCCGTTGGCCTTCCCGAAACCACGCGCGCGCACCGCAGAGCAGACGCCGGCACGTTCAACACGGACGGGCTGCTACCGTCTCCCCTGTCTTCCCTGTCCCAAAAAGCGGTGAAGAAAAAGAGATTTTGATTCCATAGCATTTACTGCTTCAAGTCCTGCTCCTGCTCCTGGTCTGGTCCTGGTCCTGGGTGGCGATCACAAGTCCTGCCCCTGACCTCCCAAAGTATAGGCACTACATTATGGAACGGAGGGAGTACTAGTTACCACGGTACAAAATCCCCAAGGCCTCTTTGACCTCCCCGCGTATGTGTATGTACCACCCACACCACGCGAGGATGGGCTGGCGTACCCACGTCACCCGCCGCGCGCAAGCAGCTTTTGCTTTGCCAGCGGGCAGCCGGAGCATGCAGGCCTCGGAGGACGCGCGGGACGTCCTTTCCTCTCCATCCATCCACCCACGCCCGTTACGGTGGAACGGCCGCAACTGCGTGCCACACATGTATGGCAGCGGCATCGGGTCCGGTTCCGGGAGGGATCACATCACCCACTGCCACCAACGCTAGGCTAGGGTAGTAGGCACATGACCTGACCCTAGGCGGACGAGCGCACGTCAAAATCCGGTGCGGGCGGGACACAAGGAGATCCCCGCGCCCGCAGACGTTGGCCTTCCCGAAACCACGCGCGCGCACCGCAGAGCAGACGCCGGCACGTCCAACACGGACGGGCTGCTACCGTCTCCCCTGTCTCCCCTGTCCCAAAAAGCTGTGAAGAAAAAGAGATTTTGATTCCATAGCATTTACAGCTTCAAGTCCTGCTCCTGCTCCTGGTCTGGTCCTGGTCCTGGGTGGCGATCACAAGGCCTGCCCCTGACCTCCCAAAGTATAGGCACTACATTATGGAACGGAGGGAGTACTAGTTACCACGATACAAAATCCCCAAGGCCTCTTTGACCTCCCCGCGTATGTTTATGTACCACCCACACCACGCGAGGATGGGCTGACGTACCCACGTCACCCTCCGCGCGCAGGCAGCTTTTGCTTTGCCAGCGGGCAGCCGAAGCATGCAGGCCTCGGAGGACGCGCGGGACGTCCTTTCCTGTCCATCCATCCACCCACGCCCGTTACGGCGGAACGGCCGCAACTGCGTGCCACACATGTATGGCAGCGGCATCGGGTCCGGTTCCGGGAGGGATCACATCACCCACTGCCACCAACGCTAGGCTATGCCACATCCCCAGCTTCACCTTGCATTAGGATAGCACCTGTCTGTTGCATCATGTTTATATTTTAAAGGAAACCTGAAATGGGGATGCTCAAACCCTAGCACTAAATGAATTTTAACTAGGGTCAAATTAATCTTTTTCAATGAACCCAAAATGCCCTTGGAAAAGTTCATCATTTTTGGATTGATTAAAAACCCCTGCCAAAAATGCTACACACATTTCTAGGACCATTCTAGATTTTTGAATTAAATCATATCATATTTGCATTTGGGCATTTAAATTTTATATATTATTTTAAATGCTCAAATAATCCCAAACTGAAATGTTCCATGTTGGTTATATGCTAAACAGTGGGCATGAGTAGTTTGGTGAATTTTGAAAGTACCTAAGCATTATTAGAAAAGCCACAAACCTGCAGAAATAATAGAAAACAGATAGAATTAAAAGAGAGAGAGAGACTCACCTGGGCTAACTAACCTGTGCAGCCCAGCACTGTTGGCCTAGCCACTTCTGTAGGGGCCCAGCCTAGCACCGCCTCCTTCAACCTCGTGCCAGAAGGCACGAGGGCGTGTGGCCGGCGCGCGCGCACGGCCGTGCCTCCACGCCGCTGCCTGCCTGGCCTCCCCTCGCCAGCGCGACGCCGCCAAGGACACGCCGCAAGCGCCTGGAACCCCCCTAACCTCTCACTCGCCCCCTTCCTCCCTCCCTCGTCTCTCCAAGGCCATGGCCGACGCGCCCGTGGGCGCACCGACGGCCGTAGCCGCAGCCACCGCCTCCCCCTCGTCCCCTCGACGTGTCCACGAGCTCCGCCACGGACCTGTGAGTCTACACGCCCACGCACGCGAGCTCGGGAGCCTCTTAGCGTCTTCCCCGACCTCGTCTTCAACCTTCGGCCGACGAGATCCCCTCCACCGCCCTGCTCTGCTCCGAGCCTCCCCCGAGCCCACGTCGTCGCCTCTGCACTCACCGTGAGCCCCTGAGCCGTTTCCCCCTCTCCCCGACCTCCCCGCGCTCTCTAGCTACGGCCCCACCTCCGGCCGGAGCTGTGGTCCGCCGGCCATGTCGCCGCCGTAGTCACAGTTGCTGCCGCACGCGTCCAAGCACACCTGCGTGCTCAGCGTTCCTCCAGGAGCCCGTAGCCACTTCTTTTCTTCCTCCCGAGCCCCCTAGCGCTGCGCCCGCGCAAGCCCGACCGCTGCCGCCGCTGGACCTCGTCGCCGGCCACTTTCCGGCCACCCCAGCCCCTCCCGATGGCACAAATGGATGCGGGCGAGTCCCAGCTCCACGTAGATGCCCTCCGCCGGCCATTTGGTCGCCGGAGGAGGTTTTCCGACGCCCTTCGCCGTGCTCAGCCTCGCCGGCGGCTAGCCGCCGGCGCTTTTGACTTTTTGACCGGTGGGCTTGGCCTCTTTGACCCGAGGTTTGACCCCCCTGGGTCTATGACATGTGGGGTCCCGCCCTGTTAATTAACCTGGTTTAGTTTAACTATTAGGTTAGTTAGTGAGTCACTGACACGTGGGGCCAACCCCTGTTAAATTAGTTTAGTTTAAAAACTAAACTTAATTAGGCCTAAGAGACTGACATGTGGGCCACCCCCCTGACACTTTAGTTAGGATTAATTTCACACTAATAGTCTCTGTTAATTTAGCCTAGTCACTGACCAGTGGGCCCCACTGGTCAGGTTTGACCAAGGGCAGTCCTTTGACCCTACTGACGTCATGCTTACTCAATGCTAACGCAGTATCTATTTTCTGGAATTTTAAATAAATCATAAATGATTTATTTATTTCAGAAAATAGCCAAAACTTCTAAAAATCATAGAAAATAATCCATAACTCAGATGAAAATAATTTATATATGAAAATTGATCAGAAAAATTCAAGGAATCTGTTTATGGCATTTTCATGCATGTTTGAACAAGTTAAACGTGCAGATCAGGTCAAATCAATTAAATGGCATTTAAATAATCACATATGGAGTTTGAATTTGAATCTTGGATTCAAACCAACTTCATTTAATTGTGTTGCTAGTTGCATTAGCTCAATCAACAGCATATTGCCATGTCATGATCATGCATCATATTGTCGCATTGCATTGATTGTGTTTCTTTCTCTGTTGCCGGTGTTGTTCCCTTTCAGCAGACGTGTTCCGACGATGAGTTCGATGACACCGATGAAGATCCAATGTTATCTTCAGAAGTGCCAGGCAAGCAAAACCCCATTGAGCATTCCGATACAATCCCACTCTCTCGCTCTTGCTCTCCTTTACTGCATTAGGACAATAACGCTTCAACTGTTACCTGCTGCGGTAGTTGAACCCCTTTCCACTGCATGACCCGTCATTGCCACAGTAAATAGTTGAAACCCACTAGCATGAGTAGGAGTTGTTTGAGCCATGTTGTGCCTACTCATTGATGCTTTCTGGTTATGCCTGCTATTGCTTAGAGTTGTGTCAGGTCTGATTCATCGGGGATGAATTGGAATGTGATGAACATGTCCTACTGTGTGTGAGCTAAGTGTGTGAACACGATTTGGTAAAGGTAGCGATGAGAGGCCATGTAGGAGTACATGATGGGTTGTCTCATTGAAACCGTCCTCAAGAACTGAGTTCTGTGTTGGTTGATCCATGAAACAGCTACTACCACACATTGGGCCCTGAAATATGACCCCGCTCGACTTATTGACTGCCCTTGTTCTCTGTCCAGGAGTTGCAACTAGTTTCTGGTGTTTGTAGTTTACTGGAGGTCGTGCGCAGTGCTGACCCTCGGGGTGGACTGTGACACGGCAGGTACGTGGCACGGTGTACCGGTCGCCCGTTTGGTGACGCGGGAACCCTGTACACATCGTTTGGGGCCGTGAGCGACACCCCGGGAGAATCTCCCCACGGATGGAACCCAAATAGGCGATAAACCTGGACGAGAGACTTGAGTGGTGGAAACATGTGTGAAGAAGTACACCCCTGCAGGGTTATATATAATCTATTCGAATAGCCGTGTCCGCGGAAATGGACTTCTGGGTTGCCTATTACAGTTCATAGACAAGTGAAAGTGGATACTCTAAAACACGCAAGATAAGCGTGAGTGCTATGGATGGCCTTCTCGTAGGGAGACGGGAGCGGATCCATAGTGGTGTATTGATTGCTGAATATGTGGACTCGTGTGTGCCACCTCAAAAGAGTTACTTGCAGTCGTAGTTTAGGATAGCCACCGAGTCAAAGCTGGCTTGCTGCAGTCAAACTCCACCACCCCCTTTGTTGATACTGATGCATATGTAGCTAGTTCTGATGTAAGTCTTGCTGAGTACCTTTGTACTCACGTTTGCTTAATTTATGTTTTTGCAGAGAGTCTTCAGTCTCGTTAGTGGTTCCGCGTGGACTTCGACGTTTAGCTTGTTACCTCAGCTACGATCTTGTACCCTTGGGAGGGTCTGGTAGATAGTCAGGCTTCTCGGCCTTTTTCATTTGTAGTTGTCTGTACTCAGACATGTTATACTTCCGTTGCCTGTATGCTCTGTATGTTGGGTCATATGACCTCTGTTTGTAATAAATGCTATGTTGGCTCTTCTGGGCCTTTATCTATATGAGTTGTTGAGTTATGTTGTGATGCCATGTTGTACAGCACATACTTGCATGTTATGCGTACGTGTAATGTGTATTGCTATGTGTGGGATCCGACACCTAGTTGTTTACCTTTGGTAGCCTATCTTACAGGGAAATGTCTCCTAGTGCTTCCACTGAGCCTTGGTAGCTTGCTACTGCTCCGGAACACTTAGGCTGGCCGACATGTGTCCTTCTTCGTTCCTGTGTCTGTCCCTTAGGGGAAATGTCACGCGTTGTTCCTTTAAGTCCTTGTAGCTTGCTACGACTTGGGTTCATACGTTGATGACCGACATGTTCGTTGCTGGGTCATGTATGCCTGTCTCTGTAATTTAGTGCCACTTTTGGTTTATAACTGGTCATGTCGGCCCGGATTCTCTGTCATATGGATGCTAGCGACACTATCATATATGTGTGCCAAAATGCGCAAACGGTCCCGGGCCAGGTAAGGTGGCACCCGTGGGAATACCGTGCGTGAGGCCGCAAAGTGATATGATGTGTTACAGGCTAGACCTGTGTGCCTTAGGATCGGGGTCCTGACAGCTTTGGTATCAGAGCCTGACTGCCTGTAGGATTAGCAAGCCAAACTGGTCGAAGTCGTGTCTAGAAACTCTTTAGTTATGTAAGGGAAATGATTGTGGAAGGGAACGTAAGGCTCTTTTTACTCCTTTACCTTATGCCCTTCTGATCTGAGTCACCTTCTTCTTTCTACGGGGATTAAGAACTAGGATTCTCATTCTATTTATCAGGATCACGTTATTGTGGATTCAACCTCAGTTCAGTTTCTACTACTTCTGTTTGTTCAACTGTTGGTCTCAGAACCTTGACATTATGATGTTAAGTGGTTATGCTACCCTTTTTGCTTGGATCTCAAAATTATTTTCGAGCATTTGCAGCCGTTATGCTGTCCGAGTCATCCCAGGTCTCTAAACAATCTGATGCATTTGCAAACCATTCCAACTTGTTCTTAATGTCCTTTTAGGCCAGATTAACCACACTAGACGGTGAGTTGTGGTACTCTGTTACCTCGACACATATGTTGGAGTTATTATTATGACCCTAAGTATCTTAGAAGATCACCCAATAATCCAGCAATGTTTTATATTCTAGTGTGATGATTCTGGCCGTCTTTCTCGAAAGCATCCTGTGATGCCATTTAGTTAGTAGGCAATGTACTCCTGGGTTCTTGAATCCAAGATTCATTCTACCTACTTCATGTTGATAGTATTTGCTCGTTCCTTTAGGATATTAGCAACCTTGTGATAGTCCTCGAGGTCCGTGGTATACTCTTCTTACAAATACCATGAACCATCATGGCAGAAGTCCTTCTGAACCAAAAGATCACAACCCGAGTGCTCTTGAGTAGCACTCCATTCAAATTGTGACTCTGCCAGTCCTACCTTTCTGCATGGATTATCTGGAAGAAATATGCTGAACTAGTTCGACATACTAATCTATGCATCCACAACTCGGAAAGATATAGGTTCCTTTGAGTTGTCCCTTTCAGTTGTGTTATGACTCGTCTATCAGTTGATAGTCAGGAGTAGTTGTGCACTCGTGTTCATCGATGCCTTTTACTCTTGTGGTCTTTCAAGCCATTCTATTCTGGAATGACTAGGAGAACCAAACACCAGTACCTCATCCATATCCAGGATTGGGTCAAAGAAGTTGTACTCCGCAGATGAAGAATGTTAACCCAGCTTCTAATCTGTTCTATCTTGGAATATTACCATCTTTATGTCAAGAATGTAATGGGAATTGCACATCATCATATGAACTCTTGATACAGTAATACTTCTCACCATCGTTGTTCATTCCTCGGTCTCCGCGTTGTTATAACCGGAATACCGACAAGTGAATTGTGATGTGTGAAATCAATACTCCTTGCAACCCTGTTGCTTGGTAGTTAGAGGACAACAATTTCATTCTTAGTGTGTTGGTTACCAAATCACCATTCTAAGATTGATCGTGCTACCTAGTCCACCTTCTTGGTGCACTCCTTGATTGATGAGTTAGGATTTTGTTAAGTCCTTGCTCATTTGATCATTTCATCTTGCCTTGAAAAGCAAGACTGTTCTCGAGCTTAGTAACATGTCGGTGGTTCGTGATTTTCCGAATATCTTCTCGGAAGTATTACCAGGTTGTCACCTGACCGCTATGATAAGCTCGTGATCAAGCTGGTTTCTCTCTAAACCACCCTTTCTCCAAGAATCTGTGTTGGATACCCTGAGCTAGTTGGTTAAGCTAAACGACAACTTGGAGAGTTGGAAGATAAAAGCTTGCCTGACTTAGTTCCTTCCAAGGGATATCTTTTGTGTGTGTGTTGAAGAAAGATGATATCTTGATCGATTGATCCTTGTGGTCAATTGTTGGATCTATTGTCTTGTCCAAAACTTTGATTTGAGTATGGGCTATCATCAAATCAAATCAGAACCAACGATGTTCATAATGTTGTCTTACTCGTGGTTGATCCCTCGAGCATACACCATTATATCTCCTTGGCCTGACCAATACTATCACTTGTTCACATAATTATGGAATTCCATCTCCATGGAAACCTGGATGAATTGTTGTTGAGCCCATCAGCAACACTGCTATCTTCTCCATGATTTTGTAGGACATTAAGCTAGTGTTGGAAACTTTGTAAGCATTGCCTTCGTGTTCCGTTCATAAGGTATATGTTGGATGAGAGAAGAAACTTTCCCTAATATACGTGTAATTGATGTAAGTTGCCACCATGAGTTCGAGAAAGTTGTTTTGCTTCCTGTGGAATCATCCCAAGTCAGTCATGCATACGTGCGAAGTATTCTGTGGTTTGGAGATTTGCAACCTTCACTCTATATGTATCCCTAGCACACCAAGCCACTGACTGATTTGTTCAAGGAGAAGAAGTTTCTTCATAAGAGCTAGACTTATGCAAGGACTTCGATATCCTTGATGATGGTTCCCACCTGAACTCGGTAGTGCTTTATCATAAGACTACTACGTGGTCATGTTGTCTTGGACAACATGTTCACAAGTTTGTAGCAGAACTAGCTCATGTTTTGGAGCTAGCTATCGTAGATCATTCCCGAGAATCTCGCAACGTTGTCTCGTCGAATTGTGTTGCAAACTTTCATTCTCCTTCTAGACTAGATGAGTCTGGAATATCCTGACCCCAACCGGAACTGAATCTCAGGCAGATATGATGGTTGGTGCATTTCCCAAGAACTATAATATTGGTCTCTCGATAACCGGTAAAGTGGATGTCGTGGCCAACACACCCAGCCGGAAGACCTATTATTGTAGTATCTTGATTGAAGAAGTTGGCCACTTCCCCATAAGGACTTCGTAGGATTTACTCCCTAGTTGTTCCCTATGGATTCTTGTGCTTCCGAAGTCCGACCTTTATTTGATGTTCGAGTTGCCAAACATCTATGAATGGCTTATGCTAACACATCAAGGAGAACATTAGAAGCGGGGTGCTAAATGTTTCTCGGTCGATCATCCAGACTTTGCCCTTGACTCCGCTAAGGTGAAATCTGAGAAAGTGTTATCTTCCTTTGCATCCGCATCGTCCATCATTATTCATCATGGTAGTATGTGATGTTGCCAGGATCCTTGACACGGATATTGGTAAAACCTTGATGAATATGGGAATACTCAAGTTCTTGAGAGCACGCACAAGCACCAGGTGTTATCCTCGACACCAACCGGGATTGCTCCCAGTGTTCTTGGTTATGCTATAACCTCTCAAAGAGTAGATTCACTCTCTACTGTTGGGTTTCATCCCAGTTACCAGAACCATTCCCAGCATTTGCATTTTGTTCCCAGCTTGCACCACCATTGTGCCATCTACCATGGGCTGCCCTTTCAGCAATTGCTATTCAGGATCATCCTCAAAAGTGGACTTACCATGGGTCCCATCCATTTCCGATGATAACCAAAATCATCCCTTGTGTTGTCTTTAACAAGGTAGTCCACATCATCCATTCCGGCCGAGTATGTCATTCTCTCGACCTCCGTCAAACGATCGATTGTGTTTGCCTTAGGCTGGTGAAGGGAATTTCAATGATCTCTATATCAAAAGTAATTCTTTTTGCCACTTGAGGGAGTAACTCTACGAGTCACCTTCTCTAAGGTACCCCGCCTGGTGACATCGATCACCCTCTTCTTAGGTGTGGAATTATTGCCATTAGGTGAACCTTTATCATTTATTTCACTACATCCCTCTGGAGCTGTACTCCGTGTCTCAGCTCAAGAGATGTTTTAACGTCTCACTCCAAGAGTTGATCTTGAGTTGCCCGATCTTTCACAAGATCAACTATTGCGGAGTTTCTTTTGTCGTCACTGTGTTGGACAAAGACCTTAAAAGACAGGATGTCAGAATCAACATGATGCAAGCAATCAACTTTCTTATGAAGGACAGCTGGATTATGAAGTTTGTGTTCGTTAGTGTCCCTTCTGATTTCTTATCTCACGTCCTGAATCTCGGGACGAGATTCTTGTTTAGTGGGGGTGAGTTGTCACATCCCCAGCTTCACCTTGCATTAGGATTGCACCTGTCTGTTGCATCATGTTTATATTTTAAAGGAAACCTGAAATGGGGATGCTCAAACCCTAGCACTAAATGAATTTTAACTAGGGTCAAATTAATCTTTTTCAGTGAACCCAAAATGCCCTTGGAAAAGTTCATCATTTTTGGATTGATTAAAAACCCCTGCCAAAAATGCTGCACACATTTCTAGGACCATTCTGGATTTTTGAATTAAATCATATCTTATTTGCATTTGGGCATTTAAATTTTATATATTATTTTAAATGCTCAAATAATCCCAAACTGAAATGTTCCATGTTGGTTATATGCTAAACAGTGGGCATGAGTAGTTTGGTGAATTTTGAAAGTACCTAAGCATTATTAGAAAAGCCACAAACCTGCAGAAATAATAGAAAACAGATAGAATTAAAAGAGAGAGAGAGACTCACCTGGGCTAACTAACCTGTGCAGCCCAGCACTATTGGCCCAGCCACTTCTGTAGGGGCCCAGCCCAGCACCCCTCCTTCAACCTCGTGCCAGAAGGCACGAGGGCGTGTGGCCGGTGCGCGCGCATGGCCGTGCCTCCACGCAGCTGCCTGTCTGGCCTCCCCTCGCCAGCGCGACGCCGCCAAGGACACGCCGCAAGCGCCTGGAACCCCCCTGACCTCTCACTCGCCCCCTTCCTCCCTCCCTCGTCTCTCCAGGGCCATGGCCGACGCGCCCGTGGGCGCACCGACGGCCGTAGCCGCAGCCACCGCCTCCCCCTCGTCCCCTCGACGTGTCCACGAGCTCCGCCACGGACCTGTGAGTCTACACGCCCACGCACGCGAGCTCGGGAGCCTCTTAGCGTCTTCCCCGACCTCGTCTTCAACCTTCGGCCGACGAGGTCCCCTCCACCGCCCTGCTCTGCTCCGAGCCTCCCCCGAGCCCACGTCGTCGCCTCTGCACTCACCGTGAGCCCCTGAGCCGTTTCCCCCTCTCCCCCGACCTCCCCGCGCTCTCTAGCTACGGCCCCATCTCCGGCCGGAGCTGTGGTCCGCCGGCCATGTCGCCGCCGTAGTCACAGTTGCTGCCGCACGCGTCCAAGCACACCGGCGTGCTCAGCGTTCCTCCAGGAGCCCGTAGCCACTTCTTTTCTTCCTCCCGAGCCCCCTAGCGTTGCGCCCGCGCAAGCCCGACCGCTGCCGCCGCTGGACCTCGTCGCCGGCCACTTTCCGGCCACCCCAGCCCCTCCCGATGGCACAAATGGATGCGGGCGAGTCCCAGCTCCACGTAGATGCCCTCCGCCGGCCATTTGGTCGCCGGAGGAGGTTTTCCGACGCCCTCCGCCGTGCTCAGCCTCGCCGGCGGCTAGCCGCCGGCGCTTTTGACTTTTTGACCGGTGGGCTTGGCCTCTTTGACCCGAGGTTTGACCCCCCCTGGGTCTATGACATGTGGGGTCCCGCCCTGTTAATTAACCTGGTTTAGTTTAACTATTAGGTTAGTTAGTGAGTCACTGACACGTGGGGCCAACCCCTGTTAAATTAGTTTAGTTTAAAAACTAAACTTAATTAGGCCTAAGAGACTGACATGTGGGCCACCCCCCTGACACTTTAGTTAGGATTAATTTCACACTAATAGTCTCTGTTAATTTAGCCTAGTCACTGACCAGTGGGCCCCACTGGTCAGGTTTGACCAAGGGCAGTCCTTTGACCCTACTGACGTCATGCTTACTCAATGCTGACGCAGTATCTATTTTCTGGAATTTTAAATAAATCATAAATGATTTATTTATTTCAAAAAATAGCCAAAACTTCTAAAAATCATAGAAAATAATCCATAACTCAGATGAAAATAATTTATATATGAAAATTGATCAGAAAAATTCAAGGAATCTGTTTATGGCATTTTCATGCATGTTTGAACAAGTTAAACCTGCTGATCAGGTCAAATAAATTAAATGACATTTAAATAATCACATATGGAGTTTGAATTTGAATCTTGGATTCAAACCAACTTCATTTAATTGTGTTGCTAGTTGCATTAGCTCAATCAACAGCATATTGCCATGTCATGATCATGCATCATATTGTCGCATTGCATTGATTGTGTTTCTTTCTCTGTTGCCGGTGTTGTTCCCTTTCAGTAGACGTGTTCCGACGATGAGTTCGATGACACCGATGAAGATCCAATGTTATCTTCAGAAGTGCCAGGCAAGCAAAACCCCATTGAGCATTCCGATACAATCCCACTCTCTCGCTCTTGCTCTCTTTTACTGCATTAGGACAACAACGCTTCAACTGTTACCTGCTGCGGTAGTTGAACCCCTTTCCACTGCATGACCCGTCATTGCCACAGCAAATAGTTGAAACCCACTAGCATGAGTAGGAGTTGTTTGAGCCATGTTGTGCCTACTCATTGATGCTTTCTGGTTATGCCTGCTATTGTTTAGAGTTGTGTCAGGTCTGATTCATCGGGGATGAATTGGAATGTGATGAACATGTCCTACTGTGTGTGAGCTAAGTGTGTGAACACGATTTGGTAAAGGTAGCGATGAGAGGCCATGTAGGAGTACATGGTGGGTTGTCTCATTGAAACCGTCCTCAGGAACTGAGTTCTGTGTTGGTTGATCCATGAAACAGCTACTACCACACATTGGGCCCTGAAATATGACCCCGCTCGACTTATTGACTGCCCTTGTTCTCTGTCCAGGAGTTGCAACTAGTTTCTGGTGTTTGTAGTTTACTGGAGGTCGTGCGCAGTGCTGACCCTCGGGGTGGACTGTGACACGGCAGGTACGTGGCACGGTGTACCGGTCGCCCGTTTGGTGACGCGGGAACCCTGTACACATCGTTTGGGGCCGTGAGCGACACCCCGGCCGGATCTCCCCACGGATGGAACCCAAATAGGCGATAAACCTGGACGAGAGACTTGAGTGGTTGGTTAGGTCGTGGTCTACACCCACGTCGGCTTTCGTTTGAAGTCTGCCGAGCACATGTCGTGTGCAGATGCTAAGTGGTGGAAACATGTGTGAAGAAGTACACCCCTGCAGGGTTATATATAATCTATTCGAATAGCCGTGTCCGCGGAACTGGACTTCTGGGTTGCCTATTACAGTTCATAGACAAGTGAAAGTGGATATCTAAAACACGCAAGATAAGCGTGAGTGCTATGGATGGCCTTCTCGTAGGGAGACGGGAGCGGATCCATAGTGGTGTATTGATTGGTGAATATGTGGACTCGTGTGTGCCACCTCAAAAGAGTTACTTGCAGTCGTAGTTTAGGATAGCCACCGAGTTAAAGCTGGCTTGCTGCAGTCAAACTCCACCACCCCCTTTGTTGATACTGATGCATATGTAGCTAGTTCTGATGTAAGTCTTGCTGAGTACCTTTGTACTCACGTTTGCTTAATTTATGTTTTTGCAGAGAGACTTCAGTCTCGCTAGTGGTTCCGCATGGACTTCGACGTTTAGCTTGTTACCTCAGCTACGATCTTGTACCCTTGGGAGGGTCTGGTAGATAGTCAGGCTTCTCGGCCTTTTTCATTTGTAGTTGTCTGTACTCAGACATGTTATACTTCCGTTGCCTGTATGCTCTGTATGTTGGGTCATATGACCTCTGTTTGTAATAAATGCTATGTTGGCTCTTCTGGGCCTTTATCTATATGAGTTGTTGAGTTATGTTGTGATGCCATGTTGTACAGCACATACTTGCATGTTATGCGTACGTGTAATGTGTATTGCTATGTGTGGGATCCGACACCTAGTTGTTTACCTTTGGTAGCCTATCTTACAGGGAAATGTCTCCTAGTGCTTCCACTGAGCCTTGGTAGCTTGCTACTGCTCCGGAACACTTAGGCTGGCCGGCATGTGTCCTTCTTCGTTCCTGTGTCTGTCCCTTAGGGGAAATGTCAAGTGTTGTTCCTTTAAGTGCTTGTAGCTTGCTACGACTTGGGTTCATACGTTGATGACCGACACATTCGTTGCTGGGTCATGTATGCCTGTCTCTGTAATTTAGTGGCACTTTTGGTTTATAACTGGTCATGTCGCCCCGGGTTCTCTGTCATATGGATGCTAGCGACACTATCATATACGTGTGCCAAAATGCGCAAACGGTCCCGGGCCAGGTAAGGTGGCACCCGTGGGAATACCGTGCGTGAGGCCGCAAAGTGATATGATGTGTTACAGGCTAGACCTGTGTGCCTTAGGATCGGGGTCCTGACAGCTTTGGTATCAGAGCCTGACTGCCTGTAGGATTAGCAAGCCAAACTGGTCGAAGTCGTGTCTAGAAACTCTTTAGTTATGTAAGGGAATTGATAGTGGAAGGGAACGTAAGGCTCTTTTTACTCCTTTACCTTATGCCCTTCTGATCCGGGTCACCTTCTTCTTTCTACGGGGATTAAGAACTAGGATTCTCATTCTATTTATCAGGATCACGTTATTGTGGATTCAACCTCAGTTCAGTTTCTACTACTTCTGTTTGTTCAACTGTTCGTCTCAGAACCTTGACATTATGATGTTAAGTGGTTATGCTACCCTTTTTGCTTGGATCTCAAAATTATTTTCGAGCATTTGCAGCCGTTATGCTGTCCGAGTCATCCCAGGTCTCTAAACAATCTGATGCATTTGCAAACCATTCCAACCTGTTCTTAATGTCCTTTTAGGCCAGATTAACCACACTAGGCGGTGAGTTGTGGTACTCTGTTACCTCGACACATATGTTGGAGTTATTATTATGACCCTAAGTATCTTAGAAGATCACCCAATAATCCAGCAATGTTTTATATTCTAGTGTGATGATTCTGGCCGTCTTTCTCGAAAGCATCCTGTGATGCCATTTAGTTAGTAGGCATTCTACTCCTGGGTTCTTGAATCCAAGATTCATTCTACCTACTTCATGTTGATAGTATTTGCTCGTTCCTTTAGGATATTAGCAACCTTGTGATAGTCCTCAAGGTCCGTGGTATACTCTTCTTCCAAATACCATGAACCATCATGGCAGAAGTCCTTCTGAACCAAAAGATCACAACCCGAGTGCTCTTGAGTAGCACTCCATTCAAATTGTGACTTTGCCAGTCCTACCTTTCTGCATGGATTATCTGGAAGAAATATGCTGAACTAGTTCGACATACTAATCTATGCATCCACAACTCGGAAAGATATAGGTTCCTTTGAGTTGTCCCTTTCAGTTGTGTTATGACTCGTCTATCAGTTGATAGTCAGGAGTAGTTGAGCACTCGTGTTCATCGATGCCTTTTACTCTTGTGGTCTGTCAAGCCATTCTATTCTGGAATGACTAGGAGAACCAAACACTAGTACCTCATCCATATCCAGGATTGGGTCAAAGAAGTTGTACTCCGCAGATGAAGAATGTTAACCCAGTTTCTAATCTGTTCTATCTTGGAATATTACCATCTTTATGTCAAGAATGTCATGGGAATTGCACATCATCCTATGAACTCTTGATACAGTAATACTTCTCACCATCGTCGTTCATTCCCCGGTCCCCGCGTTGTTATAACCGGAATACCGACAAGTGAATTGTGATGTGTGAAATCAATACTCCTAGCAACCCTGTTGCTTGGTAGTTAAAGGACAACAATTTCATTCTTAGTGTGTTGGTTACCAAATCACCATTCTAAGATTGATCGTGCTACCTAGTCCACCTTCTTGGTGCACTCCTTGATTGATGAGTTATGATTTTGTTATGTCCTTGCTCATTTGATCATTTCATCTTGCCTTGAAAAGCAAGATTGTTCTCGAGCTTAGTAACATGTCGGTGGTTCGTAATTTTCCGAATATCTTCTCGGAAGTATTACCAGGTTGTCAGCTGACCGCTATGATGAGCTCGTGATCAAGCTGGTTTCTCTCTAAACCACCCTTTCTCCAAGAATCTGTGTTGGATACCCTGAGCTAGTTGGTTAAGCTAAACGACAACTTGGAGAGTTGGAAGATAAAGGCTTGCCTGACTTAGTTCCTTCCAAGGGATATCTTTTGTGTGTGTGTTGAAGAAAGATGATATCTTGATCGATTGATCCTTGTGGTCAATTGTTGGATCTATTGTCTTGTCCAAAACTTTGATTTGAGTATGGGCTATCATCAAATCAAATCAGAACCAACGATGTTCATAATGTTGTCTTACTCGTGGTTGATCCCTCGAGCATACACCATTATATCTCCTTGGTCTGACCAATACTATCACTTGTTCACATAATTATGGAATTCCATCTCCATGGAAACCTGGATGAATTGTTGTTGAAGCCATCAGCAACACTGCTATCTTCTCCATGATTTTGTAGGACATTAAGCTAGTGTTGGAAACTTTGTAAGCATTGCCTTCGTGTTCCGTTCATAAGGTATATGTTGGATGAGAGAAGAAACTTTCCCTAATATACGTGTAATTGATGTAAGTTGCCACCGTGAGTTCGAGAAAGTTGTTTTGCTTCCTGTGGAATCATCCCAAGTCAGTCATGCATACGTGCGAAGTATTCTGTGGTTTGGAGATTTGCAACCTTCACTCTATATGTATCCCTAGCACACCAAGCCACTTACTGATTTGTTCAAGGAGAAGAAGTTTCTTCATAAGATCTAGACTTATGCAAGGACTTCGATATCCTTGATGATGGTTCCCACCTGAACTCGGTAGTGTTTTATCATAAGACTACTACGTGGTCATGTTGTCTTGGACAACGTGTTCACAAGTTTGTAGCAGAACTAGCTCATGTTTTGGAGCTAGCTATCGTAGATCATTCCCGAGAATCTCGCAACGTCGTCTCGTCGAATTGTGTTGCAAACTTTCATTCTCCTTCTAGACTAGATGAGTCTGGAATATCCTGACCCCAACCGGAACTGAATCTCAGGCAGATATGATGGTTGGTGCATTTCCCAAGAACTATAATATTGGTCTCTCGATAACCGGTAAAGTGGATGTCGTGGCCAACACACCCAGCCGGAAGACCTATTATTGTAGTACCTTGATTGAAGAAGTTGGCCACTTCCCCATAAGGACTTCGTAGGATTTACTCCCTAGTTGTTCCCTATGGATTCTTGTGCTTCCGAAGTCCGACCTTTATTTGATGTTCGAGTTGCCAAACATCTATGAATGGCTTATGCTAACACATCAAGGAGAACATTAGAAGCGGGGTGCTAAATGTTTCTCGGTCGATCATCCAGACTTTGCCCTTGACTCCGCTAAGATGAATTGGAATGTGATGAACATGTCCTACTGTGTGTGAGCTAAGTGTGTGAACACGATTTGGTAAAGGTAGCGATGAGAGGCCATGTAGGAGTACATGGTGGGTTGTCTCATTGAAACCGTCCTCAGGAACTGAGTTCTGTGTTGGTTGATCCATGAAACAACTACTACCACACATTGGGCCCTGAAATATGACCCCGCTCGACTTATTGACTGCCCTTTTTCTCTGTCCAGGAGTTGCAACTAGTTTATGGTGTTTGTAGTTTACTGGAGGTCGTGCGCAGTGCTGACACTCGGGGTGGACTGTGACACGGCAGGTACGTGGTACGGTGTACCGGTCGCCCGTTTGGTGACGCGGGAACCCTGTACACATCGTTTGGGGCCGTGAGCGACACCCCGGCCAGATCTCCCCACGGATGGAACCCAAATAGGCGATAAACCTGGATGAGAGACTTGAGTGGTTGGTTAGGTCGTGGTCTACACCCACGTCGGCTTTCGTTTGAAGTCTGCCGAGCACATGTCGTGTGCAGACGCTAAGTGGTGGAAACATGTGTGAAGAAGTACACCCCTGCAGGGTTATATATAATCTATTCGAATAGCTGTGTCCGCGGAAATGGACTTCTGGGTTGCCTATTACAGTTCATAGACAAGTGAAAGTGGATACTCTAAAACACGCAAGATAAGCATGAGTGCTATGGATGGCCTTCTCGTTGGGAGACGGGAGCGGATCCATAGTGGTGTATTGATTGGTGAATATGTGGACTCGTGTGTGCCACCTCAAAAGAGTTACTTGCAGTCGTAGTTTAGGATAGCCACCGAGTCAAAGCTGGCTTGCTGCAGTCAAACTCCACCACCCCCTTTGTTGATACTGATGCATATGTAGCTAGTTCTGATGTAAGTCTTGCTGAGTACCTTTGTACTCACGTTTGCTTAATTTATGTTTTTGCAGAGAGACTTCAGTCTCGCTAGTGGTTCCGTGTGGACTTCGACGTTTAGCTTGTTACCTCAGCTACGATCTTGTACCCTTGGGAGGGTCTGGTAGATAGTCAGGCTTCTCGGCCTTTTTCATTTGTAGTTGTCTGTACTCAGACATGTTATACTTCCGTTGCCTGTATGCTCTGTATGTTGGGTCATATGACCTCTGTTTGTAATAAATGCTATGTTGGCTCTTCTGGGCCTTTATCTATATGAGTTGTTGAGTTATGTTGTGATGCCATGTTGTACAGCACATACTTGCATGTTATGCGTACGTGTAATGTGTATTGCTATGTGCGGGATCCGACACCTAGTTGTTTACCTTTGGTAGCCTATCTTACAGGGAAATGTCTCCTAGTTCTTCCACTGAGCCTTGGTAGGTTGCTACTGCTCCGGAACACTTAGGCTGGCCGACATGTGTCCTTCTTCGTTCCTGTGTCTGTCCCTTAGGGGAAATGTAACGCGTTGTTCCTTTAAGTCCTTGTAGCTTGCTACGACTTGGGTTCATACGTTGATGACCGACACGTTCGTTGCTGGGTCATGTATGCCTGTCTCTGTAATTTAGTGACACTTTTGGTTTATAACTGGTCATGTCGGCCCGGGTTCTCTGTCATATGGATGCTAGCGACACTATCATATACGTGTGCCAAAATGCGCAAACGGTCCCTGGCCAGGTAAGGTGGCACCCGTGGGAATAACGTGCGTGAGGCCGCAAAGTGATATGATGTGTTACAGGCTAGACCTGTGTGCCTTAGGATCGGGGTCCTGACAGGCTAGGGTAGTAGGCACATGACCTGACCCTAGGCGGACGAGCGCACATCGAAATCTGGTGCGGGCGGGACACAAGGAGATCCCCGCGCCCGCAGCCGTTGGCCTTCCCGAAACCACGCGCGCGCACCGCAGAGCAGACGCCGGCACGTCCAACACGGACGGGCTGCTACCGTCTCCCCTGTCTCCCCTGTCCCAAAAAGCGGTGAAGAAAAGGAGATTTTGATTCCATAACATTTACTGCTTCAAGTCCTGCTCCTGCTCCTGGTCTGGTCCTGGTCCTTGGTGGCGATCACAAGTCCTGCCCCTGACCTCCCAATGTATAGGCACTACATTATGGAACAGAGGGAGTACTAGTTACCACGGTACAAAATCCCCAAGGCCTCTTTGACCTCCCCGCGTATGTGTATGTACCACCCACACCACGCGAGGATGGGCTGGCGTACCCACGTCACCCGCCGCGCGCAGGCAGCTTTTGCTTTGCCAGCGGGCAGCCGGAGCATGCAGGCCTCGGAGGACGCGCGGTACGTCCTTTCCTCTCCATCCATCCACCCACGCCCGTTACGGCGGAACGGCCGCAACTGCGTGCCACACATGTATGGCAGCGGCATCGGGTCCGGTTCCGGGAGGGATCACATCACCCACTGCCACCAACGCTAGGCTAGGGTAGTAGGCACATGACCTGACCCTAGGCGGACGAGCGCACGTCAAAATCCGGTGCGGGCGGGACACAAGGAGATCCCCGCGCCCGCAGCCGTTGGCCTTCCCGAAACCACGCGCGCGCACCGCAGAGCAGACACCGGCACGTCCAACACGGACGGGCTGCTACCGTCTCCCTGTCTCCCCTGTCCCAAAAAGCGGTGAAGAAAAAGAGATTTTGATTCCATAGCATTTACTGCTTCAAGTCCTGCTCCTGCTCCTGGTCTGGTCCTGGTCCTGGGTGGCGATCACAAGTCCTGCCCCTGACCTCCCAAAGTATACAGTACAGCCCTTGTCTTGTCTTTTACCCCCTCTCTCTCTTTTACACACACGACGAGTGGTGACTTTGTTTCAACGGATCGTCAATCTACAACAACGGCTCAAACAAACAGAGTGAGTTGAAATAAAACAAGTTAATTTTGGACATAAAACAAGTTAATTTCGGAAAGTTGCAACAGCGGTGGCCACGTTTGTTTCAGCTTAATAATCTGAGCATGCGTTTAGTCCTACCGCTGGCCATGCACGGTCCATGCACACACACACACACACACACACACACACACACACACACAAAGGTTGTGAGGGCCATTGGTGTCCAGCCAACCTACTCCTTTCCCCCCTCAGGCCTCAGATTTGCATACAAATCCAAGGCACGCAGTAATGTAGTGAACGACGTACTCCTCTCAACCCATTCAATGTTCAATGTACACATTGCAATGTTATGCATATTGGATAGAGTCATATTTGCCAAATTGTATACCTTGATCCCCGGTTTAAACTTTGCTTCATTGAGTTTCGACTCGAACAAGCCCTTTGGCTCGGATGCAGAAAAAGACTAGGTTGTGGTGAAAAGAGCTCTCGGCAGCCTTTTTGAATAATATTCTTCAAAAGAGAAAGATATCTACTAATTATTACTAAATCCATCTTATGCAGTCCGTCAATTCTTTTTTTTGCACGAATGCACAAAGTTTGCGTATCATTCCATTTATAGAAGGAGTAGAATGAGTACAGGGGGTACAAAACATGACACGAACGCAGATAGGCGTGAACATGGTGTCCTGAGCAAAGAAACAAGGGATGCTCGGCCCAAACAAAGAATACAACACAGCTAAACCTACCAAACCAGAGCCATGAAAGGTGATGTCAAACCAATGAGAACTCCAACATTGTCCGAACCAAAACTAAAGACACCGCGAGCAAGCAAGATAGTGCCTTCAAGAAGGAAGACGAAGCCGAGACTCCGTCGCAATCCGTTTTGGGAGACCCGGACCTAGGGTTTCCCCTGAGCTCGAGGAGGGGCACAACTGAAAGCCCTGGCAGCGCCTCCAATGAGCATCGGCGAGCTGAGCAGGGATCTCTCCTCAGTATGCTTGCATTGTGGCATAGAGCTCATTATACTAAAGGAAGCTTGAACTCACCCAATAGATAATTTGCAAAGACCAGCATGTCAGTGCAATGAGTCACTATTATACATTGTTTGCCATTTTCACTCTGTATCGGGTGCCATTTGAATGTCATGCTTCTTACAATATCCAACTAATCCCAAGAAACTTCTTATTTCTGCAATAGTGGTTCAACTCTTCCAATCTACTACTCCCTAGATTTTTGTTGGATCAGTCGATATGCCTTATCCTGAAACAACGTGTCCTAGAAAAGAAACCTTGTTCAACTGTCACACTTATTCAATTTTGCATATAATCCATGCCTCCTTAATTTCTGAAGAACTATTTATCAGTGTTGAGCATGCTCTTTCTGTCTTTGAATAATTCAAACTATCATCAATAAATACAACCACATATTGATCAAAAACGGGCCTGACACATGGTTAATAAAATCCATGAAGGTTGCTAGAGCATTTGTTAATTCGAACGACATAAACATATGTTCATAATGTCCATATCTCATATGGAAAGCTATTTCTTGGAATGTCTCCATCCTTATTTTTTAACTAATGCTATCGTGATTGCAAATCAATATTTGAAAATACCAGTAACCCTTGCAATTGATCAAATAAATCATCAACTTTTGGTAATGGACGTATGTTCTTCATAGTTACCTTGTGTTAGCGACCGATGATCAAACGCAGAGCCACAAACTCCCATCCTTTGTGAAATGGTAGGCCAAACAAATTATTTTTCCTCGAGGTCCTTAATTTGTCTTTTTCAATTATGTCAGTTTGGATGGTGCCATTCCCATACCAGGAATTAACTCAATCAAGCATCAGGAAAATTGCTAACATCTGGGATTTATTTGGTATCCGTTTCTTTTACTAAGAAATCCAAATCCATAAGAGATGCAGAAACACAAGCGCTTATCGTTTGGTTTCTAGCTAACCTATCCAAATCCATAAGAGACGCAGAAACACAACCGCTTATCATTTGGTTTCTAGCTAACCAATCCAAATCCACAAGAGATGTAGAAACACAGCCGCTTATCATTTGGTTTCTAGCTAACCAATCCATGCACGGTATAATATCAAAAGCGATCATATCTAGCACTCACTACGGGACTCGCGTGCTATGCCTACAGCCAGGGGCGGTCGGCATAGGTCCTTTGCTGTCGGCATAGATCTACCCGTCGGCGTAGATCACGTCAGCGTAGTCTTGTCAGACCATCGACGTAGTTTAGCCGTCGGCATAGGAGCCTATGCCGACGACCGCTAGTCGACCATCAACATAGTTTGGTCGTCGGCAGTGTATTTCGCCTGACGGCAACGGACGGCGCCGTCAAAAGCGGTGACGATACACGGGACGACACGTGGCAGAGATATGCATAGGTTTCCACCTATGCCGACGGCTTGGCCGTCGGCATATCTCTGCCACGTGTCGTCCCGTGGTGCCTCCTGGTGGCACGGCTATGCCTACGACAAAGCTGTAGGCATAGATGGAATCTATGCCGACGGCTTTGCCTTAGGCATAGATGAAAACTATGCCGATGGCTTTGCCATAGGCATATCCGTGCCACGTGTCGTCAACTGGTTCTTTCTAGCGGCAAGGCTATGCCTACGGCCAAGCCGTCGACATAGATTGAAATCTATGCCGACTGCTTTGCCGTAGGCATAGCCTGCCAAGTGGCGCGCTCTGGGAAGTCCTGGGCTCATCTATGCCAACGGCTTTGCCGTAGGCATAGTTTTTTTTCCTATTTTTTCTTTTTCAATTCATTTGACAGCATTTCAAAGCAGAATAATATGGGATTATGCAGAAATATGATAGTTCATCATCTAAACATACTCAAGTTCATCATCATCATTTAAACATAGTCAAGTTCATCATCTAAAGATCATCACCGGCGAAAGTTCATGAACATAAAAGTAGTGCAAGACATGGAACATCATAAAAGTAGGAACATGAAATGTATGGCACGGCGGCCACATGCACGAGTATCATCTTCGACATCAAGCAAGACCACCACCTCCGCCAAAACCAGCACCGCCAAGACCACCTCCGTCAAAACCACCTCCGCCAAAACCACCACTCTGCCAGATCGGAGTGACTGGGGTTGAGGAAGCAGGAGTCGAGCCACCGGTCCCCTACATGTATGAGAGAAGATTCTAACGGTAAATATGATATGATAGTGTTGAATGAACCTTGAACTAGTTTGTCAGTAGTTAGGCAAATGTACTAACCGGACTATCACTGCCTAGTGCCACCCATTCATCGAACGTGGGAATGTGTGGGGGTTCTCCCGCAGGTGGTGGTGGTGGTCCCATTTGTGGTGGATCCGTGCGGTTACTCCAAGACGCCAACATAGCCTGAATGTTAGTTAAACAAGCAAACTAAAAGGTCAGAAGGAATAAAAGTGCAAAAAATTGGCTATGTTTTAAGAGGGCAAAACTAACCGCCATCATCTGACGGTTGTAATCATCGTTTGCCTTCACTCGTTGCAAGTACTCTCGCACCTCGAGATTCCTATGCTCGACAAAGGCCTTATATGCCTACATAATTTAGGTTGTTTCTAAGTGAGCAATGCTGAAAATAAACTGAGAATGCTAGAGAGAAAAATATAAAGGGGAAGTACTTACAGCATGCTGGCGGGCTAAGGGAGTCTGTGAACGCCCCGTACTCTCTAACTGGCTCGGGTTGCTAGCCCGAAGCCGTGTGTATGAGATCGAAGGAGTGATCAAGCCATCGAAACACGTATACCGGCCATGTGACTTCCCATGAATGGCCACCACCGCCGTGTCGTCGATCTGAGACTTGGCGACCTCAGCAACAGGAACATCAGGATGCAACCTCTGATAGTTCTGAGTGTAAGACTCCAGATGCTCCTCGGTCTTGCCATAGTACTGGCTCTCGCCGTCCTTGCGATCACTCCGCTCACGGGCCATCTTCCATGAATCCATGTCTGAGAGCGGCCTCTTCAACCTGTCCTCCTGCGCCATCAAATAGAAGTTAGCCACTGATACGTCCAAAACGTATCTATAATTTCTGCTTGCTCCATGCCACTTTTGGGTGATATTGCTATGATATTTATACACTTCCATACACTTTTGATCATATTTGGACTAACCTACTAATCCAGTGCACCCCAGTGCCAGTTTCTGTTTTCGGCTGTTTTTGTATTTTAGGTTTTCACATTACGAGAACTGCCAGGAAAAATCCAGAAAAATTATATAAAAATTCAGCGTTCCAGAACCTACCTTGCACCCGAAGGACAGCCGGGGGGGGGGCACCAGGGCTCCAGGCGCCCTGGCGGCGCGCCCCCCCCCTGGGCCGCGCCGGGGGGGGGGGGGCGCCTGGGCCCCCCGAGCCCCGTCTGGTGCCCCCCTTTGGCATATATTTAGAGCGTCCTTCGAAACCCTCGGAACGGGAACTCTTTTTCGCGATCTCATCTCTGTTCCGCCGCCGCCGCCGCTTCCAAGATCGGGAGCACCAGGAGAACTCTTCCCGGCACCCTGCCGGAGGGGAGGATCATCACTGGGAGCCTCTCCACCACCATGGACGCCTCCCGGATGAGTTGTGAGTAGTCTCCCTTGGACCATGAGTCCATGACCAGTAGCTATGTGATGTTCTCCTCCCGTTCTTGTGCTTCACTAATTAGTCCTCGTGAGCTGCCCTACATGATCGAGGCACATATGTAATCCTTATGCTGTTGCTATGATGAGTTTGCTGGGATCCGATGGATTATGAGATTATGTTCAGATTGTGATTGAGTAATATATTTGATCTACCTCTTTTATATTTATGTTCATAAGTAATTCTTGCATGTTCTCCGTTGTTATTTATTGCTTTGGCCAAGTAATACGTAGTGACTCCAAGAGGGAACGTTATGCTCGATTGTGGGTTCATGCCCCTCGATGACTAGTTTGAGTGACAGAAACATGAGTCTAGGGGATGTGCTGTTGCCACAAGGGGGAAAACAACGGTGCTTGTGCCCGCGGGTGCAAGGATTGTTTACTTTACGCAAAGTTCTTTTAATGCAGTTGTCTGTTGCTTTGAGTTTACACTATGGGTGGGGCTCGTAACTTAATACCAGCGAGATGTTCTGGATAGATATCTCAAGGTGGATGATTAGTAGTAGATATTGATGGATTTCGGTCTACTTACTTTGGCGTACCGCCCATGCTTTGAACCTCAACCTTTCTTGCAATGTAGTCAGCATTGGTTTGCGTTCGTGGTCCTGTCAATTGCCCAGCTGTAATTCGTTTACCTCATATAGCTGTTTTATCGTCTTTTGGGAGAGAGACATCACTAGTGAACATCATGAGACTCCGGTCCATATTACCATCATTGATCACATCCGCTATTTACTTTTCGCTATTATTTACTATTGCAAACATTATCTATCACTACTATCATTTGCGTTTAATCCTTTGTGAACTACAAGGCCGGAGGGATTGACAACCTCTCTGTACTCGTTGGGAGCAAAGTTATTTGTATCTGTGTGCAGGTCCATGTTGATTGCTAATAGCTGGCGCCGTTAGCAGTTGACACCTACTTGTTGAACCTAGGAGTCTCTGGGGATTTGATCCTTGGTATCTTGCCAAGGGAAAAACTTCCACAACACTGCATCTCACACCTTCCACTTGGGGTAACCAACGAGGGGTTAGAGGCCCATCAAGGAGTTTTTCTGGTGCCGTTGCCGGGGACTCCACTCTTCAGGATAGGGGAGTTGCATGCTATCTTTTACCTTTGCTTTTTAGTCTTGTTAGTTTACCTTTCAGTTTTTGCTTTAGTACCTTTTTATCAAAAATCACAAAAATAGTTATCTTGCTTGCTTGCTACTATGGGTTCCACCGAGAACACCAAGTTGTGTGACTTCACTAGTCACAACAACGATGAGTTTATCAGCACACCTATCACTACACCTGCCACTTCAGCACCTTCATATGAAATTAAACCTACTTTACTGAACTTAGTTATGAGAGAACAATTCTCCGGTGCTGGAGATGATGTTGCTTTACACTTAAACAACTTTGTTGAACTTTGTGATATGCAAAAGTACCAAGAAATAGATGGTAATATTGTTAAGCTTAAGCTTTTTCCTTTCTCCTTGAGAGGAGGAGCTAAAATTTGGTTTCAGTCTTTGCCTAGAAATAGCATAGATTCATGGGACAAGTGCAAAGATGCTTTTATTGGAAAATACTATCCACCTGCTAAAATTATCCAACTTAGAAGTGACATAATGAATTTTAAACAATTGGATAATGAACACCTTGCCCAAGCTTGGGAACGTATGAAATCTCTTATCAAGAACTGCCCTACTCACGGTTTGACTACTTGGATGGTTATCCAAACTTTTTATGCAGGCTTGAACATTACCTCGCGGAACTTGTTAGATTCGGCCGCGGGAGGAACTTTTATGTCAACTACACTTGGTGCTGCCACGAAGCTTCTCGATGAGATGATGACCAACTATTCCCAATGCACACCGAACGCGCTCCAACAGGTAGGAAGGTAAACTCTGTCGAGGAGATTTCCTCCTTAAATGAAAAAGTTGACTTGATCATGTCTCTACTTTCGAAGCAATCTTCTGTTGATCCTCGCGATGTTCCTTTAAATTCTTTGATTGCTCAAGAACAAGTAGATGTGAACTTTATCTCTAGAAACAATTTTAACAACAATGCTTATAGGAGTAATTTTGGTAGCAATCCTAGACCGTTCCCCTCTAATTCCTATGGGAACAACAATGCTTATCCTAGCACCAAGAACTCCATCCAAAAAGATAGAGATTTGCCTGGCTATGAGAAACTGCTAGAAATAGAGAAGGCCACTAAGAATTACATGCACACCCAATATGAACAAAACAAAACCTTCTCGAGGCAATTAAATGAGCATACTGCTATCTTGCAAGACATTAGTAGACGATTAGAGAACATAAATATTGAGATTTCTAACCTCCAGACTAGACTCACTATCACTGAGACCCAAGTTTCCAATATGTCCCACACACAAGCCACTTTGATAAACCAAATGGCAGCTAAACCCGAAGTGGTTGCATCCCTAAGGGAGGAAGAGGATAGAATTAAGAGCCTTCCTACCCACCACACTGTTGCTACTATCCAAGTTGTTGAGGATATCCAAACTCTTTGCACCCAATGTACTCCTGGTCCCGTTGGACCTATTAATGGTGATGCTATGACTATAGAAACTACCAAACAAATGAACCTAAAGGACACCACTACCACTTTACTTGATGCTTGTGACCTTGATTTTGATAATTGCACTCTTACCGAAGTTATTGATTTCCTTCACAAGATGTCTAGAGACCCCCGCACTAGCACGCTTAACCTTGCCTTCACAGAGCATATCACTAATGCTCTCATCAAAGCTAGGGAGGAGAAACTTAGAGTAGAAGCCTCCATACCTAGAAAGCTAGAAGATGGTTGGGATCCTATGATAAAAATTAAATTGAATGACTTCTCTTGTTATGCATTATGTGATGTTGGTGCTAGTACCTCTGTTATGCCCAAAAGAATATATGATATGCTTAAATGGAAACCTTTTGATTCTTGTTCTTTTGGTGTTCGTCTCGTTGATTCTTCCATAAAGAAACATTTGGGGAGGATCGACGAGGTTCTTATCGTTGTCAATGATAATTATGTTCCCGTTGATTTTACTATAATGGATATTGAATGTGATCCTTCTTGTCCAATTATTTTGGGACGTCCCTTTTTACGCACCGTTGGTGCTATCATTGACATGAAAGAGGGTAATATAAAATTTCAGTTTCCTCTCAAGAAAGGGATGGAACACTTCCCTCGAAAGAAGATCAAGTTACCTTTTGAGTCCGTTGTACGGGCTAGCTATTCTTTTACTCTTGATAAGACTTGATCTCTATGCATTATGCCTAGCTTAAAGGCATAAAAGAAAGCTCTTTTGGGAGGCAGCCCACATGAATAAATTTTTTATTTTGCTTTTGTTGTGTCATGATGTTGTCTACTACAGTAGCATCATCATTGTATCTTTGCTTTTCATATTTGTGCCAAGTATAGCCTCTGATTGCTAGAAAGTTCAAAAGTTGTGAGGTGCTGTCCAGGAAACAGATTCTGTCCTTGGATAGAAAAATTCGTATAAAATCACCAGATCATCTTTTTGGTCTGAATTGTTTCGACAGCGTTCTCTATATAATTGTCTTTCGTGCATCTGTTCTGAGTTTTTTGATTTGAGTTGCAGAAGTAACCCGAACAAATCATTTACTACCTGCTGTTCTGTTTTTCACAGATTCTGTCCTGTTTTGCCTTTCCTTCATTTTGCAAACCAAGAGCTTGCTTTTTCTTTGCAAAAACCTTTTGGCAATCTTGAGAAACAGTAGACCTTCAAGAATATCTTTATTTCCAGCAAGGAACAATTATTTTATTAAGGGTACTAACCTCGCTAATCAGATTATAATGAGTTATGTATGAAGGGAGTTTTCAAGTGTGCGAGGGAAGATGATAAAAAGATTCAGGAGTGTCAAGCGCTCAAGCTTGGGGATGCCCCCGTGCACCCCCAAGAAATATTCAAGGAGACTCAAGCGTCTACGCTTGGGGATGCCCCCGTGCATCCCCTTCTCCATCAACATTATCAGTTCGTCTTTCGTTCCACTATATTTTAATCACTTCATGTGTTATGTGCTATGCTTGGAGCGTCTTGCTTTTAGTTTTCTTTAGCTTTTCATAACGAGTCGGAACTCAACTTTCTTTATGTGGGAGAGAAACACGCTCCACTTCTACCTAGAACATAACATAGAATTTTCATGTCTATCCTTGCTGTGTGTGTTCTTTGTCTTTTAATAGCTAATATCATGCTCTGCTCTTAGTATTCATGCTTATCTTTTTCAAAGAGCTTTTGTTTAGTTGGTTGCTTGAACTCTCTTTAATTATCATGCTTATCTTATTAAGAGAGTTTGCTTCCGTTGCATTGGTTGATATGTCTATGATAAAGATGCTACTTGCATAATGGTGCTTAGTAATTCATGTTTTCTTGTGGTTAGTCTCAAATAGCTGGGGGATTCCCAATGTGTTATTGGAGTACCAACATGATTTGTTTGCCAATGATGTGGTATGGTTTAGTAATATCTTCCTTCAAGAATTTATTTTGATTGACTTGGCGTATGCTCACGCATATTTAAGACTGTAAAGAAAGTCTGTCAAGCCTTGATGATCTTTTATTTCTGAGTAGCGATATAACTTCCATGCCTGATTCAATGTTGCTTTGTCGCTCTGCATGATTATGACCGTCATTGCTCTCTTAGTTGGTCGCTCCCAGTCTTTTGCTAACCTCCACCTGTACTAAGCGGACTAACTTTGTAATACATAGCTCATGGGAAAGTAGCTTAAAAACTATTGTGGTAAAGAATATGTTGCTTATGTATCTTATTTCTTATAAGTTGCTTGCTGAGCGGTAACCATGTTTCTGGGGACGCCATCAACTGTCACACTATTGTTGAATATCATGTGAGTTGCTATGCATGTTCGTCTTGTCTGAAGTAAGGGTGATTTGCCATGGGTTGAATGGTTGAGTATGCATATTGTTAGAGAAGAACATTGGGCCGCCAACCAAAGCCATGTATCATGGTGGAAGTTTTAGCTTGGACATTAATCCTCAATCTCTTATGAGAATATGCTTATGCATTAAAGAGGAGTCCATTATCTATTTTCTATGTTGTCCCGGTATGGATGTCCTCAAGTTGAGATCTATCAAAAACGAGAAATCAAATGCGATTTATCTCCTTGGACCTTTGTACAGGTGGCATAGAGGTACCCCTTTGTGACACTTGGTTGAAACATATGTAATGCAATGACAATCCATGGAAATCCGAGCTAATTAGGACAAGGTGCGAGCACTATTGGTATTCGATGCATGAGGCTTGCAACTTATAGGATGTCTTATGCATGACACATATGAAGTACTACTACCGTTGACAAAATTGCTTCTGTGTTTTCAAAATAAAAAAAAGCTCTAGCACATGACCATTATTTTACTTTTATGTTGTGTCTCCACCTTTTTTCTTCAAGCACCAACTACTGAGAGCATGATTGTCATTCTAAGTGTAATGTGCATTGTCCCAAAGTAGCATTGTCTTTTGCATGATTGTGATATCGTTTATTTTGAAATCATTGTATCTAGTCATCACTTAAACCTTGAAGGTGCCCCTGCATTTATGTTTTGCTTCACTAAAGGGGGCAAGCTAGATATCACTTTATCATATTTGCACATCATGTTCATGGCAAATCTTTTTGATGTTTCAGTTTCTTGTTGTAAAAACTTCAGTCATCTGTGATTTTCTCATGAGGCAACTTAATTACTACAAATTCATTGTCTCAGTAAGCTTTTGTCATATGACTATGAATAAGTCCTATATGGTTAATAGCATGTCACCACAGAAATTATTCTTGTTATCATTTACCTACTCGAGGACGAGCAGGAATTAAGCTTGGGGATGTTGATACGTCCAAAACGTATCTATAATTTCTGCTTGCTCCATGCCACTTTTGGGTGATATTGCTATGATATTTATACACTTCCATACACTTTTGATCATATTTGGACTAACCTACTAATCCAGTGCACCCCAGTGCCAGTTTCTGTTTTCGGCTGTTTTTGTATTTTAGGTTTTCACATTACGAGAACTGCCAGAAAAAATCCAGAAAAAATATATAAAAAATCAGCGTTCCAGAACCTACCTTGCGCCCGAAGGACAGCCCGGGGGGGGGGGGCACCAGGGCTCCAGGCGCCCTGGCGGCGCGCCCCCTGGGCCGCGCCGGGGGGCGCCTGGGCCCCCCGAGCCCCGTCTGGTGCCCCCCTTTGGCATATATTTAGAGCGTCGTCCTTCGAAACCCTCGAAACGGGAACTCTTTTTCGCGATCTCATCTCTGTTCTGCCGCCGTCGCCGCTTCCAAGATCGGGAGCACCAGGAGAACTCTTCCCGGCACCCTGCCGGAGGGGAGGATCATCACCGGGAGCCTCTCCACCACCATGGACGCCTCCCGGATGAGTTGTGAGTAGTCTCCCTTGGACCATGAGTCCATGACCAGTAGCTATGTGTTGTTCTCCTCCCGTTCTAGTGCTTCACTAATTAGTCCTCGTGAGCTGCCCTACATGATCGAGGCACATATGTAATCCTTATGCTGTTGCTATGATGAGTTTGCTGGGATCCGATGGATTATGAGATTATGTTCAGATTGTGATTGAGTAATATATTTGATCTACCTCTTTTATATTTATGTTCATAAGTAATTCTTGCATGTTCTCCGTTGTTATTTATTGCTTTGGCCAAGTAATACGTAGTGACTCCAAGAGGGAACGTTATGCTCGATTGTGGGTTCATGCCCCTCGATGACTAGTTTGAGTGACAGAAACATGAGTCTAGGGGATGTGCTATTGCCACAAGGGGGAAAACAACGGTGCTTGTGCCCGCGGGTGCAAGGATTGTTTACTTTACGCAAAGTTCTTTTAATGCAGTTGTCTGTTGCTTTGAGTTTACACTATGGGTGGGGCTCGCAACTTAATACCAGCGAGATGGTCTGGATAGATATCTCAAGGTGGATGATTAGTAGTAGATATTGATGGATTTCGGTCTAGTTACTTTGGCGTACCGCCCATGCTTTGAACCTCAACCTTTCTTGCAATGTAGTCAGCATTGGTTTGCGTTCGTGGTCCTGTCAATTGCCCAGCTGTAATTCGTTTACCTCATATAGCTGTTTTATCGTCTTTTGGGAGAGATACATCACTAGTGAACATCATGAGACTCCGGTCCATATCACCATCATTGATCACATCCGCTATTTACTTTTCGCTATTATTTACTATTGCAAACATTATCTATCACTACTATCATTTGCGTTTAATCCTTTGTGAACTACAAGGCCAGAGGGATTGACAACCTCTCTGTACTCGTTGGGAGCAAAGTTATTTGTATCTGTGTGCAGGTCCACGTTGATTGCTAATATCTGGTGCCGTTAGAAGTTGACACCTACTTGTTGAACCTAGGAGTCTCTGTAGATTCGATCCTTGGTATCTTGCCAAGGGAAAAATTTCCACAACACTGCATCTTACACCTTCCACTTGGGGTAACCAACGAGGGGTTAGAGGCCCATCAGCCACACATAAGAACATGACTGTAAAGAAGAACAAAAATGCATCATGCATATAGATATACCTTCATGGCCTTGAAGCCCCAGTGGTTCCTATTTCCTTGGCCGTGTGTCCCGTCTTTTCCACGGTTAGCCCGGCCCTTGCTGCTCTTGGCAGCAAACTCTGCATCGTCGCCGAGCCACCTATCCACCAAACTCGCCCATCCGTCATGCCTTACATAGCACCAGCAAGGAACAACCTATGCAAATTTTGGAAGCATGACATGTGAGCATGAAACATATAGTTGACTGCTTGAAACATTGAAAAGTCAGTAATAGTTACCTTCATGAACTGCTCCTTGTTCAAGGTAAGCCGTTGCCTCTGCGCTTGAGTTTTGGTCATCTTTTGTTGCAGGTAGATGTGGTAGTATAGCGAGACGGCAACCCAGCGCACCTCGTACTGCAACTGACGAGCTTTGTTCTTTGCAGCCGCAAGCAAGACCACATCGGCTTGGGCCTTGTGCTCATCAAGAACTCTATAGAGTTGCTGCAATCATGCATAAACCAGAAGCAAACAAGGCATGAGTTGAGTGATTCAATGATAAACTATGAACGAAACTTAAGACAAGTGATTCAGAAGAGAACTTACCCAAAATTTGGTGATCACGGCCTTAGCGGCCATCCCGTACTCTGCGTTGGTGCAAGCCTAGTAGTGGGCCCATCTCGTGGCCAAAACCCGCAGCTGCGGCTCCCTGTCTGGCCGCGGGCAGAATAGGCCAGGCCAAAACTCCTTCAACAGGACAGTGATAAGGCCGTTCGGTTTACGGCCCTTTCCGTGAAGGTTCCAGTTACTGCATAAGAATCAAAGGGTTGCCATGTGTACAATAAGAAAATGTTGTCATGTGTTGAAAATATGACTGAGAGGCACTTACTCTGGCCCCGCAGGTTCAATGAGCCACTTGTGCGCCTCGATAGAAGGTGCTGTAGGTAGTCCAGCATTACCACGCAGCCACTCCTTCGGAGCACCCGGTGGCAAGTCACCCCACAACTCGGGGTCAACCGCCCCTCCACCCTCCTCGCCCTCCTCCTCACCCTCCCCCTCCTCCTCCTCCTCCTCGACCTCCTCCTCCTCGGCCTCCTCCTCCTCACCCTCCTCCTCCTCGCCATCAGTGTAATGCCCCGGATGTAATACTTTCCCTTTTGGGCAATATATGATATCTTTGGCTCCATCAATTCCTTTCCGGGTTCTTCGTCTTTCGGGTTTTCGTCGTTTTGTCATGTTGCGTGTGTGCATTCATCCTTATCATGTAGTCATGTGCATTGCATTGCATTTGTGTTGTCGTTTGCATCCGGTCCCACCCGTTCCTTCCCGTTGTCCGTTTCGAGTTCCGGAGGTCTCTCACGTGTCCATGGCATCCCCGAGGCCTACTTTGGTGTTTGGCCATGTAACGTTTCCGTTTGGTGTGAGACTTGTCGTGTGTTGTTGTTTTGGTGTGTGTAACCCGCCTATCGAATCTCGTCGCGTTTGGAGTTCGTTTGGTGCTCCAACAGTTATTCTCGTGGGCTGAAAGTACCCCCTCTTTGAGGCCCAAGACACCCCTCAAACAGCCCACTAAACCAACCCAAACCCATCCCTTCATCTAGGTCATCTAATTGTGATCATGTGGCTGAAAACCTCACCTCATTTGGACAACCCTAGCTCCTTGTGCCTATATAAACGTCCATCTTCCCCAAAATTTGCGTCCAGAAAACCCTATGCTTCCACAGTGCGCCGC
Organism: Secale cereale; assembly: GCA_902687465.1. Lineage (NCBI taxonomy): Eukaryota > Viridiplantae > Streptophyta > Magnoliopsida > Poales > Poaceae > Secale > Secale cereale. Next base: position 37,312,315 of record LR738711.1, read on the forward strand.
CGGTGCTTCCACCGTTGATCCGTGGTGCTTCCACCGTTGAAAATCCGTGCTTCCGACGTCCCAGGAAACCATGCTTCCGAGAGTCGTCGCCGTGCTTCCGTAGTGTCGCGACGGTGCTTCCGTCCGACGCGCGGGCCCCCGCGGGGTCATCTTCAACCTCCGCCGCGGCCCGGGGTCGTCTTCCCCGCCGCCGGCCACGTCGCCGCCTCCTTCCTCCGCCGCCGCAACGCCGCCGCCGGGCTACCTCCCCGCCGCTCCTCCTCACCACCTCGCCTCACCGGCCACCGGCGCACCGCCGCCCAGGGCCCCTGCGCCGCCGCGCCGGCCGGACGCCCCCACCACCCCGGCCAAGCCGCCGCCGCCTCCTCCCGTCCCCGCCGCCGGCTGGGCATCTCACCGCCGGGGCCGCGCCCCCGCTCGCCGAGGAGCCCCGCCGCCGGCCTCCCGCCTCCCGTCACCGCGGCAAGCCGCCGCCCGCCGCCCGCTGCTCCGCTCGATCGGGATCGAGGATCCCCTCGCCCGAGCCGATCCCGATCCGGTGGCCTAACGGGCCGGCCCGTTAGCGCCCGGATCTGCCAGCCCGTTAGCGCCCGAAGCCCGATCCGCCAGGAGCCCGTTGACCCGCCGCGTTGACCCCGTTGACAGAGGAGGTTGCCTCTTTTTCTCTAAGTCCCCCAGTTTTAGTTGTCTGATGCTGTTTTGCAATGTGGATAACTTTTTGTGTGATGGTCCGTTTTAAGCAAATGATATGTCAAAATGATCGTGGAGACATGTACTACGTTTTGTTCCATTGTGCCATGCATGTTTGAGGTCATCTAGATGTCTTAATCTTCATGAGAAGAGTGCTACTTGTTATAAACTGCTGTTAGTAGTTGTTTTCATGCCATCTTTGCAATGTGATAACTTGGTGCATGTTTATCCAAATGAAGCAAATGACATGTCCACATGTTCGTCTTGATATGCTCTACATGTTGATTGCTTTAGCTTGCATGGTAGATATCATCTTGCCATGTTTATCTCCTTTGCAAAGTGCCATGTGGCTGTTATGTCGTTAAACTTGTTACGAGATGCCTCGTAGAGGAACTCGTTGCTATTGATGTGGTTGTCCCCTTGATGCATGCTTAGATGTTTTGGATTCATCATCATGTGTAATTTGCTGTGGTGCTTACCACTTGTCTTGATATGCTTTGAGGTGACTTAAACTTGCTCTCAAAGATGACATGATGTTAGTACTGTTTAACACTTAGTGAAATTTCACTAAGTCTGGAATCTGTAATTTTCAGATGTCATGTTTGCTTGTTGTTCTTGGCAAATCCATGATAGTTTTGGGGTGACTCTTGATGATTCCTTGTTGTAGATATTGTTGGCTATCCATTCATGCTCTCACATGCTTATTTGAGTGGCTGTAGCATATTTAACTCTTGCTCCCAAGTTGCAACAAATTACTGCTGTCAGGTTTTTGTTGTCAAGTTCAATATGTCATAGCTTGTTGCTATTGATCCAAGGCTCCTTTGAGGATGCTCCAACGGAATTGTTTGCTGTAGAGTATGTCTAGTTAATGTCCATGCTCCTTGCCATGATGTTTGAGTGTTGTAGATCATTTATCTCTTGCTCCGAAGTTGCTATGTGGCTGATATTTTCAGCTTGTGCATGTTTATCATTTCGGGTGTAACTATTAGCCCGTTGCTTCGTTTTGAGCAAGTCCTATATGTAACTTGTGTGTTTTTGCATGTAGATTCATAATATCATATTGTTATCATGTTTTGAAGCATTTTGCTTGATGCATATTGTTGTGCTGTAACACTGTGCTTCCTATGTTGACTTTCTGTGCTTCCATAGTGCATCTGTTTTGCTTCCATAGTGCATCAGTCACGCATCCAGTAATTTTTCTGCGCATTGCATCTTGTTTGATTCGTTGCCTTGTGTTCTTGTGTTTGAGTAGAGCCGGAAGCTGAGACCGAGTATGAGTACGAGCACGAGGTTACTACCGAGGTTGAGAACGAGGACCCCTCTTACGATCCCATCGACAACTCTTCAGGCAAGATGACCGAACCCCGATAACATTACTATCTTCGCCTATTGCTAGAAGTCTCGATCTATAGTTTTGCCTCGATGCCCATGTTTTCCTGTCAGCCTCCTATTGTAACCATGAACCTTTTTAACCACCCTACCTATGCAAACCATTGATTGGCTATACGTAGGCTTCGCTCAGCCCCTCTTATAGCATTGTTAGTTGCAGGAGAAGATTGAAGATTCTTGCTTCTTGTTGAAGCTTGTTGGGATATCACACTATATTAATTATTAAATGAAATCATCTATATATTGGTAATGGGTGGAAGGCGAAGCCTTTTGCTTGGTGATTTGTTCCACTCATGCCGCCTTAGGCACCGTATAAACCGGTGTTATGTTCCTTGATTATGCGTTCCTCACACGGTTGGGGTTATGGGACCCCCTCGATAAACCGCTAAGTGCTAAGTCTTTTCCAGCAAGTCCCAACATTGGTACTATTTGCCTAATAACTAAAAACTTGCATAGGGACTAGCTATCCCTTTTATTTTAATCAACAACCCCCGGGCCAGTGCTCCTCATGAGTGTTGGTCCGAACTGAGCAGACTGCGGGGCCGCCTTGGGGAAACCCGAGGTATCTGGCATACACCTGTAGGATGTCTCATCCGGTCGTGGCCTTAGACTAGATACGCGCGGCTACTATCAGGGTGTCGGCACGCCGGGAGGATTTGCTGGATTAGCCTTACCTTAGTCGGAGTATCTTGAGCACGGGATTCCGAGGATACCCGGGCCTTCCCACCTTTGGAGTTGCGACTCCGCGGATCGTGGGCTTGTCATGGGCCAAGTTGGAACACCCCTGCAGGGTTATGAACTTTCGAAAGCCGTGCCCGCGGTTATATGGCAGATGGGAGCTTGTTAATATCCGGTTGTAGAAAACTTGACACCATGTTCCAATACACTACCAGCGTGAGTACCGTGACAGTCATTTTCCGAAAGGGATTCGGGAAGTGAACACGGTGGGGTCATGTTTGACTTGTTTTAGCTAGGATCACTTCGTGATCATCTCTCGACCGAGGCACCTTCTCTTCTCGCTCTCTTTTACGTAAGCTAGGCTAGTGCTGCTGCAACCTCTTGTTCTTTGTTCAGCCTTGTTTCACACCCAAGGCTGGGATAGTCGTGTTACCCGGGAACGGGATTGATGAGTCCTTTGTGGCTCACAGTTACTTCACCACACCAGATGCAGGTACGATTTGAGCTACACAGGCGATGGCACTGAGCTAGACTGGGAGTACGACGAGGAGCGTAGCCGTTACTACGTGAACTATCCGGCTGATCAGTAGAGCTTCTACTAGGATTCGATCTAGACCTGTGGTTTAATGTTATGTTTTGGTATCTTGTCATTTGGACCTTTACCCTTAGATGGGCTGTGATGGTTATCTGAATGATGTTTGAACATGTAATGAATTTGTGTGAGGTGGTGAGTGTAAGCCAACTATCTTTCAGTTTTCCATCCCTATTTTTACATGAGATCTGCAAAGGTACCAAACTTGCGATCATTCCAGAATGGGCTTATATCTTTAAGTCGTGCCTCGACACGTAGGAGATATAGTCCCATCGTGGGCATTACAAGTTGGTATTCAGAGCCTTCTCCGACCTAGAAGCCCCCACTGATTGATCGAATCGTTGACGGTCGAGTCTAGGCACACACTGAAAATGTTTTGAGTCCTATATTTATATCGGAGAGTAGGATTTCTTTGCTCCTCATCTTTTTTCATTCTGGTGAGGACTCCTGACGACTACTCTTGCCTCTTCTACTTTCAAAAATTGCACCAATTTTTTTTTAGGAATCTCGTGAGTATTGTTGGATTGTTTCGATGTCTTTGTGACGAGAATATTGTTCTCGATGCCTCCTGACATTAGGGGTTGTGGCAGTGTCCCGGGGAGTTGAGCTTCGGGGTATTGTCGTCACAAGCATATCGCGACAGTACTAGAATACTTAAGACGACCGACATCGAAAACTCTCCTATACGGTTAGTGGCAAGATAACCCCGACATCACCCAATACTGGGGAGGTAGTTCGGGAGTATTGCCATAGCTTTGTATAGTGGATGCTTTTCGAAGGTCCGAGGTAGACGGTTTCCGAGAACAACTGGTTATGTGTTGAAGGATGGATACAGCTAGATGTAGGTTTAGAGTTGATTGCGCGGTGCTTCCCCTGTATCCCCAACACCTTATTGCATAACTGGAAACTTTCGGAAATTAATAGGTGGGATTATCCAGTAGATCGTAGGCATTCTTCCAACGAATGCAGGTTACGGAGTTTGGGGTTCTACATTGAGTGAAGTGGTATTATGGCCGATGTTCCGATCGGGAGTTGCATCTTAAAGGGTCCTTGGCTATGCTGATCCGGGGATTGCAAAACCCTTTCGTAACGCGTTCCATAATCTTACAGCACAAAGATGTCGAACGAAGCTCCTATCTTGTGTTTGTTCCATCTGTACCTTGTGTTTTTCTTATTTACCTTTTGTCTCCCAGTGGCTTCTCGTGAAGATTGTTGTTATCATTAAGCTGAGAATTTCATTCGTTCCTCTTGTTCGAATGATTCTTGTGAAGACTATGTTGCATTTCAATCCGTTGTTTCAGCTTATATCTTCTTTCAATCAAATTGCTGATTGGTGGTCATCTCTTTTAGGATGGCTCCGAAACGGGTTCCCAACGCTAACCCAGAGGGTGAGGAGGTTCCAGATCGTCCTCCTTCCCCTCCTCCTCCGTCTGAGGCCTGGAGAGCGATTATGCAGACTACAAACCAGAACACCCAGATGTTGATGCAGATGATGCAGCAGATGCAAGCAAATCAAGCAAATCAGGGTGCTCCAGGGAACCAAGGCAATCTCTTCAACCAACAGCACCATGCTACGCTCAACCAGTTCTTGGCCAATCAACCAAATGCTTTCAGTTACTGTGTCGACCCTCTCGATGCTGAAGATTGGATTACTGATATCAAGAAGCATTTTGAGTGCAGCAACGTAAGGCCTGAGGACTATGTGAAATTTGCAGCCTTCCAACTCAAGGACCAAGCAGCTGACTGGTGGCAGCAGTACAAAGATTCCAGAGAAGGGCATGTGATTTCTTGGGATGATTTCTGCAAGGACTTTCGCTCTCACCACATTCCAACAAGTGTCATCGAGGGTATGCGTGAGCAATTCCGCAACCTGAAGCAAGGCTCAGTGACTGTCTACCAGTATAATGTCAAGTTCCAAAACCTTGCCCGCTATGCTAAGCAAGACATACCAGATGCCAAGAGCAAGATCTATCAGTTCCGTGGAGGTCTCAAGGATGAACTTCAACTTGCTCTCACCTTGTTCGAGCCTGATGAGTTTGACAAATTCTATAACATGGCGCTTAAGCAAGAGGCAGCCCAGCTCAAGTTGGAGGCTTCCAAAAAGAGGATTCGAGATGCCGTTCACTCATCCTCATCTTCTCAAGTCGTCGCGAAGCAACAGAAATTTTGGCTTCTACCTCCTCCTGTGATCCGAGCTCCCTACAACAACAACAACAACAAGAACTCTGGTGGACGTGGTTTCTCCCACCCACCCAACCCGAGCAACCAGTCGAAGAATCAGTTTCAGTCTCAAGGTTCCAAGTCAAGTGGTTCTCATTTCCGTCCTCTCTCAGAAGTGGTCTGCAACAAGTGCACTCAGAAAGGTCACAATGCTAACAAGTGCCCCAACCCAAGGCGCCTTCCGCCTCCCACACCTGTCAGTTCAGCTATTGTCAAGCATAATCCAAAGGCAGCAAGGGTGAATCTGTTGAATGCAGCACAAGCGGAGAATTCTTCCGATGTGATTTTGGGTAACCTTTCAGTTAACTCTTTTCCAGCTAAAGTGTTGTTTGATTCGGGTGCTTCATGTTCCTTCATGTCTTATCCATTTGCATCCAAGCACAATGTGGGCACAGTGCCTTTGCCAAAGATGTTGCAAGTTATTTCTCCGGGCAAATGCATGACTTCAAGATTATATGCTCTGGATGTTTCTATTCGCATGGGTGATTATCAATTTCTGGCCTCTCCGGTGGTTCTTGGCAATTCTGACATCGATCTTATCCTCGGAATGGACTGGCTTTCTCAGCATGATGCTCAAATTGACTGTGCACAGAAGGAAGTCAAGATTACTCATTCCGATGATGATGTGATTATCTTTGCCTCCAGGGATAACACAATCAGGCTTTTCTCTCTCAATGACAAGGGCGAGATGAATGCCATATCTCAAATTCCGGTGGTTAACGAATACGAAGACCTCTTTCCTGAAGAACTTCCAGGCATGCCTCCACACCGTCCAGTCGAATTCGTCATTGAACTCGAGCCTGGTACTGAGCCAGCATGCCGGCGTCCGTACAAGCTCTCTCCTAAAGAGTTGAAGGAGTTGAAGAAGCAGCTTGATGAACAGGAGCGTATGGGTCTGATCAGGCCTAGTACGTCTCCTTGGGGCTGTGGTGTCTTATTTGTCAAGAAGAAGGATGGCACGGAGCGCCTTTGCGTTGATTACCGGCCATTGAACAAGAAGACAATAAAGAACAAGTATCCGCTCCCCAACATCAACGAACTGTTCGAGCAGCTCAAAGGAGCTAAAGTGTTCTCTAAGCTCGATCTCCGAATGGGCTATCACCAGATTCGCATTCGAGAAGAAGATATCCCCAAGACTGCCTTCAGAACGAGCTACGGCTCATATGAGTATACAGTCATGTCTTTTGGTCTCGCTAATGCTCCACCTACCTTCTCGAGAATGATGCACTACATTTTCAACCCCTACACCGGCGAGTTTGTGCTTGTGTATCTGGATGACATTTTGGTATTTTCCAAGAATGAAGAGGATCACGAAAAGCACCTCCGTCTGGTTCTCGACAGACTCCGTGAACATAAGTTCTATGCCAAGTTTTCCAAGTGCGAATTTTGGCTCGATAAGGTCTTGTATCTGGGCCATATCATCTCCGCTAACGGTATTGCGGTAAACGCCGAGAAAGTTGAAGCAATTGTCAACTGGGAACCTCCTCAGAACGTCAAGCAACTCAGAAGCTTCCTTGGTCTTGCCAGCTATTGCAGAAGGTTCGTTGAGAACTTCTCCAAGATTGCCAAGCCTCTTTCCAACTTGCTGCAGAAGAATGTCAAGTACTACTGGTCTCCAGATTGTGAAGTGGCATTCAAAACTCTCAAAGAAAAGCTCGTCTCTGCTCCAGTTCTAACTCCTCCAGATGAGTCCAAGCCCTATGAAGTATTTTGTGATGCTTCTCTTCAAGGACTTGGTGGTGTGCTTATGCAGGACAAGAGAATTGTGGCTTACACTTCTCGTCAGCTCAAGCCAAGTGAGAAGAACTACCCCACACATGATCTTGAACTAGCAGCTGTGGTACATGCTTTGATTACGTGGAGACACCTTCTGTTGGGCAGGAAAGTCAACATCTTCACCGATCACAAGAGCTTGAAGTACATCTTCACACAACCGAATCTGAACCTCCGCCAGACTCGTTGGGTCGAAATGATCCTAGAGTATGATCCCAGCATCGAATACACACCTGGCAAGGCGAATGTGATTGAAGATGCTTTGAGCAGAAAGGCATATTGCAACAGCCTTCTTATCAAGCCGTTCTAGCCTGAGCTTTGTGAAGCATTCAGGAAGCTCAACCTCAAGTTGTTCCGCAGGGTTTTCTTGCAAATCTTCAAGTTGCTCTACCTTGGAAGATCAGATCCGTGAGGCCCAACTCAGTGATGCTATGGTGCAGAAAGTGAAACATGGTATTGCAAAGGGTACTCCTAAATACAAGTGCTATCGCGTTGATGAGAGAGATTCCTTGTTCTTCGAGGACAGACTCGTGGTTCCCAAAGGTGATCTCAGGAAGCTCATAATGGACGAAGCACATGATTCCCTCCTTTCCATTCATCCTGGCAGTTCCAAGATGTACCAAGACCTCAAGCAATCTTACTGGTGGACTCGCATGAAAAGGGAGATTGCCCAATTCATGAATGAATGTGATGTCTGCAGAAGAGTGAAGGCAGAGCATCAACGTCCAGCCGGTCTTCTCCAACCTCTTCCTATTCCCGAGTGGAAATTCGACCACATTGAAATGGATTTCGTCACTGGCTTTCCTAAGTCCAAGAGAGGGAATGATTCTATCTTTGTGGTGATTGACAAGCTTACCAAAGTCGCTCACTTCCTTCCAGTCAAAGAATCCATCAATGCAGCTCAACTGGTAGAATTGTATACTTCCAGAATTGTGTCTTTACATGGTATTCCACAAGTTATCTCCTCAGACCGTGGAAGTTCTCTCACCTCTAAGTTCTGGGACTCCTTTCAGTCTGCCATGGGCACTAAGATCAGGTTCAGCACTGCTTTTCACCCTCAGACTAGTGGTCAAGTCGAGAGAGTGAATCAGATTCTAGAAGACATGCTCAGAGCCTGTGTCATATCTTTTGGCATGAAATGGGAGGATTTCCTTCCATTTGCCGAGTTCTCTTACAACAACAGCTTCCAAGCAAGTGCCGGCAAAGCACCGTTTGAAATCCTCTATGGCAGAAAGTGCCGTACCCCTCTCAACTGGTCTGAGACTGGCGAACGTCAACTTCTTGGCAATGACTTGACCTTAGAGGCCGAAGAAATGTGCAAAGTCATACGTGAGAATCTCAAGGCCGCTCAGTCGCGTCAGAAGAGCTACTATGACGGCAAGCATCGTGTTTTGGCCTTCAACATTGGGGATCATGTCTATCTCCGTGTTTCTCCTATGAAAGGAACCCAAAGATTCGGTATCAAAGGAAAGCTTGCTCCTAGATACGTCGGGCCTTTCAAGATCCTTGGCAAAAGAGGCGACCTAGCCTATCAACTTGAGCTCCCTTCCAACTTCGCCAATGTTCATGATGTGTTTCATGTGTCTGAACTATGCAAGTGCTTCAAGACTCCTGAACGCATGATTCCGTTTGAAGAGATTGATCTTCAACAAGACTTGTCTTACCGAGAGCACCCAGTTGCTATTCTCGAAGAAACCGAGCGCAAGACCCGCAACAAGTCCATCAAATTCTTGAAAGTCAAGTGGTCACACCATACCGACCAAGAAGCTACGTGGGAACGAGAAGATCATCTTCGTTCCGAGTACCCTTCCTTTTTCCAGTCCTAGATCTCGGGACGAGATCTTTTTGTAGTAGAGGAGAGCTGTAATGCCCCGGATGTAATACTTTCCCTTTTGGGAAATATATGCTATCTTTGGCTCCATCAATTCCTTTCCGGGATCTTCGTCTTTCGGGTTTTCGTCGTTTTGTCGTGTTGCGTGTGTGCATTCATCCTTATCATGTAGTCATGTGCATTGCATTGCATTTGTGTTGTCGTTTGCATCCGGTCCCACCCGTTCCTTCCCGTTGTCCGTTTCGAGTTCCGGAGCTCTCTCACGTGTCCGTGGCATCCCCGAGGCCTACTTTGGTGTTTGGCCGTGTAACGTTTCCGTTTGGTGTGAGACTTGTCGTGCGTTGTTGTTTTGGTGTGAGTAACCCGCCTGTCGAATCTCGTCGCGTTTGGAGTTCGTTTGGTGCTCCAACAGTTATTCTCGTGGGCTGAAAGTACCCCCTCTTTGAGGCCCAAGACACCCCTCCAACAGCCCACTAAACCAACCCAAACCCCTCCCTTCATCTAGGCCATCTAATTGTGATCATGTGGCTGAAAACCTCACCTCATTTGGACAACCCTAGCTCCTTGTGCCTATATAAACGTCCATCTTCCCCAAAATTTGCGTCCAGAAAACCCTATGCTTCCACAATGCGCCGCCGGTGCTTCCACCATTGATCTGCGGTGCTTCCACCGTTGAAAATCCGTGCTTCCGACGTCCCAGGAAACCATGCTTCCAAGAGTCGTCGCCGTGCTTCCGTAGTGTCGCGACGGTGCTTCCGTCCGACGCGCGGGCCCCCGCGGGGTCATCTTCAACCTCCGCCGCCGCCCGGGGTCGTCTTCCCCGCCGCCGGCCGCGTCCCCGCCTCCTTCCTCCACCGCCGCAACGCCGCCGCCGGGCCACCTCCCCGCCGCTCCTCCTCACCACCTCGCTTCACCGGCCTCCAGTGCACCGCCGCCCGGGGCCCCTGCGCCGCCGCGCCGGCCGGACGCCCCCGCCACCCCGGCCAAGCCGCCGCCGCCTCCTCCAGTCCCCGCCGCCGGCTAGGCATCTCACCGCCGGGGCCGCGCCCCCACTCGCCGAGGAGCCCCGCCGCCGGCCTCCCGCCTCCCGTAGCCGCGGCGAGCCTACGCCAGCCGCCCGCTGCTCCGCTCGATCGGGATCGAGGATCCCCTCGCCCGAGCCGATCCCGATCCGGTGGCCTAACGGGCCGGCCCGTTAGCGCCCGGATCCACCAGCCCGTTAGCGCCTGAAGCCCGATCCGCCAGGAGCCCGTTGACCCTCCGCGTTGACCCCGTTGACCGAGGAGGTTGCCTCTTTTTCTCTAAGTCCCCCAGTTTTAGTTGTCTGATGCTGTTTTGCAATGTGGATAACTTTTTATGTGATGGTCCATTTTAAGCAAATGATATGTCAAAATGATCGTGGAGACATGTACTACGTTTTGTTCCATTGTGCCATGCATGTTTGAGGTCATCTAGATGTCTTAATCTTCATGAGAAGAGTGCTACTTGTTATAAACTGCTGTTAGTAGTTGTTTTCATGCCATCTTTGCAATGTGATAACTTGGTGCATGTTTATCCAAATGAAGCAAATGACATGTCCACATGTTCGTCTTGAGATGCTCTACATGTTGATTGCTTTAGCTTGCATGGTAGATATCATCTTGCCATGTTTATCTCCTTTGCAAAGTGCTATGTGGCTGTTATGTCATTAAACTTGTTACGAGATGCCTCATAGAGGAACTCGTTGCTATTGATGTGGTTGTCCCCTTGATGCATGCTTAGATGTTTTGGATTCATCATCATGTGTAATTTGCTGTGGTGCTTACCACTTGTCTTGATATGCTTTGAGGTGACTTAAACTTGCTCTCAAAGATGCCATGATGTTACTACTGTTTAACACTTAGTGAAATTTCACTAAGTCTGGAATCTGTAATTTTCAGATGCCATGTTTGCTTGTTGTTCTAGGCAAATCCATGATAGTTTTGGGGTGACTCTTGATGATTCCTTGTTGTAGATATTGTTGGCTATCCATTCATGCTCTCACATGCTTATTTGAGTGGCTATAGCATATTTAACTCTTGCTCCCAAGTTGCAACAAATTACTGCTGTCAGGTTTTTGTTGTCAAGTTCAATATGTCATAGCTTGTTGCTATTGATCCAAGGCTCCTTTGAGGATGCTACAATGGAATTGTTTGCTATAGAGTATGTCTAGTTTATGTCCATGCTCCTTGCCATGATGTTTGAGTGTTGTAGACCATTTATCTCTTGCTCCGAAGTTGCTATGTGGTTGATATTTTCAGCTTGTGCATGTTTATCGTTTCGGGTGTAACTTTTAGCCCGTTGCTCCGTTTTGAGCAAGTCCTATATGTAACTTGTGTGTTTTTGCATGTAGATTCATAATATCCTATTGTTATCATGTTTTGAAGAATTTTGCTTGATGCATATTGTTGTGCTGTAACACTGTGCTTCCTATGTAGACTTTCTGTGCTTCCATAGTGCATCTGTTTTGCTTCCATAGTGCATCAGTCATGCATCCAGTAATTTTTGTGCGCATTGCATCTTGTTTGATTCGTTGCCTTGTGTTCTTGTGTTTGAGTAGAGCCGGAAGCTGAGACCGAGTACGAGTACGAGCACGAGGTTACTACCGAGGTTGAGAACGAGGACCCCTCTTACGATCCCATCGACAACTCTTCAGGCAAGATGACCGAACCCCGATAACATTACTATCTTCGCCTATTGCTAGACGTCTCGATCTATAGTTTTTCCTCGATGCCCATGTTTTCCTGTCAGCCTCCTATTGTAACCACGAACCTTTTTAACCACCCTACCTATGCAAACCATTGATTGTCTATACGTAGGCTTCGCTCAGCCCCTCTTATATCATTGTTAGTTGCAGGAGAAGATTGAAGATTGTTGCTTCTTGTTGAAGCTTGTTGGGATATCACACTATATTAATTATTAAATGAAATCATCTATATATTGGTAATGGGTGGAAGGCTAAGCCTTTTGCTTGGTGATTTGTTCCACTCATGCCGCCTTAGGCACCGTATAAACTGGTGTTATGTTCCTTGATTATGCGTTCCTCACACGGTTGGGGTTATGGGACCCCCTCGATAAACCGCTAAGTGATAAGTCTTTTCCAGCAAGTCCCAACATTGGTACTATTTGCCTAATAACTAAAAACTTGCATAGGGACTAGCTATCCCTTTTATTTTAATCAACAACCCCCGGGCCAGTGCTCCTCATGAGTGTTGGTCCGAACTGAGCAGACTGCGGGGCCGCCTTGGGGAAACCCGAGGTATCTGGCATACACCTGTAGGATGTCTCATCCGGTCGTGGCCTGAGACTAGATACGCGCGGCTACTGTCAGGGTGTCGGCACGCCGGGAGGATTTGCTGGATTAGCCTTACCTTAGTCGGAGTATCTTGAGCATAGGATTCCGAGGATACTCGGGCCTTCCCACCTTTGGAGTTGCGACTCCGCGGATCGTGGGCTTGTCATGGGCCAAGTTGGAACACCCCTGCAAGGTTATGAACTTTCGAAAGCCGTGCCCGCGGTTATGTGGCAGATGGGAGCTTGTTAATATCCGGTTGTAGAAAACTTGACACCATGTTCCAATACACTACCAGCGTGAGTACCGTGACGGTCATTTTCCGAAAGGGATTCGTGAAGTGAACACGGTGGGGTCATGTTTGACTTGTTTTAGCTAGGATCACTTCGTGATCATCTCTCGACCGAGGCACCTTCTCTTCTCGCTCTCTTTTACGTAAGCTAGGCTAGTGCTGCTGCAACCTCTTGTTCTTTGTTCAGCCTTGTTCCACACGCAAGGCTGGGATAGTCGTGTTACCCGGGAACGGGATTGCTGAGTCCTTTGTGGCTCACAGTTACTTCACCACACCAGATGCAGGTACGATGGTGAGCTACACAGGCGATGGCACTGAGCTAGTCTGGGAGTACGACGAGGAGCGTAGCCGTTACTACGTGAACTATCCGGCTGATCAGTAGAGCTTCTACTAGGATTCGATCTAGACCTGTGGTTTAATGTTATGTTTTGGTATCTTGTCATTTGGATCATTACCCTTAGATGGGCTGTGATGGTTATCTGAATGATGTTTGATCATGTAATGAATTTGTGTGACGTGGCGAGTGTAAGCCAACTATCTTTCAGTTTTCCATCCCTATTTTTACATGAGATTTGCAAAGGTACCAAACTTGCAATCATTCCAGAATGGGCTTATATCTTTAAGTCGTGCCTTGACACGTAGGAGATATAGTCACATCCTGGGCATTACAATCAGGAACATACTCCTCCTCCTCAGACTCAGAAGGTGCCTCAATATAGGAGGGCATCGAAGAAGACCCTCCTTTTTCGGACACGGCGCGGAGTTTTTTGCCCCGGCTGCCTCTCCCCCACCTCGTCCTCCTCTAGGGGCTCTCCCCCACCCCCTCCTCCTCTAGGGGCTCCTCCCCCGACCCCTCCACATCCCTGTGAGGTGTCATCCTTGCGTAGTCGGGAGGGAACCTTGTGGGCTCGTCCACTCCGAGTAAGTCCTTTGAATTTACCGAGGAAACTGGCGCCGCTGGACTTGCCCATGATTAGAAAACCTGCATTGAGAAGAGAATAAACAATTAGTAAGGATATCAAATAAACAACATACATGAAAGAATATTAATAACAGATGAGCACATTAAGCACATATTGTAATGATAATTAAAAGAACTTACATTTCCTAGAACCCGTATGAATCATCGCTATTGTAATCTATTTGTCGACCGGTCTCATCATCACTATCACGCATATCTTCTTCATTGTCTGACGGAGGTGGAGGCTCTTCCTCATCGTCAGCATCTTCATCTAACTTTTCAAGCATAATTATGTCTCTCTGATTCACAACTGCCTCACCATCAATTCATGTGTCATTTGGGTCTAGGTCAACATAACCCAAATCATCATCCTCGTTGTTTCGGGTCACGTCATCATGTTCCTTTTGAAAGAACACTCCCTCGTATGTCATGGGGTTTATGTTGTAGTAATCATCATCATTCAGGTCCGGTAGCTTACCATGTGGCGACACCTTGAACACAACTTCCCAACCCTTTAGGTACTCTTTCTGGCATGGGTAAGGCAGATAATATACTTGTGTGGCCTGGGTAGCAGCGATAAAGAGATCAGCTCCGACATAGACGGTTGATGGTTTAACTTCAACTAAACCAATAGAAGGCGTATGTCTCAGACCGTTTTTGGGGTTGAACCATTAGCATTTCAACACAGTGAGACTTAGTGGTTCGCGGCCACGTTTGAATGTAAGCTCGTATATTTTTACTACCCTTCCGTAGTAATCTACTTTATTATCTCCTTCAGTGAAGACTCCAGTATTTATGGTTTTGGGATCAGGCCGACTGTTCTAGTGCTCCTCTGTATGGAAGCGATACCCATTCACATCATACTTTTCGCATGTCATGACGGCAGAGTCAAAACCCATGGAAACCCATCTCAATTCTTCATCCATTAATTCGTTCGGATCATTTCCCTACAAGTTTAATTGAAATTATAGGGTGCATGAGTTTAATTGAAATAGGTAATAGGGAAGTTTGAAAAATTACTTTCTCCATGAACCACGCAACAAAATTTTTCCTTCCATCAGCACCCTTTCGGAGAAGAGCAAATGCCTCCGCTTCAGTAGGAGGGAGCATTCCCGTCCACTCTTCATCAACGAATCAACTACAATAAGAAAAACGGTATAAGAACTAGGCAAAGTGAACATAACGAATTGACTAAAAGCATGGTGCAAAGGTATTACCTCATCCACTCATCCTCAACTTCCTTGATATTGTGCAAGATATAGAACATGACATCCTCCCACTCATCTCGTGCCATGAGATAAGGTGTCGAGCATCCAGCCCTGCCACCTTGCCCGATGAATAGAGGCAACTTGGGTTTATACTTGGGTTCTTCTGTGTTGTATCGAGACACCTTATTGTGCAATGTGGGAACATGGTCCGGATATTAGGCTGTCCTGAGGTCTGCCACCTCCTCTAGGATAACTGCCTCAGCTATGGAAGCTTCAATCTTAGCTTTGTTTCCACATTTCTGTCTCAGATGCTTGTTCTGTCTCTCAGGGCCATACTCCCAACGATTCTGCACAGGGGCCCCCAACAATACCTCGTTCGCGAGGCGCAAAATAGGATGTGTCATCGGAGTAAAGAAGCCTGGCGGGAAGATCTTCTCTAGCTTGCATATCAACTCCGGCGCCTTCTTATGCATTTCTTTTATCTTCTCAGGACATACTTCTTTAGCACAAAGCGTGTGGATGAAATGGCTTAACACCGCAAGCACACGCCAGACACGCTCGGGAACATACCCCCGAACTATCACCGACATAATCCGCTCAATCCATACATGATAGTCATGACTCTTGAGCCCGGTCACTTTGGCCGTTGAAAGATTGACCCCATTACTTATATTCGACGCATAACCATCAGTGAACTTCACGACGTGTTTCAGCCACTTCAATGCCTCCATCTTATGATCCTTTTTAAGTACGAAATCAGCATCTGGCTTGAACCAAGATTTTCGACTGCCTGTGGGAGGCTGCATGTGTAGACATGGTCTATCACATATATTCTGTTGATCGACTCTAGCATTAACATTATCCTTTGTCTTATCAGGAATGTTGAGGATCATGCAAAAAAGGGACTCTGCAACATTTTTTTCGGTGTGCATCACGTCGATGTTGTATGGAAGTTTGAGGTCCTTAAAATAGGGAAGCTGCGTGAATGGGGTAATGTGAGTCCAGTTGTGCGTCTCACCATAAGCTTCAAAACTTTTTTCCCTTTACCTTTTCCTTTGCCCTCGCCCTCGTCTTCGCCTGTGGCTTTGCCTTTGCCTTTGCCTTTGCCTTTGCCCTTCCCTTCGCCGGCAGGCTTAAGAGCTTTCAGCTGAGCAAGCACATCCGCACCAGAAAACGTTGGAATCTCGTTTACTTCATGGACAACTTTGCCTTTTGTGAAGTTCTTCTTGTCTTCCCTATCAGGATGGTATGGAGGGAGGAACTGTCGATGCAGGTCAAAGGCAACATACGTGCCACCCTTCTTCAGCCAAATGAAAATCAAGGCCTGCATGCACACTGGGCAAGGCATCTTTCCACTTGTACACCATCCGCAGAACAGGGCATAGCCGGGAAAGTCATGCATGCAATACTGTAGCCAAACTTTCATCAAGAAATTTTTCTGCAGATGCCGGTCGTATGTCAACCTCGGGAAGTACCAAGAATGGTGCAAATCATCCACCAATGGCTGCATAAACACACTCAAATTCTTCCCCGGATATTCAGGCCCCGGAATTATAAGCGACATGAACATGGTCTTGCGTTGCATTATGGCGACGGGAGGGGGATTGAGAGGAATAACAAATACGGGCCAGCAGCTGTATGAATTAGACGACATACCATATGGATTGAACCCATCACCTGTTATAGCAATTCTGACATTCCCAGCCTCGGCTGCTTCCTCCGGGTACTCTATATTGAATGACTTCCATGCTTCACCTTCTGATGGATGTACAATTTTGTTTGGATTGTACATTTTCCCTCCCTTGTGCCACTTCATCATTTTGGCAGACTCCTCGGAGATGAAAAGGCGTTGCAGTCTTTTTATAAAATCAAGATACCGAAGAACCTTCACAGGGAGTTTTAGCTGCCGCTTCAGACCATGCTTATCAACCACCTCAATATACCGAGAGGAACCGCACTTCCTACAGTAGTTGTCATCCACATACTCATGCCTAAACAAAAGGCAATTCTTTGGACAAACATGTATTTTCTCATAGTCCATGGAGTGCGCCTTCATGATTTTCTTCGTAGCATACATGGTTTTCGGCAGTTCATGGCCCTCAGGCAGGCTGTTAGCCCATACTCCCAGAAATGCTTCGAAGCAACCTCGGCTACAACCGTACTCAGCCTTGACTGCCATCAGTTGCGAGATGGCATCCAGCACAGACAGCTTGGCACCCTCATAGAGAGGTTTCTTTGACGAGGCCAAGAATTCCAGGAAGGCCTTTGTGGTTTCCTCCGGCTCCTCCGGTTCATTCGCTGAATGTGACGGAGGTGTCAGCTGTGCAGCAAAGACATCATCTAGCATGTCTCTAAGCCCATCGTCCTCATAACCAGCGATGCTTTGTCGTATCACCTCCACTCTACCACGGTCCCTCTGGGCAAAGTTTATCGGCATATTAAAGTTGGGCATAAATCCATTCGTGCGAAGGTGCTTAGTCATCTCACTCTGATCTCTGCGGATACGTCTCTTACATGTGGCACACGGGCATTAGGGCACCATCCTCATTGGTCTACGAAATATCACTTTCAAAAACACATCAGTTTTCTCGACCCATTCTGTTGTTACTTCATTCCGACGGAAAAACCCACTATACATCCACTTATTATCTGCCATCTCTGCTTTATTGGAAGCCACACAACAAAATTAAGGATTCATTTAAATTACTCACATCAATATTTTATTTTTTAGGGTATGGACGAGAAACGACATTTAATCCACCTACATCTCTAATAGGTAAAGATGGGTCCTAATCCCACCCGAGAATGTGTAAATTGAGTACGTTGTCCATGCTCTACCCCATTTCGAGACAAAATTTCGGCAGCACCTCCCCGCTGTTCTCCAAATACACGTCTCAGCAAAATGCCGAGAGAATGTGCATCCGGAGAACAACAGGGAGGCGCCGCCGAAATTCTGTCTCGGAACAGGGTAGAGCATGAACAACGTACCCAATCTACACATCATCGGGTTGTTCGTGGAAAGCGCTGGACAATCCGAAAGAGTTGCGATGATAAATATGCAATTGAATGCATATTTATCGATGCAACCCTATCGGATGGGAGACTCCTAGGTTACGCGACTTGATGTGAAAATTTAATCTACTGACATGGAAAAAAAGTGGGTAGGAGGTGAGGGTGGATTCGTAGCTCACCCTCTGCTGTAGACGTACTAGTTGAACAGGCGCAGGATCACGGACAAAAAACCCAGACGATGAAGGCTCCAGGGAGATGAAATAGCACGAAACCTGTAAATTTTACCGAGTCAAATTTTTTTAGGACATCACTTCACATAAAGCATTGACACTTCAAACTATGAAAAAAAATCATATTGCTAATGACATCTAGTCAAGTTTGTAGATCTTCATGATACTTCATATCCTAATTTTCATCAAGTGTCAAATTTTGTTTTTCAACATATTTTAGCAACATCAACATGACCTAACACTAACTTGACCAATATACGTACATCCATCTATCACAAACTTGACCAACTTCACTAACATCCATTCACAAACTTAGTAAAAACTATTGAGTATGTATCAAAAAACCTAATAAAACTATACAAAACAAACAAAAAACTACATTTTATCCATCCATCTAACATCCATCTATCTATTCATCTTGCAACTACACACGCAGCGGCAGCAGCAAGCAGCACACACACGCAGCGGCAGCAGCACCACACACGCAGCGGCAGCGGCAAGCAGCACACACACGCAGTGGCAGCGAAAGCGGCAAGCAGCAGCACACGTGCAGCGGCAGCGGGAAGCAGCGGCAGAGGCTGCGGCAAGCAGCAAGCAGCGGCAACAAGGGGTGCTCACCGGGGGGTAGGGCGCGAAGAAGCAGCAGGGCCGGCCGGAGACGACGCGGGCCTGCACGGCGAAGGCCGCCGGCGAGGGCCGAAGAGGAGAGGAGGGCGCGGGGTCGGGGCTGGCGGCGGTGGTGGTGGGGTGGACGAGGGTGGTGGTGGGGTGGACGGGGTGGTGGTGAGGCG
>LR738711.1:37333645-37364102 GCA_902687465.1 Secale cereale
ATCCCCTCCGTGTAGACCCGACGCGTCCGTTTCCCCCCTCCAGACGCTGGCGGCGACTCGTCCCGTGAGGGGGGGCCACGTCCCGGAGACGCGTGCAGCCTCTTCTGACATGCCACAACACCACCCTACATGTATGAGGGGTCGGTGCGATGCTCCGGTGGCATTGCTACCCCCAGGGCCCCCGTCCCGCTTAACCCTCGAGCGGTTGACCACGAGATCTAGCCCTTTGACTTCCCACGGACGGGCTTTGAACAGTGGACCTCTCCAACCGGTTGTGTCATGTCAGCACAGAGGGACACCTGGGAGCAACATCCGGGCCAAACCCATAGCTACATCCCCTCCGTGTAGACCCGACGCGTCCGTTTCCCCCCTCCAGATGCCGGCGGCGGCGCCGTCCGTGAGGGGGGCCACGTCCCGGAGACGCGTGCCGCCTCTTCGGACATGCCACAACACCACCCGGTTGTTCTAGGTCATCCCATAGAAACACTTGGGAGCAATGTCCCCTCCGTATAGACCCGATGTGCGGCTGTTTCCGCCCTCCAGGTGCCGGCGGCGGTGCCGTTCAGGATGGGGGCTGTCGGGGGAAACTGTCCTCCCTCGAGCACCTATGGGACCGGAGCCCCTTCTACGTTGCGGTAAGGGAGCGGAGGGAGCATGAAGAGCAGATCGAGGGGATCACGCGGGCAGTTTACCCAGGTTCGGGCCGCGCGGACGCGTAAAACCCTACTCCTGCCTTGGTTGTATTGAGCTCGGGAGCTTGAAGAGCTACAGTGCTTAGCTACACCGAGCGTGAGAGTTGCAAAGGTTTCGAACCCTTTCTACGTTGTGCATGGGCCTCCTTTTATAGCCCAAGGGGTCACCGACAGGTGTCAACGTAGAAGAGGGCAAAAAAGTAACTTTGGAGGTAGTTGTAACAGTGTTGGAATAGTGCGCGAACAGTGATCTTCACCTAACTTTGACAGTGGGGGACAAGGGCATTAATTACCCGTCACCGTCGACCCCAAAAGTGTCCGTCCATGCTTCTCCGTTGGACACGGCGGTAGCCTCGTCACCGCGCCTTGCCACCGTGTGCCCCAGGCTGCACAGCCGTCCGCCACGCGTCCCTGGAAGGGCCCCAGGATGACGCGTGGGCAGATAAGCTGGAGCGCGGGCACACAGCGCGAGTCCCCCGGCAAGCACCTTGCCGGGGCCATGATCTTGCCGGGCCCGGAAGCTTGCCGCTCCCCGGGCCCTGCTGGGGTGCATGACGCGCCAAGGTACTTCTTGGCCTTCCTGGCAAGCTCCTCTTGCCAGGGTCTTGTACTTAGAATAATAAGCTTGAGCTTGGTGCGGCCTTCCCGGCAAGCTCCTCTTGCCGGGGCCTTGATCTTCTGACTTGTATACTTTGTTTTTGAATGGCTTTACAGGGACCAGAAAAGTTTCCGGCAAGCACGTGGTAAGCCCTGCCGCGGGAAGCTGCTACTGCCCGTGCACAAGTTGGGGTACTAAGGTACCCCTATCTTAGTACACCGACAGGAGCCCCCGGGCCTGGGCCACACACGGTGCCGAGCGCTGTTGGGCCAGGCCCAAAACAGTGCACGGGCACACGCGGCCCACGGCGAGCCGTAAATCCCCTTCCGCATCCGCCGCGCCCCTCCCTAATGGCACGCGTCGATTGCGGCGTCGTGGGAGAGATCGTGGCCTCGTTCTTTAATGGGAAATGCGGAGCGTCCCCCACTTCCCCCTTAAAAGCAGAGGAAGCAGGGGCAGTTTCCCTCCTTCGTCTTCATTGCGTCTTCAACCTCCAGAAAACCTCCGCTGCTCTTCGCCTCCACACCTCCTCCGCCATCTTCCGCATCCGCGGCGCCGTCGAGCTCCTCGCCTCTTCCCTCGCCGCCTCCGCCATGGCTCCGAAGAGCGAGAAGGCGAAAGCGGACAAGGCCAAGAAGGAGAAATCCGAGCAGGCAGCGAAGCTTGCCGCCCTGCGGAAGAGGAACGTGGTCTTTGTGCCAAGGCTCAGCGCAAAGGAGCTGCGGAACAAGTACTACCTCTTATGGTCCGGGGAGACCAAAGCCCATCCCCGTACCAGAGCCCTCCCCGCCGTCGCCAGAGATCTGTATCCCGGCGGGTATTTCTTCTTCGCTGTTTTCTTCCACTGCGGATTGTGCCCTCCGTACTCAGAGTTTTTCTGTGACATTATGAACACATACAACCTCCACCTCTTAGATTTCACTCCCAATGCCATCCTTACGATGGCCGTTTTCGCACATCTGTGCGAAAACTACATTGGGATCCATCCAAACGTAGCACTCTTTCGCCATTTCTTCATGCCTAGAGTAGAGGCTGGCGCTCCCCTCTCCGACGGCATCTCCTGGATCTTCCAGTTGAATAAGAAGGACTCATACCTAAAGGGAGAACTCCGCGGCAAGTGGGAAGAATGGCGTGCAGATTGGTGCTGGGTGGTGGAGGACAAGCCGGAGCCCTTCACTGCGCCGCGCACAACTGCCATAGTGCGCGGCAGGAACTGGAGCGATTTGGCCCCGGAAGACAACAAGCTTAGCATTGCCCTCGTTAGGATCATCCGTCTCCGGGTAGCCAATCTGACCATCGGAGAGGTTGGCGCAGATTTCCTTCGCCACCGCATTGCCCCTTTACAAGAGAGGAAAAGGCCCGCCTGGGAATTTGGCAATGCGGCGGATATCATGAGGCTGCGCTGTGGATTAAACTTCAACTTCACCGCTTTGGAGCTGAAACGAATGGTTCGAGAACTCTTCAAGCACGACCCGACGCATCCGGAATGGTTCAGACCCGCCAAGGGAGTAGTGCCGCTGTGCAACAGCACTGCTTGTGACTCCCTGCGCGCGATGATGCCGGAGTGCGACTCCCATGGCATCGTCCCCACCTGGATCGAGCCGCCGCCGGATACAGTGCTGAGTTTCTTCGACAATTTGGTTGAGGTGCCCAAGAACCCCGAGGAGAACAAGGGCCTTACCCGGGGCACTACGGCCCGGGATATAGCTTATATTGCTTCCCGGATGGAAGAGGCCACCGCAGCTGCAGCGGCGGGAGATTTCGGATTCACCGTCGACGAGGCGCAGGTCGCGGACGAGGCGTGCCAAGCAGAGGAGGCAGAGATCCGTAGACTGCTCAAGCTTCCGCCCGAGGAGTTTGCCGGGGTTCCTTCCCTGAGGCTCTCCGGGATACCCGGAGTTGTGAGTGAGATCGCCGCAGGGGGCGAGGTTGCCGGAGGGAGCAGAACCGCCGGAGGGAGCAGAGCCGCTGGAGGGAGCGGGACTGCCGGAGGGAGCGGGGCCGCCAGAGGGAGCGAGGCCGCCGGGCATGGCGCTGGGCCCAGTGAGCCTGCCGGGGAGGAGGAGGAGGACGTCGAGGCCGATGAAGACACCGGCGGATCCCTGGGATTTGACGACGATGCCTCCTCGTCTTCAGAGAACTCCCCGCCTCCGGCAAGTCCCACGCAAACACCGAGGAAGCGCCTCTGCAAGGCGGCTACAGCGACGAGGACGCAGGCGCCCCGACAGCAGCCTGCTCGCCGGGCGGCGCGCGCCACCAGGGCGAGCCAAGCCGCGACGGAGGCGCCCCGCGCACCAGCCCCGACGGAGGCGCCCCGCGCACCGGCCGCGACGGAGGCGCCCCGCGCACCAGCGCCAAGCGGAGGGGGATCCTCCCAGAGCGGAACGGCCGCTCCGCCTGCTCCTCGAGCTTCGGCGTCAACGGAGGCTGGGTCTTCGCAGCCCCCAGCCCCGGAGACCGCCAAGCGCCCGAGGGAGCCTTCTCCTCCCGCTCCTCGCGCGGGAGCAACTCAGGTGGAGTTCGACTTCTCCGCCCTCAGCTCCGACGACGACGAGGAAGAGGAGTAAGCACTTGTAACTTGTAACTTCTTCAATTTTGTCTTGATCTTTCTTGATGATTCTGATCTTGTTTCTTGGTTTTGCTTTCAGGTCCCTGGCCCAGCGGATGGCGAAGCGGGCCAAGATCCCCGTGGTTGAGGTTGAGGACGACTCGCCCGCCGCGGCGACCGGAGACACGCCAGCGGCAAGCTTGCCGGAGCAACCTGCTGCCCCGAGGAGCAGCCCCCAGCGAAGCCCCCAGCGTAAGTCTGGTTCTTGCCTTTCTGGTTGACAGGCGCGCTTGAGGTGGCTGCTCGTACTAATATTTTGTCTGTCTTGTTTGTCTTGTGCAGAAGTGGAGCCGCAGCTGCAGGAGCACCCGGAGACTGCCCCCGACGAGCCACCTGCTCCACCCTCCCCACCAAGGGTGAACTCCCCGGCGAGGGAGAATGCTCCGCCAAGGATGGGCACCCAGCCAAGGGCGGGCACCCCGCCAAGGGTGAGCAGCCCGACGAGGGCGGCTACCCCGACAAGGGAGGACGCGGGCGGCCCTCCGCCAGCAGGGGCCGCTGCTCCACCGCCAAGGGAGGATTCCCCGGCGAGGGAGCCTGTCGTCGAAGAAGTCCGCGAAGGTGAGTTTTGTAGCTTCATCTTCTTGAACTTGTCTTTTTGGATATTTGCTTGATCTTTTTCTTTCATTTTTCTTCTGCTAGATCCTCCTGCGCCGGAGCGGATGGAGACTGAGGCCACCGGCGAGGAGGGCGCGCAAGGCGACGGCGGCAACGCCACTGCCGCTGAGGGCATGGCAGGAGCCGACGAGCCTGCCGCTGAGGAGACTGCCCCGACTGCAGACGCCGCGGCCGGGGAGAGGGACGGCGACCGCACTACTGGCCCGGAGGCAGCAGGAGCGTCGAGCACTGCACCGGCCGCCGACCCCTCCGCCGACAAGGAGCAGTCAGGCATCTATCTCGAGGCCCCCAACGACGTCTTCATACAAGTCCCTTGGGGGTCCTCGTCGCGAGCCCCCGTGGAGGGAGAGACCTATGATAGAGAGGTCCTCGCCTCCGCGGGGTTGAAGGTTGTCGAAGCGCCTGGCGGGAGTGACGAGCCCGAAGAGGAGAAGCTACTTCGCCGGCTCCTGGCCCTTTACCAGGCCAGGCAGGCGAAGCTGGACTCCCGGGAAGCTCTTGCCGCCAAGGCTGGAGTGGACTTGGAGAAGCCGGCCACGGAGCTTCGCGCCGCCAACCAGGCCGCCCTCCGCAACTTGGCGGAGGAGCGGGAAGAACTCGCCGGGGAGCAGCAAGCTTTCCTTCTGGAGAAGGCGGAGGCGGAAGAACGACAGCGGCTTGCCGCCGAGGAGCTATCTCGGCAGGAGGGGGCGCTCAACCAGCGGAAGGTTGAGCTCGACGCCCATGACGACGAGCTCACCGCCCGGGAGCAGGCCATGAAGGATGCAAAGGAAGCCGCAGTTGCCGCAGAAACCGCCAAGAGTGAACTGGAGCTCAAGGTTGACCAGCTGGAGCGGTACCTGAAGGCCAACGAGGACAGGGTCACCGCACTCAATGTGGAGCGGGAGAAGGACGCCCACACCAACTCGGACCTGCAGGTACGCCTCTCCAAGAAGGGCGACGAGCTTACTGCCGCCAAGGATTCGATCGCTGACTTGGAGTTGAAGGTCTCCACTTTAACTGATGCGCTGGACGCCGCCCGGGGTCGCGAGACCAAGCTGAAGGAAGAGCTTCGCAAGGAGCGGGAGCTGGTGGAGAGCACCGCCACCTCCGCGAACAACTTCAACCGGGCGGTGGAGCAATGGACGGAGGACCTGGTCACTTCTGCCGCCAATATCGACAAGGAACTAATGGCGCTGAGGGTGGAACACCTTGTGTACTCTCCGGACCAGAACCTCCCCCACAGCGCTAGGTTAAGTCTCTTCTTCAGGGGAATCGCGCCGGCGCTTGCACGGCTGCAGGAGAAGCTTCCCGCGCAGCTGGCCGAGGAGTCGCGCCAGCTCTGCGCGGGTACCCTGGAGCGCGTCTTGACGAAGATCGTCTACCGCAACCCTGGCATCAATCTTGTGAACGTCCTCCGCAGCTTGCCGGCCGATGCAGATCTTGAGGCGTTGAAAGCGCAGGTCGCCCACATCATCGCCAAGGTGAACAAGATCTCCAGGCGCGAGGGCGACCGCGTAGATTAGGCCTCTTTCTTTCTATTTCCTTTGCTGCTGCAAGGTGCGCCATGAACAAGAACCTATTAGTTATTGCGACAAGTTATCTCTGTAACATACTATCTTATTTTCGAGCAATCAATGCGGTGTTATCTCCCTTGCTTTTGGCCCTTCACTTTGTGTGTTTTCTACCCTACGCTTTTAGGGGACTTGCCGGCAAGAGGCCCTTGCCGCGAGCGCTGAGTGCTGGACTCTTAGCAGCCTGCTGGCAAAGGACCTCGTCGGCAAGTAACCTTGCCGCAGCTAGTCGCAGCGCACTTAGTTTGCTGAGCAAACTCGGAAACGAAGCAAGGGCGCGACACTTGTCGCCGCTCACTTAAGTCGTTGAGCGTGCTCGAAAACAAAGTAAGGGTGCGGCTAGCTACGGGTAGGTTCCTCCGCGCACAGGTTTTCCATACGAAGTGTGGTTGTTCAAGGAAGATAACTAATTTTTTTTTAAAAAATTTGAACTGCTCAATTCTGGTAACTTAGCTTTCATATGTTGCTTGTTCCCCCGACAAGGTTCCTCTTTCTTGAACAGCACTTGGTTCATCCTCCACCTCCTTCCCCCCGGCAAACTTGTGCGCGAGGAATGCTCCTTCTGTTTAAGAGAGGAAGAAAAGGAGGGAAAACAGGTATACAACCTCATAGATTGCTAGTGCTTACCGGGGATGTGCGTCGCACAAAGTGCCAAACAATGTATGCAAATAACAGAGAAATGCACGAAAAATGGCAAACAAAGCGAAGCACGAAAACTTTACTGATGCACGGGATCTGCGCCCGGCTTTGTACAAAGGTTTACATGCAACAACGGCAAGACTCGTACAAAAGGTGGTTGCCGGAACGGATCACGGCAACCGCGCCTTATGGGTGAAACTTGCGAAGATGCTCTATGTTCCAGGAGTTGCTCACCGGTAAGCCTTCTTCGGTCTCAAGGCGGACAACGCCAGGCCTTGTGACTTGTCTCACCCGATAAGGGCCTTCCCACTTCGGCGTCAACTTGTTGGAATTCTTGGCGGACTGAACACACCGAAGAACAAGGTCGCCTTCCTCGAGACTCCTGGCCTTGACCTTGCGGCTATGGTAGCGACGCAAGGCTTGCTGGTATCGAGCAGCTCGTACAGCAGCCTGGAGACGTTCCTCCTCGAGGAGCAATGCGTCGTCTTGTCGCAGTTGCTCTTGCTCGAGCTCATCATAAGCGAGCACTCGAGGAGATCCGTATACGAGTTCCGTGGGGAGAACCGCCTCTGCTCCATAGACAAGAGCAAAGGGTGTCTGTCCGGTGGCTCGATTTGGTGTCGTTCTGATTGACCAAAGAGCCGCCGGCAACTCCTCTATCCAGTTTCTTCCGCACTTGCGCAGCTTGTCGAAGGTTCTTGTCTTGAGTCCGCGCAGCACTTCAGCATTGGCCCTCTCCGCTTGACCATTGCTCCTCGGGTGAGCAACAGAAGCGAAACAGACCTTGGCGCCAAGGTCTTGGACGTATTGCATGAAGGTGCGACTTGTAAATTGTGTGCCGTTGTCGGTGATGATCCTGTTAGGGATCCCGAAACGGCAAACAATCGACCTGAAGAATCTGACTGCTGACTGTGCGGTCACTTTTCTCACTGGTTCCACTTCTGGCCACTTTGTGAACTTGTCGATTGCTACGTACAAGTACTCAAAGCCCACGACAGCACGGGGGAAAGGGCCGAGGATATCGAGCCCCCAGACCGAGAAGGGCCAGGACAAAGGGATCGTCTGGAGAGCTTGAGCTGGCTGATGAATTTGCTTGGCATGGAACTGGCACGCTTCACACTTGGTTACTTGTGCAGTTGCATCTTGGAGGGCTTCTGGCCAGAAGAACCCTTGCCGGAATGCCTTCCCGGCAAGTGCCCTTGTGCCAATGTGGTGGCCACATATGCCTCCGTGTATCTCTGCCAACAGCTTCTGTCCATCTTCTCTGGAAATGCACTTCAACCTGACACCATTGAGTCTTCTTCTGTACAGTTCGTTGTCAACGAACTGGTACATACTTGACTGCCTGGTTATCTTCTCTATCTCTTCTGGGTCGTCGGGAAGTTCTCCAGTTTGCAGAAAACGAACGATTGGCTGTGCCCATGCTGGAGCCCGAGGCTCAACGGCAAGGACTAAAGGCATGAGGGCTGCTGCGGGAACCTCAGCTTCTACGGCAAGAACCTCTGGTTCTGCCGGAGCTGATGGCTCCCCGGCAAGCCTGCCAGGGCAGGGCTTGTCGGGAACGCCTGCTTCAACTGTACAGATCCTTGGATCTGCAGGAGCAGACTGTTCCTCAGCATCTTGGTTGTTGATCTTGGGGACCTTGGCGGCAGCTTCAGGAAGATCCACCGGCAAGTAGTCGCCGGAGACCAACTTTCTCTTCTTACTTTGCCCAACTGATGTTGTAACGGATGGCTGAGTTAGCTTGAGCAGGAAGGTCCCTGGCTCCACAGGTAACTTCATTGCAGCACACTTTGAGAGGCCATCTGCAATTTCATTCTGAGCTCTCGGGACGTGCTCCATTTGCAGGCCCTCAAAGTGTTCTTCAAGCTTCCTTACTTCATCTACATAAGCTTCCATCAGCGGGCTCTGGTAGCTCTTGTTGACTTGTCGGACCACCAACTGAGAATCTCCCCGCACAATCAACTTCTTGATCCCAAGTTCGGCCGCAATCCTGAGGCCGGCAAGCAAACCTTCATACTCAGCAGTATTGTTCGTCGCTTGCTCCTTGGGAAAGTGCATCTGGACAACATACTTGAGGTGCTCTCCGGTGGGCGCTATGAGTACCATGCCGGCACCGGCGCCTTGCAGCGAGAAGGCACCATCAAAGTACATTACCCATTCGCTGCATGCTTCTTGTACGGGGACGCTTGTCTCTGGAACTTCTTCATCGGGCGTTGGGGTCCATTCAGCTATAAATTCCGCCAAAGCTCTGCTCTGTATAGTTGAAGTACTTTCAAACTTGAGACCAAAGCTTGACAGCTCCAGTGCCCACTCGACGATCCTGCCTGTTGCTTCTGGATTCTGCAATATTCTCTTCAACGGAAAGCGAGTGACCACTGTTATCTCGTGTGCTTGGAAGTAATGGCGCAGCTTTCTCGAGGCCATGAGGAGGCCGAAAAGCAACTTCTGCACCCCAGAGTATCTTGATCTAGCCCCCTGCAAGAGGGAGCTTACAAAATACACTGGGCGCTGCACCATCTTCCTTCGCACTTCACCTTGCTCCTGCGCAGACTTGTCCTCATCGGGGCCAGAGCTCGTCGGAGGAGCCCCCTGCTTGTCGCTGGATTCGCTTGCCGGTGGTGCTGACTCCTCATCGGCCTCCCTCTCCGCTATTAACGCAGCACTAACCACTTGGTTGGTTGCTGCTAGGTACAGCAGCAACTTCTCCTGTGGCCTAGGTGCGACAAGTATTGGAGTGGAGGACAGGTATCCTTTCAAGTCTTGCAGCGCTGCCTCCGCTTCCGGAGTCCATTTCATAGGACCTGCCTTCTTCAAGATTTTGAAGAAAGGCAGGGCGCGTTCTGCAGACTTTGAAATGAACCTGCTGAGGGCAGCCACACATCCAGCAAGTCTCCTCACATCCTTGACGCGCTTCGGGGCTTCGATCTGCTCGATGGCTTTTATCTTGTCAGGATTGGCTTCAATCCCCCTCTGGGACACAAAGAACCCGAGAAGCTTGCCGGAGGGGACTCCGAAGACGCACTTCTCGGGGTTCAACTTGAGCTGGATCTTGCGCAGATTGCTAAAGGTTTCTTCCAAATCTTGTATTAGGGTATCTTTGCTCTTACTCTTGACCACTATATCATCCATGTAGGCTTCTATGTTCCTGTGGATCTGTGGCTCAAAAGCAGTGTGCACCACCCTTGCAAATGTTGAGCCTGCATTCTTCAATCCAAAGGGCATGCGTATGAAGCAATATGTGCCGCATGGAGTGATAAATGCAGTCTTCTCTTCATCTTCCTTGGCCATGAATATCTGATGATAGCCTGAGTATGCATCGAGGAAAGAGAGCAGTTCACATCCGGCGGTGGAGTCAACAATCTGGTCGATGCGCGGCAAGGGAAATGGATCCTTGGGACAAGCTTTATTCACATCCGTGAAGTCTATACAAAGTCTCCATTCCCATTGGCTTTGCGCACGACGACTGGATTGGCCAGCCACGTGGGATGGATCACGCCCCTAACTAGGCCTGCTGCTTCTAGCTTCTTGATCTTTTCGGCTATGAATTCTTGGCGCTCCACGGCTTGCTTCCGGACCTTCTGCTTGACGGGCCGCGCATGAGGACAAACAGCAAGCTTGTGCTCCGTTAGCTCCCTGGGAACACCGGAGATGTCAGACGGTTGCCACGCAAACACGTCGACATTCGCCCGCAGGAAGGCAACGAGCGCGCTTTCCTATTTGCTGTCAAGCGTAGCACTGATGGTGAAGGTACCACCAGTGCCGTCCTCCTTGGCGGACACCTTCTTGGTTGCCGGTGGAGCGGCCATTCCTCTCTTGGACTTGCCGGTGGAGCTCGATGGTGCGTCCTCGACGGCAGCGCATCACTCCGAAGATGTGCGTTTGCCGGAGTGGGCCCCAGAGCACTTGCCGGACTTGGTCTTGGTCTTTTTCCCCCCGGGAGCTTCAGCGGCAAGTGTGTTGCTTTCCGCCGCGGCTGCTGCATCCCGGTAAATCTTGTCGGCGTAGATAAGTGCGTCCTTCTTGTCGCCGTGCACAGAGATGACGCTTATCGGCCCCGGCATCTTGAGTACGTTGTAGGCGTAGTGGGAAGCTGCCATGAACTTGCCGAGGGCGGGACGGCCGAGTATCCCATTGTATGGCAATGGGATATCAGCAACGTCAAACGTGATGCGCTCAGTCCTGAAATTGAGCTCCCCGCCAAAGGTTACTGGCAGAGTAATCTTGCCCTTCGGCTTGCTCCTTCCCGGGTTTATTCCTTGGAAGGACCCGGTTTCTTCGAGGTCGCCGTCTGGGATCTGGAGTTTCTTGATCACAGCCGAGGAGATCAAGTTTAGGCCGGCCCCGCCGTCAACCAACATTTTGGTGACCTTGAGGTTGCGGATAGTTGGGGAAACCAACATCGGCAAGCACCCGACCGCTGTAGTGCGGTCAGGGTTGTCCTCAAGGTCAAAAATGATGGGCGTGCTGGACCACTTCAGGAGCCTGCGTGACTCAACGGGCGGCTCTGCTGCGTTTACTTCCCGTACCCACTGCTTGAGTTGGCGGTGGGAAGTATGCAGAGAGGCGCCTCCGTCGACACACAAAACTTCTGTGGCCTTCTGGAACTCCTGCTCGCTGTTATCACCTTCCTGCATGTCGTCGTCGTCGTCGTCTTCCTCATCCTTGTCGCGGCCCCGGGGAGGTCAATCACCTTGCCGCTGCTTGGCCTTGCCGCGGCGTCCTCCCCGGCCATTGAATGGCCGCTTCTTGCTTGGCTCTCCACCGCCACCTTGAGCCTTCTCCTTGTCGCGACGCTCGTACTCAGCCTTCTGCTGTTCGACGAGGTACTCGACTCGCTTGCAATTGGAAAGGTCGTGGCCCTTGGTGCGGTGGATCTTGCAGTATTGCTTGTCGGAGCCGTCCTGCTTGTCGGCTGCCGCCACAGGGGCAGGCTCCTTGCCGGAGCCGCCGCCCTGTTCCTTCTTGGCGGGAGCCGTCTTGCCGGACTTCTCGACGACAAGCACCTCCTTGCTCTTCTTCCTTCTATTGTTCCGCCGCCGGCTCTTCTTTGCCGGGGCGGCGTCCTCGCTGTCGCTTCCCCCTGCGCCAGCATCCTCTCCGGGGAGTCTCCTCCCCTCTTCTGCGCGCGCGCACTTGTCAGCCAGAGCGTAGAGCTCGCTGACATCCCGTATCTTGGTCATGGCCATCTCCTCCCGCATGCGGCGGTTACGCACGTTCTGGTGGAACGCGCTGATAACCGCGGCAGGGTGGACGTCGGGGATGTTGTGCTACACGCGGCTGAACCTCTGGATATACTTGCGCAGGGATTCTCCTTCCTTCTGGGCCAAGATGTGGAGATCGCTCTCCTGGCCGTGGGGCTTGTGGCTGCCGGTGAAGGCGCCGACAAACTGGTGGCACAGATCTGCCCACGAAGAAATGGAGCTTTCCGGCAAGTGCATAAGCCAAGAATGAACGTTCGGCTTAAGCACCAGCGGGAAGTAGTTGGCGAGCACCTTCTCGTCGCGCCCCCCGGCAGCCTGCACCGCGATGGTGTAGATGCTGAGGAACTCCGAGGGGTGCGTCTTGCCGTCGTACTTCTCGGGTACGTCGGGCTTGAAAGTCTTCATGCTGGGCCACTGGACGCGCCGCAGCTCACGGGTGAACGCAGGGCAGCCTGCCGCATACGGCAAGTCGCCTGGTTCACCGGGCGCGTGCGTGTCGACAGCGGCGCCAGCTCGCTGATCCGACTGTCGTCGGGCTTCTCGTCGGCGCTCGATGCGCGTCCGAGCATCTTCTTGCCGCCGATCGTCGAGGACTTGGCGCTGGTCCCGACGAGCCCGCGGATCCGACGACGCCGTGGAGTCGTCGTCGACGTTAATCCGGCGGGGTGGCGTCTTCTGCTTCCGCGGCGGGGAGTGCACGGTTGTCGCACCCCCGACGGTCTTGTCGCCTTGCCGTGGCCGCGATGTTTCCGGCTGCTGCGGCGTGTCGTTGTTGGCGAAGGCGATGAGGCTCTGGATTGTCGCCCTCCAGTCGTCGGCCTTGTCTGCCGCTGGAGGGAAATCGAGGAGCAGTTGCGCTCTTGCTAGCGCTTCTGCTGGAGAGGAGGGGAGCGGCGGCGAGCGGTGCGAGGAGCGAGATATGCTCGGACTTCTAACAGGGTTAGAAGGAGCAGTCTCTCGCCCCGGCGACCGCGCCTTGCTCGTGCCAGGACGGTGGCCTTGAGCATCCCGCTACCCTCCGGCTTGCCCTTGGCCCAGCAAGCGTATGGTACCTCCAGTACCACGGCGCTGCTGGCCTGTCGTCTGCTGAGGGGGACGTGGTGCGTCTACGGACACCGAGGCCTTGGAATTTGCCCGGTCGTCCGTCTTGTCCTTGGATTTGGTGGCGCCGTGAGTTTCCTCGCCGGCGACCACCCTTCCGTCGGCGTCTCCTCCACCAACCGTTGGCTCTGGTGGTGGTGGGATCGACGCAGACGGGCCTGCGACCTCTGAAGCCTTCTTCTTCGGGGCCATGCTGATGCTGCTGATGAAGTTGATGAAGCTGGAGAGGTTGATGAAGAATGCGCCCGCGTGAGCGCCGGATCAGGTTCGCACAACCTCGACGCCCCCTACCTGGCGCGCCAAAGATGTCGGGGGAAACTGTCCTCCCTCGAGCACCTATGGGACCGGAGCCCCTTTATACGTTGCGGTAAGGGAGCGGAGGGAGCACGAAGAGCAGATCGAGGGGATCACGCGGGCAGTTTACCCAGGTTCGGGCCGCGCGGACGCGTAAAACCCTACTCCTGCCTTGGTTGTATTGAGCTCGGGAGCTTGAAGAGCTACAGTGCTTAGCTACACCGAGCGTGAGAGTTGCAAAGGTTTCGAACCCTTTCTACGTTGTGCATGGGCCTCCTTTTATAGCCCAAGGGGTCACCGACAGGTGTCAACGTAGAAGAGGGCAAAAAAGTAACTTTGGAGGTAGTTGTAACAGTGTTGGAATAGTGCGCGAACAGTGATCTTCACCTAACTTTGACAGTGGGGGACAAGGGCATTAATTACCCGTCACCGTCGACCCCAAAAGTGTTCGTCCATGCTTCTCCGTTCGACACGGCGGTAGCCTCGTCACGGCGCCTTGCCACCGTGTGCCCCAGGCTGCACAGCCGTCCGCCACGCGTCCCTGGAAGGGCCCCAGGACGACGCGTGGGCAGATGAGCTGGAGCGCGGGCACACAGCGCGAGTCCCCCGGCAAGCACCTTGCCGGGGCCATGATCTTGCCGGGCCCGGAAGCTTGCCGCTCCCCGGGCCCTGCTGGGGTGCATGACGCGCCAAGGTACTTCTTGGCCTTCCTGGCAAGCTCCTCTTGCCAGGGTCTTGTACTTAGAATAATAAGCTTGAGCCTGGTGCGGCCTTCCCGGCAAGCTCCTCTTGCCGGGGTCTTGATCTTCTGACTTGTATACTTTGTTTTTGAATGGCTTTACAGGGACCAGAAAAGTTTCCGGCAAGCACGTGGTAAGCCCTGCCGCGGGAAGCTGCTACTGCCCGTGCACAAGTTGGGGTACTAAGGTACCCCTATCTTAGTACACCGACAGGGGCACACCGCGGACGTGATAGGGTCACACTCCGGAGACGGTTGCCGGGCGTTTTGCAACCGCCACAAAACTTCTGTCGGCATAGCTGTTTTTGATTTTAATAAAATATAAGCACCAATATTCAAAAGAACATGACGGCACATTATTAACATGCTCGAAAAAATACAATATATACATAAAATACAATATATATATATATTCATAATCTATGAAAAAAATTACAAACTACATATATATATTCATATAATAATACATAAAAAGCATATGCTACATGTTAGTTAATATAATAGTACATAAAAAAAATTAAAAAAAACTATGCCGACGGCATAGATACGGCAGGGTTTAGGTGGGGGCGGTGTGCCGCGGATCGGTGACGTGGCGTCTATGCCGACAGCCGCCGTCGGCATATCTATGTCACGGATCGGTGACGTGGCTTGCGGAGATATGCCGACGGCCGCCCGTCCCGACCGTCGGCATAGATTTGACGGCGTTAACCGCTGCTCATGGGCGGGGTCACCGGGCCCACTAGTATGCCGACGGCTGATATATGCCGACGGCTGCTGTCGGCGTGTACGCAGTTAAGAAGACGACTGATATATGCCGACGGCTGCTGTCGGCGTAGCTCCGTGTAGCCCGACGGCCAGTCTAAGCCGACGGCCGTGGCGTGGCTGTCGGCATAGCTCAAAGTAGGCCGACGGCCGCCGTCGGCATTGTTTTGGCCGTCGGCGTAGGACCATTTTCCGGTAGTGACTATTGAATGCATAAAAAAATGCAGAAACAACAACATTTTTTTTCCGTGCAAGCTCGTGTGAGTTTACAGAAAAGAAACATGAATAACAAAGAGAAGCCTTTTATTATTAAAAAAACAATGTAGATTGAATTCATTGATGGTATATGAAACTCTCAAAATATCTTAGAGCTCGGAGGAGTGACGATATTTATTGGAGTACGCTATAATAGTTAGTAATGGTCAAGGTATGAAATTGCATTAACATGGGTCAAAAAAGATGTATCACTAAAAAAAAGGTGAAAAAAGATGTCTACAAAAAACAAAGAACAAAAAAGAAGCGATATCAGGTTTAAGAATGAAGTAGTAATAGGAAAAAACTAAAAAAAAGGGAGGATCCTTCTACACAACGGCTGGCCCGATATTTTCCGCTCATCGCATCGAAGTGGAGTAAATAAGCAAATAATCACTTGAACCAGTGCAGTAATAATAAGCGAAAAGGTAGAACCGGGAAAGCCGCATCCCCATCCATGCCCTCTTTGCCACCTCTATAAACCCTATCCCTATCCCACCCACCCACCAAACCCAGTCCCCCTTCCTTCCCCTAGGTTTAGAATTTCGAAATCCAGGCGCGGCCATGGCCTCGAGGCGCGCCGCCGAAGCCGCGGCGTCTTCGTGTCTCCGCTCCCTCCGTTCCTCCGCCGCCGCCCCGCCACCACGCTTCGGGTCGGCCGCCGCCCGAGACAGCGCCACCTTCTGGGCAGGTGCAGCCTACTGGGGTCTCTGCCGCAGCTCGTCGCCCGCAACCGCGACACACCGGCAGCGGCGCTCGTGGCGTGGCGCGCCATCCGATCGCTATCCTCCGGCTCCAACCCGAGCACCACCAAGACCACGGCCGCTGGTGATCCGGTCCCTTCCAAGACCCTGGAGGAGCAGGAGGAGGACTCCGTGGAACAGGTTCGTCACCAGATCTCGGAGGAGGAGGAGGAGGTGGTGCATCGCACGCAAGTCGGCAAGCACAAGGGCTCGGCTACGACGGTCCATGGGGATGCCAAGCCAAGGAACGAATACATGGCAGCGCCCAAGGTCACCAAAGGCGGTGAACCCGAGGACGACCTCACCAAGTACCTGCAGTCGACGGTAGCCAAGGCCGCACCGGTGGAACACAAGGGCTTGAAGGCCGAGCACGAGGTGGCCCCTCAAGACTCGGAGGCGACGGTGGTCAAGGCGGCCGCAGAGCGCGGTCAAGACCTGGAGGCGACGGTGGTCAAGCCCGCCGTGAAATCTAGCCTGTTGGGGTCACGAGTGGGCGAAAATTTAATTGTCGACGGTCAAAGTATGACATGCTGGTAAGCAGTATGACTATTATCGCCCACAACTCACCGTGTTCTACTCGTGCGTATCATCTACGCATAGACCTGGCTCATGATGCCACTGATGGGGAACGTAGTATTTCAATATTTCCTACGATCACACAAGATCTATCTAGGAGAAGCATAGCAACGAGCGGGGAGAGTGTGTTTACGTACCCTCGTAGACCAAAAGCGGAAGCGTCTAGTGACGCGGTTGATGTAGTCGAACGTCTTCGCGATCCAACCGATCCAAGCACCGAACGTACGGCACCTTCGCGTTCAGCACACACGTTCAGCTCGATGACGTCCCACGAGCTCTTGATCCAGTTGAGCGTCACATGAGAGTTTCGTCAGCACGACGGCGTGGTGACGGTGATGATGAAGCTACCGGCGCAGGGCTTCGCCTAAGCACTGCAACGATACGACCGAGGTGTGTAGCAGTGGGGAGGGGCACCGCACACAGATAAAATCAACTTGTGTGTTTATAGGGTGCCCCCTAGCCACCTATATAAAGGATGGAGGGAGGAGGACCCCGGCCCTCATAGGGCGCGCCAAAGTGTGGAGTCCTCCCTAGTCCTAGTAGGATTCCACCTCCCACATGGAATACGAAAAGGGAAAGGGAGAAGGAGAAGGGATGAAGGGTGCTCCCCCTTTCCCTAGTCCAATTCGGTCCAGTCCATGGGGAAGGGGCGCGGTTGATGGCTTCTCACCCCTCGTTGGTTACCCCAAGTGGAAGGTTTGAGATGCAGTGTAGCGGTGATACGTCCAAAACGTATCTATAATTTCTGCTTGCTCCATGCCACTTTTGGGTGATATTGCTATGATATTCATACACTTCCATACACTTTTGATCATATTTGGACTAACTTACTAATCCAGTGCACCCCAGTGCCAGTTTCTGTTTTCGGCTGTTTTTGTATTTCAGGTTTTCACGTTTCGAGAACTGCCCAGAAAAATACAGAAAAATTATATAAAAAATCAGCGATCCGGGAATGACACTGCTTCCGAAGGGCAGCCTCGGGGGGGGGGGGGCACAGGGGCTCCAGGCGCCCTGTGGGCGCCCCCCCCTGGGCCGCGCCGGGGGGGCGCCTCGGCCCCCCGAGAGCCCCCCGGTGCCCTACTTTGGCAGATATTTAAAGGGTTCCCCGTAACCCTTGAAAAAGGACTTTTTTCGCGATCCCATCTCTGTTCCGCCGCCGCCGCCGCTTCCAAGATCTGGAGCACCAGGAGAACTCTTCCCGGCACCCTGCCGGAGGGGAGGATCACCACCGGGAGCTTCTCCACCACCATGGACGCCTCCCGGATGACTCGTGAGTAGTCTCCCTTGGACCATGAGTCCATGACCAGTAGCTATGTGATGTTCTCCTCCCGTTCTTGTGCTTCACTAATTAGTCCTCGTGAGCTGCCCTACATGATCGAGGCACCTATGTAATCCTTATGCTGTTGCTATGTTGAGTTTGCTGGGATCCGATGGATTATGAGATTATGTTCAGATTGATCTTGAGTAATATATTTGATTCACCTCTTTTATATTTTAGTTCATAAGTAATTCTTGCATGTTCTCCGTTGTTATTTATTGCTTTGGCCGAGTAGTAAGTAGTGACTCCAAGAGGGAACGTTATGCTCGATTGTGGGTTCATGCCCCTCGATGACTAGCTTGAGTGACAGAAACATGAGTCTAGGGGATGTGCTGTTGCCACAAGGGGGAAAACAACGGTGCTTGTGCCCGCGGGTGCAAGGATTGTTTACTTTACGCAAAGTTCTTCTAATGCAGTTGTCTGTTGCATTGAGTTTACACTATGGGTGGGACTCGCAACTTAATACCAGCGAGACGTTCTGGATAGATATCTCAAGGTGGATGATTAGTAGTAGATATTGATGGATTTCGGTCTACTTACTTTGGCGTACCGCCCATGCTTTGAACCTCAACCTTTCTTGCAATGTAGTCAGCATTGGTTTGCGTTCGTGGTCCTGTCAATTGCCCAGCTGTAATTTGTTTACCTCACATAGCTGTTTTGTCGTCTTTTGGGAGAGAGACATCACTAGTGAACATCATGAGACTCCGGCCCATATTACCATCATTGAGCACATCCACTATTAACTTTTCGCTATTTTACTTACTATTGCAAAACACGATCTATCACTACTATCATATTGCTTTTAACCCTTTGTGAACTACAAGGCCGGAGAGATTGACAACCTCTCTGTACTCGTTGGGGGCAAAGTTATTTGTATATGTGTGCAGGTCCACGTGTATTGCTGATTGCGCCGTTAGCAATTGACACCTACTTGTTGAACCTAGGAGTCTCTGGGGATTCGATCCTTGGCATCTTTTCTAGGGGAAAGCACTTCTACTTACTGCATCTTACACCTTCCACTTGGGGTAACCAACGAGGGGTTCGAGGCCCATCAAGCGGTAGTTTTCCCTTGGCAAGATACCAAGGATCGAATTCCCCTGAGACTCCAAGGTTCAACAAGAAGGTGTCAACTGCTAACGGCGCCAGATATTTAGCAATCGACTGGACCAGCACACAGATACAAATAACTTTGCTCCCAACGAGTACAGAGAGGTTGTCAATCCCTCCGGCCTTGTCGTTTACAAAGGATCAAACGCAAGAGATAATAGTGATAGGTATAACTGCAACTAGTAAGTAAGAACTGAAAGTAAATAGCGGATGTGATCAGTGATGGTAATATGGACCGGGGTCCCATGATGTTCACTAGTGATGTCTCTCTCCCAAAAGACAATAAAACAGCTATGTGAGGTAAACGAATTACAGCTGGGCAATTGACAGGATTATGTGCGCAAACCAATGCTAACTATGCTGCAAGAAAGGTAGAGGTTCAAAGCATGGGCGGTACGCCAAGGAAAGTAGACCGATATCCATCTGCATCTACTACTAATCATCCACCTTGAGATATCTATCCAGAACATCTCGCTGGTATTAAGTTGCGAGTCCCACCCATAGTGTAAACTCAAAGCAACAGACAACTGCATTAAAAGAACTTTGCGTAAAGTAAACAATCCTTGCACCCGCGAGTACAAGCACCGTTGTTTTCCCCCTTGTGGCAACAGCACATCCCCTAGACTCATGTTTCTGTCACTCAAGCTAGTCATCGAGGGGCATGAACCCACAATCAAGCATAACGTTCCCTCTTGGAGTTACTACCTACTACTTGGCCAAAGCAATAAACAGTAACGGAGAACATGCAAGAATTACTCAAGAACATAAATATAAAAGAGGTAAATCAAATATATTACTCAAACACAATCTGAACATAATCTCATAATCCATCGGATCCCAGCAAACTCATCATAGCAACAGCATAAGGATTACATATGTGCCTCGATCATGTAGGGCAGCTCACGAGGTCTAATTAGTGAAGAACAAAGAGGGGAGGAGAACATCACATAGCTACTGGTCATGGACCCATGGTCCAAGGGAGACTACTCACAACTCATCCGGGAGGCGTCCATGGTGGTGGAGAGGCTCCCGGTGGTGATCCTCCCCTCCGGCAGGGTGCCGGGAAGAGTTCTCCTGGTGCTCCCGATCTTGGAAGCGCAGCGGCGGCGGAACAGAGATGAGATCGCGAAAAAGGGTTCCGTCCTCGAGGGTTTCGGGACGCGGTGTAAATATATGCCAAAGGGGGGCGTCAGAGGGGGCCTGGGGGGCCCAGGCGCCCTGGCGGCGCGGCCTAGGGGGGGCGCCCCCTGGCCGCCTGGAGGCCTGGTGGCCCCCCTCCAGCCCTACTTTGGCTGCATGGAAGCTTCCGGAACGCTGATTTTTTATATATTTTTCCCGGAATTTTTCTGGCAGTTTACGTAATGGGAAAACCTGAAATACAAAAACAGCAGAAAACAGAAACTGGCACTGGGGTGCACTAAGTTAATAGGTTAGTCCAAATATGATCAAAAGTGTATGGAAGTGTATAAATATCATAGCAATATCACACAAAAGAGGCATGGAGCAAGCAGAAATTATAGATACGTTTTGGACGTATCAGCGGTCACCCTTGAGTCCTTTCTCTCCTTTCCCGTGTGGCCCATTAAGGCCCAATACGAATTCCCATAACTCTCCGGTACTGCGAAAAATATCCAAATCACTCGGAACCTTTCCGATGTCCGAATATAGCTTTCCAATATATCGATCTTTACGTCTCGACCATTCGAGATTGTTCGTCATGCCCGTGATCTTATCCGGGACTCCGAACAAACATCGGTCATCAAATCACATAACTCATAATACAAATCATCATCAAATGTTAAGCGTGTGGACCCTACGGGTTCGAGAACTATGTAGACATGACCGAGACACATCTCCGGTCAATAACCAATAGCGGAACCTAGATGCTCATATTGGCTCCTTGATACGTCTCCAACGTATCTATAATTTTTGATTGTTCCATGCTATTATATTATCCTTCTAGGATGTCTTATGGGCTTTATTATACACTTTTATATGATTTTTGGGACTAGCCTATTAACCCAGAGCCCAGTGTCAGTTTCTGTTTTTCTCCTATTTTAGGGTTTTACAGAAAAGGAAAATCAAACGGAGTCCAATTGACGAGCCAATTTTTTATGATTTTCTCTGGACCAAAACAAGCCCCCGAAGCAAAAGATGTGGGCCAGGGGAGCCACGGGCTGCCCTCGAGGGTGGGGGCGCGCCCTGTGAAGGGGGGCGTGCCCCCCACCCTCGAGGACAGCCCAGCAGCCCCCCTGATGTGTGCCCTACACCAAAAAATCCTATAAATACCGAAACCTTCGGAAATTAACCTAGATCGGGAGTTCCGCTGTCGAAAGCCTTTGTAGCCACCGAAAACCAATCTATAGCCGTTCTGGCACCCTGCCGGAGAGGGGAACCCCACTCCGGTGGCTATCTTCATCATCCCGGCGCTCTCCAGGATGAGGAGGGAGTAGTCCACCCTCGGGGCTGAGGGTATGTATCAGTAGCTATGTGTTTGATCTCTCTCTCTCGTGTTCTTGAGATGGAACGATCTTGATGTATCGCGAGCTTTGCTATTCTAGTTGGATCTTCTTCTCCCTCTCCACTCTCTTGTAATGGATTGAGTTTTCCCTTTGAAGTTATCTTATCGGATTGAGTCTTTAAGGATTTGAGAACACTTGATGTATGTCTTGCGCGTGTTTATCTGTAGTGACAATGGGATATCATGTGATCCATTTGATGTATGTTTCGGTGATCAACTTGCGGGTTCCGTGACCTTGGGAATCTATGCATAGGGGTTGGCACACGTTTTCGTCTTGACTCTCCGGTAGAAACTTTGGGGCACTCTTTGAAGTTCTATGAGTTGGTTGAATAGATGTTTCTGAGATTGTGTGATGCATATCGTATAACCATGCCCACGGATACTTGAGGTGACAATGGAGTATCTAGGTGACATTAGGGTTTTGGTTTATTTGTGTCTTAAGGTGTTATTCTAGTACGAACTCTATGATAGATTGAACGTTACGACGTACTCTTGAATAGATCGATCAGAAAGAATAGCTTTGAGGTGGTTTCGTACCCTACCATAATCTCTTCGTTTGTTCTCCGCTATTAGTGACTTTGGAGTGACTCTTTGTTGCATGTTGAGGGCTAGTAATATGATCCAATTATGTTATCCTTGTTGAGAGAACTTGCACTAGTGAAAGTATGAACCCTAGGCCTTGTCTACTATCATTGCAACACCGTTTATGCTCACGTTTACCACTTGCTACCTTGCTGTTTTTATATTTTCTTATTACAAAAACCTATATCTACCATCCATATTGCACTTGTATCACCATATCTTCGCCGAACTAGTGCACCTATACAATTTACCATTGTATTGGGTGTGTTGGGGACACAAGAGACTCTTTGTTATTTGGTTGCACGGTTGTTTGAGAGAGACCATCTTCATCCTACGCCTCCCACGGATTGATAAACCTTAGGTCATCCACTTGAGGGAAATTTGCTACTGTCCTACAAACCTCTGCACTTGGAGGCCCAACAACGTCTACAAGAAGAAGGGTGCGTAGTAGACATCACTCCTACATATTCTACGAAGATCTTTATCAGTCAAACCGCATAACAACATACGTTGTTCCCTTTGTCATCGGTATGTTACTTGCCCGAGATTCGATCGTCGGTATCATCATACCTAGTTCAATGTCGTTACTAGCAAGTCTCATTACTTGTTCCGTAATGCATCATCCGGCAATTAACTCATTAGTCACATTGCTTGCAAGGCTTATAGTGATGTGCATTACCGAGAGGGCACAGAGATACCTCTCCGACGATCGGATTGACAAATCCTAATCTCGATCTGTGCCAACTCAACAAACACCATCGGAGACACCTGTAGAGTATCTTTATAATCACCCAGTTACGTTGTGACGTTTGATAGCACACAAGTGTTCCTCCAGTATTCGGGAGTTGCATAATCTCATAGTCATAGGAACATGTATAAGTCATGAAGAAAGCAATAGCAACATACTAAACGATCAAGTGCTAGGCTAACGGAATGGGTCAAGTCAATCACATCATTCTCTAATGATGTGATCCCGTTCATCAGATGACAACTCATGTCTATGGCTAGGAAACTTAACCATCTTTGATTAACGAGCTAGTCAAGTAGAGGCATATTAGTGACACTCTGTTTGTCTATGTATTCACACATGTACTAAGTTTCCGGTTAATACAATTCTAGCATGAATAATAAACATTTATCATGATATAAGGAAATAAATAATAACTTTATTATTGCCTCTAGGACATATTTTCGTCAGAACTACCTTCGGTACATCAAAACACATAAACTCACAATACCAATCGTCATCAAACGTTAAGCTTGCGGACCCTACGGGTTCGAGAACTATGTAGACATGACCGAGACTCATCTCCGGTCAATAACCAATAGCGGAATATGGATGCTCATATTGGTTCCTACATATTCTACGAATATCTTTATCGGTCAAACCGCATAACGACATACGTTGTTCCCGTTGTCATCGGTATGTTACTTGCCCGAGATTCGATCGTCGGTATCACCATACCTAGTTAATCTCGTTACCGGCAAGTATCTTTACTCGTTTCATAATACATCATCTCGTGACTAACTCATTAGTCATTTGCTTGCAAGGCTTATTATGATGTGTATTACTGAGAGGGCCTAGAGATACCTCTCCGACACTCGGAGTGACAAATCCTATTCTCGATCTATGACAACACCACAAACACCATCGGAGACACCTGTAGAGCATATTTATAATCACCCAGTTACATTGTGACGTTTGATAGCACACAAGGTGTTCCTTCGGTATTCGGGAGTTGCATAATCTCATAGTCATAGGAACATGTATAAGTTACGAAGAAAGCAATATCAGTAAAACTAAACGATCCAGTTGCTAAGCTAACGGATGGTTCTTGTCCATCACATCATTCTCCTAATGATGTGATCTCGTTGATCAAATGACAACTCATGTCTATGGCTAGGAAACATAACCATCTTTGATCAATGAGCTAGTCTAGTAGAGGCATACTAGGGACACTTTGTTTTATCTATGTATTCACACATGTACTAAGTTTCCTGGTGGCGGTGTATTTCTTCGGCGGCATGGTGGCGCGTAGCGAGAGGAATGGCGGGAGAAAGGGGGGATGGAGGGAAGTGGGGGAGGAAACGGCGGGAAAAGAAAGACACTCGCCGACTAGCAGGACCCACGCGCCTTTTCACTTCGTCCGGCGTCCCCAGGCGCCCCCCAACGCGCCAGGTTCGCCCTGGGTCTGCCGGCGCCAGTTTCGGCCCAATCCGGCGGAAAAATGAGTCCTGGGGGCGCGGCTGGGCCGATTTTTCGGCGCCGGCGCCGAAAAAGTGGCCTGGGGGGGCCGTTGGGGGCGCGGCTGCAGACGCTCTTAAGAGAAGAAGAAGGAGGCAGGCACCACCGCGTGTTAGAGAAAGAAGAAAGAGAGATCAGAAACCCTAGCCGCCGTCATCTTGCTCATCCAGATCTGCTTGTTTGGTGGAGGTATGACCTACCCTATCACATAAAATGAAGATTTACATTAATGATCTGCAAATTTTAACCCCATAAATAAATAAATACCATTTCGTTTCAAGTGATACAACTTACCACTTCACACATTATAATCATGGAGCATAGCTAGCATAATACAATAATTAAATGTCCAAAAAAGCATATTGGTCAAGAATTCGAGTAATCATACAAGGAGTAGATTGGTACTCCATCCGAATCAAAATATAAGATGTTCTTGGTCTAGATTTAGATTGAAAGACGTCTTATATTTTGATACAGAGGAAGTACAAGAATAATGTTCAAACATGGAATGACACGTGTATTAATATACATTTGATTCTAGGATAAAACAATAAATTTATTGAAACACCATGGACACTCTGAATTATCAAATGTTAACTTTAATTGAAATACCATCGCTAGTCATTAAAATGAAAGGTATGAACTACCATATCACATAAATTAACCTACATTGAATGGTCTGTAAATTTTTAACCCTAGAAAAATGATTTACATTAAATGAGTCTTGCGGCGACAATCGACAGGACTACGAATAGTACCGCCCTCCGTTGCCTTGGAGTCAGGCCAAACGCTCAGACTCGACCTAGCCCACTTTTTCAGGAGCTAGCCGTTGATCTTGTGCCCGCGGTAGCAAAGGTCTGGGCAGTGGTCCTGGACCGATCCATGACCAGGCCTGAACGAGGTTGGGGTCCTCGAGGACCCAAGCTAGTGCAACGCATTGTGCCGGTCCCGGCGCACCGCCTAGGAGAGGATTTTACTGCCTGCCAACGCGGACACGCTACCACTACTGATGTAGTACTTGAGGCACTCACGTGGTTTGGTGCACGGCGGGCATGACTCCTACTTCTTCTTGGTGGTGACCAGGCGCCACTAGCTCCCCGGGCATCCAACACGGTGGGGACGATGACTCCTCCTTCATACGGAGGCGGTGCTTGCGTGCGTGGAGGACGGCACCCGATTTAGATGTCATGGTTGCATGGCACCAGGCCATGGACGATGATCGAGCACTGGAAAATCAGCTCCATCTTTCGCATGACCTCTCTTCCATTATGGCAACCTCTATAAGGAGAGGCACCTTGTGCTTGTCGTCGTCTGAGGAGACCACCTCCGTCTTGATGGTGGACGAAGTCGTTGACGTGGAGGCCACCGGAGATCTAGGGCGGCAACGCCATGATACCTAGCTCCCCGCATATTTGCCCTTTTGCTGTGGTCGGTGCTTGAGACGGGTGGGTTTGAGCAAGGAGTAGAGAGGAGAAGCGATGGTGGCTTGCGTCCGTGGGCGGCCACTTAAATAGCCGTGGAAGGATGATAAGCTCCCCATCAATCCTTGCAGTGGCCGGAGTAGTCTTC
This sequence comes from Secale cereale, assembly GCA_902687465.1. Taxonomy (NCBI): domain Eukaryota; kingdom Viridiplantae; phylum Streptophyta; class Magnoliopsida; order Poales; family Poaceae; genus Secale; species Secale cereale. The sequence continues at coordinate 37,359,367 of LR738711.1, forward strand.
TCGATCGTGGCATCGATGTGAGCGTCGTGTCGGTCAGTCGTTCGGTCATGTCCACTCTGACCGGCATGATGCTAGTAGGCGGCCGCCATGTCCGCTCTGAATGGCATGAATGCCGGTGTAGGGTTCTGGAGGCAAGGATTTCTGGGTGGGTCAGACGTTTCCGAGTTCCGAACGACTGCAAAAACCACCCCTTCTTTGTCCATGTCTGGAAAATGGGGGGAATAAGATATGTGCATGCATCGAGTGAGTAGCCCTGATGAACACGTCGCCTCCGGGCTGTCGGTGTCCACGCATGCATGAGTCCAAGAAAACGAGCTGATAATGGAGTCCAAGAAGACGAGCTGATGATGAAGACATGCATGTACGTGACTCTGTGATAAATATAAGGTGTATGCATGCATGATGTGTGGACGCCGGCGGTGAAACGATGGATCGATTACCCATAAGCCCCACATGGTGACATTAGGAAAAAAAAACTTATGCGACCCGGGTCGCACGTTCTGCGTCGTGAGACCCTCTCCTGGTGATGACAGCTGGAAAAACGGATCTCAAAGCTCATCTCCTTTCTTCCACCTCTGGCCTCTCTCTCCTCTCTCTCTCTTTCTCCTCCGTCAAGCAGCACTAGCACGAGGCCATGAGCGCGAACAGCAGGCAGATCATGTCCAACCGCCGACGCCATCCCCATCAATTCTCCTCCATCCCCGCCATTCTCCGCCCCGACGTCTCCCTCTGCTCACGACGTTTTCCATGGCAACCATCAGCCCCAGAGCACCGCCGCCGCCGCCGCCACCGCCAGATAGGACTCCCCGTGCTCCTGACGCCAGCTCGACGGAGTAGCTGCTCTGCTGGCTCCTGCTCCTCATCTTCCCCTCGCCGTACCAGGGATGTGAGGGTCATTCACCTGCGAGCTCGCCGGACATAGGCAACATGATAGAGCAGCCGAGGCGACTAAGCAAGCACCGGTGGCGGGCTGGCACTGCAATTTGGAAGGAGATTAATTTCTGTTTGGAAAGGAATTAATGGTAAGGATGAATTACAAGATATGCTGGTCGCTTGAAGATTCACGAATACACGTGTCATATGATAGATAGGGTCGTTCGTTCGGAAGTATGCGACCCGGTCGTATAAGATTTTTTTCCGTGACATTTGATGGCCAAAGAAAGGATCTTATTCTTGAACCCTCTCATTGCCATGGCCATGGTCATGGGGTCGGTCGTGGAACCAAACCACACCACCGCCGCCACACACCCATGGTGGCCGCCGTCGAACCGGAAGACGCCGGCGAAGGGGTTCCAGGAGTCCAAGCACGTGGCCGGGTACGGGGACGTTCTGAAGTCGGCACCGGCGTTGTAATGTGCAACACAAGGATCGTCTGGCTGCGCCGACCTGGAGTGCCGTGCATGCTCACTACTAGAAAACAGGGCTTTTCTTCGGGCCTTGTGAGCCCATTAGTCTCGGTTCGTTCACGAACCGGGACCCATGGATGCATACGTCCCGGTTCGTGCGGCCAGGGGGCGGCCGGGCCTAGTTGGACATCTGTCCCGGTTGGTCTGGGCCCATTTGTCCCGGTTCCAGGCACGAACCGGGAGCAATGGGCCTTGCTCCTGGCCCACACCCATTGGTCCCGGTTCGTCACTAGAACCTGGAGAAATGGTTGGCGGACCCGGTTCCTGTAACGAACCGGGATCAATTGTTTGCTTACATATACCTCATATCGCCGGCGAGCCCACATTGCTCTATTTTTTCTGGCCGGCGAGGGGAGTTGTGTGGTGCTCTAGCTCACCTTCCATATATGCACATGAGGTGCTCGATGAAATGCTCGAGCCACACTAGTTAAGCTTTCTCCTCTCGAAGCTCCATTTTCTCCGAGATTTGGCTAGGTTGAGCGGTCCATCGTACGTCTCGTTCCCGTCTTCACCGCCGTCGATCGCCCACGCCGATCTCGTCGCCGGCACCACCGTGGTGAGCTATATATGCATGTACTTTGAATATAATTAATGTGATGATGAACTTATATTAATTTGATCACTTATGTATCCATGATGTTCTGTAATGGTTTTTGACACACTTAATTATATAAAAATGCAAGCAGATGAACCAGCAATGGATGTACGGTGACAGACGCACCTCAGAGTACATTAATGGCGTGCATAATTTTCTCAAAGTGGCTAAGGCAAACAAGCAGAATGGTTTTATGTGTTGTCCATGCACTATCTGTGGGAATACGAGGTCTTACTCCGACTCGAGCACCCTTCACACCCACCTGCTTTATAAGGGTTTCATGCCACACTATAATGTTTGGACCAAGCACGGAGAAATAGGGGTTATGATGAAAGATAACGAAGAAGAAGAGGACGATGACAACTATGTGCCCCCTGAATACGGTGATGCTGCAACGGGGGAAGCTGCTGAAGGTCAAGAGGAACCAGACGATGTTGTGCCCGACGATGATATCCACCAGGTCATTGTTGATGCAATTAGACAGTGCGAAAGTGAAAAGGAGAAGTTGAAGTTCGATCGCATGTTGGAGGATTACAAAAAAGGGTTGTACCCCAATTGCGAAGATGGCAACACGAAGCTCGGTACCGTACTGGAATTGCTGTAGTGGAAGGTAGAGAATGATGTCCCTGACAAAGGATTTGAGAAACTACTCAAAATATTGAAGAAGAAGGTTCCAAAGGATAACAAATTGCCCGACAGTACGTACGCAACAAAGAAGGTCGTATGCCCTCTAGGTTTGGAGGTGCATAAAATACATGCATGCCCTAATGACTGCATCCTGTACCGCGGTGCGTACGAGCATTTGAACGCATGCCCGGTATGCGGTGCCTTGCGGTATAAGATCAGACGAGATGACCCTGGTGATGTTGACGGCAAGCGCCCTAGGAAGAGGCTTCCTGCCAAGGTGATGTGGTATGCTCCTATAATACCACGGTTGAAACGTCTGTTCAGAAACAAAGAGCATGCCAAGTTGATGCGATGGCACGCAGAGGACCGTAAGAAAGACGGGAAGTTGAGAGCACCCGCTGACGGGTCGCAGTGGAGAAAAATTGAGAGAACGTACTGGGAGGAGTTTGCAGGTGACGCAAGGAATGTATGGTTTGGTTTAAGCGCGGATGGCATTAATCCTTTTGGGGAGCAGAGCAGCAATCACAGCACCTGGCCCGTGACTCTATGTATCTATAACCTTCCTCCTTGGTTGTGCATGAAGCGGAAGTTCATTATGATGCCAATACTCATCCAAGGCCCTAAGCAACCCCGCAACGATATTGATATGTACCTAAGGCCATTAGTTGAAGAACTTTTACAACTGTGGAATGGACAAGGTGTACGTGCGTGGGATGAGGCCAACCAGGAGGAATTTGACCTACATGCGTGATGGGCCTCGAACCCCTCGTTGGATTACCCCAAGTGGAAGGTGTAAGATGCAGTAAGTAGAAGTGTTTTCCCCTAGCAAAGATGCCAAGGATCGAATCCCCAGAGACTCCTAGGTTCAACAGGTAGGTGTCAACTGCTAACGACGCAATTAGCAATCAACGTGGACCTGCACACAGATACAAATAACTTTGCTCCCAACGAGTACAGAGAGGTTGTCAATCTCTCCGGCCTTGTAGTTCACAAAGGGTTAAAAGCAATATGATAGTAGTGATAGATAGTGTTTTTGCAATAGTAAATAAATAGCGGAAAAGTAAATAGTGTATGTGATCAATGATGGTAATATGGACCGGAGTCTCATGATGTTCACTAGTGATGTCTCTCTCCCAAAAGACTATAAAACAGCTATGTGAGGTAAACAAATTACAGCTGGGCAATTGTCAGGACCACGAACGCAAACCAATGCTGACTACATTGCAAGAAAGGTTGAGGTTCAAAGCATGGGCGGTACGCCAAAGTAAGTAGACCGAAATCCATCAATATCTACTACTAATCATCCACCTTGAGATATCTATCCAGAACATCTCGCTGGTATTAAGTTGCGAGTCCCACCCATAGTGTAAACTCAATGCAACAGACAACTGCATTAAAAGAACTTTGCGTAAAGTAAACAATCCTTGCACCCGCGGGCACAAGCACCGTTGTTTTCCCCCTTGTGGCAACAGCACATCCCCTAGACTCATGTTTCTGTCACTCAAGCTAGTCATCGAGGGGCATGAACCCACAATCGAGCATAACGTTCCCTCTTGGAGTCACTACCTACTACTTGGCCAAAGCAATAAGTAAAAACGGAGAACATGCAAGAATTACTTATGAACTAAAATATAAAAGAGGTGAATCAAATATATTACTCAAGATCAATCTGAACATAATCTCATAATCCTTCGGATCCCAGCAAACTCAACATAGCAACAGCATAAGGATTACATAGGTGCCTCGATCATGTAGGGCAGCTCACGAGGACTAATTAGTGAAGCACAAGAACGGGAGGAGAACATCACATAGCTACTGGTCATGGACTCATGGTCCAAGGGAGACTACTCACGAGTCATCCGGGAGGCGTCCATGGTGGTGGAGAAGCTCCCGGTGGTGATCCTCCCCTCCGGCAGGGTGCCGAGAAGAGTTCTCCTGGTGCTCCCGATCTTGGAAGCGGCGGCGGCGGCGGAACAGAGATGGGATCGCGAAAAGAAGTCCTGTTTCAAGGGTTACGGGGAACCCTTTAAATATCTGCCAAAGTAGGGCACCGGGGGGCTCTCGGGGGGCCGAGGCGCCCCCCCGGCGCGGCCCGGGGGGGGGGGGGG
>LR738711.1:37364144-37484471 GCA_902687465.1 Secale cereale
CGCGCCCACAGGGCGCCTGGAGCCTCTGTGCCCCCCCCAGGCTGCCCTTCGGAAGCAGTGTCGTTCCCGGATCGCTGATTTTTTATATAATTTTTCTGTATTTTTCTGGGCAGTTCTCGAAACGTGAAAACCTGAAATACAAAAACAGCCGAAAACAGAAACTGGCACTGGGGTGCACTGGATTAGTAAGTTAGTCCAAATATGATCAAAATTGTATGGAAGTGTATGAATATCATAGCAATATCACCCAAAAGTGGCATGGAGCAAGCAGAAATTATAGATACGTTTTGGACGTATCAACATCCCCAAGCTTAATTCCTGCTCGTCCTCGAGTAGGTAAATGATATCAAGAATAATTTCTGTGGTGACATGCTATTAACCATATAGGACTTTCTCATAGTCATATGACAAAAGCTTACTGAGACAATGATTCTAAAGTAATTAAGTTGCCTCAAGAGAAAATCACAAATGACTGAAAGTTTTACAACATGAAACTGAAACATCAAAAAGATTTGCAATGAACATGATGTGCAAATATGATCAAGTGATATCTAGCTTGCCCCCTTTAGTGATGCAAAACATAAATGCAGGGGCACCTTCAAGGTTTAAGTGATGACTAGATACAATCATTTCAGAATAAACGATATCACAATCATGCAAAAGACAATGCTACTTTGGGACAATGCACATTACACTTAGAATGACAATCATGCTCTCAGTAGTTGGTGCTAGAAGTGCTAGAGCTTTTTATTTTGGAACATGGGAGCAATTGTGTCAACGGTAGTAGTACTTCATATGTGTCATGTATAAAACATCCTATAAGTTGCAAGCCTCATGCATCGAATACCAATAGTGCTCGCTCCTTGTCCTAATTAGCTCGGATCCCCATGGGTTATCATTGCATTGCATATGTTTTAACCAAGTGTCACAAAGGGGTACCTCTATGCCACCTGTACAAAGGTCCAAGGAGATAGATCGCATTTGATTTCTCGTTTTTGATAGATCTCAACTTGAGGACATCCATACCGGGACAACATAGAAAATAGATGATGGACTCCTCTTTAATGCATAAGCATATTCTCATGAGAGATTGAGGATTAAGGTCCAAGCTAAAACTTCCACCATGATGCATGGCTTTGGTTGGCGGCCCAATGTTCTTCTCTAACAATATGCATATTAATTCAACCCACGGTAAATCACCCTTACTTCAGACAAGACGAACATGCATAGCAACTCACATGATATTCAACAAAAGTGTGACAGTTGATGGCGTCCCCAGAAACATGGTTACCGCTCAGCAAGCAACTCATAAGAAATAAGATACATAAGCAACATATTCTTTACCACAATAGTTTTTAGGCTACCTTCCCATGAGCTATGTATTGCATGGTTGGTTTGCTTAGTGCAGGTGGAGGTTAGCAAAAGACTGGGAGCAACCAACTAAGAGAGCAATGACGGTCATAATCATGCAGAGCGACAAAGCAATATTGAATCAGGCATGGTAGTTATATCACTACTCAGAAACAAAAGATCATCAAGGCTTGACAGACTTACTTTACAGTCTTGAATATGCGTGAGCATACGCCAAGTCAATCAAAATAAATTCTCGAAGGAAGATATTACTAAACCATAACACATCATAGGCAAACAAACCAAGTTGGTACTCCAATAACACATTGGGAACCCCCCAGCTATTTGAGATTAACCAAAAGAAAACCTGAACTACTAAGCACCATCATGCAAGTAGCATCTTTATCATAGACACATTAACCCATGCAACGGAAGCAAACTCTCTTAATAAGGTGAGCATGGTAATTAAAGAGAGTTCAAGCAACCAACTAAACAAAAGCTCTTGAAAAGATAAGCATGAATACTAAGAGCGGAGCACGATAGTAGCTATTAAAAGACAAAGAACACACACAACATAGATAGACATGAAAATTCTATGTAATGTTCTAGGTAGAGGTGGAGCGTGTTTCTCTCCCACATAAAGGAATGCTGGGTTCCGACTCGTTATGAAAAACTAAAAGGAAAACTAAAAGCAAGACGCTCCAAGCATAGCACATAACACATGAAGTGATAAAAATATAGCGGAACGAAAGACGAACTGATAATGTTGATGGAGAAGGGGATGCACGGGGGGCATCCCCAAGCTTAGACGCTTGAGTCTCCTTGAATATTTCTTGGGGGTGCACGGGGGCATCCCCAAGCTTGAGCGCTTGACACTCCTGAATCTTTTTATCATCTTCCCTCGCACACTTGAAAACTCCCTTCATACATAACTCATCATAATCTGATTAGCGAGGTTAGTACCCTTAATAAAATAATTATACCTTGCTGGAAATAAGGGTATTCTTGAAGTTCTACTGTTTCTCAAGATTGCCAAAAGGTTTTTGCAAAGAAAAAGCAAGTTCTCAATTTGCAAAGTGAAGGAAAGGCAAAACAGGACAGAATCTGTGAAAAACAGAACAGCAGGCAGTAATTGACCTGTTCGGGATACTTCTGCAACTCAAATCAAAAAACTCAGAACTGACGCATGAAAGACAATTATATAGAGAACGCTGTCGAAAACATTCAGACCAAAAAGATGGACTGGTGATTTTATACGAATTTTTCTATCCAAGGACAGAATCTGTTTCCTGGACAGCACCTCACAACTTTTGAACTTTCTAGCAATCAGAGGCTATACTTGGCACAAATATGAAAAGCAAAGATACAATGATGATGCTACAGCAGTAAACAACATCAAGACACAACAAAAGCAAAAATTTATTCATGTGGGCTGCCTCCCAAAAGCACTTTCTTTTATGCCTTTAAGCTATGCATAGATCAAGTTGTATCAATTGAACCATCATCAAGATCATCAAAAAGCTCTTCAATAATACAACTAGTCTTAAGAGGACTCTCAAATAAAGGCCTCATAGAGATACTTCTAGGTAGAAGACCAAAAGGATAAAAGTCAAGGGAAGATTCATTTATAAATTCATCAACGATAGGTGTTTCTTCCAAAGTCTTTACAGTTTCAACCCCTTTGGCAATAGGTGGATTGCTTTTAGAACGGGGAGCCTTTGGAACGTGAACGAACTTAGGCTCCCTCTTTGCCGGAGTTTCTACCTTTTCGGTTTTGATCGAGGAGAAAGTAGTTCCTAAGGTATCAAGTATTTCCTCAATCTTTTCCATCCTAGAAGAGTCAGAATCATGGAATTTGACGGTCTCCAAAATTTTAAAAAATTTATGCATGGAGCTATCAAGTCTATTCAAATTCCCTTGAATCTTTCGATCCAACTCATTCATCTTATTAGTGCTTGGCATCTCTAGCTCTATTTTTTCAAGTTTTTTCATAATGTGAGCTAGGGTGATGTCCTCTCGAATGCTAACAACAGGGGGACTCCCAACAAGATTTTCAATAATACTAAGAGACTCCCACACTGGGGCCTCTAGGAAATTTCCATTGATAGCAGTATCTAGAATAAACCTATTCCAAGAAGTAATTCCAACATAAAAATTTCTAAGCAAGATAGTAGTAGGTTGCTTCTTGGTGGCTCTTTTTTGTGAATCATTAATTCTATACCAAGCATCTTTCAAACTTTCCCCACCTCTTTGTTTAAAGGTGAGAACTTCTGCCTCGTCAAAGACAAAAGGACCCGACATAATGACAACTAAAGAACAAGATAACTATTTTTGTGATTTTTGATAAAAGGAACTAAAGCAAAAATGAAAAGTAAACTAACAAGACTAAAAAGCAAAGGTAAAAGATAGCATGCAACTCCCCTATCCTGAAGAGTGGAGTCCCCGGCAACGGCGCCAGAAAATACTCCTTGATGGGCCTCGAACCCCTCGTTGGATTACCCCAAGTGGAAGGTGTAAGATGCAGTAAGTAGAAGTGTTTTCCCCTAGCAAAGATGCCAAGGATCAAATCCCCAGAGACTCGTAGGTTCAACAGGTAGGTGTCAACTGCTAACGGCGCAATTAGCAATCAACGTGGACCTGCACACAGATACAAATAACTTTGCTCCCAACGAGTACAGAGAGGTTGTCAATCTCTCCGGCCTTGTAGTTCACAAAGGGTTAAAAGCAATATGATAGTAGTGATAGATAGTGTTTTTGCAATAGTAAATAAATAGCGGAAAAGTAAATAGTGTATGTGATCAATGATGGTAATATGGACCGGAGTCTCATGATGTTCACTAGTGATGTCTCTCTCCCAAAAGACGATAAAACAGCTATGTGAGGTAAACAAATTACAGCTGGGCAATTGACAGGACCACGAACGCAAACCAATGCTGACTACATTGCAAGAAAGGTTGAGGTTCAAAGCATGGGCGGTATGCCAAAGTAAGTAGACCGAAATACATCAATATCTACTACTAATCATCCACCTTGAGATATCTATCCAGAACATCTCGCTGGTATTAAGTTGCGAGTCCCACCCATAGTGTAAACTCAATGCAACAGACAACTGCATTAAAAGAACTTTGCGTAAAGTAAACAATCCTTGCACCCGCGGGCACAAGCACCGTTGTTTTCCCCCTTGTGGCAACAGCACATCCCCTAGACTCATGTTTCTGTCACTCAAGCTAGTCATCGAGGGGCATGAACCCACAATCGAGCATAACGTTCCCTCTTGGAGTCACTACCTACTACTTGGCCAAAGCAATAAATAACAACGGAGAACATGCAAGAATTACTTATGAACTAAAATATAAAAGAGGTGAATCAAATATATTACTCAAGATCAATCTGAACATAATCTCATAATCCATCGGATCCCAGCAAACTCAACATAGCAACAGCATAAGGATTACATAGGTGCCTCGATCATGTAGGGCAGCTCACGAGGACTAATTAGTGAAGCACAAGAACGGGAGGAGAACATCACATAGCTACTGGTCATGGACTCATGGTCCAAGGGAGACTACTCACGAGTCATCCGGGAGGCATCCATGGTGGTGGAGAAGCTCCCGGTGGTGATCCTCCCCTCCGGCAGGGTGCCGGGAAGAGTTCTCCTGGTGCTCCCGATCTTGGAAGCGGCGGCGGCGGCGGAACAGAGATGGGATCGCGAAAAGAAGTCCTGTTTCAAGGGTTACGGGGAACCCTTTAAATATCTGCCAATGTAGGGCACCGTGGGGCTCTCGGGGGGCCGAGGCGCCCCCCCGGCGCGGCCCAGGGGGGGCGCGCCCACAGGGCGCCTGGAGCCCCTGTGGCCCCCCCCAGGCTGCCCTTCGGAAGCAGTGTCGTTCCCGGATTGCTGATTTTTTATATAATTTTTCTGTATTTTTCTGGGCAGTTCACGAAACGTGAAAACCTGAAATACAAAAACAGCCGAAAACAGAAACTGGCACTGGGGTGCACTGGATTAGTAAGTTAGTCCAAATATGATCAAAAGTGTATGGAAGTGTATGAACATCATAGCAATATCACCCAAAAGTGGCATGGAGCAAGCAGAAATTATAGATACGTTTTGGACGTATCAATGTGTTGCTGTTTGTAACCATCAATGATTGGCCTGCTCTCAGTAACCTTTCAGGACAAACAAACAAGGGATACCACGCATGCACGCACTGTTTAGATGACACCCAAAGTATATACCTGGACAGATGCAGGAAGAATGTGTACCCGAGGCATCATCGATTTCTTCCGACCAATCATCAATGTCGAAAGAAAGGCAAGCATTTCAAATGCGAGGCAGATCACCGGAAGAAGCCCGCCATGCGTACCGGTGATCATGTACTTGCTATGGTCAATTATTTACAGGTAATCTTTGGAAAGGGTCCCTGCAGACTATCTGTTCCGAATGACGATGAGGGACGCGCACCCATGTGGAAGAAGTCTATATTTTGGGACCTACCCTACTGGAAAGACCTAGAGGTCCGCTCTTCAATCGACGTGATGCACGTGACGAAGAACCTTTGCGTGAACCTGCTAGGCTTCTTGGGCGTGTATGTGAAGGCAAAAGATACACCGGAGGCACGGGAGGACCTACAACGTTTGCACGAAAAAGACGGCCTGCCTCCAAAGCAGTATGAAGGTCCTGCCAGCTACGCTCTTACCAAAGAAGAGAAGGAAATCTTCTTTGCATGCCTGCTCAGTAAAGGTCCCGTCTGGCATCTCGTCGAATATAAAAGGGATAATAAATATGGTAGAGAAAAAGTTCCAGAACCTAAAGTCTCATGACTGCCACGTGATTATGACACAACTGCTTCCGGTTGCACTGAGGGGGCTTCTACCGGAAAACGTCCGATTAGCCATTGTGAAGCTATGTGCATTCCTAAATGCAATCTCTTAGAAGGTGATCGATCCAGAAATCATACCAAGGCCAAGGAGTGATGTGGCACAATGTCTTGTCAGTTTCGAGCTGGTGTTCCCACCATCCTTCTTCAATATCATGACACACGTCCTAGTTCATCTAGTCGACGAGATTGTCATTTTGGGCCCCGTATTTCTACACAATATGTTCCCCTTTGAGAGGTTCATGGGAGTCCTAAAGAAATATGTCCGTAACCGCTCTAGGCCAGAAGGAAGCATCTCCATGGGCCATCAAACAGAGGATGTCATTGGGTTTTGTGTTGACTTCATTCCTGGCCTTAAGAAGATTGGTCTCCCTAAATCGCGGTATGAGGGGAGACTAGCTGGGAAAGGCACGCTTGGAGGGGAGTCAATAATATGCAGGGACGGGCATTCTTCGTCTGAAGCACACTACACAGTTCTATAGAACTCTACCCTGGTGACCCCGTATATCGATGAACACAAGAACAGTTTGTGCTCCAAACACCCGGAGTGGTGTGACGACTGGATTACATGTGAACACATCAAGACTTTCGTCAGTTGGTTGGAAACACGTCTCAGAGGTGACAACACTGTTTGTGATGAGCTGTACTCGTTGTCCAGGGGACCATCTTCGACTGTATTGACTTACAAAGGATATGAGATAAATGGGAATACATTTTACACGATCGCCCAAGATAAAAAGAGCACCAACCAAAACAGCGGTGTCCGCTTTGATGCATCAACCAATAAGGGAAATGACACATATTATGGTTACATAGTGGACATATGGGAACTTGACTATGGACATGATTTTAATATCCCTTTGTTTAAGTGCAAATGGGTCAATCTGTCAGGAGGCGGGGTACATGTAGACCCAGATTACAGAATGACAACAGTGGATCTGAACAATCTTGGGTACACAGACGAACCGTTCGTCCTAGCCAATGATGTGGCACAGGTTTTCTATGTGAAGGACATGTCTACAAGAACCAGAAAAAGAAAAGATATGGAAGCGAACACATCAAACGATGAACCAAAGCGCCACATAGTTTTTCAGGAAAAAGAGACATCGTGGGGGTGAAGGACAAGACAGACATTTCCGAAGATTATGAAAAGTTTCATGACATTCCCCCCTTCAAAGTCAAGGCTGACGCAAGCACCCTGATAAACGATGAAGATTATCCATGGTTACGGCGCAATAAGCATAGGATACAAGCGAAGAAAAGGTGAAGACTTTTTCTCCACAACTATTGTGATGATGACTTTAATCTAGAATATCACTTTGTAATTGTGCATTTTGAACACAAAAGTAGTTTGTAGTTCAAATAAGTTAAAAATTCGAAATCCCTTTGTAACAGATGAGTTTTCGTTTGAAACCCTGATACCTCGAAACAGATAGTACGTTTTGTATTAGTGAAACTAGAATTATATAAAATTTATGCAACTAAAATTATCAAAGTATTTTTTGTTCTAAAAGCAAAAAGAATTTTCATAAAATAAATAAAAAGCAAAAAATAAAATAAAATAAATAAGTAGAATAAAAATAAAATAAATAAGTAGAAACAAAATAAACTTTAATAAAGTAAAATAAAAAATAAAAAAAGCAACAGTAAGTATTTAAAAAATATAAAAATAGCAGCAGTAATTATTTAAATAAATAAAAATAGCAATAGTATGTATTTAAAATAAATAAAAAAATAGCAACAGTAAGTATTTAAAATAAATAAAAGAACAACAGCAAGTATTTTGTTGAAAGTAGAAACAAAACTAAAAAATAAAGCAACAAAGAAGAAAATTAAAAAAAATGCCACCTACTGGGCCAACACGGCCTGAAGACGACTAGAAACCCAACCATGGGCCATGATTCAGGCCCGTAGAAAGCCCAGCAAGCCCACAGGCAAAGCAGTGTCAGTTTTGGCCCATAGGCCTGCAGTTCAGAGGAGTTCGAGATGGAGGAGGCAGCGGGGCTTATAAACAGGTGCTGGACGCTCTCAGCTAGCGAGGTGGGACTAAACTCCCACCACCACGCCGCTGTGCACAGGCTATTGGTCCCGGTTGGTGGCTCGAACCGGGACCAATACCCACCTTTGATCCCGGTTCGTGGCACCAACCGACCGGGACCAATGCCCCCCTTTTAGTCCTGGTTGGTGCCACCAACCGGGACCAAAGGTCTCAGCTTCCCGCATTCTAGGCTGCTGAAAAGAGACCTTTGGTCTCGGTTGGTGGCACGAACCGGGACTAAAAGGGGGCATTGGTCCCGGTTGGTGCCACGAACCAGGACCAAAGCTCCGTCTATATAAGCAGAACACTTGCGAAAATTTCAGTTATCTTCTTCCCCCCGTCCCGACGATGCCGCCAGGCTGCCCCTCTGCCTCGCCGGCGCCGTCGTCGCCCCTGCTTCCGACGCCGTCCCGCGCCGCCCCGACGCCGTCACCGCCCCGCGTTGCCCCGACGCCGTCGCCGCCCCGCGCCGCCCCGACGCCGTCACCGCCCCGCGTCGCCGCCCGCGCGTCGCGGCCCCTGCCCTCGCCACGCCGGCCCCTGCCCCGGCCCGCGCCCCCCACCATCTTCGTCGTCGCCGCCCCCAATGTGAGCCGCCGCCGCCACGGCTGTTCCGGCATTTTTTTTTCATTTTTTCTTCATATAATGTGTATTAAATTTTTTGTTCATATCATTTTTTTCATATATATAATGTATATATGTATGTATGCAAAAGTTAGAATTTTTTTCCGTTCATAGATTTTTTTTTTGGTGATATTATTGTAGAATATGCAAATGTTTGTATGTTCATATGCAAAGATTATGTCCATATGTAATTTTTATGGTTTTTTCTGTTGTAATTTTTTTCATAAAGTTTTAGGATGAAAAAAAAAGAAGAAGAAGAAGAAAAAGGAGGAGGAGAAGTTGCGTTTAGTTTTAGGATTATTTTAGTTTATGTTTAGGTTAGGAAGAAGGAAAAGAAAAAGGAGAAGAGGAGAATGAAGAAGAGGAGAAATAAATAAGTTTTTAGATGTATAATATATGATGATGATGATGTAATTTTATTCGATGATATATGATGATGTAATTTTGTCGATATACCCCTGCCTGATAACTTCGACATGAGGGGGGTCGATCGATATCTACCCCCTACCCTATAACATTTTTTCTACGTATATGTTGTCGTTCTCGATATATATACCCCCTCCCCGATAACTTCGATATGAGGGGGGGGAGGGGTAGCCGAGGGGTCTAGGGTTGCTGAGGGTTCGAGGGTCGAGGGTTCGAGGGGGTCGAGGGTCACCGAGGGGTCGAGGGGTCGCCGAGGGGTGGAGGGTCGAGGGTTCGAGGGTCGTCGAGGGGCCGAGGGTTCGAGTGTCGTCGATTGGTCAATTTTGTCGATATACCCCCTCCCCGATAACTTGGACATGAGGGTTCGAGGGTCACCTAGGCCACCACAAACCCTAGAGAAGCGTCGAGGCCACTAATATATCCGTTGTGTCATGTTTGTATAATAATTGCCATGTCGTAATATTTGCAGAAACTATGGACTTAGGACGAGACGAGGTAGAAGAAGAGGTGTTGGGGGACATAATCGCAGACGGAGCTGCTGTCGAAATGTATATCAACGTCGACTATGATGGTCATTTGGAAGGACATGGTGATGAAGAAGTAGGCTATGGTGATCCAATTGAGGAGATAACACATGATTATGAAGGCTCCGGTGATCCAATGGAGGAGGAAACACATGATTATGAAGGCTCAGGTGATCCAATGGAGGAGGAAACACATGATTATGATGGCTCCGGTGACCGACTACCGGTGGAAGAAGGACACGGTGATGACGGCTCCGGTGACCGAACGGAGTCCGGCCAGGTATATATGTATTCATTAAGCATGTGCGGACAATATAGCTAATTGATGCATTGATTGTTTTGGTATATATGTACACGTAATAACTCTCTTCTTTCTTCTTCTAGCCCTCCGGATCGAGCCAAAGTTCGGTAAAGACACGAGGCCCGAAGAAAAGGTTGCGCCAGGATGAAAAGTTCATCATCGAAGAAATCGGGCGTGATGGCCTACCGATTCAACCCAGGAAGGCCAAGGACGCATTTAGTGCTCAGTGCAGGGTTGTTGTTAGGGACATGATCCCGATCAGCATCCACCTATGGTACAAGCCTAAGAACGAAGACCCTCAGGTGTCTTATGTCAACGATATGCAGGAAAATGATCTTTGGACCGCGCTGAAGTCTAATTTCACCCTACCGCCAGAGGAGGATCCGGAGAAGCCAGTTATAGAGGAATTGGTCAAGGCGGCCGCTCTTAAGAAGATGGGGGAGCTATTCAGGAGGTGGAAGAATGAGCTGAATGCAAAGTTTGTCGTAAAAAAGAAGACTCCAGAATTCACCGGCCGGTTTGAGAGGATCAGAGATCACTGGGACGCATTTGTGGCCCACAAGAAATCAGAAAAGAGTAAGAAGATGTCAGAGAGAAACAAGAAAAATGTTGCGAAGAAGCTGTATCACCATCGCACGGGGTCAGGTGGCTACCTCAAAGCCCGGCCGTTGTGGGACAAGGCCGAGAATGACCTGATTGCTAAAGGGATCGAACCACAGACATTACACTGGCCAGACCGTTCAAGGGCTTGGTTCTTTGGAGTTGGGGGAATCTTGGACCCTGTAACAGGGAAGTGCGTTTGGACAAAGGAGCAACTTGCGATACCCATCACGCAGCTTCAGTTCTATATCGAAGCAGCGCAACAAGGGACGTTCGTTCCCGACATAGAGAACGATGAGCTCACAATGGCCCTCGGGAATCCTGAGCACCCTAGACGGACACGAGGCACGCCAGGCTCCCTTTCGTGGAAGGCCGGGTTTCCCGACGCAGGCGGTTACAAATGCCGGGAGAGAAAGAAGAAAGTGGATGAGACCACTTTGCAGGCGATGCACACAAGAGTAAAAGCGCTACAGGACGAACGAGAAGAATCTCGCAGCAAGCAACTTGTCGAAGCTACCCCGCCATCTCAGCAGAAAAGCAGCGTGGCTTCCACCGAGCTGTCTGAGGAGCCTGTCTTGGATGCTCCAGCTGCTAGCTACCCCGTGGATGCTATCATGGAGTCTCAACATTGCCACCTTATGACGCAATGGATGCAATTCAAAGTCAAGGCGGCTGTAGGCTCTGTTTATCCTTCGGAACCCGGCGCAACTTTTCAATGCCGTCAGATTCCAGAAGGATATGCTAGGGTGATGGTGGATCAAATAACGGAGGGGTTTGAGGATCTCGAGCTTGACCACCCTACCGGTGAAGGGGAGACTCGGCTGGGTTCTTCTCTGAAGACTCCATGCCTATGGCGGAAGGACCTCATCAACCTTGTGAACAGGTTGCCTCCGGCGAGTCAGCGCACTCCACCTCCTCCTCCGTCAAGGGATCATCGCACTCCATCTCCTTCTTCGGGTGATCTGGCGCGTGGCGGCAGCCCGCCTCCTTCTCCGCCTGCGCCTGCGCGTCCGAGCAGCCCGCCTCCTCCTCCGCCTGCGTCGGCGCGTCCGAGCAGCCCGCCTCCTCCTCCGCCTACGCCGGCGCGTCTGAGCAGCCCGCCTCCCCCTCCGTCTGCGCCGACGCGTCTGAGCAGGCCGCCTCCTCCTCTGCCTCGTCAGCAAGGCGTGAAGAGAGCCGTCGACGCTCCGGCTGCTCCGACGCGTGGTAGCACCCCTCCTCCTCCTCCGCCTCGTAAGCAACAAAAGAAGGCAACCGCTGAGACTGCTCAGGCATCTAGCAGTACAACCAGAGGCAGGAGGCAATACAGATACGGTCCATCTCTCACGCCCTTAGAGAAGTTACCATACGAGAGGACCGATGAGGAGAACGTTGAGATCTGTAAAGCCGAAGGACCTTTTTGCAAAGAAACCTGTACCTCCAAAGCAGAAGATAGATCCGGCGAGAGCGAAGTGCACTATTGATTCCCTGAAGAAACCACCACCGTCTCCGCCGAAAAGCAACTATGAGCGCATTATTCAAAAGTCATATGTCGAAGCATCACAATCGGGAAGTACTTGCAGTGATCAAATGTTAGCACAGAAAAAAAGTGGGAAACAAATTCCCCAGCTCGGCAAACAAAAGAACCAATCATGCCCCCCGCTCAAGGTGCCTAGCGACATCGTCCCTCATCATCCGGGGATGGTGCCCGGTACCAATCTTGCAGATTACGTGTCCGATGATTTACTTCCTGATGTGTTAGAGGTGGATGATCACAAATACCAGTACGGGAAGCCTCTCGCCAAAGATCCCAGAACTCTAACCACGATGATGCGAACATTGCATGACTGGTACATGGAAACCTGCAGAGACTCCGGTGGCCAGGATGCTCTGATGCTGAAAGTTACAGAGGAGCACGACCTCGTTGGAATTGATCTGTTGTCTGTTACATTTGAGGAGTTCTTCAACATTTTCAATCAGAAGGCCCTCGATAAACCATCGATCACTTGCTACTGTCTGTAAGTACTAGTTCTGTCATCAATTAAGTCTCTATATATAGCTCAGCTCTTCATATTGCAAGTATACTTCATTGCAAGTATATATAATTATCCGGGAAATCCGCATCTGAGCACGGGCTCAACTGCACCCGCTCAGAAAAAATTCAAAAAAAATACTAAAAAGATTCAAAAAATTCCAAAAAAATTATGTGGTAGATCATTTGATGCATGAGGTCCGCCCCAAATTTCAACTCATTTGGACATCTGAGCAATTCTGGGCAAAAAAGACAAATCAGGTCAAAAACAGTTCCTGAACAGTATATTGTTTTACAGACCCCGATTTTGTCTTTTTTGCCCAGAGCTCCCCAAATGTCCAAATGAGTTGAAATTTGGAGCGAACCTCACGCATCAAATTATCTACCACATAATGTTTTTTGGAATTTTTTAAATCTTTTTAGTATTTTTTTTTAATTTTTTTCATGAACGCGGGTGCAGCCGAGCCCGGGTGCAGATTCGCTGCACTCTAATTATCCTCACTATATTATGCAGGTTGAAGATCGTCGAATGTAGAAAAGCTGATATCTATGATATTGGCTTCTTTAACACAAATCTCATAGATGAATATCAGGTAAAAGATCATGCCAAAGAAGCCGAGGCCAACTTGCTACAATCGTTGATAGTAAATCAAAACAAAGATAAAATACACTTTCCTTACACCTTCGAGTGAGTGTTACTGTCTTGTGCATATTCGGTTTCCCTTAATTACATATTACTCGAGTAATTAATGTAATTGATGAGTTGTATGCATGCGTGCGCAATTTCCACTATATTCTCCTAGAGATTAAGCTTGAGGAGGGACTAGTAACCGTCTTAAACTCGAGACGAAAAGATCCCAAGGACTATGCGGACATGTCTAAAATACTCAACAAGTAAGTTCAACCAATCATTACCGCACCATATCGGCAACTTTGTTCATTTTCCTGATATAAAGTAATTGTTTTCTTTGTCTCGCAGGGTTTGGAAAGAATTCGCCAAAAAAGTTCCGGCAATGCCGCGGCAACTATGATGGATATACCCGAAAGTAAGTACTCCTAGCTAGCTAGTTCCGCGCATCTCCCGTTGACTCTAGCTATACTTTTATCAGTGCCTTTATAATGCTTCATTATCAGTTTGATTGACCTCTATTTCTTGTAAAGTGCTTGTGGCAGGAAGCCAGGAATAATTACTGTGGATACTACGTCTGTGAGTTCATCTACAACGCAACGGCCAAGAATAGGCGGGGCTACTCTAAAAGACAATTTGAGGTGAGTAAGCAAAATTATTCACAATTTTATTTTATTACCATCATTTCTGTTGAGTTTAATTTATATATATTGTCCCCCTTCTTCAAATTAGATGTGGCAGATGCGGGATGAACTCCTACCACAAGATCGCATACGGGCAATTCAAGAGGAATTGGCGGGATTCTTTCTTGATCACGTCATCAATAAAGCCGGAGAATTCCATCTGGAATATGATTTAAGATGTTAGGGAATTGTAGTAAGAGATCTGATATTGTATGTATGCAGCTAGTAGCGTCGGATAGATATACGAAAACTTGTTGTTCGACCTATCTCTCTAAGAAGGAGAGAGGTCGATCTTCTGTACTTAATGGTTTCCTTCATTTCCTTACTAACTACCGTGTCGAGTCCTCCGATCTATACGTATATATGTAGAACATGGGGTCGACCAAGCATGGAGATAAGAGAGGACACTTCTCTCTATTAGCGGGCTATAACACAATATATGAAACCCTAAATTAACTCTACAAAACCCCGCAAACCCCCTCCCCCCTTTAAAAAAAACAAAAACCCGAGCCATTGAACTGCTGACGCGTGGAAGCTTATTTGTCCCGGTTAGTGCTACCAACCGGGACAAAAGGCCCCCCTACCTGGGCAAGCCGCAGTGGCCACGTGGAACACCATCTGTCCCGGTTGGTATAAGAACGGGGACTAATGGTCTAGGGCATTTGTATCGACCGTTTAGTCCCGGTTCCCCAACCGGGACTAATGGCCTTACGAACCGGGATAAATGGCCCTTTTTCTACTAGTGGCTGCATGGTGACGACCCTGATCGAGCACGATGACGGCGAGCTGCATGCCCGCGCACGCACGCACATTAGCTGTAAACATGTACTCCCCCCGTCGGAAAATACATCTATTCCTCCGACGAGAGTGGGAGAGATCTTCGTTCACGCCCCTGTGTTCGAACTTAACGGGTTTTGGGAGCCCTGAATCCGACAACCGGCACAACTAAAGAAGTCTTGAAGAACTCCTTTTCCAATGATATTACCACTACCAACCCGGAACTTCTTAATATGTAAAGTGGTAGCTTCATCCGGGGGGGTCAACATAGACGTTTCCCTCGACATTACTACCCTTCTCAATAAAATCGCCCCCCATCTCAGACAGAGGGTAAGCAAGCAAGCAACACACAAGCAAACAAGAAGCAAGCGAACGGTAAACACACGGCAGAAGAAGGGCAAATAAAACGGCAAGGGTGAAGTGGGGGAGAGGAAAACGAGAGGCAAAAATGTAATGCGAAGGATAAGGGTTTGTGATAGGTACTTGGTATATGACTTTTGCGTAAGCCTCCCTGGCAACGGCGCCAGAAATTCTTCTTGCTACTTCTCGAGCTTGCGTTGTATTCCCTCGAAGTGGAAAGGGAGATGCAACACAGTAGCGTAAGTATTTCCCTCAGTTTTTGAGAACCAAGGTATCAATCCAGTACGAGAGCACGCGCGAGTCCCTCGCACCTGCACAAACAAATAAGAACTTCACAGCCAACGCGATAAGGGGTTGTCAATCCCTTTACGGTCACTTACGAGAGTGAGATCTGATAGAGATGATAGTTTATATTTTTGGTATCTTTGTTTATAAGAACAGAAAGTAAAAGCGGAAAAAGTAAAATACATGTAGATTGATATGTTGAGAATAGACCCGGGGGCCATAGTGTTCTCTAGTGGCTTCTCTCATGATAGCGATATTCTACGGCGGGTAAACAAATTACTGTCGAGCAATTGATAGAAAAGCGAATAATTATGAGACTATCTAGGCATGATCATTGTATATAGGCATCACGTCCGAGACAAGTAGACCGACTCCTGTCTGCATCTACTACTATTACTCCACACATCGACCGCTATCCAGAATGCATCTAGTGTATTGAGTTCATAAGAACAGAGTAACGCCTTAAGCAAGATGACATGATGTAGTGGGATAAACTCAAGCAATATGATATAAACCCCATCTGTTTATCCTCGATGGCAATAATACAATACGTGCCTTGCTGCCCCTACTGTCACTGGGAAAGGACACCGCAAGATTGAACCCAAAGCCAAGCACTTCTCCCATTGCAAGAACTATAGATCTAGTAGGCCAAACCAAACCAATAATTTGAAGAGACTTGCAAGGATATTATGAGCACACATAAAGAGTTCAGAAAAGAACCAAATATTTCTCATTGATAATCTTGATCATAAACTCACAATTCATCGAATCTCGACAAACACACCGCAAAAAGAGATTACATCGAATAGATCTCCTCGAAGACCGAGGAGAACTTTGTATTGAGATCCAGAGAGAGAGAGAAGAAGCCATCTAGATACTAGCTATGGACCCGAAGGTCTGTGGTAAACTACTCACAACTCATGGTGTCGCGATGATGGTGATGTAGAAGCACTCCGTGGTAGATCCCCCCTCCGGCGGAGCTCCGGAACAGGCCCCAAGATGGGATCTCATGGGAACAGAAGGTTACGACGGTGGAACTAGGGTTTTCTCTGTTGTTCTTATGGTTTCGGGGTACGTAGGCTTATATAGGAGGAAGGAGGACATCGGGGGCCCCACGAGGGGTCCACGAGACAGGGGGCGCACCCTAGGGGGGCGCGCCCCCACCCTCGTGGGCACCTCGTGGCCCCTACTCCGTGGTTCTGAAGTCTCCCGTGCGCGATTTTCTCCAAAAATATCCCTCCCGAAGGTTTCATTCCGTTTGGACTCCGTTTGATATTCCTTTTCTGTAAAACCCTGAAACAGGCAAAAAACAGCAATCTAGACTGGGCCTTTTGGTTAGTAGGTTAGTCCCAAAAATAATATAAAAGTGTATGACAAAGCCCATTCTACATCCAAAACATCATAAATAATAGCATGGAACAATAAAAAATTATAGATACGTTGGAGACGTATCAGCTGCCTCTCTCTTTTCCCTCAAGGCCCACTATGGCCCATACTCCCCCGGGGGGTTCCAGTAACCCCTCCGGCACTCCGGTTTTATCCGATAACACCTGGAACACATCCGACGTCCGAATATAGTCATCCAATATATCAATATTTATGTCTCGAACATCCTGAGACTCCTCGTCATGTCCGTGATCACATCTGGGACTCCAAACTACCTTTGGTACATCAAAACTTATAATACCGATCGTTATCGAACGTTGAGCGCATGGACCCTACGGGTTCGAGAACTATGTAGACATGACGAGACTCATCTCCGGTCAATAACCAATAGCGGAACCTGGATGCTCATATTGGCTCCTACATATTCTATGAAGATATTTATCGGTCAAACCGCATAACAACATACATGGTTCCCTTTGTCATCGGTATGTTACTTGTCCGAGATTCGATCGTCGGTATCACTATACCTAGTTACTCTCGTTACCCGCAAGTCTCTTTACTTGTTCTGTAATACATCATCTCGTGATTAACTCATTAGTCATTTGCTTGCAAGGCTTATTATGACGTGTATTACCGAGAGGGCCCAGAGATAACTCTCCGACGCTCGGAGTGAGAAATCCTATTCTTGATCTATGCCAACACCACAAACACCTTAGGAGACACCTGTAGAGCATCTTTATAATCACCTAGTTACGTTGTGACGTTTGATAGCACACAAGGTGTTCCTCCGGTATTCGGGAGTTGCACAATCTCATAGTCATAGGAACATGTATACGTTATGAACAAAGCAATAGCAAGTAAAACTAAACGATCAAGTTGCTAAGCTAACGGATGGGTCTTGTCCATCACATCATTCCCCTAATGATGTGATCCCGTTGATCAAATGATAACTCATGTCTATAGCTAGGAAACATAACCAGCTTTGATCAATGAGCTAGTCTAGTAGAGGCATACTAGGGACACTTTGTTTTCCTCTATGTATTCACACATGTACTAAGTTTCCGGTAATACAATTCTAGCGTGAATAATAAACATTTATCATGATATAAGGAAATACAAATAACAACTTTATTATTGCCTCTAGGGCATATTTCCTTCAACGACTCCAACATATCTATAATTTTGATTGTTCCATGCTATTATATTATCTGTTTTGGAATTTTTTATATGCATTAATATGTTATTTTATATGTTTTTTGGGACTAACCTATTAACCCAGAGCCCAGAGCCTAGTGTCAGTTTCTATTTTTTCCTTGGTTTTGAGTTTCGCAGAAAAGGAATATCAAACGGAGTCCAAACTGAACGAAACTTTACGGCGATTTTTCTTGGACCAGTAGACACCTAGAGGACTTGGAGTACACGCTAGGGGAGCCTCGAGGCGGCCACAAGGGTGGGGGGCGTGCCCAGGGGGTAGGGCGCGCCCCCTACCTTGTGGGCTCCCCGAGACCCCCCCGACCTACTTCTTCCACCTATAAATTGCCAAATATTCCAGAAACATCAGAACATCCATCGAAACCACTTTTCCGCCGCCGTAACCTTCTGTTTCCACGAGATCCCATCTGGAGGCATTTACCGATACTCTGCCGGAGGGGGAATCGACCATGGAGGGCATCTACATCATCACCATTGCCCTTCCAATGAAGTGTGAGTAGTTCACCACAGACCTACGGGTCCATAGCTAGTAGCTAGATGGCTTCTTCTCTCTCTTTGATCCTCAATACCATGTTCTCCTCATTGTTCTTGGAGATCTGTCTGATGTAATATTCTTTTGCGGTGTGTTTGCTGAGATCCAATGAATTGTGGGTTTATGATCAGATTATCTATGAATATTATTTGAGTCTTTTCTGAATTCTTATATGCATGATTTGATATCTTAGTAATTCTCTTCGAATTATCGGTTTTGTTTGGCTAACTAGATTGGTATTTCTTGCAATGGGACAAGTGCTTTGCTTTGGGTTCAATCTTGCGGTGCTCAATCCTAGTGACAGAAAGGGACATGACACGTATTGTATTGTTGCCATCGAGGATAACAAGATGAGGTTTTCATGAGTTAATTCCGCTACATCATGTCATCTTGCTTAAGGCGTTACTCTGTTCTTATGAACTTAATACTCTAGCATGTTTATTTTTTTGCAACAGTGCACTTACAAACTGGACCCACTTGTCAAAAATCATGTCAAACCACCCAAATGGTGGATTGGACCTAGCTGCAATGAATTATCCCAATACGTGGTGTTTTGTGCAACAAACCCGCATAGTAGGTGTTATGTGCAACACTAGCACCAAAAATAGGTGGTTTGTGCAATTTCCTCGTTTCAAACATATCAACGCACGCAACCTGGTCTATAAAGAGGTCATGGCTCATGTCTCATCACATTTAGAAGAATAAAATCTTACCATATACTCCCTACAAATTATATTAATTTAAAGCCCTAAAAACATGTACCCCTCCATCCGAAAATACTCGTCAGAGGAATAGATACATCCATTTCTAGATTCATCATTAAAGGTGAACATGAATTTATTTCCCCCAAGTTACTTAAATTCTATGCCATACAGGAGGCTCCAGATATCTCCCAATACTCGCTCAAGAATGGGAGCCCTCGCTGGTCTTTCTGAGAAGAGCTTTGCTAGTACCTGGGGATTTGTTTGGCTTCTCCTGCCATCTCTTTTCCTCGAGATCTTGATTCCCTGCTGCTCCGCCTCTGAGAGATGAAGCTCCTTCAGCATTCCTTCCACTCAATCAATATGGTCGAGCAGGGAAGACACCGCTCCTCCGCCTTTATCCTTGGAGCAAAAGACCGCCCTAGGGTGATGGAGTACATGTGTTTCCCCTACTACACTCAATAGTTTTGGTTTGGGAATTTGGTTGGGGATTCGGTTGGGTTAGCAGGCGACGGCAAGGTCGGGAATGGTGGTGGTGGCGCGTGGGGATTTAGATGGCTGGGTGCTCTCACTGGGCGTTGGGGTGGGAGAAAACGGGCAGGGTGGCTGGGCGTTCGCCGCTAGAAAGGTAGACCCAGTCGTCGGTGGCAAGATTTTGGGATCGGATGCTTGGAATCTGGCGAGGATTGACGAATCCCGCCGAAGAATCGAGAGGACACTGGGTGGCCTATGCTTCGCCACTGAGGGGACTCACCGTCACACACGAGGCAGACCAAACGAACGGTTTTTGTTGTGGCCTTACTTAAAGACATGGAAAATTAAAATAAAAGCACATAGTTTGTGGAAGGTAGGATGCCTATGTTATTGTACTTTGTTTTAAAGTGTTTGTTGGGGGCTTTGTATATTAAATTGAAAGCCCTAAAAACATGTACTTCCCCCGGTCGGAAAATACATCTATTCCTTCGACGAGTATTTCCGGATGGGGGGATTATAAATTTATAGATGTGGCGTTATATGTTTTTTGTATACAACATCAGCTTGTGGGACCATCCAAGTGTTATTAAATCAATAATATTTTTTCGTTACTAGCAATTTGTGTTTTTCTTCTTCTAGGAATTGTTATTAGCAATTTGTTTTTTTTAGGGGTTGTTGTTATTACTATAGCAATTTGTGGGTGACGGGAAACATCTCGAGACATCGTTTGGTTTTGTATAAAGGTGATGAGAAGAGAAGAAGGCCGGGCCCAGATAGGTGGTCGGCCCACTTGGTGGCTCGGTGCCTTAAGAGAAGAAGAAGGAGGCAAGCACCACCACCACCGCGTGTTGGAGAAAGACTAGTAAATGTGCACGTGCAATGCACGTTTTGTCAGAATTCAAAATTTAAATACTTTAAAGCTTAAATTTTCAATCCACATATATGTGCAATGATTTGGATTCATTCCTTAAACTCCGTAAGTTTAAATTTTGATGAGATCTCAGACAATGTACCGAGATTAAATACATCACCGACACCTATCCCAGTTACCACTCGGATATAATAGCTATACAATTCAGAAGTCTCTTTTCAGGCATTACCGAATCAACATCCAAGTCATCCTACCATCTATTGGTCTCATGCACATAAATGAGTTATCAAAATTCCATATTTGAATGTAATCAACCATATCACAGCCCCTTCACAATTTCACCTAAAACAGTCTAAACCCCACAATGTAAGTGTGAGAAGACACATCAACTGAACAATCTCTTATAGATTCTTCATTATAAGACGGCAAGGTCTCAAATGAATACACAATTTCATATTTGTTCTTGAAGAAAAGCTAGGAAGCAACGAGAAAGTAGTGAGATAAAATATAACACCGAAAAATAAGTGCCAATAAGTGTGATGATGAAAGATCATAGTATTAGCTCATGTTTTTCCTTTTTCTACAATTACCAGTAAGCTTAAAGAAAATATGACTTAAAGTTCTGAGTACATTAGTCAGCAGGCCATTACCGTTAGCTCATAACATGCTACTGAAGCTCAGGTCACAGCCATTACGATTGTAAATAATACAGAGTAAAGCAACACCTACAACACATTCATTCAAATAATTTCATGTACAACTTGTCCCAGAAGCTTGCACTGAGACCTTGAGGCTTCTTCAGTCAGGTTGCATTTCAGACGCAATCTCAATTTTGTTTGGTTTTCAGCTCAGGAACCAGTTGCAGCACCAGAACCGGGACGGCATGCGGTCAGTCTTCCGGATAAGCTCCACCTGTCGTGTCAACCGGAGTGCCCGCCAGTTCTGCCTCGCCTGCTTCCCCTCCACCTTGTGGCTCAATGTGAACAGTCTCTTGGTCATGTTGTTCTGCGCGCCCTCATTTGATCGTCCTGCACCTGAAATATATTTGCACAATTACAAGCATTTGAGATTTGTTTCACAGTTTTGTTAAGAGTTCAGAATTTAGAGCAGAGCTGACTGAGGGATGGCGTGGCGGCACCGGCCAGAGTGCCGCTCCTCGACTACTCCTGGCTATCGATTGGCGTCATCTTTGTGCCTACGCCCCTCATTGACACCGATGACGGCGACTACGCAACCGCTGCCGCTGGAGCGCCTGCCTAGGTGCGGAGCGTCATGTTGATTCGGTAGAAGTTTTTGCTCTGCCAGAGATGGTGAACTTAGGAGGTTACATTCTATGCATCATTTAAGTTGATTTTAAATTTGCAGTGGCGTGTTTAATTCCTGTTGGCTAGAGTTCTGAAGATATTATTGTCGGCCATCAGAATTTTTCAAAAATAACACCGATAAGGTTTAGTACGGAGACTATTTTGAAGTTATTGACAGGAAAAAACAAACATGTGCCTTGTGCACTAAGTTCACGTTGTAGGACAATAAATTGCCTTTAATAATAAGTTCACTGAAACTTCAAAGAAATGCCATGGAACTATGGCAGTACTATGACATACTGAGTGCGTACTGACAAATGAACTTTTACTATTTTCATCCCATCAAAAGTTCAAATAACCAGATCATGGCATGTAGGTCAGAGATAGACAAGAAATTCAAATGAGTAACAAACCAATAAATGATTCAAAAAATGTAGCAAGTGCCTCTCTAACAAGCGGTTCGCAGCTGGACCAAACCCATCCAACCGTGGCACCTCCATCATGTGGGCCAAAGGATGGATTTCGTACAATGACAAATAACTTCTATCTTCTCACAACCAAAAAACACATGGAAAATGATAATGAGAAGTACAAATGATATTCACCTTACTGTATATCATATTGAAGGATTTTACCGTTCCGATAAACTATTGCAATGTTCCCTCAACTTCAGCTCTGTCTCCGCATAGTCTTCGTTCGGATTATAGTAATACTGGGCAGCAGAAACTACCTTGTTAGTGCAAATAGTATACTGCAGTGCACTGTCAACAAACTAACTAATACAATATGCATAGGAAT
Source organism: Secale cereale (assembly GCA_902687465.1). NCBI lineage: Eukaryota > Viridiplantae > Streptophyta > Magnoliopsida > Poales > Poaceae > Secale > Secale cereale. The sequence continues at coordinate 37,386,910 of LR738711.1, forward strand.
TTCAGATAGAAGTGTATAAATTGATTTTAAATATATGACCAAATCACAACTGTGTGAATACGGAAATAAGATCCAGTGTTGAATTTGTACCTTTGAGGTTAGCTCCTGAACCATCTGTTGCAGATATGACATATTTTTGGTATACTAAGAGAGCTTCAACTCTAGTTCTGCTATACCAGGCCTGCAAAATGATAATCAAACTGAGTGAAATGGTGTTTTTTCTTGAAATTGCTTGTCAACTGGGGGTCACAAGGCGGCAACATATATCATACCATTTCTAAATTATATGGTTGCTACAAATCTGCGCCTTCTAAATAATACACTTGACAAAAATATCGAATTGGGTGCACTTACAGGGGGTAAATTGATTGTATTTGGACACCTTGAGGAAAATATAATGAGAAAATAACTGAACATTAGATGAGAAATTTTAATTGCCAAATTTCTGAAAGAAAGGACACGAAGCAAGTATGCATGGCCCAGCAAAACTACCTAAATTAGCCTAACATGAGAGAACTGAAAATGCTCAATGTAAACTTGAACTGACATACATTTTAGTCGATGAAAGATGACATAGATTCATATAAGCGTCTAGTAAATGCACACAGAAAAGGGCATAATCTGAAACTAAAAGTAAAAAAATTACATGCAAATTGTACTTCCTGCATATAGGGGAAACAGTTCAAACAACACATTCGGCTGTCAGTGAAGAACTATGTAATAGGTAAGTATTTTCTACCAAAGTACTGATATATTGGTAAGGAAACAATAGTACAAATACAGGAACAACAAACTTCAATCCAACTTGTGAGAAACATGGGCTTGCATGAACCATCATTGAATCTTACCAAAGAAAAAATCAAGCCTGGTTCAAACGAAAGCACATGTCAGAACCTGCACATAGTGGCATTGAGAGAGATAGAGGGGCAGCAAGAAGGATTGGTAGAGAGAGAGGAAAGAACGATATGGAGAATCTCATCTTGTTGTCATCCGCCACGCTCGACGTTGCTTATGCCAGTGGTCCTGACCACTGCTCCCGCCGCCCGTCAACGTTCGAGGTGATGGAAACCTGGGCTTCCAAATGCTAAATGAGGATTGCTCCTTCACATATATTACAGTCAGCAGAAAAAGTTGAAAAAACATATACCGAATGATCCATGAGATTCTCCAAGTAAATATGCTACTCCTTAGGGCGGCTGTAGGCTGGACGCGAGGCAGCTGGGCCGAGGCGAAGGCTGATGGCCCATGGGATGACGCGGACGTGGGTCGCAGGCCCGACCTCGCTCGACCTCGTGCGCGTGGAGGCGGCTGGACATCGCCCGGGACGGCGGTGCTCGGGATCTTGGCTGGTGACGAAGACCAGGACGGAACAGGACGCTGATGGAGCAACGGGAAGCTGGGACGACGGATACGACGCGAGCTCCTCGGATCCGTTTGTTCCCTGCCGGATCTGGTGGCAACGATGGCGGTGTAGAGCATCGGGGCGCCGTGGCCTGGAAGACCTGCGCTCGATGTACCAGACCGCCGCTGCCAGGCTCACCGACCTCGGCCTCGCCAGCGCCTCCAATGGCTTCCACGCCGCCGCATCCCCTGCCTCCGGTGGCCATGGCGTCCTGTAGTTTGGGAACAGAGAGAGATTAGTGAGGAGAAGGGGAGAAAGCGAAGGAGGGCGTTGGGCGCGGTTGACCGGCTAAGGAGTTCGGCGGCGGCTTGCAGGAGCGCGGGCGACGACCGGAGGCAGGGTCGACTCGGGGTAGATCGGGGGGAAGTGCATAGAAGGAGAAGGGAGGAGCGGCGGCGCTGTTTTTCTCGACCTGGGGAGAGAAAGAAGGATAGGGAAGGCACGATTCAGTTGGAATCGGCCCGAAACTTAGGGAGCTGCGAGCGGAATCGACGACATACTTGTTTCCCTTGTGCGGGCGTGCGAAGGCCAGAGTTTTCGTCCGGTTCTCTTGTTTAATAGTAGTGTAGACTTGTGCGGGCGTGCGAAGGCCAGAGTTTTCGTCCGCCCTGGACATGTTCTCTTGTTTAATAGTAGTGTAGAAGAAAGAGAGATCGGAAACCCTAGCCGCCGTGATCTTGCTCGTCCAGATCTGCTTGTTTGGTGGAGGTATGGCGATGGCGCTGCGCACCATGGCCGCGAAGCTGAAGCAGAAGATCCCCGGGGCTGTCCAGCGCGTTTTCGCCTCTTCTCGTGCTCCGGTTCGTTCCCCATCTCGATCTTGTGCCCCCGTCCCAGTCTTTGATTGATGCAACCGGTTGATTTTGACATGCCGCGTTGCGCGATTAGTCGGATGTATTCTTCTCCCTCTGCTCCGACGGGGAGTTTGTTGCATCTTCTTGTGGTGATGGAAGAGGGGATTGGCCCTTGTTGGGTTAAATAATAATTTTGATATTAGCAATGGGAATCAACGTGTGCAATCCATCATCTTTCTGTCTCTAACTAGTACAGACACCAGCCGGATGGATGGCTTTGAGTATCCTCATGTTCGATTGAATTAGCAATATAGTGCCAATTTGCTGGAATTTCTCCATGTTCTTCCACATAGATAGTTACTGCCAAGGTTGGTCAAACCTTTTGTAATCAAAATATACGACTTTTTCTTAGGCTAGCTACTTTATAGCCTAAAAAACGTCTTAGATTTTTGGTGCAGTGGTAGTATTTCTATTTATTAGTAGCTCCAGGTTTTGAACTGAAAAATACCAAATTTCGTCCAAGCAGGACCAAGTATCATCATGTGCCATCCAGAATCCCTCAAGGCCACAGGCAGATGCAATATACCTGTGTTTTTTACTTTTTAGATGAAACTGCCAATGTAGTTTCAGTTGCTTGGTTGTTATAAATTCTGTATACCAAACTTTCAGCAGTCTGCATTAGCTGCCATCCCAAATTTAACGATTCAAACTCAACTGCATGTAGGCACCGGCTGATGCTGACCTCGACCGCTTCGGGCCAGAGTTTCGGTAAGGCACTAAACATGCAAGATCGTCTTTGTCCGATTGATTCATTCATTGCGCAATACATCCTAACATTCATTCTCCTTCCTCTTTGGAAGCCGGCTACTGGACAAGATTGTGGAGCGAAACAGGAAAAGCCGCAGGGACGATGCCTTGGCCGTTGCTGCTGGCTGCGGTCTTGGAGCAGTCACCATGGTGTTCGGGATTCGTCACCTCACTTGAAGGGGCGAGTGAAGGGATCAATGACTGGGATATCTTTCCTGCACTCCAAGTTCGACTATCTTCTCGATTTATAACTAGCCGGTGTACTCTGTAATTCCTGCGTTGTCCTACATAAGACCACTACTGTATGTCTGATGGGGGATGCAGATTCTGTGGGGTCTAATTTCCGTGGTTGCATGAGGGGTGTAAATCTGTTGTTATGAGGAGTCTATATATAACCTAACCATGTTTTAAATCTGTTCTGTTGTGACATTTTTTCGCGGTGTCGTGTGATGATTATGAGGGATCAATATGTATTATGCTGTTTTTTCTGTGTGGTTGCTTGGGATGTGAAGTGTTGCTGAGGGTACTTCTTAACTCTGCTTGGTTAAACAAGAACCCTGGCTGCTCCTGTTGATCCATCTTTCGTGACAGAGACACCATTAACAATATCCAACCTTGCCCATCCCGGAAGGGAAGAAGTCGGCTTGAGGTGAGTGATTTCATTTTGAACCATGCCAAGGGAACGTCAACACCATCAGACCCTGAACTTCACCCTGTCCGGAGAAGTAGTCATAAGAAGATCCACTGTGGACCTGAATTGATCATCAGGTTTTCGTAAATCTGATGCCCTCTTGAGTCAGCTTCTTCCTTTCATGTCAAACCTGCAGCGTGCAACGTTTCATCATCCCATAGTGAAGTTCTCATCTCATCCCCACCAAATGTAGAAGAAACACAAACTGCTGCATGTGAAGGAAATGTACAAGAACCAAATGATACGGCACAATGGCCATTCGTGTCTTGACAGCAAATTATTTAGTACTAGCTCTGTAAACCAATATAAGAGCATTTAGATCACTAAAATAGTAATCTAAATGCTCTTATATTAGTTTAAGGAGGGAGTACTAGCTCATCAGAACAAGGCAAAAAGAGTTCAGAGTGGAGGATGGATAAAACAAAACCAAAGACTGTAGTAAAACTTAACAAATTTTTTTGTTTTTTGCGAACGATGTAAAACTTAACATTGACAGTGCTTTCGACACTGATCTCCTAAATGGTGTGTTGTAGGTGTTGTGCTACGGGATCATAAAGGAAACTTGACTTCTGCCAAGATGCTTTAACAGCAGACGCGACTGCACTGCGTTTTGAGTTGAAGGTTTTTGCTCAGACCATTGGGTGACGCCTTCGACCATGGTGTGTTGTAGGTGTTGTACAGGGCGTGATGCCTTCGACCGAGACTCCGAATCGATCTCGTGCACGCTAGGGACTCCGTGCCCGTGATCCTTTTCGCATAACCCCGCTACAAACCCTACCGCTCAACTTTTTGACCATGTTCGCTGTTAGCATGTAATATACGTCTGATGTACTCTACTGTATATGTACTCATGGTCACTCCTGATCTTTAGGATCGGAGCACTAGCCCGGGCCTGCTTGCCACCTAGATCGGGCCACACTCTGTAACTCCTTGTATAAATTGTACTGCTGTTGAGGAAGAGAATACACAGAGAGCATAATCACAATCTAACTTGGTATCAGCGACCAGGCTTTTCCCTATCCGCTCCGCCGCCTGCAATGGCCGCCGAGCATGGCTCTTCTTCCTCCGCCGCGACTAGCTTCACCACCTCGCCCAGTTCCCTCTCCTCTTCCTCCTCTGCGGCTACTGCCGCCAGCACCACTCCCGCTACCGCTCCTGCGTCCTCACCGGCTTTCGCCTTCGGCACCAACGGCACCAACGGCACCTCCGCCTCATCCGGATCTCAGTTCGCCCCTCTCTTCTCCTCTCCCACACCACACCCGCCTCCGCCGCCAGCGATCCCACCCAACCACCCCCTCCTCCACGACCAGATCTCCAACCACATCAAGTTCCTTCTCGACCCTGCTGAACACAACTTTCACAAGTGGAAATCCTTTCTTCTTCTGGTCCTCGTCCGCTATGGCGTGACCTATCTCATCGAGCATTCGCCACCCCCCAACGCTGACGCCCACTATCGTGAACTTGACACTCATGTCGCCCTGGGGATCTATGCCACCCTTGCGGACTCCATCATTGATCATGTCATCGGTGCCACCACTACCTATGAACTCTGGACTCGCATCAATGCCTTCTTCCTTGCCAATCGCGCCGCTCAATACATGCTGCTAAACCGTCCGTACCGCAATCTCAAGCAGGGGGACCTCTCGGTCGCCGAGTACGCGCGCCGTATGCGGCACCTCACTGCCGGCCTCGCTGACATCAACCATGCTGTCACCGAGGTGGATCTCACCACCCAGTTTCTCCACGGCATCGACAAGCGCCTCGACACCATCCGCGTCGTGCTCGGCGACACCGTCCCTCTGCCCCCGTTCGAGACGGTCTTCTCCCGCCTCAAGCTTGCGGAGGAGAATCTGGCACAGCGCTCCGCCGACGAGAGCGCCACGATCCTCACCGTCACCAGTGGCGGCGCTGCCCCTGGGAGCTCCTCCGGCCACACCGCCGAGCGCGCCGCCCGCTCTGGAGATCGCGGCGACCGCCCCGCCGAGCGCCCCCACGATCATGGCTACTGGCAGCAGCAGGGACGCGGCTCCGGCACTCGCCAGGTGTAATGCCCCGGATGTAATACTTTCCCTTTTGGGTATATAATATATCTCCGGCTTCATCTATTTTTCCATTCCGGGTTCTTTGTCTTTCGGGTTTTCGTCGTTTTGTTGTGTGAGTGTGTGGCATTCATTCATATCATGTAGACATGTGCATCGCATTGCTTTTGTGTTGTCGGTTGCATCCGGTTCCGCGTGTTCCTTCCCGTTGTCCGTTTCGCGTTCCGGAGCTCCCTCACGTGTCCGTGACGTCCCGTAGGACTACTTTGTTGTTCGGGCGTTTAACGTTACCGGTGTGCCGCGAGGTTGTTGTCTGTGTTGTTGTTTCGTTGTGTGCAACCCGCCTCTCAAATCTCGTCTCGTTTGGACTCCGTTGGCTATTCCATCCATTGTTCGTGTGGGTCCAAAGTGCCTTCACTTCGTGTCCCGGAAACACCCCTACACCAGTCTTTTATCTCCTCCTAGGCCTCTTTAATCTAACCTCGCGATCGGATCCGTCGGATCGCGATCGGAGGGCTCCTAAACACCCCTAAATCCCCCTAACCCTAGAAAAACTGCTATATATAGACTCCTCTAGGTCTATTTTGACATCCCCTATTTTTTTTCTCAGATCCATTCCTCTTCTCTTCCACTTGGCAAGTCCCCTCCTGGGAATCCCGCAGGTTCGCTCGAAGGTCGAGCCGGATCGATCGCAGCCGACCAGCCGCCGCGATTCCCGAGCTTCCACACGGGTCAACGCGCTCGCTCCCCGCTTCGATCGGATCGGCCAGGAGGGCCGATCGAACGAAGCCTTCCCCCGTCGGCCCCCGTGGGCCATCTCCCTCCGCGCCTGGATCCCGAAGGGGGACCACATCGTCGCAGTCCCAGCAGGCCGCTCCGCCCCGCATCGCTCCTGGGCTCCCGCGTCGCCCGCATCGCAGCACCGGGCCGCCGTCGCCTCCTTCGCGCGCCAGCGCGCGCGGGCCGCCTCCCTTCCTCTCCGCGGGCCGCAGCCGCGCCAGGCCGGGCGCACCCGAGCGGGCCGCACCGCCGCCAGCCGCGTCTCCGCGGGCCGCGCGCCGCTGGGCCGCGTCCCTCCTCCGCCCAGGCCGCTCTCTCTGCCTCCAGCCGGGCCACCGCTCTCCTCCGGCCCGATCTGTCCAGATCTGTGAGGTTGATTCAAATCCTTCTAAGTCCCTGTTAATTGTTCTCTGATGCAATGTTTGACCTGCTCTAACTTTTTGCCTGCTGCTCCGTTTTGCGCGTGTAGCATGTCCAGACGTTCGTGGGAACTTGCTCTACGTTTTACCTGTTGTTGTCATGCATGTTAGAGATCATTTAGGTGCTCGTTTTGCTGTTGCAAGAGTGCATCATGATATAAACTGCTGTTATGTGTTATTTTTATGCCACCTTTGCCATGTGATATCTTTTAGCTCGTTTGTCCGAATGATGCAAATGACATGTCCACGTGTTCGTCTTGCCACGAACTACGTGTTGCTTGTGATAGGTTGCATGGTAGATTTATTATTGCCTTGTTATCATCGTTGCAAAGTGCCATGTTCATGTGATGTTGTTTCACTTGTTATGAAATGCCATCTTGTTGAGCTCGTTGCAATCGTTGTGTTCACCTCAATGAAGCATGCTTGTGTGTTTCGGGATCACCTTCATGTGTACTTTGATGAGGTGCTTACCTCTTGCCATGTTTAGTTTCGAGGTGACTTAAACATGCTCTTTTATATGCCATGATGATATTGCTGTTTTAGGACTTAGTGGTTTTTCACTAAGTCTGAAATCTGTAACGTTCCGATGCCATGTTCGTGTGATGTTCTAGGACAAAGCATGATAGTTTTGGAGTGGATTTTGATTGTTCCTTGTAGTATATATTGTTGTCTTTCCATCCATGTCCTCACATGTCCATTTAAGTGGCTGTAGCATGTTTATCTTTTGCTCCAAAGTTTCAATAAAATTCTGCTGCCAGAATTTTATTGTCAAGTTCAATATGTCCAAGATCATTGCTATTGATCCGTGACTCCGTTGGGGGTGCACCTTGGACATAGTTGTTGTAGTATATGTCTAGTTTGTGTTCATGTCCTTTACCATGTTGATTGAGTGCTGTAGCTTAGTTATTTTGAGCTCCGAAGTTGCTATGTTGCTGTAATTTTCAGCTTTCGCTCAAATCTTGTTTCGGGCATAACTTTTAGCCCGTAACTCCGATTTCAGCGAATCTTATATCAAACTTGATTGATTTTCTGTGTAGATTAATAATATCAGATTGTTATCTTGTTTTGAGGTCTTTTGCTTGAGTGATGTTTTACGTGCTCCATGTGCATCCTTAGTGCATCCATCATGCATTCATCTTTTTCGAGTGCGCATTGCATCTTGTTGATTGGTGCTGGTGTGATTGTTTTGTTTAGAGCCGGGAGCTGAGTCTGAGTTCGAGGTTGAGCACGAGTTTTCCAACGAGGTTGAGCACGAGGACCCTTCTTACGATCCGAACGACTTCTCTTCAGGCAAGATGACCGAACCCCGATAACATTACTATCTTTGCCTATTGCTAGTAGTCTCGATCTATAGTTTTGCCTCGATGCCCATGATCTTCTTGTCAGCCTCCTACTTGTAACCAATTGCCATGTTTAGCCAACCTACCTATGCAAACCGTTGCTTGGCTAAGTACGCTTCGCTCAGCCCTTCTTATAACATTGCTAGTTGCAGGTGAAGATCGAAGATGCTTGCTTCATGTTGAAGTTTGGTTGGGTTATATCACACTATATAAATGCTTAAAATGAAATCATCTATATATTGGCAAGGGTGGAAGGCTAAGCCTTTTGCTTGGTGATTTGTTCCACTCATGCCGTTAGGATCCGTATAAGCCGGTATTATGTTCCTTGATTATGCGTTCCTAACACGGTTGGGGTGTATGGGACCCCCTCGATAAACCGCTAAGTGTTAAGTCTTTTCCAGCAAGTCCCAACCTTGGTACTATTTGCCTAAACAACTAAAACTTTCCGAGGGAGTAATTAACCCGAGGCTTAATTAATTCAACCCCCCTGGGCCAGTGCTCGATTTGAGTGTTGGTCCAAACCAGAGTCACTTGCGGATACTACCCAGTTCGCTGGGGTCTTCGGTATCTGTACGTAGCGCTCATCCGGACGTGTCCTGAGACCTAGATACGCGCGGCTACTATCAGGGTGTCGACACGCCGGGAGGATTTGCTGGATTAGCCTTACCTTAGCTCGGTATATCTTGAGCACGGGATTCCGAGGATACTCGGGTCTTCCCACTTTGGAGTTGCGACTCCGCGGATCGTGGGCTTGTAATGGGTCAAGTTGGAACACCCCTGCAGGGTTTGAACTTTCGAAAGCCGTGCCCGCGGTTATGTGGCAGATGGGAGCTTGTTAATTCCGGTTGTAGATAACTTAACACAATGATACTAATACACTACCAGCGTGTGTTCCGTGACTGTCAATTTCCGAATAGGGATTCGGGAGTTGAACACGGAGGGGTTATGTTTGAGCTTGTAGCTAGGATCACTTCGTGATCACTTCTCGCCGAGGCTTTCTCTTCTCGCTCTCGCTCACGTAAGCTAGTTGCTAGTTGCTGCTGCAGACTTATTCTTTTCTTCAGCCTTATCCTCACCCAAAGGCTTAGATAGTCTTGTTACCCGGAGACGGGATTGTTGAGTCCTCTGTGGCTCACAGTTACTTCACACACCAGATGCAGGTCTAGCTGTGAGCTATCCAGGTGATGGCACCGAGCTGGATTGGGAGTTCGACGAGGAGCGTAGTCGGTACTATGTGCGATACCCGGATGATCAGTAGTGGAGACTCTTACTAGGATTCGATCCGCCTGTGGTTTTATTTATCTAAGTTTGGTACTTTGACATTTGGCTTTTGCCCTTAGAGGGTTGTGATGTTCTTAATGTATGATGTTTGAGACTTGTACTGTAATTCTGTGACGTGGCGAGTGTAAGCCAACTATTTTTTGTTTACTATCCCCTCTTTTACATGAGTTGTGCAAAGATTACCGAACTTGAGATCATTCTAGGATGGATTTATGCCTTTAAGTCGTGCCTCGACACGTAGGAGGTATAACTCCATCCTGGGCATTACAAGTTGGTATTCAGAGCCTTCTCCGACCTAGGAGCCCCCACTGTTTGATCGAATCGTTGACGGTCGAGTCTAGGCACACACTAAAAACTTTTTGACTCCTATATTATATCGGAGAGTAGGATTTCTTTGCTTCTCATCCCCTTTCTCTCTGGTGAGGACTCCTGACAACTACTCTTGTCTCTCCTATCTTCAAAAATTGCACAAATTTTTTTTTTAGGAATCCCGCGAGTATTCTGGGATTGTTTCGATGTTCTTGTGACAAGGATATTGTTCTCGATGCCTCCTGTTACCGAGGAGTTGAGCTTCGGGGTATCATTGTAACAAGCATATCGCGGCAGTACTAAATACTTAAGACGGCCGACATCGAAAATCTCCCCTATACAGCCAGTGGCAAGATAACCCCGACATCACCCAGTACTGGGGAGGTAGTTCGGGAGTATTGCCATAGCTTGTTATAGTGGATGCTTTTCGAAGGTCCGAGGTACACAGTTTCCGAGAAAGACTGGTTATGTGTTGAAGGATGGATACACCTGGATGTAGGTTAGAGTTGATTGCGCGGTGCTTCTCGTGTATCCCCAACACCTGATTGCATAACTGGAATCTTTCGGAAATCTATAGGTGGGTTTTATCCAGTTGATCGTAGGCATTCTTCCAACGAATGCAGGTTAGTGAGTTCGGGGTTCGACATTGAGTGAAGGGGTTATATGACCGATGTTACTATCAGGAGTTGCATCTTAAAGGGTCCTTGGCTATGCTGATCCGGGGATTGCAAAACCTTTTCGTAACGCGTTCATATGCTTTCAGCACAAAGATGTTAGAACGAAACTCCTCTCTTGTGTTTGTTCCCTTCCATACCTTGTTGTTTTCTTATTTTATCCTTTTGTTCCCTATGTGGCTTCTCGTGAAGATTGATGTTATCATTTAACTGAGAATATCATTCGTTCCTCTTGTTCGGATGATTTCATTCGTTCTTATTGTTCGAATGATTATTGTGAAGACTTGTTGCAATTCATTCCATTGATTCAGCTTATACCTTTTGTCAATCAATTGCTGATTCGTGGTCATCTCTTTCAGGATGGCTCCGAAAAGGGTTCCCAACGCTAACCCAGAGGTGGAAGAGGTTCCAGAACATCCTCCTTCCCCTCCTCCTCCGCCTGAGGCTTGGAGAGCGATTATGCACACTACTGCTCAGAACACTCAGTTGATGATGCAGATGATGCAGATGATGAAAGCTAATCAAGCTAATCAGGGTGTTCCAGGGAATCAAGGCAACTTCTTCCAGCAGCACCATGCTACCCTCAACCAGTTCCTGGCTAACAATCCTAAAGCTTTCAGTTACTGTGTCGACCCTCTTGATGCTGAGGATTGGTTGACCGACATAAAGAAGCATTTTGAGTGCAGTAACGTGAAGGAAGATGATTATGTGAAGTTTGCAGCCTTCCAACTGAAAGATCAAGCAGCTGACTGGTGGCAGCAGTACAAAGACTCCAGGCCGGGTCAAGTGATCTCTTGGGAGAATTTCTGCAAGGATTTCTGTTCGCACCACATTCCTACAAGTGTCATCGAGGGTATGCGTGAGCAATTCCGCAACCTCAAGCAGGGCTCCATGTCAGTCTATCAGTATAATGTCAAGTTCCAAAACCTCGCTCGCTATGCTAAGCAAGACATTCCTGATGCCAAGAGTAAAATCTACCAGTTCCGTGGAGGTCTCAAAGATGAACTTCAGCTTGCTCTCACTTTGTTCGAGCCCGATGAATTCGACAAGTTCTATAACATGGCTTTGAAACAAGAAGCAGCTCAGCTTAATATGGAGGCTTCTAAGAAGAGAATTCGAGATGCTGTTCACTCTTCCTCATCGTCTCAGATGGTCTCGAAGCATCAGAAATTCTGGCTTCCTCCTCCTCCAGTGATACGAGCTCCATACAACAACTCCAACAACTCCAACAACAAGAACTCTAGTGGTCGTGGTTTCTCCCACCCACCCCGAATGGGCTATCATCAAATTCGCATTCGCGAGGAAGACATTCCCAAGACGGCCTTCAGAACGAGCTACGGTTCATACGAGTATACCGTCATGTCCTTCGGTCTCGCCAATGCTCCTCCTACCTTTTCAAGGATGATGCATTACATCTTCAACCCCTATACTGGCGAGTTTGTGCTTGTGTATCTGGATGATATTCTGGTGTTTTCCAAGAATGAAGAAGATCACAAAAAGCACTTACGTCTGGTTCTTGATCGACTCTGAGAGCATAAATTCTATGCCAAGTTCTCCAAGTGCGAGTTTTGGCTCGATAAGGTGTTGTACCTGGGCCACATCATCTCAGCTGACGGCATTGCGGTTAATCCCGAGAAAGTTGAAGCAATTGTCAACTGGGAAGCTCCTCAGAACGTCAAGCAGCTCCGCAGTTTTTTGGGTCTTGCCAGCTATTGCAGAAGGTTTGTGGAGAACTTCTCCAAGATTGCCAAGCCTCTTTCCAACCTGCTTCAGAAGAATGTCAAATACTTTTGGTCTCTAGAGTGTGAAGTGGCATTCAAAACTCTCAAAGAAAAGCTTGTTTCTGCTCCAGTTCTGACTCCTCCAGATGAATCCAAGCCCTATGAAGTATTCTGCGATGCTTCTCTTCAAGGTCTTGGTGGTGTGCTTATGCAAGATAAGAGAATTGTGGCTTATACTTCTCGGCTGCTCAAGCCAAGTGAGAAGAACTATCCCACACATGATCTCGAGCTAGCAGCTGTGGTACATGCTCTGATTACGTGGAGACATCTGTTGTTGGGCAGAAAGGTCGACATCTTCACCGATCACAAGAGCTTGAAGTACATCTTCACACAGCCGCACCTGAACCTCCGTCAGACTCGTTGGGTCGAAATGATCCAAGAGTATAATCCCAGCATTGAATACACTCCTGGCAAGGCGAATGTGATTGCAGATGCTTTGAGCAGAAAGGCATATTGCAACAGCCTTCTTATCAAGCCGTACCAGCCTGAGCTTTGTGAAGCATTCAGGAAGCTCAACCTTCAAGTTGTTCCGCAAGGTTTTCTTGCAAATCTCCAAATTGCTCCTACCTTGGAAGATCAAGTTCGTGAGGCCCAGCTCAGTGATACCATGGTGAAGAAAGTGAAACATGGGATTGCAAAGGGCACTCCAAAATACAAGTGCTTCCGTGTTGATGAGAGAGATACCTTGTTCTTCGAGGACAGACTCGTTGTTCCCAAAGGTGATCTCAGGAAGCTCATAATGGAAGAAGCTCATGATTCTCTCCTTTCCATTCATCCTGGCAGTTCCAAGATGTATCAAGACCTCAAGCAGTCTTACTGGTGGACACGCATGAAAAGGGAAATTGCCCAATTCGTGAACGAATGTGATGTATGCAGAAGAGTGAAAGCAGAACATCAACGTCCAGCCGGTCTTCTCCAACCTCTTCCTATCCCCGAGTGGAAGTTCGACCACATTGAAATGGACTTCGTCACTGGCTTTCCTAAATCCAAGCGTGGGAATGATGCTATCTTCGTGGTGATCGACAAGCTTACCAAAGTCGCTCATTTTCTTCCAGTCAAAGAATCAATCAATGCAGCTCAACTTGCAGAGCTGTACACTTCCAGAATTGTGTCCCTACATGGCATTCCTCAAGTGATATCCTCAGACCGTGGAAGCTTGTTCACATCAAGGTTCTGGGACTCCTTTCAGTCCGCTATGGGCACGAAGATCAGGTTCAGCACTGCATTTCACCCTTAGACTAGTGGTCAAGTCGAGCGTGTGAATCAGATTCTAGAAGACATGCTCAGAGCCTGTGTCATCTCCTTCGGCATGAAATGGGAAGACCGCCTTCCATTTGCCGAGTTCTCTTACAACAACAGCTTTCAAGCAAGTGCAGGCAAAGCACCGTTTGAAATTCTCTATGGCAGAAAGTGCCGTACCCCTCTCAACTGGTCTGAAACAGGCGAACGCCAACTCCTTGGCAATGACTTGATCTCAGAAGCCGAAGAAATGTGCAAAGTCATACGTGAGAATCTCAAGGCCGCTCAGTCGCGTCAGAAGAGCTACTATGACGGCAAGCATCGTGATTTGGCATTCAACATCGATGATCATGTCTATCTCCGTGTGTCTCCGATGAAAGGCACCCAAAGATTCGGTATCAAAGGAAAACTTGCTCCTAGATACGTCGGGCCTTTCAAGATTCTTGTCAAAAGAGGCGATCTATGTTGGAGAACGTTGCATGGAAAACAAAAAAATTTCTCTACGTTCACCAAGATCAATCTAGGAGATGCTAATACGAGAGGAGAGTTGGATCTACGTACCCTTGTAGATCGCTAAGCGGAAGCGTTATGAACGCGGATGATGGAGTCGTACTCGCCGCGATTCAGATCGCCGAAGATCCTAGCACCGAAGCAACGGTGCCTCCGCGTTCTTCACACGTACGGCTCGGGGACGTCTCCTCCTTCTTGATCCAGCAAGGGGTGGAGGGGAGGTTGATGGAGAACCGGCAGCACGATGGCGTGGTGGTGATGGTGGAGAAGAACTCCAGCAGGGCTTCGCCTAAGCACCGCGGGAGAAGAAGATATTACGGGAGAGGGAGGGCAGCACCGAGGCACGAACTTGTGTTTGCTGCCCTCCCTTTGCCTCACTATATATAGGGGGGGTGGAGAGGTGAGGACGCCCTAGGGTTTCCCCCTAGGGGCCGGCGGCCAGGGCAAGGGGGGGCGGCGGCCAAGGCAGGGGGGGGCGGCGGCCAGGGCCAGGCCCTAGGGTTTCCCCCCCTAGGTGCCTTGCCCCCCACTCCAAAGGGGTGCGGCTGCCCTAGGGGGTCCCACCCCCTTAGCCGCATGAGGAGAGGGCCCAGGGGGGGGCGCACAGCCCCCTGAGGGCTGTGGTGTTCCCCCTTGTGGCCCATTAGGCCCAGAACTTCTTCCGGACCCCCCGAAAACCTTTCCGGTACTCCGCCGATTTCCCGATGCTCCCCGGAACACTTCCGGACTCCGAAACCTTTCATCCTATATATCAATCTTCATCTCCGGACCATTCCGGAGACCCTCGTTATGTCCGGGATCTCATCCGGGACTCCGAACAACCTTCGGTAACCATACACTTTTCTCACTAACAACCCTAGCGTCACCGAACGTTAAGTGTGTAGACCCTGCGGGTTCGGAAACCATGTAGACATGACCGAGACACTCTCAGTTCAATAACCAATAGCGGGATCTGGATACCCATATTGGTTCCCACATGTTTCTCGATGATCTCATCGGATGAACCACGATGTCAAGGATTCAGGCAATCCCGTATTCAGTTCCCTTTGTCTCGTCGGTATGTTACTTGCCCGAGATTCGATCGTCGGTATCTCTATACCTAGTTCAATCTCGTTACCGGCAAGTCTCTTTACTCGTTACTGTAATACATAATCCCGTGACCAACTACTTAGTCACTTTGAGCTCATTGAGATGACGTATTACCGAGTGGGCCCGGAGATACCTCTCCGTCATACGGAGTGACAAATCCCAGTCTCGATCCATGTCAACTCAACAGACACCCTCGGAGATACCTGTAGAGTACCTTTATAGTCACCCAGTTACGTTGTGACGTTTGGCACACACAAAGCATTCCTACGGTGTCAGTGAGTTACATGATCTCATGGTCATAGGAACTTATACTTGACATGCAGAAAACTATAGCGATAACTGACACAATCAAAAAGCTATGTTTAACGTTTGGGTCTCGTCCATCACATCATTCTCCTAATGATGTGATCCCGTTATCAAATGACAACTCATGTCTATGACCTGGAAACCACGGTCATCTTTGATCAACGAGCTAGTCCTGTAGAGGCTCACTAGGGACACAAAGTCTGTTTATTCATCCACACGTGTATTTGAGTTTCCAATCAATACAGTTATAGCATGGATAATAAACGATTATCATGAACAAGGAAATATAATAATAACTCTTTTATTATTGCCTCTAGGGCATATTTCCAACAGTCTCCCACTTGCACTAGAGTCAATAATCTAGCATTACAAGGTAATGAATCTAACACCCATAGAGTCTTGGTGTTGATCATGCTTAGCCCGTGGAAGAGGCTTAGTCAACCGATCTGCAACATTCAAATCCGTGTGTACTTTGCAAATACTTATGTCCTCCTCCTTGACCGACTCGCGGATGGAATTGAAGCGTCGCTTTATGTGTCTGGTCCTCTTGTGAAACCTTGGTTCCTTGGCTAGAGCAATGGCACCAGTGTTGTCACAGAACAGAGTCATTGGGTTCAGTGCACTAGGCACAACTCCAAGATCTGTCATGAACTCCTTCATCCAGACACCTTCCTTAGCCGCCTCCGAGGCAGCTATGTACTCCGCTTCACATGTAGAATCAGCTACCACGCTCTGCTTGGAGCTGCACCAGCTTACCGCTCCCCCGTTGAGAATATATACGTATCCGGTTTGTGACTTAGAGTCATCCGGATCAGTGTCAAAGCTTGCATCGACGTAACCCTTTACGACGAGCTCTTGATCACCTCCATAGACGAGAAACATTTCCTTAGTCCTTTTCAGGTACTTAAGGATATTCTTGACCGCTGTCCAGTGATCCATACCAGGATTACTTTGAAACCTTCCGGCCATACTTATGGCAAGGCTGACATCTGGTCTTGTGCACAGCATTGCATACATGATAGAGCCTATGGCTGAAGCATAGGGGATGACACTCATCTTTTCTCTATCATCCGCAGTCACTGGGCATTGAGTCTTACTCAACTTTGTACCTTGCAATACCGGCAAGAACCCCTTCTTGGATTGATCCATTTTGAACTTCTTCAAAACCTTATCAAGGTATGTACTTTGTGAAAGTCCTATCAAGCGTCTTGATCTATCTCTATAGATCTTGATGCCCAATATGAAAGCAGCTTCACCGAGATCCTTCATTGAAAAACTCTTGTTCAAATACCCCTTTACGCTATCCAAAAATTCTATATTGTTTCCAATCAGCAATATGTCATCCACATATAATATTAGAAACGCTATAGAGCTCCCACTCACTTTCTTGTAAATACAAGCTTCTCCGTAAACTTGTACAAACCCAAACGCTTTGATCACCTCATCAAAGCAAAGATTCCAACTCCGAGATGCTTGCACCAGCCCATAAATGGAACGCTGGAGCTTGCATACTTTGTCAGCATTCTCTGGATCGACAAAACCTTCTGGTTGTATCATATACAACTCTTCCTTAAGATAACCGTTAAGGAACGCTGTTTTGACATCCATCTGCCAAATTTCATAATCGAAATATGCAGCTATTGCTAACATGATTCGGACGGATTTAAGCATCGCTACGGGTGAGAAAGTCTCATCGTAGTCAATCCCTTGAACTTGTGAAAAACCCTTTGCCACAAGTCGAGCTTTATACACGGTGACATTACCGTCAGCGTCCGTCTTCCTCTTAAAATCCATTTATTCTGAATGGCCTTCCGCCCTTCAGGTAATACTTCCAAAGTCCATACTTTGTTTTCATACATGGATCCCATCTCGGATTTCATGGCCTCTAACCATTTGTCGGAATCTGGGCCCACCATCGCTTCTCCATAGCTCGTAGGTTCATCGTTGTCTAACAACATGACCTCCAAGACAGGGTTACCGTACCACTCAGGTGCAGTGCGTACCCTTGTCGACCTACGAGGTTCGGTAGTAACTTGATCAGAAGCCTCTTGATCATCATCATTGGCTTCCTCTTCAACCTCTGTAGGCTCCACAAAAACATTTTTCTGTGCTGCGCTGCTCTCTGGTTGAAGCAGAGGTTCAATAACCTCATGAAGTTCTACCTTCCTCCCACTCAATTCTTTCGAGAGAAACTCCTTCTCGAGAAAGGACCCGTTCTTAGCGACAAACACTTTGCCCTCGGATCTGAGATAGAAGGTGTACCCAACTGTTTCTTTTGGGTATCCTATGAAGACACATTTGTCCGCTTTGGGTTCGAGCTTTTCTGGCTGAAGCCTTTTGACGTAAGCATCGCAACCCCAAACCTTGAGAAAAGACAACTTTGGTTTCTTACTAAACCATAGTTCATACGGTGTTGTCTCAACGGACTTAGATGGAGCCCTATTTAAAGTGAATGCAGCTGTCTCTAACGCATATCCCCAAAACGATAGTGGCAAATCAGCAAGAGACATCATAGAACGTACCATATCTAATAGGGTTCGATTACGACGTTCAGACACACCATTACGCTGTGGTGTTCCAGGTGGCGTCAACTGTGAAACAATTCCACATTTTCTTAAGTGATCACCAAACTCATAACTCAGATATTCTCCCCCTCGATCAGATCGTAGGAACTTGATTTTCTTGTTACGATGATTTTCAACTTCACTCTGAAATTGTTTGAACTTTTCAAAAGTTTCAGACTTATGCTTCATTAAGTAAATATACCCATATCTACTTAAGTCGTCAGTGAAGGTGAGAAAATAACGATATCCACCGCGCGCCGTTACACTCATCGGACCGCACACATCAGTATGTATGATTTCCAATAAGTCACTTGCCCGTTCCATTGTCCCTGAAAACGGGGTCCTTGTCATCTTGCCCATGAGGCACGGCTCGCACGTGTCAAGTGATTCAAAATCAAGAGACTCCAAAAGTCCATCAGCATGGAGCTTCCTCATGCGTTTCACGCCGATATGACCCAGACGGCAGTGCCACAAGAAAGTGGTATTATCATTATCAACTCTACATCTTTTGGCATCAATGTTATGAACATGTGTATCATCACTATCGAGAAATAAGAATAAACCCCTAACTTCGGGTGCATGACCATAAAAGATATTACTCATATAAATAGAACAACCATTATTCTCTGACTTAAATGAGTAACCGTCTCGCAATAAACAAGATCCAGATATAATGTTCATGCTTAACGCAGGCACTAAATAACAATTATTCAGGTTCATAACTAATCCCGATGGTAATCGAAGAGCGAGCGTGCCGACGGCGATCACATCAACCTTGGAACCATTTCCCACGCGCATCGTCACTTCGTCCTTCGCCAGCCTCCGTTTATTCCGCAGTTCCTGTTTAGAGTTGCAAATGTGAGCAACCGAACCGGTATCAAATACCCAGGCACTACAACGAGAGTTGGTAAGGTACACATCAATAACATGTATATCACATATACCTTTGTTGTTGTTGGCCCCCTTCTTGTCCGCCAGATACTTGGGGCAGTTCCGCTTCCAGTGGCCGTTCCCCTTGCAATAGAAACACTCAGTCTCTGGCTTGGGCCCAGCCTTGGGTTTCTTCACTGGATTAGCAACTGCTTTGCCACCCTTCTTAGAGTTACCCTTCTTGCCCTTGCCATTCTTCTTGAAACTGGTGGTTTTATTGACCATCAACACTTGATACTCCTTCTGGATGTCTGCCTCAGCGACTTTCAGCATCGAGAACAGCTCGGCGATGGTTTTGTTCATCCCTTGCATGTTATACTGCTGCACGAAGCTCTTGTAGCTTGGAGGGAGTGATTGGAGAATTCTGTCAATGATAGCCTCATCCGGGAACACAAGTCCCAGATCAGCTATGCGGGTATAGTACCCAGACATCTTCAGCAAGTGCTCACTGACAGACGAATTCTCCTCCATCTTGCAAGCAAAGAATTTATCGGTGGTCTCATACCTCTCGATCTTAGCATTCTTTTCAAAGATGAACTTCAACTCCGTGTACATCTCATATGCACCATGGCGTTCAAAACGCCTTTGGAGTCCTCCTTCCAAGCCGTACAACATGGCACACTGCACTATCGAATAGTCATCCGAACGCGTCTGCCAGACGTTCAAAACGTCTGCAGGAGCTGTAGGAGCAGGGGGGTCACCTAGCGGTGCATTTAGGACATAAACCTTTTGGGCAGCTGTGAGGATGATCCTCAGATTGCGGAGCCAGTCCACAAAGTTGCTCCCATCATCTTTCAGTTTAGCTTTCTCTAGGAACGCATTAAAATTCAGGGGAGCTACTGCGCGAGCCATCTACAACCAAAAATTTGCAAAGACATTTTAGACTATTGTTCATGATAAGTGAGTTATTACCTAATCAAATTATTTATAACTCCCACTCAAATTGACATCCCTCCGGTCATTTGAGCGTGACATGATCCAAATTCACCAACCCAAGTCCGATCATCACGTGAGATGAGGTGGTGTCAATGGTGAACATCAACATGTTGATCATATCTACTATATGACTCATGCTTGACCTTTCGGTCCTCCGTGTTCCGAGGCCATGTCTGTACATGCTAGGCTCGTCAAGTCTAACCCGAGTGTTCTGCATGTGCAAAACTGGCTTGCACCTGTTGTATGCGAACGTAGAGTCTATCACACCCGATCATCACGTGGTGCTTCGAAACGACGAACCTTCGCAACGGCGCACACTCGGGGGGAACACAATTTTATCTTGAAATTTTAGTGAAGGATCATCTTATAATGCTACCGTCGTCCTAAGCAAAATAAGATGCATAAAAGGATTAACATCACATGCAAATCATAAGTGACATGATATGGCCATCAACTCGTGCTTTTGATCTCCATCTCCAAAGCACCGGCATGATCTCCATCGTCACCGGCGCCACACCATGATCTCCATCATCATGATCTCCATCATCGTGTTGCCATCGGGGTTGTCGTGCGCCCACCATGCTCTTACTACTATTGCTACCGCTTAGCGATAAAGTAAAGCATTACATAGCGCTAAAAGATTGACACGCAGGTCATACAAAAATTAAAGACAACCCTATGGCTCCTGCCGGTTGCCGTATGCATCGACATGCAAGTCGATATTAACTATTACAACATGATCATCTCATACATCAAAATATATCTCATCATGTCATTGGCCATATCATATCACATACATACCCTGCAAAAACAAGTTAGACGTCCTCTAATTTGTTGTTGCATGTTTTACGTGGCTGCTATGGGTATCTAGCAAGAACGCTTCTTACCTACGCAAAACCACAACGGTGATATTCAAGTTGCTATTTAACCTTCTACAAGGACCGCCTTGTTCTATTCCGATTCAACTAAGATAGGAGAGACAGACACCCGCCAGCCATCTTATGCAACAAAAGTCACATGTCTGTCGATGGAACCGGTCTCATGTACGTGGACATGTAAAGTTGGTCCGGGCCGCTTCATCCCATAATACCGCTGAATCAAGAAAGACTAAGGAGGGCAGCAATTTAAACATCAACGCCACAAACCCTTTTGTGTTCTACTCGAGAAAGCATCTACGCAAGATCCTAGCTCATGATGCCACTGTTGGGGAACGTTGCATGGAAAACAAAAAAATTTCTCTACGTTCACCAAGATCAATCTAGGAGATGCTAATACGAGAGGAGAGTTGGATCTACGTACCCTTGTAGATCGCTAAGCGGAAGCGTTATGAACGCGGATGATGGAGTCGTACTCGCCGCGATTCAGATCGCCGAAGATCCTAGCACCGAAGCAACGGTGCCTCCGCGTTCTTCACACGTACGGCTCGGGGACGTCTCCTCCTTCTTGATCCAGCAAGGGGTGGAGGGGAGGTTGATGGAGAACCGGCAGCACGACGGCGTGGTGGTGATGGTGGAGAAGAACTCCAGCAGGGCTTCGCCTAAGCACCGCGGGAGAAGAAGATATTACGGGAGAGGGAGGGCAGCACCGAGGCACGAACTTGTGTTTGCTGCCCTCCCTTTGCCTCACTATATATAGGGGGGGTGGAGAGGTGAGGACGCCCTAGGGTTTCCCCCTAGGGGCCGGCGGCCAGGGCAAGGGGGGGCGGCGGCCAAGGCAGGGGGGGGCGGCGGCCAGGGCCAGGCCCTAGGGTTTCCCCCCCTAGGTGCCTTGCCCCCCACTCCAAAGGGGTGCGGCTGCCCTAGGGGGTCCCACCCCCTTAGCCGCATGAGGAGAGGGCCCAGGGGGGGGCGCACAGCCCCCTGAGGGCCGTGGTGTTCCCCCTTGTGGCCCATTAGGCCCAGAACTTCTTCCGGACCCCCCGAAAACCTTTCCGGTACTCCGCCGATTTCCCGATGCTCCCCGGAACACTTCCGGACTCCGAAACCTTTCATCCTATATATCAATCTTCATCTCCGGACCATTCCGGAGACCCTCGTTATGTCCGGGATCTCATCCGGGACTCCGAACAACCTTCGGTAACCATACACTTTTCTCACTAACAACCCTAGCGTCATCGAACGTTAAGTGTGTAGACCCTGCGGGTTCGGAAACCATGTAGACATGACCGAGACACTCTCAGGTCAATAACCAATAGCGGGATCTGGATACCCATATTGGTTCCCACATGTTTCTCGATGATCTCATCGGATGAACCACGATGTCAAGGATTCAGGCAATCCCGTATTCAGTTCCCTTTGTCTCGTCGGTATGTTACTTGCCCGAGATTCGATCGTCGATATCTCTATACCTAGTTCAATCTCGTTACCGGCAAGTCTCTTTACTCGTTACTGTAATACATAATCCCGTGACCAACTACTTAGTCACTTTGAGCTCATTGAGATGACGTATTACCGAGTGGGCCCGGAGATACCTCTCCGTCATACGGAGTGACAAATCCCAGTCTCGATCCATGTCAACTCAACAGACACCCTCGGAGATACCTGTAGAGTACCTTTATAGTCACCCAGTTACGTTGTGACGTTTGGCACACACAAAGCATTCCTACGGTGTCAGTGAGTTACATGATCTCATGGTCATAGGAACTTATACTTGACATGCAGAAAACTATAGCGATAACTGACATGATCAAAAAGCTATGTTTAACGTTTGGGTCTCGTCCATCACATCATTCTCCTAATGATGTGATCCCGTTATCAAATGACAACTCATGTCTATGACCTGGAAACCACGGTCATCTTTGATCAACGAGCTAGTCCTGTAGAGGCTCACTAGGGACACAAAGTCTGTTTATTCATCCACACGTGTATTTGAGTTTCCAATCAATACAGTTATAGCATGGATAATAAACGATTATCATGAACAAGGAAATATAATAATAACTCTTTTATTATTGCCTCTAGGGCATATTTCCAACAATCTAGCCTATCAACTTGAGCTCCCTTCAAACTTCGCCAATGTTCATGATGTCTTCCATGTGTCTCAACTTCGCAAATGCTTCAAAGCACCTGAGCGCATGATTCCGTTTGAAGAGATTGATCTTCAACAAGACCTGTCCTACCGAGAGCATCCAGTTGCCATTCTCGAAGAAACCGAACGCAAGACCCGCAACAAGTCCATCAAGTTTCTGAAAGTCAAGTGGTCACATCACAACGACCGGGAAGCTACCTGGGAACGAGAAGATCATCTTCGTTCCGAGTACCCTTCCTTTTTCCAGTCCTAGATCTCGGGACGAGATCTTTTTGTAGTAGAGGAGAGTTTGTAATGCCCCGGATGTAATACTTTCACTTTTGGGTATATAATATATCTCCGGCTTCATCTATTTTTCCATTCCGGGTTCTTTGTCTTTCGGGTTTTCGTCGTTTTGTTGTGTGAGTGTGTGGCATTCATTCATATCATGTAGACATGTGCATCGCATTGCTTTTGTGTTGTCGGTTGCATCCGGTTCCGCGTGTTCCTTCCCGTTGTCCGTTTCGCGTTCGGGAGCTCCCTCACATGTCCGTGACGTCCCGTAGGCCTACTTTGTTGTTCGGGCGTTTAACGTTACCGGTGTGCCGCGAGGTTGTTGTCTGTGTTGTTGTTTCATTGTGTGCAACCCGCCTCTCAAATCTCGTCTCGTTTGGACTCCGTTGGCTATTCCATCCGTTGTTCGTGTGGGTCCAAAGTGCCTTCACTTCGTGTCCCGGAAACACCCCTACACCAGTCTTTTATCTCCTCCTAGGCCTCTTTAATCTAACCTCGCGATCGGATCCGTCGGATCGCGATCGGAGGGCTCCTAAACACCCCTAAATCCCCCTAACCCTAGAAAAACTGCTATATATAGACTCCTCTAGGTCTATTTTGACATCCCCTATTTTTTTTTCTCAGATCCATTCCTCTTCTCTTCCACTTGGCAAGTCCCCTCCAGGGAATCCCGCAGGTTTGCTCGAAGGTCGAGCCGGATCGATCGCAGCCGACCAGCCGCCGCGATTCCCGAGCTTCCGCGCGGGTCAACGCGCTCGCTCCCCGCTTCGATCGGATCGGCCAGGAGGGCCGATCGAACGAAGCCTTCCCCCGTCGGCCCCCGTGGGCCATCTCCCTCCGCGCCTGGATCCCGAAGGGGGACCACATCGTCGCAGTCCTAGCAGGCCGCTCCGCCCCGCATCGCTCCTGGGCTCCCGCGTCGCCCGCATCACAGCACCGGGCCGCCGTCGCCTCCTTCGCGCGCCAGCGCGCGCGGGCCGCCTCCCTTCCTCTCCGTGGGCCACAGCCGCGCCAGGCCTGGCGCACCCGAGCGGGCCGCACCGCCGCCAGCCGCGTCTCCGCGGGCCGCGCGCCGCTGGGCCGCGTCCCTCCTCCGCCCAGGCCGCTCTCTCTGCCTCCAGCCGGGCCACCGCTCTCCTCCGGCCCGATCTGTCCAGATCTGTGAGGTTGATTCAAATCCTTCTAAGTCCCTGTTAATTGTTCTCTGATGCAATGTTTGACCTGCTCTAACTTTTTGCCTGCTGCTCCGTTTTGCGCGTGTAGCATGTCCAGACGTTCGTGGGAACTTGCTCTACGTTTTACCTGTTGTTGTCATGCATGTTAGAGATCATTTAGGTGCTCGTTTTGCTGTTGCAAGAGTGCATCATGATATAAACTGCTGTTATGTGTTATTTCTATGCCACCTTTGCCACGTTTGTCTGAATGATGCAAATGACATGTCCACGTGTTCGTCTTGCCACGAACTACGTGTTGCTTGTGATAGGTTGCATGGTAGATTTATTATTGCCTTGTTATCATCGTTGCAAAGTGCCATGTTCATGTGATGTTGTTTCACTTGTTATGAAATGCCATTTTGTTGAGCTCGTTGCAATCGTTGTGTTCACCTCAATGAAGCATGCTTATGTGTTTCGGGATCACCTTCATGTGTACTTTGATGAGGTGCTTACCTCTTGCCATGTTTAGTTTCGAGGTGACTTAAACATGCTCTTTTATATGCCATGATGATATTGCTGTTTTAGGACTTAGTGGTTTTTCACTAAGTCTGAAATCTGTAACGTTCCGATGCCATGTTCGTGTGATGTTCTAGGACAAAGCATGATAGTTTTGGAGTGGATTTTGATTGTTCCTTGTAGTATATATTGTTGTATTTCCATCCATGTCCTCACATGTCCATTTAAGTGGCTGTAGCATGTTTATCTTTTGCTCCAAAGTTTCAATAAAATTCTGCTGCCAGAATTTTATTGTCAAGTTCAATATGTCCAAGATCATTGCTATTGATCCGTGACTCCGTTGGGGGTGCACCTTGGACATAGTTGCTGTAGTATATGTCTAGTTTGTGTTCATGTCCTTTACCATGTTGATTGAGTGCTGTAGCTTAGTTATTTTGAGCTCCGAAGTTGCTATGTTGCTGTAATTTTCAGCTTTCGCTCAAATCTTGTTTCGGGCATAACTTTTAGCCCGTAACTCCGATTTCAGCGAATCTTATATCAAACTTGATTGATTTTCTGTGTAGATTAATAATATCAGATTGTTATCTTGTTTTGAGGTCTTTTGCTTGAGTGATGTTTTACGTGCTCCATGTGCATCCTTAGTGCATCCATCATGCATTCATCTTTTTCGAGTGCGCATTGCATCTTGTTGATTGGTGCTGGTGTGATTGTTTTGTTTAGAGCCGGGAGCTGAGTCTGAGTTCGAGGTTGAGCACGAGTTTTCCAACGAGGTTGAGCACGAGGACCCTTCTTACGATCCGAACGACTTCTCTTCAGGCAAGATGACCGAACCCCGATAACATTACTATCTTTGCCTATTGCTAGTAGTCTCGATCTATAGTTTTGCCTCGATGCCCATGATCTTCTTGTCAGCCTCCTACTTGTAACCAATTGCCATGTTTAACCAACCTACCTATGCAAACCGTTGCTTGGCTAAGTACGCTTCGCTCAGCCCTTCTTATAACATTGCTAGTTGCAGGTGAAGATCGAAGATGCTTGCTTCATGTTGAAGTTTGGTTGGGTTATATCACACTATATAAATGCTTAAAATGAAATCATCTATATATTGGCAAGGGTGGAAGGCTAAGCCTTTTGCTTGGTGATTTGTTCCACTCATGCCGTTAGGATCCGTATAAGCCGGTATTATGTTCCTTGATTATGCGTTCCTAACACGGTTGGGGTGTATGGGACCCCCTCGATAAACCGCTAAGTGTTAAGTCTTTTCCAGCAAGTCCCAACCTTGGTACTATTTGCCTAAACAACTAAAACTTTCCGAGGGAGTAATTAACCCGAGGCTTAATTAATTCAACCCCCCTGGGCCAGTGCTCGATTTGAGTGTTGGTCCAAACCAGAGTCACTTGCGGATACTACCCAGTTCACTGGGGTCTTCGGTATCTGTACGTAGCGCTCATCCGGACGTGTCTTGAGACCTAGATACGCGCGGCTACTATCAGGGTGTCGACACGCCGGGAGGATTTGCTGGATTAGCCTTACCTTAGCTCGGTATATCTTGAGCACGGGATTCCGAGGATACTCGGGTCTTCCCACTTTGGAGTTGCGACTCCGCGGATCGTGGGCTTGTAATGGGTCAAGTTGGAACACCCCTGCAGGGTTTGAACTTTCGAAAGCCGTGCCCGCGGTTATGTGGCAGATGGGAGCTTGTTAATTCCGGTTGTAGATAACTTAACACAATGATACTAATACACTACCAGCGTGTGTTCCGTGACTGTCAATTTCCGAATAGGGATTCGGGAGTTGAACACGGAGGGGTTATGTTTGAGCTTGTAGCTAGGATCACTTCGTGATCACTTCTCGCCGAGGCTTTCTCTTCTCACTCTCGCTCACGTAAGCTAGTTGCTAGTTGCTGCTGCAGACTTATTCTTTTCTTCAGCCTTATCCTCACCCAAAGGCTTAGATAGTCTTGTTACCCGGAGACGGGATTGCTGAGTCCTCTGTGGCTCATAGTTACTTCACACACCAGATGCAGGTCCAGCTGTGAGCTATCCAGGTGATGGCACCGAGCTGGATTGGGAGTTCGACGAGGAGCGTAGTCGGTACTATGTGCGATACCCGGATGATCAGTAGTGGAGACTCTTACTAGGATTCGATCCGCCTGTGGTTTTATTTATCTAAGTTTGGTACTTTGACATTTGGCTTTTGCCCTTAGAGGGTTGTGATGTTCTTAATGTATGATGTTTGAGACTTGTACTGTAATTCTGTGACGTGGCGAGTGTAAGCCAACTATTTTCTGTTTACTATCCCCTCTTTTACATGAGTTGTGCAAAGATTACCGAACTTGAGATCATTCTAGGATGGATTTATGCCTTTAAGTCGTGCCTCGACACGTAGGAGGTATAAATCCATCCTGGGCATTACACCAGGAAACGGCGATCGCGGACGTGGCCGCGGCCGTGGTGACCATGGAGGCCGCGCCAACAACTTCACCGCCCCGACCTACAACCCATACATGGGGTTCTTTGCGCCGTATGGGATGGCTCTGCCCTCCCCTCGCCCCGGCTGGGTTCCTCCCAACTCCGCCGGCGTCCTCGGGCCCCGTCCAGGGGCTCATGCGCAGGCCTACCCCATGCAGCTCTCTGACTACTCGACGCCACCACCACCACCGTCGCCTTCCTGGGATCATCTAGCTATGCTACAGGCCGCCTACAGCTCCCAAGGCTTCCCCAACGCCGGCTCTTCCTCGAATGAATGGTACCTCGACAGCGGCGCCACGTCCCACGTCACCGGCAACCCTGGTAACCTCACCCTGCCTCGTTCTTCTTTAAAGCACAATTTATCAAGCATTGTGGTTGGCAACGGCACCCATCTACCCCCATGGTCAAGCCGGCGACGATCCGCGTTGTCTTAAGCATAGCCACGTCGAGCTCATGGCCAATTCATCAACTTGACGTCAAGAATGCATTTCTTCATGGTGATCTCAAAGAGACAGTCTATTGTGCCCAACCAGCTGGTTTTGTTGATGCCTCTCGTCCGGACCACGTGTGTCTCCTTCGTAAGTCACTCTATGGCCTCAAGCAAGCTCCTCGCACCTTGTTTCATCGTTTTTAGTCGTTTCTCTTATCTCTCGTGTTCCTTGCGTCGAAGAGTGACTCCTCTCTTTTCATATTGCACCGTGGGTCCTCCATTGCATATTTGCTAGTCTACGTTGATGATATCATCCTCACTGCTAGCTCCCCGCAACTCCTCCACCAAATCATTCACTCCCTTAAAACCGAGTTTGCCATGACCGATTTGGGTGCCCTACACCACTTTCTAGGCATCAACGTTACACCCACTCCATCTGGTTTGTTTCTCTGTCAACAACAATATACTCTTGAGATTTTTAGACCGTGCGCATATGTTGAACTGTAAACCTGTTTCCACACCCATCGACACTACCTCGAAGCTTTCTGCTAGTGCTGGCACACCCTTGTCGAACCCCACTCTATATCGCAGCCTCGCTGGTGCCCTGCAATACCTCACATTGACTCGCCCCGACATCTCTTATGTTGTCCAACAAATATGCCTCTTCATGCATTCCCCTCGCGACTCCCACATGCAGCTCATCAAGCGCGTACTCAAGTACTTTCGCGGCACCACTCACTTCGGCTTACAACTCTACAGGTCTCCCTCTCATGACCTTGTGGCATATACAGATGCCGATTGGGCTGGGTGTCCTGATACACGAAAGTCCACTTCCGGATTTTCTGTCTTTCTTGGGCCGAACCTGCTTTCCTGGTCCTCTAAACGGCAGCCAACCGTTCCTCGTTCTAGTGCTGAAGCCGAATATCGCGGTGTGGCCAACTACGTGGCTGAGTCTTGTTGGATTCGCCAGCTTCTCCACGAGCTGCGGCGCCCTCCAACCCAGGCCACCATCGTATATTGTGATAACATCAGTGCCTCGTATCTCGCCTCCAATCCCGTGCACCATCAACGCACCAAGCACATCGAGATTGACCTTCATTTCGTCCGAGATCGTGTGGCACTCGGCGAAGCTCGTGTCCTTCATGTTCCATCGAGCTCGCAGTTTGCGGACGTGTTTACGAAGGGGCTGCCAACGCATGTTTTCCATGAGTTTCGCTCCAGCTTGAACGTCCTTCCCCATGGCGTTCCGGCTGAGGGGGGGTGTTAGCATGTAATATACGTCTGATGTACTCTACTGTATATGTACTCATGGTCACTCCTGATCTTTAGGATCGGAGCACTAGCCCGGGCCTGCGTGCCACCTAGATCGGGCCACACTCTGTAACTCCTTGTATAAATTGTACTGCTGTTGAGGAAGAGAATACACAGAGAGCATAATCACAATCTAACTTTTGCCTTCGCTCGCTTCTGTTAGGCCAAACGCATCTCGCCGAGACCTCTGAACCGCCTGAAACCCTAGCCACAGTCGTCTTGCTCGTCGCGATCCCCTTGGTTGGTCGTGGAGGCCGGTATGGCTATGGGGCTGTGCACCATGGCCGCGAGCCTAAACCCTGAAGCAGAAGATCCTAGCCGCTGTCCAGCGGGGTTTCACCTCTTCTCGTGCCCCGGTTCGTTCCACCATCTCGACCTTCTGCCCTGTCCGATTCTTTGATTGATGCAAGCGATTGATTCTTGACATGCTGTGTTGTGCGATTAGTCGGATCCATTCTTCTTCCTCTGCTCCTACGGGAGTTTGTTGCATGTTCTTGTAGGTAATGGAGGCGGGGCTGGGTGTGGATAGGCCCTGCTTACCTACGTTGCTGGGTTAATTTTGATATTAGCAATCGGAATCAACTGTGCAATATATACTTCTTTTGATTAAGTTAGCAAAATGTAATCTCAACTTCTAAATTTGGCTTCAGGTTTTGAACTGAAAATACCGAACTTTACCAATGAACACCACTCATCAAATGAGGATGCAATACTTGTTTTCTTGTTGCTAATTCTGCACCAGACTTTCAGCCTTCATTAGCTGTCATCCCATTTTTAACGATTCAAACTCAACTGCATGTAGGCACCGGTTGATCCCGACCTCGACCACTTGGGCCCAGAGTTTCGGTAAGGCACTAAACATGCAAAATCGTCGTCAGATTGATCCATTGCACAATACATCCTAACATTCATCTTTCTCCTTTCCTCTTTGGAAGCCGGTTACTGCACAAGATTATAGAGACCCACAAGAAGAGGCGCAGGGACGAGGCCTTGGCCTGTGCTGCTGGCTTCAGTCTTGGAGCACTCACCTTTTTGCTTGGGGTCCATCGACTTGGGGTCCACTGGGACGAGCTAGAGTGAAGGGATCAGTGACTGTGTGAGGGGTATATATCTGTTGGGGGATGTAGGTTCTGTGGGATCTAATTTCCGTGGTTGTATGAGGGGTGTAAATCTGTTGTTATGAGGAATCTATTTATAACTGTGTTATAAATCTATTCTGTTGTGGCATTTTCGCGGTGCGAACCTTCGTGTGATGATCATGAGGGATCAATATGTATTTTGCTGTTTGTTCTGTCTCGGCCGAGGGTACTTCTTAATTCTGCTCGATGATTTGTGTATCAGACAAGGATCCAAGCTGCTCCCATTGATCCGTCTTCCGTGACAGACTCTCCATTAACATATTCAACCTAGCCCATACCAGAA
The DNA here is from genome assembly GCA_902687465.1 of Secale cereale. Classification (NCBI taxonomy): domain Eukaryota; kingdom Viridiplantae; phylum Streptophyta; class Magnoliopsida; order Poales; family Poaceae; genus Secale; species Secale cereale. The sequence goes on from LR738711.1 coordinate 37,417,405, forward strand.
GGGAAGAAGCCTTCAACTGGTCGGGGCAGTCGGCTTGTGGCAGAGTGATTACATTTTGAACTACGTGAAGGGAGCACCAACACCATTAGTCGTTGAACTTCATTCTGTTCGATAAGTACCTGAATTGATCATCAGGGTTTAGCAAATGTGACGTGACGCCCTCTTGACTCAACATCTTCCTTGGGGAGGTACCCGCAGCATGCAACATCTCGTCTCATCGTACGAACTAACATGTTGATCGCGTTCACCCATCTCATCCCCACCGGTGCACTGCCATGTCCCGATGTGCCACTGTCTTTGTGCAGTCGTAGAAGATGAGGTTTAGGTTGTTGGGGTTGATCTTAACAGGAGTCCCACTTCGACGGAGGTGTTTAAACTTGACAAATGGCAGCTATTATAGACGTTAAAGTCTTTCTCAATATACATCAATGCCATGCAGATCGCGTCCCTCCTAGGAGATGTCCGTGATTGCAAAGCCACTGAAATAGAGAGGTCTGAAGATCTGTTAGTGTCGTCCTTCAAATTCCAAGGAACCAGACGGTCTTCCCGTCTTCTCGTCGTCCGCATTGTGCTACACCGGTCGCGGGTGGATAGGGGCGGAAGCTCTGGCTCTGCATCGTCCCACGTCGCCCGGCGACGCAGTGGGGACGACAGCATCAACCCGTAGCAACCGTGGTGCTCTGAGCAATTCGCGCCCCCTGGTCCGCCGCCCCGTGCGCCCCTCACAGATCCCTCCTCTCCTTACTCCTGTTGCCATCCCCAGCCACCATTGGAACCTTGTGCCCGCCGCGATGCCACCACGGTCGCGGACACCCGAATCTGTGGCACAACCAACACACTGCGAGAAGGCGTCGGCGATGACCTCCTGTGGGCACTGCGTGCACACGTAGGTCGGTCCGGGCGACCAGCTCCTCGCGGCAGTCCTCCGCTGCTCGCTCACTGTGGTGGCTCCGCTGCAACAACACCAAGGCCCAAGGCGCTTCGGCTCCTCATTCAGCAGTATGAGTGTGAGGTGGCGGGGATTGTGGCGGCCGTCTGGCTATCGATGGAGCAGACAGACATCATCTCTTCCTCCGATGGCTCCGACGCCTCTCCCACCACCGACGGCTGCACAGAGGGCTATAGCCGCACAGACGACCGCAAGGTCAGGGGACCGATGCGGAAGTGGTGATGTCCGGTGCCCCACTTTTTTTTTGCGAGTGAAACGAGTATATATTAGTTAAGTAATGTCATTACACTTGTTTTCACAAATCATACATAAATCGTCTGGCCCTGAGTGGAACATAGCAGTGCGTTGAGAGCCTCAGCGGGTGATCTATTTGTGCCAGTATCATTTAGATGCTCAACCCCTTCCTTGCAGTCCATCTCAATGATGAGATTCTTGTCGGTGTGTGCAATCGCCAGGCTCGTTCCCTCAAGGCAAGCAGTCAGCTCCGCTTCTATCGGTGATGAGCACGAACGCAGGTAACGGCACGAAGAGAAGATGATTGCTCCAGTGTCATCTCTCAGCACCATTCTGGCCCCACCTGTGGTCTCGCCATGGATGAAGGAACCATCCACGTTTAGCTTTGCCCAGCCAGCCGGGGGCTTCTCCCATCGAGCCACAATTGTTTCTGCTTGCTTCATGGCCTTGGGTCGATGAGTTACTTGCTGAATCACCATCTTGCCCTTCGCTATATCTCCCTTGGGGTGTTGTTTGATACACAGAAGAGTCTAGATGTAGCCGTTGAGGAAGCATGTTGACGCCTGTACTAGTGGTGCAGGCTTGTGATGCGTGATCTCATTCCGGCAATGCCATACGCGCCAGAATATCATCAAGATGACCATCCGCTGGGTTTCGTCGCAGCTGGCGAGAAGGTGCAGGAGCCACTCCGTTCCGGTGTTCTAAATCTCCTCCCGAGCAGGTATAGGCCAAGACTCCATCATGGTGTCCCATAGAGCACCCGCCATGGGACATCTGCAGACAGCGTGGAAAGTATCCTCCCGTTCGATGCCACAAATAACACATATTTCAGTTTTTTCAATAGTTCTATTCTTTTTATTTTCCATTGGCGCAACAGTGTTCGTAGCCAATCGCCAGCCAAATATCTATGTTTCTATCGAGTAGTTGTCGGGCGATGAATTTGATCTTTTGGTCTAGTTTCTATCTAGTATTTTGTCTGGTGATGAAGTTGATCTTTTGTACAAAGTTTATGCTATGTTCGGCGACATGTTGATCTAGTTGTATGTCCGATGACCTATGTAGTTTCTCTACTATACATTGCATGGATAGCATAATTTTGAGAGAGCGGCTGCAGAGGCAAAGAAATGAGGGAGAGCGAGCGCGGGGTACTACAAGAGGAACAGCTGCGTACTCATTCATATGCGTCCGAGTGCTGCCCGTTGCGTCGGCCAGGGAAAATTAGTACATTTTTTTGCGGGGGTAAAGGGAGTTTATTGCATGGGTACATAGTTACAGTCAAGAGGCCACAAGTCCTCGATACAAGGTGGAACCGAGCCTAGCCAAACAGCAGTGGCACGCTCTGTGCGGCTATACTTAGCCAATTGATCGGCAACTCTATTCTGAAATCTAGAAATCTTTTGAGGAAAAACCTCCCTACTACCTAACAGGTCCTTGATCTCCCACTATTAGATAAAGGGTCATCAGACCTGGTTCATTCGGGCCTTTAGCCCCGGTTCCAGACAGGGAAGTGCGTTTGGACGAAGGAGCAACTTGCGATACCCATCACGCAGCTTCAGTTCTATATCGAAGCAGCGCAACAAGGGATGTTCGTTCCCGACAGAGAGAACGATGAGCTCACAATGGCCCTCGGGAATCCTGAGCACCCTAGACGGACACGAGGCACGCCAGGCTCCCTTTCGTGGAAGGCCGGGTTTCCCGACGCAGGCGGTTACAAATGCCGGGAGAGGAAGAAGAAAGTGGATGAGACCACTTTGCAGGCGATGCACACAAGAGTAACAGCGCTACAGGACGAACGAGAAGAATCTCGCAGCAAGCAACTGAAGGAAATATGCCCTAGAGGCAATAATAAAGATATTATTTGTATTTCCTTATATCATGATAAATGTCTTTTATTCATGCTAGAATTGTATTAACCGGAAACTTAGTACATGTGTGGATACATAGACAAAACAGTATGTCCCTAGTATGCCTCTACTAGACTAGCTCATTGATCAAAGATGGTTATGTTTCTTAGCCATAGACATGAGTTGTCATTTGATCAACGGGATCACATCATTAGGAGAATGATGTGATGGACAAGACCCATCCGTTAGCATAGCACTATGATCGTTTAGTTTTACTGCTATTGCTTTCTTCATGACTTAACATGTTCCTATGACTATGAGATTATGCAACTCCCGAATACTGTAGGAACACCTTGTGTGCTATCAAACGTCACAACGTAACTGGGTGATCATAAAGATGCTCTACAGGTGTCTCGGAAAGTATTCGTGGTGTTGGCATAGATCAAGATTAGGATTTGTCACTCCGAGTGTCGGAGAGGTATCTCTGGGCCCTCTCGGTAACACACATCACAATAAGCCTTGCAAGCAAAAGACTAATGAGTTAGTCACGAGATGATGTGTTATGGAACGAGTAAAGAGACTTGCCGGTAACGAGATTAAACTAGGTATAGAGATACCGACGATCGAATCTCGGGCAAGTAACATACCGTTGACAAAAGGAACAACGTATGTTGTTATGCGGTTCTGACCGATAAAAGATCTTCGTAGAATATGTAGGAGCGAATATGAACATCCAGGTTCCGCTATTGGTTATTGACCGGAGATGAGTCTCGATCATGTCTACATAGTTCTCGAACCCGTAGGGTCCGCACGCTTAACGTTTGATGACGATCGGTATTATGAGTTTATGAGTATTGATGTACCGAATATAGTTCGGAGTCCCGGATGAGATCACGGACATGACGAGGAGTCTCGGAATGTCCGAGACAAAAAGATTGATATATTGGACGACTATATTCGGACACCGGAAGTGTTCCGGAAAAGTTTCGGATTTAACGGGATTGCCGGAGGGGGTTACCGGAACCCCCTACGAGAGGGGATGGTCCATAGTGGGCCTTAAGGGAAAGAGAGAGGCAGCCCATAGGGCTGGCCGGCGCCCCCACCTAGGGTTCCTAGTTGGACTAGGATTGGGGGGGCGCCACCTCTCCTATTCCTTTCCCTCTTCCTTCTTTTGGTGAATCCTACTAGGAATAGGATTGCCATCCTATTCCTAGTAGGACTCCTCTCCCTAGCCGCACCAGGAAGGGCCGGCCGGCCTCCTCCCCTTGCTCCTTTATATACGGGGGCAGGGGGGCACCCAAAGACACACAAGTTGAATTGTTTTAGCCGTGTGCGGTGCCCCCCTCCACAGAAACACACCTCGGTCATACCGTCGCGGAGCTTAGGCGAAGCCCTGCGCCGGTGAATACATCATATCCGTCACCACACCGTCGTGCTGACAAAACTCTCCCGTGAAGCTCAACTGGATCAAGAGCTCGTGGGACGTCATCAAGCTGAACGTGTGCTGAACGCGGAGGTGCCGTACGTTCGGTGCTTGATCGGTTGGATCGCGAAGAAGTTCGACAACATCAACCGCGTCACTTGACGCTTCCGCTCCCGGTCTACGAGGGTACGTAGACACACTCTTCCCTCTCGTTGCTATACATCTAGTAGATAGATCTTGCGTGATCATAGGAAATTTTTAAAATACTACGTTCCCCAACAGTGGCATCATGAGCCAGGTCTATGCGTAGATGATATGCACGAGTAGAACACAATGAGTTGTGGGCGATACTAGTCATACTGCTTACCAGCATGTCATACTTTGCTTCGGCGGTATTGTGAGATGAAGCGGCCCGGACCGACATTACGAGTACGCTTACGCGAGACTGGTTTCACCGTTACGAGCACTCGTTGCTTAAAGGTGACTGGCGGGTGTCTGTCTCTCTCACTTTAGCTGAATCAAGTGTGGCTACGCCCGGTCCTTGTGAAGGTTAAAACAGCACATACTTGACGAAACATCGTTGTGGTTTTGTATGCGTAGGTAAGAACGGTTCGTGCTAAAGCCCGTAGCAGCCACGTAAAACTTGCAACAACAAAGTAGAGGACGTCTAACTTGTTTTTGCAGGGCATGTTGTGATGTGATATGGTTAAGACATGATGAGTTATACGGTTTTGTATGAGATGATCATGTTTTGTAAAGTTATCGGCAACTGGCAGGAGCCATATGGTTGTCGCTTTATTGTATGAAATGCAATCGCCATGTAATTGCTTTACTTTATCACTAAGCGGTAGCGATAGTCGTAGAAGCAATAGTTGGCGAGACAACAACGATGCTACGATGGAGATCAAGGTGTCGCGCCGGTGATGAAGGTGATCATGACGGTGCTTTGGAGATGGAGATAAAAAACACAAGATGATGATGGCCATATCATGTCACATATTTTGATAGCATGTGATGTTTATCTTATTATGCTTCTTATTTTGCTTAGAACGACGGTAGCATTATAAGATGATCCCTTACTAAATTTCAAGGTATAAGTGTTCTCCCTGAGTATGCACCGTTGCGAAAGTTCGTCGTGCCGAGACACCACGTGATGATCGGGTGTGATAAGCTCTACGTTCAAATACAACGGGTGTAAGCCAGTTTTGCACACGCAGAATACTCGGGTTAAACTTGACGAGCCTAGCATATGCAGATATGGCCTCGGAACACTGGAGACCGAAAGGTCGAGCGTGAATCATATAGTAGATATGATCAACATAAGATGTTCACCATTGAAACTACTCCATCTCACGTGATGATCGGACATGGTTTAGTTGATTTGGATCACGTGATCATTTAGATGACCGGAGGGATGTCTATCTAAGTGGGAGTTCTTAAGTAATATGATTAATTGAACTTTAATTTATCATGAACTTAGTCCTGGTAGTATTAGCATATCTATGTTGTAGATCAATAGCTCGCGATGTTGCTCCCCGTTTATTTTTTGATATATTCCTAGAGAAAACTAAGTTGAAAGATGTTAGTAGCAATGATGCGGAATTGTTCCGTGATCTGAGGGTTATCCTCATTGCTGCACAGAAGAATTATGTCCTTGATGCACCGCTAGGTGACAGACCTATTGCAGGAGCAAATGCAGACGTTATGAACGTTTTGACAAAACCTCGATATGATGACTACTTGATAGTTTAGTGCACCATACTTTACGGCTTAGAATCGGGACTTCAAAAACGTTTTGAACGCCACGGAGCACATAAGATGTTCCAAGAGTTGAAATTAGTATTTCATACTCATGCCCGTGTCAAGAGGTATGAGACCTCTGACAGTACTCTGCCTACAAGATGGAGGAGAATAGCTCAACCAGTGAGCATGTGCTCAGATTGTCTGGGTACTGCAATTGCTTGAATCAAGTGGGAGTTAATCTTCCAGATAAAATAGTAATTGACAAAGTTCTCTAGTCACGATCACCAAGTTAGTAGAACTTCGTGATGAACTATAATATGCAAGGGATGACGAAAGTAATTCCCGAGCTCTTCGCGATGCTGAAATCGGCAAAGGTAGAAATCAAGAAAGAGCATCAAGTGTTGATGGTTAACAAGACCACTTGTTTCAAGTAAAGGGCAAAGGGATAGAAGGGGAACTTCAAGAAGAATGACAAACAAGTTGTCACTCCCGTGAAGAAGCCCAAAGCTAAACTCAATCCTGAAACAAGTGCTTCTACTGCAAAGGAAATGGTCACTAGAAGTGGAACTGCCCTAGATATTTGGCGGATAAGAAGGATGGCAAAGTGAACAAAGGTATATTTGATATACAGATTATTGATGTGTATTTTACTAGTGTTCATAGAAACCCCTCGGTATTTGATACTGGTTTAGTTTCTAAAGAGTAGTAACTCAAAATAAGAGTTGCATAATGAACAGAAACTAGTTAAAGGATGAAGTGACGATGTGTATTGGAAGTAGTTCCAAGATTGATATGATCATCATCGTACACTCCCTATACTTTTGGGATTAGTGTTGAACCTAAGTAAGTGTTTGTGTTGAGCACGAATATGATTTGATCATATTTGTTGCAATACGGTTATTCATTTAAAGTCATAGAATAATTGTTATTCTGTTTACATGAATAAAACCTTCGATGGTCATACACCCAATGAAAATAGTTTGTTGGATCTCGATCGTGGTGATACACATATTCATAATATTGAAGCCAAAAGATGCAAGGTTAATAATGATAGTGCAACTTATTTGTGGCACTGTCGTTTAGGTCATAATGGTGTAAACGCATGAAGAAACTCCATAATGATGGACTTTTGGAATCACTTGATTATGAATCACTTGGTGCTTGCGAACCATGCCTCATGGGCAAGATGACTAAAACTCCGTTCTCCGGAACTATGGAGCGAGCAACAGATTTTTTGGAAATCATACATACTGATGTATGTGGATCAATGAGTGTTGAAGCACGCGGCGGGTATCGTTATTTTCTGACCTTCACTGATGATTTGAGCAGATATGGGTATATCTACTTAATGAAGCACAAGTCTGAAACATTTGAAAAGTTCAAAGAATTTCAGAGTGAAGTGGAGAATCATCGTAACAAGAAAATAAGAGTTTCTACGATATGATCGTAGAGGTAAAATATTTGAGTTAGCGAGTTTTGCCTTCAGTAAAAACAATGTGAAATAGTTTCACTACTCACGCCACCTGGAACACCACAGTATAATGGTGTGTCCGAACATCATAACCGTACTTTATTAGATATAGTGCGATCGATGATGTCTCTTACCGATCTACCACTATCGATTTTGGGGTTATGCATTAGAGACAGCTACATTCACGTTAAATAGGGCATCATCCAAATCCGTGGAGATGACATCGTATGAACTATGGTTTGACGAGAAACCTAAGCTGTCATTTCTTTAAGTTTGGGACTGCGATGCTTATGTGAAAAAGTTTCAACCTGATAAGCTCGAACCCAAGTCGGAGAAAAGTGTCTTCATAGGATACCCAAAAGAGACTGTTGGGTACACCTTCTATCACAGATCCGAAGGCAAGATATTCGTTGCTAAGAATGGATCCTTTCTAGAGAAAGAGTTTCTCTCGAAAGAAGTGAGTGGGAGGAAAGTAGAACTTGATGAGGTAATTGTACCTTCTCCCGGATTGGAAAGTAGTACATCATAGAAAATTGTTCCGGTGATTCCTACACCAATCAGTGAGGAAGTTAATGATAATGATCATGAAACTTCGGATCAAATTTCTACTGAACGTCGTAGATCAACCAGAGTACGTTCCGCACCAGAGTGGTACGGCAACCCAGTTCTGGAAATCATGTTACTAGACCATGATGAACCTACGAACTATGAGGAAGCGATGATGAGCCCAGATTCCGCAAAATGGCTTGAAGCCATGAAATCTGAGATGGGATCCATGTATGAGAACAAAGTATGGACTTTGGTTGACTTGCCCGATGGTCGGCAAGCCATTAAAAATAAATGGATCTTTAAGAGGATGACTGACGCCGATGGTAATGTTACTGTCTACAAACCTCGACTTGTTGCGAAAGGTTTTCGACAAGTTCAAGGTGTTGACTACGATGAGATTTTCTCACCCGTAGCGATGCTTAAGTCTGTCCGAATCATGTTAGCAATTGCCACATTTTATGAAATCTGGCAAATGGATAACGAAACTACGTTCTTTAATGAATTTATTAAAGAAGACTTGTATATGATGCAACCAGAAGGTTTTGTCAATCCTAAAGGTGCTAACAAAATGTGCAAAGCTCCAGCAATCCATCTATGGACTGGTGCAAGCATCTCGGAGTTGGAATATACACTTTGATAAGTTGATCAAAGCATATAGATTTATACAGACTTACGGTGAAGCCTGTATTTACAAGAAGTGAGTGGGAGCACTACAACTTTTCTGATAAGTATATGTGAATGACATATTGTCGATCAGAAATGATGTAGAATTTTCTGGAAAGCATAAAGGAGTGTTTGAAAGGAATTTTTCAAAGAAAGACCTTGGTAAAGCTGCTTACATATTGGGCATCAAGATCTATAGAGATAGATCAAGACGCTTGATAAGACTTTTGATGAGTACATGCCTTGATAAGATTTTGAAGTAGTTCAAAATGGATCAGTGAAAGAAAAAGTTCTTGCCTGACTTGTAAGGTGTGAAGTTGAGTAAGACTCAAAACCAGACCACGGCAGAAAAATATAGAGAGAATGAAAGTCATTCCCTATGCCTTAGCCATAGGTTCTATAAAGTATGCCATGCTGTGTACCAAACATGTTGTGTACCTTGCCATGATTTTGTCAAGGGGGTACAATAGTGATCTAGGAGTAGATCACTGTACAGCGGTCAAAATTATCCTTAGTAACGGGGTGACTAAGGAAATGTTTCTCGATTATGGAGGTGATAAAGAGTTCGTCGTAAAGAGTTACGCCGATGCAAGCTTTGACACTAAATCCAGATGACTCTAAGTATCAATCTGGATGCGTATTGAAAGTGGGAGCAATTAGCTAGAGTAGCTCTATGCAGAGCATTGTAGACATAGAAATTTGCAAAATACATGCGGATCTGAATGTGACAGACCCGTGGACTAAACTTCTCTCACAAGCAAAACATGATCACACCTTATTACTCTTGGGTATTAATCACATAGCAATGTGAACTAGATTATTGACTCTAGTAAACCCTTTGGGTGTTGGTCACATGGCGATAAGAACTATGGGTGTTATTCACATAACGATGTGAACTATCGGTATTAAATCACATGGCGATGTGAGCTAGATTATTGACTCTAGTGCAAGTGGGAGACTGAAGGAAATATGCCCTAGAGGCAATAATAAAGATATTATTTGTATTTCCTTATATCATGATAAATGTCTTTTATTCATGCTAGAATTGTATTAACTGGAAACTTAGTACATGTGTGGATACATAGACAAAACAGTATGTCCCTAGTATGCCTCTACTAGACTAGCTCATTGATCAAAGATGGTTATGTTTCCTAGCCATAGACATGAGTTGTCATTTGATCAACGGGATCACATCATTAGGAGAATGATGTGATGGACAAGACCCATCCGTTAGCATAGCACTATGATCGTTTAGTTTTACTGCTATTGCTTTCTTCATGACTTATACATGTTCCTATGACTATGAGATTATGCAACTCCCGAATACCGTAGGAACACCTTGTGTGCTATCAAACGTCACAACGTAACTGGGTGATCATAAAGATGCTCTACAGGTGTCTCCGAAAGTATTCGTGGTGTTGGCATAGATCAAGATTAGGATTTGTCACTCCGAGTGTCGGAGAGGTATCTCTGGGCCCTCTCGGTAACACACATCACAATAAGCCTTGCAAGCAAAAGACTAATGAGTTAGTCACGAGATGATGTGTTATGGAACGAGTAAAGAGACTTGCCGGTAACGAGATTAAACTAGGTATGGAGATACCGACGATCGAATCTCGGGCAAGTAACATACCGTTGACAAAAGGAACAACGTATGTTGTTATGCGATTCTGATCGATAAAAGATCTTCGTAGAATATGTAGGAGCCAATATGAACATCCAGGTTCCGCTATTGGTTATTGACCGGAGATGAGTCTCGATCATGTCTACATAGTTCTCGAACCCGTAGGGTCCGCACGCTTAACGTTAGATGACGATCGGTATTATGAGTTTATGAGTATTGATGTACCGAATATAGTTCGGAGTCCCGGATGAGATCACAGACATGACGAGGAGTCTCGGAATGTCCGAGACATAAAGATTGATATATTGGACGACTATATTCGGACACCGGAAGTGTTCCGGAAAAGTTTCGGATTTAACGGGATTGCCGGAGGGGGTTACCGGAACCCCCTACGAGAGGGATGGTCCATAGTGGGCCTTAAGGGAAAGAGAGAGGCAGCCCATAGGGCTGGCCGGTGCCCCCACCTAGGGTTCCTAGTTGGACTAGGATTGGGGGGGCGCCACCTCTCCTATTCCTTTCCCTCTTCCTTCTTTTGGTGAATCCTACTAGGAATAGGATTGCAATCCTATTCCTAGTAGGACTCCTCTCCCTAGCCGCACCAGGAAGGGCCGGCCGGCCTCCCCCCCTTGCTCCTTTATATACGGGGGCAGGGGGGCACCCAAAGACACACAAGTTGAATTGTTTTAGCCGTGTGCGGTGCCCCCCTCCACAGAAACACACCTCGGTCATACCGTCGCGGAGCTTAGGCGAAGCCCTGCGCCGGTGAATACATCATATCCGTCACCACACCGTCGTGCTGACGAAACTCTCCCGTGAAGCTCAACTGGATCAAGAGCTCGTGGGACGTCATCAAGCTGAACGTGTGCTGAACGCGGAGGTGCCGTACGTTCGGTGCTTGATCGGTTGGATCGCGAAGAAGTTCGACAACATCAACCGCGTCACTTGACGCTTCCGCTCCCGGTCTACGAGGGTACGTAGACACACTCTTCCCTCTCGTTGCTATACATCTGGTAGATAGATCTTGCGTGATCGTAGGAAATTTTTAAAATACTACGTTCCCCAACAGCAACTTGTCGAAGCTACCCCGCCATCTCAGCGGAAAAGCAGCGTGGCTTCCACCGAGCTGTCTGAGGAGCCTGTCTTGGATGCTCCAGCTGCTAGCTACCCCGTGGATGCTATCATGGAGTCTCAACATTGCCACCTTATGACGCAATGGATGCAATTCAAAGTCAAGGCGGCTGTAGGCTCTGTTTATCCTTCGGAACCCGGCGCAACTTTTCAATGCCTTCAGATTCCAGAAGGATATGCTAGGGTGATGGTGGATCAAATAACGGAGGGGTTTGAGGATCTCGAGCTTGACCACCCTACCGGTGAAGGGGAGACTCGGCTGGGTTCTTCTCTGAAGACTCCATGCCTATGGCGGAAGGACCTCATCAACCTTGTGAACAGGTTGCCTCCGGCGAGTCAGCGCACTCCACCTCCTCCTCCGTCAAGGGATCATCGCACTCCATCTCCTTCTTCGGGTGATCTGGCGCGTGGCGGCAGACCGCCTCCTTCTCCGCCTGCGCCTGCGCGTCCGAGCAGCCCGCCTCCTCCTTCGCCTGCGTCGGCGCGTCCGAGTAGCCCGCCTCCTCCTCCGCCTACGCCGGCGCGTCTGAGCAGCCCACCTCCCCCTCCGCCTGCGCCGACGCGTCTGAGCAGGCCGCCTCCTCCTCCGCCTCATCAGCAAGGCGTGAAGAGAGCCGTCGACGCTCCGGCTGCTCCGACGCGTGGTAGCACCCCTCCTCCTCCTTCGCCTCGTAAGCAACAAAAGAAGGCAACCGCTGAGACTGCTCAGGCGTCTAGCAGTACAACCAGAGGCAGGAGGCAATACAGATACGGTCCATCTCTCACGCCCTTAGAGAAGTTACCATACGAGAGGACCGATGAGGAGAACGTTGAGATCTGTAAAGCCGAAGGACCTTTTTGCAAAGAAACCTGTACCTCCAAAGCAGAAGATAGATCCGGCGAGAGCGAAGTGCACTATTGATTCCCTGAAGAAACCACCACCGTCTCCGCCGAAAAGCAACTATGAGCGCATTATTCAAAAGTCATATGTCGAAGCATCACAATCGGGAAGTACTTGAAGTGATCAAATGTTAGCACAGAAAAAAAGTGGGAAACAAATTCCCCAGCTCGGCGAACAAAAGAACCAATCATGCCCCCCGCTCAAGGTGCCTAGCGACATCGTCCCTCATCATCCGGGGATGGTGCCCGGTACCAATCTTGAAGATTACGTGTCCGATGATTTACTTCCTGATGTGTTAGAGGTGGATGATCACAAATACCAGTACGGGAAGCCTCTCGCCAAAGATCCCAGAACTCTAACCACGATGATGCGAACATTGCATGACTGGTACATGGAAACCTGCAGAGACTCCGGTGGCCAGGATGCTCTGATGCTGAAAGTTACAGAGGAGCACGACCTCGTTGGAATTGATCTGTTGTCTGTTACATTTGAGGAGTTCTTCAACATTTTCAATCAGAAGGCCCTCGATAAACCATCGATCACTTGCTACTGTCTGTAAGTACTAGTTCTGTCATCAATTAAGTCTCTATATATAGCTTAGCTCTTCATATTGCAAGTATACTTCATTGCAAGTATATATAATTATCCGGGAAATCCGCATCTGAGCACGGGCTCAACTGCACCCGCTCAGAAAAAATTCAAAAAAAATACTAAAAAGATTCAAAAATTCCAAAAAAATTATGTGGTAGATCATTTGATGCATGAGGTCCGCCCCAAATTTCAACTCATTTGGACATCTGAGCAATTCTGGGCAAAAAAGACAAATCAGGTCAAAAACAGTTCTTGAACAGTATATTGTTTTACAGACCCCGATTTTGTCTTTTTTGCCCAGAGCTCCCCAAATGTCCAAATGAGTTGAAATTTGGAGCGAACCTCACGCATCAAATTATCTACCACATAATGTTTTTTGTAATTTTTTTAAATCTTTTTAGTATTTTTTTTAATTTTTTTCATGAACGCGGGTGCAGCCGAGCCCGGGTGCAGATTCGCTGCACTCTAATTATCCTCACTATATTATGCAGGTTGAAGATCGTCGAATGTAGAAAAGCTGATATCTATGATATTGGCTTCATTAACACAAATCTCATAGATGAATATCAGGTAAAAGATCATGCCAAAGAAGCCGAGGCCAACTTGCTACAATCGTTGATAGTAAATCAAAACAAAGATAAAATACTCTTTCCTTACACCTTCGAGTGAGTGTTACTGTCTTGTGCATATTCGGTTTCCCTTAATTACATATTACTCGAGTAATTAATGTAATTGATGAGTTGTATGCATGCGTGCGCAATTTCCACTATATTCTCCTAGAGATTAAGCTTGAGGAGGGACTAGTAACCGTCTTAAACTCGAGACGAAAAGATCCCAAGGACTATGCGGACATGTCTAAAATGCTCAACAAGTAAGTTCAATCAATCATTATCGCACCATATCGGCAACTTTGTTCATTTTCCTGATATAAAGTAATTGTTTTCTTTGTCTCGCAGGGTTTGGAAAGAATTCGCCAAAAAAGTTCCGGCAATGCTGCGGCAACTATGATGGATATACCCGAAAGTAAGTACTCCTAGCTAGCTAGTTCCGCGCATCTCCCGTTGACTCTAGCTATACTTTTATCAGTGCCTTTATAATGCTTCATTATCAGTTTGATTGACCTCTATTTCTTGTAAAGTGCTTGTGGCAGGAAGCCAGGAATAATTACTGTGGATACTACGTCTGTGAGTTCATCTACAACGCAACGGCCAAGAATAGACGGGGCTACTCTAAAAGACAATTTGAGGTGAGTAAGCAAAATTATTCACAATTTTATTTTATTACCATCATTTCTGTTGAGTTGAATTTATATATATATTGACCCCCTTCTTCAAATTAGATGTGGCAGATGCGGGATGAACTCCTACCACAAGATCGCATACGGGCAATTCAAGAGGAATTGTCGGGATTCTTTCTTGATCACGTCATCAATAAAGCCAGAGAATTCCATCTGAATATGATTTAAGATGTTAGGGAATTGTAGTAAGAGATCTGATATTGTATGTATGCAGCTAGTAGCGTCGGATAGATATACGAAAACTTGTTGTTCGACCTATCTCTCTAAGAAGGAGAGAGGTCGATCTTCTGTACTTAATGGTTTCCTTCATTTGCTTACTAACTACCGTGTCGAGTCCTCCGATCTATACGTATATATGTAGAACGTGGGGTCGACCAAGCATGGAGATAAGAGAGGACACTTCTCTCTATTAGCGGGCTATAACACAATATATGAAACCCTAAATTAACTCTACAAAACCCCGCAAACCCCCTCCCCCCTTTAAAAAAACAAAAACCCGAGCCATTGAACTGCTGACGCGTGGAAGCTTATTTGTCCCGGTTGGTGCTACCAACCGGGACAAAAGGCCCCCCTGCCTGGGCAAGCCGCAGTGGCCACGTGGAACACCATCTGTCCCGGTTGGTATAAGAACGGGGACTAATGGTCTAGGGCATTTGTATCGACCGTTTAGTCCCGGTTCCCCAACCGGGACTAATGGCCTTACGAACCGGGATAAATGGCCCTTTTTCTACTAGTGGCTGCATGGTGACGACCCTGATCGAGCACGATGACGGCAAGCTGCATGCCCGCGCACGCACGCACGTTAGCTGTAAACATGTACTCCCCCCGTCGGAAAATACATCTATTCCTCCGACGAGAGTGGGAGAGATCTTCGTTCACGCCCCTGTGTTCGAACTTAACGGGTTTTGGGAGCCCTATATCCGACAACCGGCACAACTAAAGAAGTCTTGAAGAACTCCTTTTCCAATGATATTACCACTACCAACCCGGAACTTCTTAATATGTAAAGTGGTAGCTTCATCCGGGGGGTCAACATAGACGTTTCCCTCGACATTACTACCCTTCTCAATAAAATCGCCCCCCATCTCAGACATAGGGTAAGCAAGCAAGCAACACACAAGCAAACAAGAAGCAAGCGAACGGTAAACACACGGCAGAAGAAGGGCAAATAAAACAGCAAGGGTGAAGTGGGGGAGAGGAAAACGAGAGGCAAAAATGTAATGCGAAGGATAAGGGTTTGTGATAGGTACTTGGTATATGACTTTTGCGTAAGCCTCCCTGGCAACGGCGCCAGAAATTCTTCTTGCTACTTCTCGAGCTTGCGTTGTATTCCCTCGAAGTGGAAAGGGAGATGCAACACAGTAGCGTAAGTATTTCCCTCAGTTTTTGAGAACCAAGGTATCAATCCAGTACGAGAGCACGCGCGAGTCCCTCGCACCTGCACAAACAAATAAGAACTTCGCAGCCAACGCGATAAGGGGTTGTCAATCCCTTTACGGTCACTTACGAGAGTGAGATCTGATAGAGATGATAGTTTATATTTTTGGTATCTTTGTTTATAAGAACAGAAAGTAAAAGCGGAAAAAGTAAAATAGATGTAGATTGATATGTTGAGAATAGACCCGGGGGCCATAGTGTTCTCTAGTGGCTTCTCTCATGATAGCGATATTATACGGCGGGTAAACAAATTACTGTCGAGCAATTGATAGAAAAGCGAATAATTATGAGACTATCTAGGCATGATCATTGTATATAGGCATCACGTCCGAGACAAGTAGACCGACTCATGTCTGCATCTACTACTATTACTCCACACATCGACCGCTATCCAGAATGCATCTAGTGTATTGAGTTCATAAGAACAGAGTAGCGCCTTAAGCAAGATGACATGATGTAGAGGGATAAACTCAAGCAATATGATATAAACCCCATCTTTTTATCCTCGATGGCAATAATACAATACGTGCCTTGCTGCCCCTACTGTCACTGGGAAAGGACACCGCAAGATTGAACCCAAAGCCAAGCACTTCTCCCATTGCAAGAACTATAGATCTAGTAGGCCAAACCAAACCAATAATTTGAAGAGACTTGCAAGGATATTATGAGCACACATAAAGAGTTCAGAAAAGAACCAAATATTTCTCATAGATAATCTTGATCATAAACTCACAATTCATCGAATCTCGACAAACACACCGCAAAAAGAGATTACATCGAATAGATCTCCTCGAAGACCGAGGAGAACTTTGTATTGAGATCTAGAGAGAGAGAGAAGAAGCCATCTAGATACTAGCTATGGACCCGAAGGTCTGTGGTAAACTACTCACAACTCATGGTGTCGCGATGATGATGATGTAGAAGCACTCCGTGGTAGATCCCCCCTCCGGCGGAGCTCCGGAACAGGCCCCAAGATGGGATCTCACGGGAACAGAAGGTTACGGCGGTGGAACTAGGGTTTTCTCTGTTGTTCTTATGGTTTCGGGGTACGTAGGCTTATATAGGAGGAAGGAGGACATCGGGGGCCCCACGAGGGGTCCACGAGGCAGGGGGCGCACCCTAGGGGGGCGCGCCCCCACCCTCGTGGGCACCTCGTGGCCCCTACTCCGTGGTTCTGAAGTCTCCCGTGCGCGATTTTCTCCAAAAATATCCCTCCCGAAGGTTTCATTCCGTTTGGACTCCGTTTGATATTCCTTTTCTGTAAAACCCTGAAACAGGCAAAAAACAGCAATCTAGACTGGGCCTTTGGGTTAGTAGGTTAGTCCCAAAAATAATATAAAAGTGTATGACAAAGCCCATTCTACATCCAAAACATCATAAATAATAGCATGGAACAATAAAAAATTATAGATACGTTGGAGACGTATCAGCTGCCTCTCTCTTTTCCCTCAAGGCCCACTATTGCCCATACTCCCCCGGGGGGTTCCAGTAACCCCTCCGGCACTCCGGTTTTATCCGATAACACCTGGAACACATCCGACATCCGAATATAGTCATCCAATATATCAATATTTATGTCTCGAACATCCCGAGACTCCTCGTCATGTCCGTGATCACATCTGGGACTCCAAACTACCTTTGGTACATCAAAACTTATAATACCGATCGTTATCGAACGTTGAGCGCACGGACCCTACGGGTTCGAGAACTATGTAGACATGACGAGACTCATCTCCGGTCAATAACCAATAGCGGAACCTGGATGCTCATATTGGCTCCTACATATTCTATGAAGATATTTATCGGTCAAACCGCATAACAACATACATGGTTCCCTTTGTCATCGGTATGTTACTTGTCCGAGATTCGATCGTCGGTATCACTATACCTAGTTACTCTCGTTACCCGCAAGTCTCTTTACTTGTTCTGTAATACATCATCTCGTGATTAACTCATTAGTCATTTGCTTGCAAGGCTTATTATGACGTGTATTACCGAGAGGGCCCAGAGATAACTCTCCGACACTCGGAGTGAGAAATCCTATTCTTGATCTATGCCAACACCACAAACACCTTAGGAGAGACCTGTAGAGCATCTTTATAATCACCTAGTTACGTTGTGACGTTTGATAGCACACAAGGTGTTCCTCCGGTATTCGGGAGTTGCACAATCTCATAGTCATAGGAACATGTATACGTTATGAACAAAGCAATAGCAAGTAAAACTAAACGATCAAGTTGCTAAGCTAACGGATGGGTCTTGTCCATCACATCATTCCCCTAATGATGTGATCCTGTTGATCAAATGATAACTCATGTCTATAGCTAGGAAACATAACCAGCTTTGATCAATGAGCTAGTCTAGTAGAGGCATACTAGGGACACTTTGTTTTCCTCTATGTATTCACACATGTACTAAGTTTCCGGTAATACAATTCTAGCGTGAATAATAAACATTTATCATGATATAAGGAAATACAAATAACAACTTTATTATTGCCTCTAGGGCATATTTCCTTCAACGACTCCAACATATCTATAATTTTGATTGTTCCATGCTATTATATTATCTGTTTTGGATGTTTTATATGCATTAATATGTTATTTTATATGTTTTTTGGGACTAACCTATTAACCCAGAGCCCAGAGCCTAGTGTCAGTTTCTATTTTTTCCTTGGTTTTGAGTTTCGCAGAAAAGGAATATCAAACGGAGTCCAAACTGAACGAAACTTTACGGCGATTTTTCTTGGACCAGTAGACACCCAGAGGACTTGGAGTACACGCTAGGGGAGCCTCGAGGCGGCCACAAGGGTGGGGGGCGTGCCCAGGGGGTAGGGCGCGCCCCCTACCTTGTGGGCTCCCCGAGACCCCCCTGACCTACTTCTTCCACCTATAAATTGCCAAATATTCCAGAAACATCAGAACATCCATCGAAACCACTTTTCTGCCGCCGTAACCTTCTGTTTCCACGAGATCCCATCTGGAGGCATTTACCGATACTTTGTCGGAGGGGGAATCGACCATGGAGGGCATCTACATCATCACCATTGCCCTTCCAATGAAGTGTGAGTAGTTCACCACAGACCTACGGGTCCATAGCTAGTAGCTAGATGGCTTCTTCTCTCTCTTTGATCCTCAATACCATGTTCTCCTCATTGTTCTTGGAGATCTGTCTGATGTAATATTCTTTTGCGGTGTGTTTGCTGAGATCCAATGAATTGTGGGTTTATGATCAGATTATCTATGAATATTATTTGAGTCTTTTCTGAATTCTTATATGCATGATTTGATATCTTAGTAATTCTCTTCGAATTATCGGTTTTGTTTGGCCAACTAGATTGGTATTTCTTGCAATGGGACAAGTGCTTTGCTTTGGGTTCAATCTTGCGGTGCTCAATCCTAGTGACAGAAAGGGACATGACACGTATTGTATTGTTGCCATCGAGGATAACAAGATGAGGTTTTCATGAGTTAATTCCGCTACATCATGTCATCTTGCTTAATGCGTTACTCTGTTCTTATGAACTTAATACTCTAGCATGTTTATTTTTTTGCAACAGTGCACTTACAAACTGGACCCACTTGTCAAAAATCATGTCAAACCACCCAAATGGTGGATTGGACCTAGCTGCAATGAATTATCCCAATACGTGGTGTTTTGTGCAACAAACCCGCATAGTAGGTGTTATGTGCAACACTAGCACCAAAAATAGGTGGTTTGTGCAATTTCCTCATTTCAAACATATCAACGCACGCAACCTGGTCTATAAAGAGGTCATGGCTCATGTCTCATCACATTTAGAAGAATAAAATCTTACCATATACTCCCTACAAATTATATTAATTTAAAGCCCTAAAAACATGTACCCCTCCATCCGAAAATACTCGTCAGAGGAATAGATACATCCATTTCTAGATTCATCATTAAAGGTGAACACAAATTTATTTCTCCCAAGTTACTTACATTCTATGCCATACAGGAGGCTCCAGATATCTCCCAATACTCGCTCATGAATGGGAGCCCTCGCTGGTCTTTCTGAGAAGATCTTTGCTAGTACCTGGGGGTTTGTTTGGCTTCTCCTGCCATCTCTTTTCCTCGAGATCTTGATTCCCTGCTGCTCCGCCTCTGAGAGATGAAGCTCCTTCAGCATTCCTTCCACTCAATCCATATGGTCGAGCAGGGAAGACACCGCTCCTCCGCCTTTATCCTTGGAGCAAAAGACCGCCCTGGGGTGATGGAGTACATGTGTTTCCCCTGCTACACTCAATAGTTTTGGTTTGGGAATTTGGTTGGGGATTCGGTTGGGTTAGCAGGCGACGGCAAGGTCGGGAATGGTGGTGGTGGCGCGTGGGGATTTAGATGGCTGGGTGCTCTCACTGGGCGTTGGGGTGGGAGAAAACGGGCAGGGTGGCTGGGCGTTCCCTGCTAGAAAGGTAGACCCAGTCATCGGCGGCAAGATTTTGGGATCGGATGCTTGGAATCTGGCGAGGATTGACGAATCCCGCCGAAGAATCGAGAGGACACTGGGTGGCCTATGCTTCGCCACTGAGGGGACTCACCGTCACACACGAGGCAGACCAAACGAACGGTTTTTGTTGTGGCCTTACTTAAAGACATGGAAAATTAAAATAAAAGCACATAGTTTGTGGAAGGTAGGATGCCTGTGTTATTGTACTTTGTTTTAAAGTGTTTGTTGGGGGCTTTGTATATTAAATTGAAAGCCCTAAAAACATGTACTTCCCCCGGTCGGAAAATACATCTATTCCTTCGACGAGTATTTCCGGATGGGGGGATTATAAATTTATAGATGTGGCGTTATATGTTTTTTGTATACAACATCAGCTTGTGGGACCATCCAAGTGTTATTAAATCAATAATATTTTTTCGTTACTAGCAATTTGTGTTTTTCTTCTTCTAGGAATTGTTATTAGCAATTTGTTTTTTTTAGGGGTTGTTGTTATTACTATAGCAATTTGTGGGTGACGGGAAACATCTCGAGACATCGTTTGGTTTTGTATAAAGGTGATGAGAAGAGAAAAAGGCCGGGCCCAGATAGGTGGTCGGCCCACTTGGTGGCTCGGTGCCTTAAGAGAAGAAGAAGGAGGCAAGCACCACCACCACCGCGTGTTGGAGAAAGACTAGTAAATGTGCACGTGCAATGCACGTTTTGTCAGAATTCAAAATTTAAATACTTTAAAGCTTAAATTTTCAATCCACATATATGTGCAATGATTTGGATTCTTTCCTTAAACTCCGTAAGTTTAAATTTTGATGAGATCTCAGACAATGTACCGAGATTAAATACATCACCGACACCTATCCCAGTTACCACTCGGATATAATAGCTATACAATTCAGAAGTCTCTTTTCAGGCATTACCGAATCAACATCCAAGTCATCCTACCATCTATTGGTCTCATGCACATAAATGAGTTATCAAAATTCCATATTTGAATGTAATCAACCATATCACAGCCCCTTCACAATTTCACCTAAAACAGTCTAAACCCCACAATGTAAGTGTGAGAAGAAACATCAACTGAACAATCTCTTATAGATTCTTCATTATGAGACGGCAAGGTCTCAAATGAATTCACAATTTCATATTTGTTCTTGAAGAAAAGGTAGGAAGCAACGAGAAAGTAGTGAGATAAAATATAACACCGAAAAATAAGTGCCAATAAGTGTGATGATGAAAGATCATAGTATTAGCTCATGTTTTTCCTTTTTCTACAATTACCAGTAAGCTTAAAGAAAATATGACTTAAAGTTCTGAGTACATTAGTCAGCAGGCCGTTACCGTTAGCTCATAACATGCTACTGAAGCTCAGGTCACAGCCATTACGATTGTAAAGATTACAGAGTAAAGCAACACCTACAACACATTCATTCAAATAATTTCATGTACAACTTGTCCCAGAAGCATGCACTGAGACCTTGAGGCTTCTTCAGTCAGGTTGCATTTCAGACGCAATCTCAATTTTGTTTGGTTTTCAGCTCAGGAACCAGTTGCAGCACCAGAACCGGGACGGCATGCGGTCAGTCTTCCGGATAAGCTCCACCTGTCGTGTCAACCGGAGTGCCCGCCAGTTCTGCCTCGCCTGCTTCCCCTCCACCTTGTGGCTCAATGTGAACAGTCTCTTGGTCATGTTGTTCTGCGCGCCCTCATTTGATCGTCCTGCACCTGAAATATATTTGCACAATTTCAAGCATCTGAGATTTGTTTCACAGTTTTGTTAAGAGTTCAGAATTTAGAGCAGAGCTGACTGAGGGATGGCGTGGCGGCACCGGCCAGAGTGCCGCTCCTCGACTACTCCTGGCTATCGATTGGCGTCATCTTTGTGCCTACGCCCCTCATTGACACCGATGACGGCGACTACGCAACCGCTGCCGCTGGAGCGCCTGCCTAGGTGCGGAGCGTCATGTTGATTCGGTAGAAGTTTTTGCTCTGCCAGAGATGGTGAACTTAGGAGGTTACATTCTATGCATCATTTAAGTTGATTTTAAATTTGCAGTGGCGTGTTTAATTCCTGTTGGCTAGAGTTCTGAAGATATTATTGTCGGCCATCAGAATTTTTCAAAAATAACACCGATAAGGTTTAGTACGGAGACTATTTTGAAGTTATTGACAGGAAAAAACAAACATGTGCCTTGTGCACTAAGTTCACGTTGTAGGACAATAAATTGCCTTTAATAATAAGTTCACTGAAACTTCAAAGAAATGCCATGGAACTATGGCAGTACTATGACATACTGAATGCGTACTGACAAATGAACTTTTACTATTTTCATCCTATCAAAAGTTCAAATAACCAGATCATGGCATGTAGGTCAGAGATAGACAAGAAATTCAAATGAGTAACAAACCAATAAATGATTCAAAAAATGTAGCAAGTGCCTCTCTAACAAGCGGTTCGCAGCTGGACCAAACCCATCCAACCGTGGCACCTCCATCATGTGGGCCAAAGGATGGATTTCGTACAATGACAAATAACTTCTATCTTCTCACAACTAAAAAACACATGCAAAATGATAATGAGAAGTACAAATGATATTCACCTTACTGTATATCATATTGAAGGATTTTACCGTTCCGATAAACTATTGCAATGTTCCCTCAACTTCAGCTCTGTCTCCGCATAGTCTTCGTTCGGATTATAGTAATACTGGGCAGCAGAGACTACCTTGTTAGTGCAAATAGTATACTGCAGTGCACTGTCAACAAACTAACTAATACAATATGCATAGGAATTTCAGATAGAAGTGTATAAATTGATTTTAAATATATGACCAAATCACAACTGTGTGAATACGGAAATAAGATCCAGTGTTGAATTTGTACCTTTGAGGTTAGCTCCTGAACCATCTGTTGCAGATATGACATATTTTTGGTATACTAAGAGAGCTTCAACTCTAGTTCTGCTATACCAGGCCTGCAAAATGATAATCAAACTGAGTGAAATGGTGTTTTTTCTTGAAATTGCTTGTCAACTGGGGGTCACAAGGCGGCAACATATATCATACCATTTCTAAATTATATGGTTGCTACAAATCTGCGCCTTCTAAATAATACACTTGACAAAAATATCGAATTGGGTGCACTTACAGGGGGTAAATTGATTGTATTTGGACACCTTGAGGAAAATATAATGAGAAAATAACTGAACATTAGATGAGAAATTTTAATTGCCAAATTTCTGAAAGAAAGGACACGAAGCAAGTATGCATGGCCCAGCAAAACTACCTAAATTAGCCTAACATGAGAGAACTGAAAATGCTCAATGTAAACTTGAACTGACATACATTTTAGTCGATGAAAGATGACATAGATTCATATAAGCGTCTAGTAAATGCACACAGAAAAGGGCATAATCTGAAACTAAAAGTAAAAAAATTACATGCAAATTGTACTTCCTGCATATAGGGGAAACAGTTCAAACAACACATTCGGCTGTCAGTGAAGAACTATGTAATAGGTAAGTATTTTCTACCAAAGTACTGATATATTGGTAAGGAAACAATAGTACAAATACAGGAACAACAAACTTCAATCCAACTTGTGAGAAACATGGGCTTGCATGAACCATCATTGAATCTTACCAAAGAAAAAATCAAGCCTGGTTCAAACGAAAGCACATGTCAGAACCTGCACATAGTGGCATTGAGAGAGATAGAGGGGAAGCAAGAAGGATTGGTAGAGAGAGAGGAAAGAACGATATGGAGAATCTCATCTTGTTGTCATCCGCCACGCTCGACGTTGCTTATGCCAGTGGTCCTGACCACTGCTCCCGCCGCCCGTCAACGTTCGAGGTGATGGAAACCTGGGCTTCCAAATGCTAAATGAGGATTGCTCCTTCACATATATTACAGTCAGCAGAAAAAGTTGAAAAAACATATACCGAATGATCCATGAGATTCTCCAAGTAAATATGCTACTCCTTAGGGCGGCTGTAGGCTGGACGCGAGGCAGCTGGGCCGAGGCGAAGGCTGATGGCCCATGGGATGACGCGGACGTGGGTCGCAGGCCCGACCTCGCTCGACCTCGTGCGCGTGGAGGCGGCTGGACATCGCCCGGGACGGCGGTGCTCGGGATCTTGGCTGGTGACGAAGACCAGGACGGAACAGGACGCTGATGGAGCAACGGGAAGCTGGGACGACGGATACGACGCGAGCTCCTCGGATCCGTTTGTTCCCTGCCGGATCTGGTGGCAACGATGGCGGTGTAGAGCATCGGGGCGCCGTGGCCTGGAAGACCTGCGCTCGATGTACCAGACCGCCGCTGCCAGGCTCACCGACCTCGGCCTCGCCAGCGCCTCCAATGGCTTCCACGCCGCCGCATCCCCTGCCTCCGGTGGCCATGGCGTCCTGTAGTTTGGGAACAGAGAGAGATTAGTGAGGAGAAGGGGAGAAAGCGAAGGAGGGCGTTGGGCGCGGTTGACCGGCTAAGGAGTTCGGCGGCGGCTTGCAGGAGCGCGGGCGACGACCGGAGGCAGGGTCGACTCGGGGTAGATCGGGGGGAAGTGCATAGAAGGAGAAGGGAGGAGCGGCGGCGCTGTTTTTCTCGACCTGGGGAGAGAAAGAAGGATAGGGAAGGCACGATTCAGTTGGAATCGGCCCGAAACTTAGGGAGCTGCGAGCGGAATCGACGACATACTTGTTTCCCTTGTGCGGGCGTGCGAAGGCCAGAGTTTTCGTCCGGTTCTCTTGTTTAATAGTAGTGTAGACTTGTGCGGGCGTGCGAAGGCCAGAGTTTTCGTCCGCCCTGGACATGTTCTCTTGTTTAATAGTAGTGTAGAAGAAAGAGAGATCGGAAACCCTAGCCGCCGTGATCTTGCTCGTCCAGATCTGCTTGTTTGGTGGAGGTATGGCGATGGCGCTGCGCACCATGGCCGCGAAGCTGAAGCAGAAGATCCCCGGGGCTGTCCAGCGCGTTTTCGCCTCTTCTCGTGCTCCGGTTCGTTCCCCATCTCGATCTTGTGCCCCCGTCCCAGTCTTTGATTGATGCAACCGGTTGATTTTGACATGCCGCGTTGCGCGATTAGTCGGATGTATTCTTCTCCCTCTGCTCCGACGGGGAGTTTGTTGCATCTTCTTGTGGTGATGGAAGAGGGGATTGGCCCTTGTTGGGTTAAATAATAATTTTGATATTAGCAATGGGAATCAACGTGTGCAATCCATCATCTTTCTGTCTCTAACTAGTACAGACACCAGCCGGATGGATGGCTTTGAGTATCCTCATGTTCGATTGAATTAGCAATATAGTGCCAATTTGCTGGAATTTCTCCATGTTCTTCCACATAGATAGTTACTGCCAAGGTTGGTCAAACCTTTTGTAATCAAAATATACGACTTTTTCTTAGGCTAGCTACTTTATAGCCTAAAAAACGTCTTAGATTTTTGGTGCAGTGGTAGTATTTCTATTTATTAGTAGCTCCAGGTTTTGAACTGAAAAATACCAAATTTCGTCCAAGCAGGACCAAGTATCATCATGTGCCATCCAGAATCCCTCTAGGCCACAGGCAGATGCAATATACCTGTGTTTTTTACTTTTTAGATGAAAGTGTCGCGACCCCCTTGGTTGGTCGTGGAGGTATGGCTATGGCGCTGCGCACCATGGCCGCGAACCTGAAGCAGAATGTCCCCACCGCTGTCCAGCGGGTTTTCGCCTCTCGTCGTGCTCCGGTCCGTTCCCCGTCTCGATCTTCCACCGCATGCTTTAGCCTTTGATTGATGCAAATCGATTGATATTCCATCCTGCATCCCGACGGGAGGTTGTTGTAGCGAGTGAGGTGGGGATGTGTATGGATAAGTTTCGTGTGCAATCCATGATCTTTCTGTTACCCTAGACAGCAGCCGGATGGCTTTGATTCTCCTATTATTCTTATCAATATAATCGTTCTTTAATAAAATTAGCAGTGTAGTTTCAATTGCTGGAATCTCTTGAATGCTATTTTAGAGTCTTGATTTTCAGATTTGGGATACATAGATAGATAGATAGTCACTGCCAAAGTCTGTTGAACCTTCTATATTGAGCTTCAGGTTTTCAACTGAAAATAACAGACTTTACCAATGAACACGACTCATCTAAACAGGATGAAGTATTTGTTTTTGGGAAATCATCATGTGCCATCCAGAATCTCTCTGTTACCAGAGACAACGGGCAGACGTAATATATGTTTTTAGATTAAATTATCAATGGCATTTTACTTTCAGCGTACACTAGCTGTCATCCCATTTTTAACGGTTCAAACTGAACTGCATGTAGGCACCGGCTGATGCTGACCTCGACCGCTTCGGCCCGGAGTTTCGGTAGGGCACTAAACATGCAAGATCGCCGTCTGATTGATTCATTCATTGCGCGGTACATCCTAACATGCATTCTCTTTCCTCTTTCGAAGCCGGCTACTGGAGAAGATTGTGGAGAAAGACAGGAAGAGACGCAGGGACGATGCCTTGGCCGTTGGTGCTGCCTGCGGTCTTGGAGCAGTCACCATGGTGTTCGGGCTTCGTCACCTCGCTTGAAGGGACGAGTGAAGGGATCAATGACTCCAATTTCTACTATCTACTATATGATGCATGTTTATAACTAGCTAGTGTACTATGTAATTCCTGGTTTGTCTTACTCTTACATAAGACCACTACTGTATGTATGTCTGATGGGGTATGCAAGTTCTGTGGGATCTAATTTCCATGGTTGCATGAGGGGTATAAATCTGTTGTTATGAGGAGGCTATATACAAAACCATATTATAAATCTGTTCTGCTGTGGCATTTTCACGACCCTTGGATCAATATGTATTGTCCTGTTTTTTCTGTCTTGTTGCTTCAGATGTGAAGTGTTGCCGAGGGTACTTGTTAACTCTGCTTGACTTTTGTGTCAATGCACAGACTGCATGCTAGCCGTGGATGGGGGTTTGTTGTTCGTGATGCGACTGGTGCAGTCAGAGGATCAGGAGCTGGATGTCTGACGCATTTGTAAGTGCTGTACAGGGCTACAGGCCGAGGCTGAGGCCTGTGTCCAAGGCTCCAAGCAGCCAATGCGGCTGCTGAATGGCGCATGACAAATATTCAGGCGGAAACCAACTGCTAAACTCTCCTACGTCTATGTGCACTCCAAAGTTTGAGACCTGCGGCAATTACCCCGTTTAAACGTTAGGTCGATGGTTTATGGATTGTAATAAAGTAGCTTATGCCATGGCTCCTCGTGGAGCCTAGCTCTTTGGAACTCCGACTCCGACAGTTGTGGTCTAATCGTTCCTTCCTAATGCCATGTCGCAGATGGTTCCCACGCGTGTAGAGCGACGGTTCCCAGAGGCGAAAAACAAGCGACGCGAGAGGGGTGGTTCCGGCGGGCCGTCGCCGGTGATCTCCCTCGCCTCCGGCGGCCTCTTGGCGCCGGGAGGAGGGGGAAACCGTCATCGACTGTGCGACTGTTGCAGATAGGGCTGTTAGGGTAGTTTCTCCAAGCATTGGTGCTCGAGCGGAGACAACGCCGATGAGGTGGAATAAAATCCTTCAGCCTACTCTCCGTTGTAGTGGCGCTTGCTCAGGGAACGCTGCGGGGCTAGGTAGGTGGGGTTTCACCGGGCCGGCGGTGCCAATTGCGTGGTAGTGGTGTACAAGAGTCTGCGACATCTGGATCGATGATTACAGATCTGCTCGTTGCAGGCGATCAGTGACAGTGGTGGGCGTGGTGGTTGGTGATATGCTGCTCCTCGTCGGCGAAGGTCGCTGGCTGTGGCGGATCCAAGGTGAGGGGAGCACGGGGAATGTCCCTGGCCGATGCGCCAGAACCCGACACTGGTTTCCGTCCACTGGGATGAGACCTATATGCAGGTATCTCACAAAGCCTTTGTGCTGATGGTGCTCCTGCCCTTGCTTCTTGGCCGGCGACTCTCCTCTGCTCCCGCGACGGCAGAGATTACGACAGTTCGTTGAAGGTTGAAGATGAACATGGACCCAAGGACTTCTATGCGATTTTGGTGTTTGTTTGGGTGCTCTCTGTGATATGGTGGGACAGCGGTACCGGTTGTACCTGTGATGTATGTTTGCGTCTTTGTACTTATATTTATACGGATCTTGCTTGTAGTTGAATGAAATACGAGTGCTTTTTCGAAAAAGACAGTTGTGGTTGGAGTCCGTACCAGTTGATGTAAATGTCTTGGTGGCCAGTGATTTAGCTGAGCCAGTAGCATAATGGAATCAGGTGTTCCATTTCAAAAAACAAAAAAAGGAAAAAAATCCTTAATCCTAGTCGTCCGATTTAAGGAAGGATCAACGACCTCCGCACATACGGAGGAAATAGGCTCGCGGATGCGGGATCCCACCAAAAATAATTCCAAGACAGCCTAATTTGGCGGATCTGCTCCGGCCGGGGATAAGAGATGGATCGCGTAAACCAGCCCACATAATTTTTTTGGTTTCTGGTAGTGGTTATTTCAGCGGATGGTCCGGTTTGCGGGATCGAGATACTCCAAGGAAGGATCAACGGCCTCAGAACCTCTGCCGGGTGTCTCGTCACCGGAGTTGGCTGAAGCGCTGGTGCTTCGCCGTGCTGCTGTTTTCGTTCGTCAGGAGAACTACATGCATGTGATCCTCCGGTCTGACTGCCTCTCGGTGATCCACAGGCTGCTTTCTTCGACCCAAGACCGATCTGTGGTGGGCTCGATAATCTCTGACATCAGGGCGGCCTGTAGTGCTCTGTCGTCTGTTTCTTTCAAGCATGTTCGTCGGCACTGTAATGTCTTACCTCATGTTTTAGCTAGGACTAGTTTGAACTCTGTGAGTCTTTGTTTTTATTACTCTGCTCCGGATTGTATCCGGGAGACTCTCTGTAATGTGTTTACATGGTTAATAAAGGCCGATGTTCTCTCTTAAAAAAAAAGGAAGGATCAACGGCCTCTGCTTCCACTAGTAGAAAACAGGGCATTGGTCCAGCCCATTAGCCCCGGTTCAATCTAGAACCGGGACCAATGGGGGTACTGGACCCGGTTCGTTAGCCCAGGGGGCCGGCCGGGCCACGTGGGCCATTGGTCCCGGTTCGTCTGGACCTATTGGTCCCGGTTGGAGCTAAAAACCGGGACCAATGGCTCTTGCTCCTGGCCCACCACTATTAGTCCCGGTTTGTTTTATGAACCGGGACCAAAGGCACACCTTTAGCCCCGGTTTGTAGCACCAACCGGGACCAGTGAGTTGCCTATATAAACCCCCTCACTCAAGAGCAGAGCTCACTGCTCTGTTTTTTTTTCTGGCCGAGGGGGAGAG
Source organism: Secale cereale (assembly GCA_902687465.1). Lineage (NCBI taxonomy): Eukaryota > Viridiplantae > Streptophyta > Magnoliopsida > Poales > Poaceae > Secale > Secale cereale. The sequence continues at coordinate 37,447,002 of LR738711.1, forward strand.
GGGTTAGTGGTGCTCTAGCTCACCTCCTATGCACACAACATGTTCGGTGGAATGCCCGAGCCACACTAGTTAAGCTTTTCTGCTCTCGAAGCTCTATTTTCTCCGAGATTTGTCTAGGTTTAGCGGTCCGTCACGTCCCGCCCCCGTCTTCGCCGCCGTCGATCGCCCCCGCCGATCTCGTCACCGGCACCACCGTGGTGAGCCTCTTGTTATGTCCATGCTTTTCTTACTTTTATTATTGCTTTAGATAGATATTTGTCTAATTTTCTTACGTTTATTATTGCTTGTTATTATATAGTGCGATGGTTTTGATATCCGCCCACGTGGGCCCTCGTCCGGTCTACGATTCGGATGTGGTATATTATCTATAATTTATAACTATTTGTTTTAGTGCTTATGATAGTTATGCCGACCAACCTGACATGCATAGATGTTTTATTATGTCTAGGAGGTAGTTGAACCGGAAATTCCAACCGACCCTCTTGTGGAGAGGTTAAATTTAGTTGAAGAGGAAAACATTTCGTTAAAGAAAAAATTGGAAAAAATGGAGGAGGAGAAGATGGAATTGGAGTTGCATGTTGCGGAAGTTATCGATGATCACAAGATCAAGATGGATGCAATGCGGTTGAAGATTAAAAAGATTAGAAAATATGCCATTCATACCGAGGCTTGGTATCATTATGCCGTTGGATCAATTGTTACCTTGGTTGCGATTATGATAGCATTTGTTTTCGCGTTGAAATGTTTTACATAGTTTCGATGTGTATGGAGAGCTATATGTTGTTAGATGAGAACTATATATGTATGTACTTTGGTTTTAATGTGATGATGAACTTTTATCCATTTGGTCACTTAATTATCTATTTATGATGTTCTGTAATGGTTTTTGACACACTTAATTATATATAAATGCACGCAGATGAACCGGCAATGGATGTACGGTGACAGACACACCTCCGAGTACATTAAGGGCGTGCATGAGTTTCTAAATGCGGCTGAGGCAAACAAGCAGAATGGTTTTATGTGTTGTCCATGCACTAAATGTGTGAATACGATGTCTTCCTCTAACCGGAAAATCCTTCACTCCCACCTGCTTTACAAGGGTTTCATGCCACACTATAATGTTTGGACGAGGCACGGAGAAATAGGGGTTATGATGGAAGACGGCGAAAAAGAAGAGTACGATGACAACTATGTGCCCCCTGAATACGGTGATGCTGCAATGGGGGGAGCTGGTGAAGATCAAGAGGAACCAGACGATGTGCCCAATGATGCTGCAACGGGTGAAGCTGCTGAAGATCAAGAGGAACCAAATGATGATCTTCGCCGGGTCATTGTCGATGCAAGGACACAATGCGAAAGTCAAAAGGAGAAGCTGAAGTTCGATCGCATGTTAGAGGATCACAAAAAAGGGTTGTACCCCAATTGCGAAGATGGCAACACAAAGCTCGGTACCGTACTGGAATTGCTGCAGTGGAAGGCAGAGAATGCTGTGGCTGACAAAGGATTTGAGAAGCTACTGAAAATATTGAAGAAGAAGCTTCCGAAGGATAACGAATTGCCCGACAGTACATACGCAGCAAAGAAGGTTGTATGCCCTCTAGGATTGGAGGTGCAGAAGATACATGCATGCCCTAATGACTGCATCCTCTACCGCGGTGCATACAACGATCTGAACGCATGCCCGGTATGCGGTGCGTTGCGGTATAAGATCAGACGAGATGACCCTGGTGATGTTGATGGCGAGCCCGCCAGGAAGAGGGTTCCTGCGAAGGTGATGTGGTATGCTCCTATAATACCACGGTTGAAACGTTTGTTTAGAAACAGAGAGCATGCCAAGTTGATGCGATGGCACAGTGAGGACCGTAAGAAAGACGGGAAGTTGAGAGCACCCGCTGACGGGTCGCAATGGAGAAAAATCGAGAGAAAGTACTGGGAGGAGTTTGCAAAGGACGCAAGGAACGTATGGTTTGCTCTAAGCGCGGATGGCATTAATCCTTTCGGGGAGCAGAGCAGCGATCACAGCACCTGGCCCGTGACTCTATGTATGTATAACCTTCCTCCTTGGATGTGCATGAAGCGGAAGTTCATTATGATGCCAGTTCTCATCCAAGGCCCTAAGCAACCCGGCAACGACATTGATGTGTACCTAAGGCCATTAGTTGAAGAACTTTTACAGCTGTGGAATGGAAACGGTGTACGTGCGTGGGATGAGCACAAACAGGAGGAATTTGACCTAAAGGCGTTGCTGTTCGTGACCATCAACGATTGGCCCGCTCTCAGTAACCTTTCAGGACAGACAAACAAAGGATACCACGCATGCACGCACTGTTTAGATGACACTGAAAGTATATACCTGGACAAGTGCAGGAAGAATGTGTACCTGGGCCATCGTCGATTTCTTCCGACCAACCATCAATGTCGAAAGAAAGGCAAGCATTTCAAAGGCGAGGCGGATCACCGGAAGAAGCCCGCCATGCGTACCGGTGATCACGTACTTGCTATGGTCAATGATTTACACGTAATCTTCGGAAAGGGCCCCGGCGCACTAGCTGTTCCGAATGACGATGAGGGACACGCACCCATGTGGAAGAAGAAATCTATATTTTGGGACCTACCCTACTGGAAAGACCTAGAGGTCCGCTCTTCAATCGACGTGATGCACGTGACGAAGAACCTTTGCGTGAACCTGCTAGGCTTCTTGGGCGTGTATGGAAAGACAAAAGATACAGCTGAGGCACGGGAGGACCTGCAACGTTTGCACGAAAAAGACGGCATCCCTCCGAAGCAGTATGAAGGTCCTGCCAGCTATGCTCTTACGAAAGAAGAGAAAGAAATCTTCTTTGAATGCCTTCTCAGTATGAAGGTCCCGACTGGCTTCTCGTCGCATATAAAGGGAATAATAAATATGGCAGAGAAAAAGTTCCAGAACCTAAAGTCTCATGACTGCCATGTGATTATGACGCAACTGCTTCCGGTTGCATTGAGGGGGCTTCTACCGGAAAACGTCCGATTAGCCATTGTGAAACTATGTGCATTCCTCAATGCAATCTCTCAGAAGGTGATCGATCCAGAAATCGTACCAAGGCTAAGGAGTGATGTGGCGCAATGTCTTGTCAGTTTCGAGCTTGTGTTCCCACCATCCTTCTTCAATATCATGACACACGTCCTAGTTCATCTAGTCGACGAGATTGTCATTCTGGGGCCCGTATTTCTACACAATATGTTCCCCTTTGAGAGGTTCATGGGAGTCCTAAAGAAATATGTCCGTAACCGCGCCAGACCAGAAGGAAGCATCTCCATGGGCCATCAAACAGAGGATGTCATCGGGTTTTGTGTTGACTTCATTCCTGGCCTTAATAAGATAGTTCTCCCTAAATCGCGGTACGAGGGCAGACTGACTGGAAAAGGCACGCTTGGAAGGGACTCAATAATATGCAGGGACGGTTATTCTTGGTCTCAAGCACACTACACAGTTCTACAGAACTCTACATTGGTGACCCCGTATGTCGATGAACACAAGAACAGTCTGCGCTCCAAACACCCGGAGCAGTGCGACGACTGGATTACACGTGAACACATCAGGACTTTCAGCAGTTGGTTGGAAACACGTCTCAGAGGTGACAACACTGTTTGTGATGAGTTGTACTTGTTGTCCAGGGGACCATCTTCGACTGTATTGATTTACAAAGGATACGAGATAAATGGAAATACATTTTACACGATTGTCCAAGATCAAAAGAGCACCAACTAAAACAGCGGTGTCCGCTTTGATGCAACAACCGAGAGGGGAAAGGACACATATTATGGTTACATAGTGGACATATGGGAACTTGACTACGGACATGATTTTAAGGTCCCTTTGTTTAAGTGTAAATGGGTCAATCTGTCAGGAGGCGGGGTATAGGTAGACCCACAGTACGGAATGACAACAGTGGATCTGAAAAATCTTGGATACAATGACGAACCGTTCGTCCTAGCCAAAGATGTGGCACAGGTTATCTATGTGAAGGACATGTCTACCAGACCGAGAAAAAGAAAAGATAAGGAAGCGAATACATCATACGATGAGCCAAAGCGCCACATAGTTCTTTCAGGAAAAAGGGACATCCTGGGAGTGGAGGGCAAGACAGACATGTCTGAAGATTATGAAAAGTTTCATGAAATTCCTCCCTTCAAAGTCAAGGCTGACCCAAGCATCCTGATAAACGATGAAGATTATCCATGGTTACGGCGCAATAAGCAAATGACACAAGCGAAGAAAAAGTGAAGAGTTATTTCCGCAACTATTATGATGATACCATGCCAACTTTGTAACAAACGAGTATGATACCAATGTCCGTTTGTACTATTCAAATTTCAATACTACTTGCACTAACAAAACAAAACAAAACAAAACAAACTTGAAAAATAAATAGCAACAATAAGTATTTTGTTGTAAGTATAAACAAAATAAAATAAATAAAGCAACATAGAAAATAAATAAAGAAAGTAAAATAAATAAAGCAACTCTAAATACAGCAAAAAACAACTTAGAAATAAACAAAGAAAATAAAATAAATAAAGCAACTCTAAATACAGCAAAAAACAACTTAGAAATAAATAGCAACAATAAGTATTTTGTTGTAATTAAGTATAAACAAAATAAAATAAATAAAGCAACAAAGAAAATAAATAAAGGAAGTAAAATAAATAAAGCAACTCTAAATACAGCAAAAAACAACTTAGAAATAAACAAAGAAAATAAAATAAATAAAGCAACTCTAAATACAGCAAAAAACAACTTAGAAATAAATAAAGCAAAAAAGGAAAAAAAAAATGGGCGCTGCCCAGTGAGCCTGCAAGGCCTATAGCACAGGATCCACCTGTAATATAAGGCCCAGCAAGCTCACAGGGCAGCGCGCAGAGTTAGGCCCAGAAGCCTGCATTTGAGAGGAGCTCGAGATGGAGGGAGCAGCAGCCCTTATAAACCACTCTCGAGCTCCCTCAGCTAGCGAGGTGGGACTAAACATCCCACCGCACCCGCGCCAGCACAGGGCCTTTGGTCCCGGTTGGTGGCACCAACCGGGACTAAAGGGTGGCATTAGTCCCGGTTAGTGGCTGAAACCGGGACTAATGCACCCTTTTAGCCCCGGTTGCTGCCACCAACCGGGACTAAAGGCCCCACCTTCCCGCCCTTTGGGCTGCTGAAAAGGGACCTTTAGTCCCGGTTGGTGGCAGCAACCGGGACTAAAGGGGGGCATTAGTCCCGGTTTCAGCCACCAACCGGGACTAATGCCCCTCCTATATAACCAGGACTTGCGAAATTTTCGTCAGTTTCCTTCTTCTCCCCGCCCCGACGCCTCCCTCGATCTGCTCCGTCCCCGTCGCCGTCGCCGTCGCCCCCGTCGCCCCCGTCGCCCCGTCGCCGTCGCCCCCGACGCCGCCTCGTCGCTCCGCCCCGCGCCGTCGCCGCGCCCCGCGCCGTCGCCCCGCCCCGCGCCGTCGCCGCGCCCCGGCCGGCCCGTCGCCCCGCGCCGCCGCGCGCCCCGCCCCGCCGCCGTCGCGCCGCCACGCCCCGACGCCGCCTCGTCGCCGCCCCGCCCCGCCGCCGTCGCGCCGCCCAGCCCTGCCGATGTGAGGGCCGGCTCCCTTTTTTTTTATATGTTTAATATTGCTGTATATATATATATATATATAGTTGCTGTGTATATATATGTATATATGTGTATATTTTTTTTATGTTTATATAAATTGCAGTATATATAGTTGCTGTATATATAGTTGCTGTATTTATATGTATGTGTATATCTTTTTTTTTCTTAGGAATTTGCTAAATATATATGTTAAATATATATTTATGTGTATATAAATATATTTTTTCTTAGGAAGTTGCTGTATATATGTGATGTGTGTATATGTGATGTATATATATGTGTATGTGGCTATATAGTTTTTTGTTTATATATGCTAAACATATATAGAAAGTTTTATATATATATGCAAAAGTTACAAATTTAGAAAAAGAAGGATAGGAAAGAAGAAAATAAGAAAGAGGAAAGAAAGAAGAAGAGGAGAGGAAGAAGAGGAGAAATAAATAAGAAGAAGAAAAAAAAGAAAAAGAAGGATAGGAAAGAAGAAAATAAGAAAGAGGAAAGAAAGAAGAAGAAGGAGAGGAAGAAAGAGGAGAAATAAATAAGAAGAAGAAAAAAAGAAAAAAAGAGGAGAAGAAGAAAGGAATAGAGGAGAAGAAGAGAATTTTCTCTTCTTCTCCTCTATTCCTTTCTTCTTCTCCTTTTTTTTTCTTTTTTTTTCTTCGATCTTCTCCTCTAGCGGTTCTTTTTTTCTTCTTCTTCCTCTTTTTTTATCGGATATGTATACACCCTCTCCCCGATAACTTCGACATTAGGGGGGGCCGGGGTCGAGGGTCGTCGAGGGACCGAGGCCGAAGGTCGAGGGATCGATCAATATTATCCACCATGCATATATATCAGCAACTTCATTTCTGATATCAACTAATTGTTTCCTTTGTCTGGCAGGGCTTGGAAAACATTCAGCAAAAAAGCTCCGGGACTGCCGAAGAAGCTACAATTTAGATACCCGAAAGTAAGTACTATATAGTAGCATGTTCCGCGCGCACATCTCCTATATCTTGATTCAAGCGCTAGCTAGTTTCATCAATACCAATTTGGCATTCTTGCTTATCAGTTTGATTGAGCTCTATTTCTTGTAAAGTGGTTGTGGCAGGAACCCGGGAATGATTATTGTGGATACTACATTTGCGAGTCCATCCGCCACACGACCTGTGAGCGGGGCTACACTGATGAACAATTTAAAGTGCGTAAGCAATCAATAATATTCACAAATTTATAGCATCATTTCATGTATTGACCCCCTACTTCAAATTAGATGTTTCGGATGCGGGATGAACTCCTAACACCAGATCGTCTGCGAGCAATTCAAGAGGAATTGACGGCATTCTTCCTTGAACACGTGATCGCTGAAGACGGAGAATACTATGTGGACCCTGCATCCATGTGTTAGGAGATTATTTTTGTAAGAGATAATTATTGTATATATGTGCCCGGTAGTGTCGGATCGATAGATATACGAGAACTTGTTGTTCGACCAATCTCTCGGAGAAGGAGAGGTGGTCGATATTATTACTTCTCTCTGTATGCATATATATATATGTTGATTATATATACGAGATCTTCTGTTCCTTCGTTTGCTTAGTATAGCTAGCAGCTAGCTAGCTAGCTAGCGTGACTCTAGTCCATATATATACGTATGTGTAGTATGTAGCGTCGACCAAAAGCACGGACATAAGAGAGAAGTACTTCTCTCTATTAATTAGCTAGCTAACACAATATATCAAACACCTAAATTAACCCCCAAAACCTAAAACCCCCCCTCCCCTTTCAAAAAAAAAACAAAAACCACAGCTACAGAAATGCTGACACGTGCATGCCTTTTGGTCCCGGTTGGTACCACCAACCGGGACTAAAGCCCCTCCTGCCTGGACTCGGTGCACAGGCCACGTGGACACCCTTTTGCCCCGGTTCTGGATTGAACCGGGACTAAAGGGTCAGAGCATTAGTACCGACCCTGTTGCCCCGGTTCCAGAACCGGGGCTAAAAGGCCAAATGAACCGGGGCTAAATCCCCTTTATCTACTAGTGCATCTTCTTTGCAGCATTTATCCGGTTTGTCTCCGACATCTTCTGACTCTTTTCCGACTTCTTATGGGCCACAAATGCGGGCCAGTCATCTTTGATCTTCTCATATATGCCCACGAATTCTGGAGTCGTTTTCTCTCTGACAAACGTATTCAGTTTTTTCTTCCATGCCCTGAATTGGTCTGCCATCTTCGAAAGTGCATAAGACTTGATTAAGTCCTCTTTAACTGGCTTCGCCGGATCAACCTCTCGCGGTAGGACGAAGTTTGACTTCAGCTCAGTCCAAAGATCTTCTTTCTGCATATCTGTGACATAAGTCACCTGAGCGTCGTTTGCAGCCGGCTTTAACCATTGATGGATGCTGATCGGGATCTTGTCCCTAACCAGAACCCCGCACTGATTAACAAATGCGTTCTTTGTGCGGATGGGTGCAATCGGCTCGCCGGAGCGCGAGATTTCTGAGATCTCAAACTTTTCATCCGGCCTCAACTTTTTCTTCGCTCCTCGTCTCTTTACCGAAGATTTGCTAGATCCGGAGGGCTAGAAAAGGAACAAAGACGAGAGTTAATGAATGAATCAATTAACTAGTCAGCACATGCTTAACTAACATATATACCTCCTGGCCGGACTCGGTTCGGTCACCGGAGCCAGCATCACGGTCTCCTTCTTGCACCGGCATTGGGTCACCGGAGCCGTCCTCACGGTCTACTTCTTCCATGTGCATTGGGTCACCGAATTCATCAATATCATAGCCTAGATCTTCCAGCCGCAGCTCTTGTTCGACCTGCTCATCGGTGTCGTTGAGATACGACCTGACGGCATTTTGTCCGTCTGCGATTATGTCCATCAACATCGCTTCTTGTGCTAGGTCTCGGGTGTTGTCGTCCATTGTTTCTACAAATATTTACAACATGCCAATTATTATTCAAACATGACAGATGGATATATTAATGGCAAACGTAGAACTAGCTTCAACCCTCGACTGCTCGGCGATCCACAAACCCTAGACCCCCTCATGTCACATTTTGTCTAGCTAGTGTCAAAGGATTCAACAAAACCAATACTTCATCATTAGGCAAAATTAACAGTAGAATGATGGTACGAAGCTCTCCAAAGTTGTTTTGGAACGGAGTCCCAGATAAGATAATCCGTAACAAAAGACGGATTAACCTATCAGGAACTCCGTTCCAAAACATCTTTGCATAACTTTGTACCAACATGCCCCGGTTACTTCTGGCAAATGATGAAGTCATGGAATTTTTCAATACTTTGACACTAGCTAGGCAACCTCTCTCGACCCCTCGACCCCCGACTGCTCGGCGATCCACAAACCCTAGACCCCCTCATGTCACATTTTGTCTAGCTATAGTGTCAAAGGATTCAACAAAACCAATACTTCATCATTAGGCGAAAGTAACAGTAGCATGATGGTACGAAGCTCTCCAAAGTTATTTTGGAACGGAGTCCCCGATAGGATAATTCGTAACAAAAGACGGATTATTCTATCAGGAACTCCGTTTCAAAATATCTTTGCATAACTTTGTACCAAAATGCCCCGGTTACTTCTGGCTAATGATGAAGTCATGGAATTCTTCAATACTTTGACACTAGCTAGGCAACCTCTCTCGACCCCTCGACCCCCGACTGCTCGGCGATCCACAACCCATATTGAAGAAGGATGGTGGGAACACAAGCTCGAAACTGACAAGACATTGCGTCACATCACTCCTTAGCCTTGGTACGATTTCTGGATCGATCACCTTCTGAGAGATTGCATTGAGGAATGCACATAGTTTCACAATGGCTAATCGGACGTTTTCCGGTAGAAGCCCCCTCAATGCAACCGGAAGCAGTTGCGTCATAATCACATGGCAGTCATGAGACTTTAGGTTCTGGAACTTTTTCTCTGCCATATTTATTATTCCCTTTATATTCGACGAGAAGCCAGTCGGGACCTTCATACTGAGAAGGCATTCAAAGAAGATTTCTTTCTCTTCTTTCGTAAGAGCATAGCTGGCAGGACCTTCATACTGCTTCGGAGGGATGCCGTCTTTTTCGTGCAAACGTTGCAGGTCCTCCCGTGCCTCAGCTGTATCTTTTGTCTTTCCATACACGCCCAAGAAGCCTAGCAGGTTCACGCAAAGGTTCTTCGTCACGTGCATCACGTCGATTGAAGAGCGGACCTCTAGGTCTTTCCAGTAGGGTAGGTCCCAAAATATAGATTTCTTCTTCCACATGGGTGCGTGTCCCTCATCGTCATTCGGAACAGCTAGTGCGCCGGGGTTCAACTACCTCCTAGACATAATAAAACATCTATGCATGTCAGGTTGGTCGGCATAACTATCATAAGCACTAAAACAAATAGTTATAAATTAAAGATAATATACCACATCCGAATCGTAGACCGGACGAGGGCCCACGTGGGCGGATATCAAAACCATCGCACTATATAATAACAAGCAATAATAAACGTAAGAAAATTAGACAAATATCTATCTAAAGCAATAATAAAAGTAATAAAAGCATGGACATAACAAGAGGCTCACCACGGTGGTGCCGGTGACGAGATCGGCGGGGGCGATCGACGGCGGCGAAGACGGGGACGGGACGTGACGGACCGCTAAACCTAGACAAATCTCGAAGAAAATAGAGCTTCGAGAGGAGAAAAGCTTAACTAGTGTGGCTCGGGCATTCCACCGAACATGTTGTGTGCATAGGAGGTGAGCTAGAGCACCACTAACCCCTCTCCCCCTCGGCCAGAAAAAAAACAGAGCAGTGAGCTCTGCTCTTGAGTGAGGGGGTATATATAGGCAACTCACTGGTCCCGGTTGGTGCTACAAACCGGGGCTAAAGGGGTGCCTTTGGTCCCGGTTCATAAAACAAACCGGGACTAATAGTGGTGGGCCAGGAGCAAGAGCCATTGGTCCCGGTTTTTAGCTCCAACCGGGACCAATAGGTCCAGACGAACCGGGACCAATGGCCCACGTGGCCCGGCCGGCCCCCTGGGCTAACGAACCGGGTCCAGTACCCCTATTGGTCCCGGTTCTAGATTGAACCGGGGCTAATGGGCTGGACCAATGCCCTGTTTTCTACTAGTGTTCTAGCGTCTACCACCCTACCGTGATCTCACCCACGGACAGATACTGCGACAATGACATGCAGAGCAATGTTACATGACTCTATTTCTGCACCAGCAAGCCCTACATGCTAGTCTGGATGGAAGGAGAAGCCTCTTCGGTGCACCGAACACCCAAAAACTTGCCGTTTTGCATGGTTTATCACCCATAGCGCTACCACCCACATTTTTGTCCATGCACATGTGTTGTTCTTGGAAAAAACAGTGCATACCAGCTATTCTACATTACATTCGTACTGTTCGAAAATAATAGGCCATTTCGAGTGGCGCAAAATGGCTCGTGGGCGCGAGCAAGTTACCCTGGAAACCGGATTCACTATATCCCTCGTTGCTGAAATCCATTTGAGGTGTATCCGTAGAACGACCGTACCCTGGCCATACGAACTCCGTTTGGGCTCCATGACCTGCCAAAACGACCGCAGCGAAAATTCATATCCTTCTGTCACACACTTCGTCTATTTTGGAATAATTTCGGAGGCCGAAAACGGCTTGCAGAATTGAGTTTCGGATGATTTAGTGGTTGGCGTGCATTCTTCTGGCGTCTACCACCCTACCGTGATCTCACCCACGGACAGATACTGCGACAATGACTTACAGAACAATGTTACATGACTCTAGTTCTGCACCAGCAAGCCCTACATGCTAGTCTGGATGGAAGGAGAAGCCTCTTCGGTGCACCGAACACCCAAAAACTTGCCGTTTTGCATGGTTTATCACCCATAGCGCTACCACCCACATGTTTGTCCATGCACATGTGTTGTTCTTGGAAAAAACTGTGCATACCAGCTCTTCTACATTACATTCGTACTGTTCGAAAATAATAGGCCATTTCGAGTGGCACAAAATGGCTCGTGGGCGCGAGCAAGTTACCCTGGAAGCCGGATTCACTATATCCCTCGTTGCTGAAATCCATTTGAGTTGTATCCGTAGAACGACCGTACCCTGGCCATACGAACTCCGTTTGGGCTCCATGACCTGCCAAAACGACCGCAGCAGAAATTCGTATCCTTCTGTCACACACTTCGTCTGTTTCGGAATAATTTCGGAGGCCGAAAATGGCTTGCAGAATTGAGTTTCGGATGATTTAGTGGTTGGCGTGCACTCTTCTAGCGTCTACCACCCTACCGTGATCTCACCCACGGACAGATACTGCAACAATGACTTGCAGAACAATGTTACATGACTCTATTTCTGCACCAGCAAGCCCTACATGCTAGTCTGGATGGAAGGAGAAGCCTCTTCGGTGCACCGAACACCCAAAAACTTGCCATTTTGCATGGTTTATCACCCATAGCGCTACCACCCACATTTTTGTCCATGCACATGTGTTGTTCTTGGAAAAAACTGTGCATACCAGCTCTTCTACATTACATTCGTACTGTTCGAAAATAATAGGCCATTTCGAGTGGCGCAAAATGGCTCGTGGGCGCGAGCAAGTTACCCTGGAAGCCGGATTCACTATATCCCTCGTTGCTGAAATCCATTTGATGTGTTTCCGTAGAACGACCGTACCCTGGCCATACGAACTCCGTTTGGGCTCCATGACCTGCCAAAACGACCGCAGCGAAAATTCGTATCCTTCTGTCACAGACTTTGTCTGTTTCGGAATAATTTCGGAGGCCGAAAATGGCTTGCAGAATTGAGTTTCGGATGATTTAGTGGTTGGCGTGCATTCTTCTAGCGTCTACCACCCTACCGTGAGCTCACCCACGGACAGATACTGCGACAATGACTTGCAGAACAATGTTACATGACTCTATTTCTGCACCAGCAAGCCCTACATGCTAGTCTGGATGGAAGGAGAAGCCTCTTCGGTGCACCGAACACCCAAAAACTTGTCGTTTTGCATGGTTTATCACCCATAGCGCTACCACCCACATTTTTGTCCATGCACATGTGTTGTTCTTGGAAAAAAACTGTGCATACCAGCTCTTCTACATTACATTCGTACGGTTCGAAAATAGTAGGCCATTTCGAGTGGCGCAAAATGGCTCGTGGGCGCGAGCAAGTTACCCTGGAAGCCGGATTCACTATATCCCTCGTTGCTGAAATCCATTTGAGGTGTATCCGTAGAACGACCGTACCCTCGCCATACGAACTCCGTTTGGGCTCCATGACCTGCCAAAACGACCGCAGCGAAAATTCGTATCCTTCTGTCACAAACTTTGTCTGTTTCGGAATAATTTCGGAGGCCGAAAACGGCTTGCAGAATTGAGTTTCGGATGATTTAGTGGTTGGCGTGCACTCTTCTAGCGTCTACCACCCTACCGTGAGCTCACCCACGGACAGATACTGCGACAATGACGTGCAGAACAATGTTACATGACTCTATTTCTGCACCAGCAAGCCCTACATGCTAGTCTGGATGGAAGGAGAAGCCTCTTCGGTGCACCGAACACCCAAAAACTGGCCGTTTTGCATGGTTTATCACCCATACCGCTACCACCCACATTTTTGTCCATGCACATGTTTTATTCTGGGACAAAACTGTGCATACCAGCTCTTCTACATTACATTCGTACTGTTCGAAAATAATAGGCCATTTCGAGTGGCGCAAAATGGCTCGTGGGCGCGAGCAAGTTACCCTGGAAGCCGGATTCACGATATCCCTCGTTGCTGAAATCCATTTGAGTTGTATCCGTAGAACGACCGTACCCTGGCCATACGAACTCCGTTTGGGCTCCATGACCTGCCAAAACGACCGCAGCGAAAATTCGAATCCTTCTGTCACAGACTTCGTCTGTTTCGGAATAATTTCGGAGGCAGAAAACGGCTTGCAGAATTGAGTTTCGGATGATTTAGTGGTTGGCGTGCACTCTTCTAGCGTCTACCACCCTACCGGGAGCTCACCCACGGACAGATACTGCGACAATGACGTGCAGAACAATGTTACATGACTCTATTTCTGCACCAGCAAGCCCTACATGCTAGTCTGGATGGAAGGAGAAGCCTCTTCGGTGCACCGAACACCCAAAAACTTGCCGTTTTGCATGGTTTATCACCCATACCTCTACCACCCACATTTTTGTCCATGCACATGTGTTGTTCTTGGACAAAACTGTGCATACCGGCTGTTCTACATTACATTCGTACTGTTCGAAAATAATAGGCCATTTCGAGTGGCGCAAAATGGCTCGTGGGCGCGAGCAAGTTACCCTGGAAGCCGGATTCACGATATCCCTCGTTGCTGAAATCCATTTGAGGTGTATCCGTAGAACGACCGTACCCTGGCCATACGAACTCCGTTTGGGCTCCATGACCTGCCAAAACGACCGCAGCGAAAATTCGTATCATTCTGTCACAAACTTCGTCTGTTTCGGAATAATTTCGGAGGCCGAAAACGGCTTGCAGAATTGAGTTTCGGATGATTTAGTGGTTGGCGTGCACTCTTCTAGCATCTACCACCCTACCGTGAGCTCACCCACGGACAGATACTGCGACAGTGACGTGCAGAACAATGTTACATGACTCTATTTCTGCACCAGCAGGCCCAACATGCTAGTCTGTATGGAAGGAGAAGCCTCTTCGGTGCACCGAACACCCAAAAACTTGCCATTTTGCATGGTTTATCACCCATACCGCTACCACCCACATTTTTGTCCATGCACATGTGTTGTTCTTGGACAAAACTGTGCATACCAGCTCTTCTACATTACATTCGTACTGTTCGAAAATAATAGGCCATTTCGAGTGGCGCAAAATGGCTCGTGGGCGCGAGCAAGTTACCCTGGAAGCCGGATTCATGATATCCCTCGTTGCTGAAATCCATTTGAGGTGTATCCGTAGAACGACCGTACCCTGGCCATACGAACTCCGTTTGGGCTCCATGACCTGCCAAAACGACCGCAGTGAAAATTCGTATCCTTCTGTCACAAACTTCGTCTGTTTCGGAATAATTTCGGAGGCCGAAAACGGCTTGCAGAATTGAGTTTCGGATGATTTAGTGGTTGGCGTGCACTCTTCTAGCGTCTACCACCCTACCGCGAGCTCACCCACGGATAGATACTGCGACAATGACGTGCAGAACAATGTTACATGACTCTATTTCTGCACCAGCAGGCCCTACATGCTAGTCTGGATGGAAGGAGAAGCCTCTTCGGTGCACCGAACACCCAAAAACTTGTCGTTTTGCATGGTTTATCACCCATACCGCTACCACCCACATTTTTGTCCATGCACATGTGTTGTTCTTGGACAAAACTGTGCATACCAGCTCTTCTACATTACATTCGTACTGTTCGAAAATAATAGGCCATTTCGAGTGGCGCAAAATGGCTCGTGGGCGCGAGCAAGTTACCCTGGAAGCCGGATTCACGATATCCCTCGTTGCTGAAATCCATTTGAGGTGTATCCGTGTTGGAAATATGCCCTAGAGGCAATAATAAATTGGTTATTATTATATTTCCTTGTTCACGATAATCGTTTATTATCCATGCTAGAATTGTATTGATAGGAAACTCAGATACATGTGTGGATACATAGACAAACACCATGTCCCTAGTAAGCCTCTAGATGACTAGCTCGTTGATCAATAGATGGTTACGGTTTCCTGACCATGGACATTGGATGTCGTTGATAACGGGATCACATCATTAGGAGAATGATGTGATGGACAAGACCCAATCCTAAGCCTAGCACAGATCTTGTAGTTCGTATGCTAAAGCTTTTCTATATGTCAAGTATATTTTCCTTAGACCATGAGATTGTGCAACTCCCGGATACCGTAGGAATACTTTGGGTGTACCAAACGTCACAACGTAACTGGGTGGCTATAAAGGTGCACTACATGTATCTCCGAAAGTGTCTGTTGGGTTGGCACGAATCGAGACTGGGATTTGTCACTCCGTATGACGGAGAGGTATCTCTGGGCCCACTCGGTAGGACATCATCATAATGTGCACAATGTGATCAAGGAGTTGATCATGGGATGATGTGTTACGGAACGAGTAAAGAGACTTGCCGGTAACGAGACTGAACAAGGTATCGGGATACCGACGATCGAATCTCGGGCAAGTACTGTACCGATAGACAAAGGGAATTGTATACGGGGTTGATTGAATCCTTGACATCATGGTTCATCCGATGAGATCATCGTGGAGCATGTGGGAGCCAACATGGGTATCCAGATCCCGCTGTTGGTTATTGACCGGAGAGTCGTCTCGGTCATGTCTGCGTGTCTCCCGAACCCGTAGGGTCTACACACTTAAGGTTCGGTGACGCTAGGGTTGTAGAGATATAAGTATGCGGAAACCCGAAAGTTGTTCGGAGTCCCGGATGAGATCCCGGACGTCACGAGGAGTTCCGGAATGGTCCGGAGGTAAAGATTTATATATAGGAATTCCTATTTGGGCCACCGGAAAATGTTCGGGATTTTTCGGTATTGTACCGGGAAGGTTCTAGAAGGTTCCGAAGTGGGGCCCACCTGCATGGGGGGACCCACATGAACGTGGGTAGTGGTGGCAAGGCCCCACACCCCTGGTCAAGGCGCACCAAGATCCCCCCTTAGAAGGAATAAGATCATATCCCGAAGGGATAAGATCAAGATCCCTAAAAAGGGGGGATAACAATCGGTGGGGAAAGGAAATGATGGGATTTCTTTCCCCCACCTTTGCCAACGCCCCAATGGACTTGGAGGGCAAGAAACCAGCCCCCTCCACCCCTATATATAGTGGGGAGGCGCATGGGAGCCGCACCCCAAGCCCTGGCGCCTCCCTCTCCCTCCCGTGACACATCTCCCTCCTCCCGCAGCGCTTGGCGAAGCCCTGCTGGAATCCCGCTACTTCCACCACCACGCCGTCGTGCTGCTGGATCTCCATCAACCTCTCCTCCCCCCTTGCTGGATCAAGAAGGAGGAGACGTCCCCGCTCCGTACGTGTGTTGAACACGGAGGTGCCGTCCGTTCGGCGCTAGGATCATCGGTGATTTGGATCACGACGAGTACGACTCCATCATCCCCGTTCTCTTGAACGCTTCCGCTCGCGATCTACAAGGGTATGTAGATGCACTCCCCTTTATGCTCGTTGCTAGATTACTCCATAGATAGATCTTGGTGATGCGTAGGAAATTTTTTGATTTTCTGCTACGATCCCCAACATACTGTTACTTTCGCCTAATGATGAAGTATTGGTTTGTTGAATCCTTTGACACTAGACAAAATGTGACATGAGGGTGTCTAGGGTTGTGGATCGCCGAGAAGTCGGGGGTCGAGGGGTCGAGAGAGGTTGCCTAGCTAGTGTCAAAGTATTGAAGAATTCCATGACTTCATCATTTGCCAGAAGTAACCGGGGCATGTTGGTACGAAGTTATGCAAAGATGTTCTGGAACGGAGTTCCTGATAGGATAATCCGTCTTTTGTTACGGATTATCTTATCTGGGACTTCGTTCCAAAACAACTTTGGAGAGCTTCGTACCATCATGCTACTGTTACTTTCGCCTAATGATGAAGTATTGGTTTTGTTGAATCCTTTGACACTATAGCTAGACAAAATGTGACATGAGGGGGTCTAGGGTTTGTGGATCGCCGAGCAGTCGGGGGTCGAGGGTCGAGAGAGGTTGCCTAGCTAGTGTCAAAGTATTGAAAAATTCCATGACTTCATCATTTGCCAGAAGTAACCGGGGCATGTTGGTACGAAGTTATGCAAAGATGTTTTGGAACGGAGTTCCTGATAGGTTAATCCGTCTTTTGTTACGGATTATCTTATCTGGGACTCCGTTCCAAAACAACTTTGGAGAGCTTCGTACCATCATTCTACTGTTAATTTTGCCTAATGATGAAGTATTGGTTTTGTTGAATCCTTTGACACTAGCTAGACAAAATGTGACATGAGGGGGTCTAGGGTTTGTGGATCGCCGAGCAGTCGAGGGTTGAAGCTAGTTCTACGTTTGCCATTAATATATCCATCTGTCATGTTTGAATAATAATTGGCATGTTGTAAATATTTGTAGAAACAATGGACGACAACACCCGAGACCTAGCACAAGAAGCGATGTTGATGGACATAATCGCAGACGGACAAAATGCCGTCAGGTCGTATCTCAACGACACCGATGAGCAGGTCGAACAAGAGCTGCGGCTGGAAGATCTAGGCTATGATATTGATGAATTCGGTGACCCAATGCACATGGAAGAAGTAGACCGTGAGGACGGCTCCGGTGACCCAATGCCGGTGCAAGAAGGAGACCGTGATGCTGGCTCCGGTGATCGAACCGAGTCCGGCCAGGAGGTATATATGTTAGTTAAGCATGTGCTGACTAGTTAATTGATTCATTCATTAACTCTCGTCTTTGTTCCTTTTCTAGCCCTCCGGATCGAGCAAATCTTCAGTAAAGAGACGAGGAGCGAAGAAAAAGTTGAGGCCGGATGAAAAGTTTGAGATCTCAGAAATCTCGCGCTCCGGCGAGCCGATTGCACCCATCCGCACAAAGAACGCATTTGTTAATCAGTGCGGGGTTCTGGTTAGGGACAAGATCCCGATCAGCATCCATCAATGGTTAAAGCCGGCTGCAAACGACGCTCAGGTGAAGTCACAGATATGCAGAAAGAAGATCTTTGGACTGAGCTGAAGTCAAACTTCGTCCTACCGCGAGAGGTTGATCCGGCGAAGCCAGTTAAAGAGGACTTAATCAAGTCTTATGCACTTTCGAAGATGGCAGACCAATTCAGGGCATGGAAGAAAAAACTGAATACGTTTGTCAGAGAGAAAACGACTCCAGAATTCGTGGGCATATATGAGAAGATCAAAGATGACTGGCCCGCATTTGTGGCCCATAAGAAGTCGGAAAAGAGTCAGAAGATGTCGGAGACAAACCGGATAAATGCTGCAAAGAAGATGCATCACCATCGCACGGGGTCGGGCGGCTACCTCGTAGCCCGGCCTAAGTGGGCCAGGGCTGAGAATGATCTGCTTCAGAAAGGGATCGAACCAGAGACAATGCACTGGCCAGAACGTTGCCGGACTTGGTTCTTCGGGGCTGGCGGTTCCTTGGACCCTGTAACAGGGTGGTGCATTTGGACGGACAAGCAATTGGAAACACCACTCAGGAAGATGCGGCAGTATATCAAAGCAGCGCATGCAGGGATGTTCATCCCCGACAGAGAGAACGACGAGCTGACAATGGCCCTCGGGAATCCTGAGCACCCTGGACGGACACGAGGCACGCCAGGCTCCCTTCCGTGGCGTGCTGGGTTTCCGGACGCAGGAGGCTACAAATGCCACGACAGGAGGAAGAAAATGGAGATGACCGAAATCCAGGCGCTGCGGGCCAGAATACAAGCGATAGAGGAACGGGAAGCAGATCGGGAAAGAATTGCCGAAGCTTCCCCCGAAGCTACCCCGCCATCTCAGCGGAGAAGCAGCGTGGCTTCCACCGAGCTGCTTCAGCCAGAGCTTGCCTTGACGGCTACTGCCAGGAATCCTGTGGATGCTATCACGGAGGCACAAAATTGCCACCTTATGGCACAGTGGATGAATCTGAAGGTCAAGGCGGCTGCTGGCTCTGTTTATCCTTCTGGACCAGACGACACTTTTCACGGCCGGCCGATTCCAGAAGGATATGCTAGGGTGATGGTCGACGAAATAACGGAGGGATTTGAGGAGCTCCAGCTTGACCACCCTACCGGTGAAGGGGAGACTCGGCTGGGTTCTTCACTGAAGACTCCATGCCTATGGCGGAAGGACCTAATCAACATTCTGAACTGGACGCCTCCGCCTCCTCCTCCTCCTCCGACGAGTCAGGGCACTCCGCCTCCTCCACCGCCTCCTCCTCCGGCGAGTGACCATCAGGGCACTCCGGCTCCTTCTCCGGCGAGTGACCATCAGGGCACTCCGGCTCCTTCTCCGGCGCGTGGCGGCACACCGCCTCCTTCGCCGCCGGTGCGTGGCGGCACTCCGCCTCCTTCGCCGCCGGCGCGCCCGAGCAGACAGCCAGCTCCTCCTTCGCCTAATCAGCAAGGGCGGAAGAGACCTGCCGCCGCTCCGGCTGCTCCTGCTCCGGCGCCTAAGCAAGTAAAAAAGACAGCCGCTTCGTCTGGTCCGGCGACGTCTACCAGTACAGCCAGAGGCGGGAGGCGATGCAGATTCGGTCCTTCTCTCACGCCTCTAGAGAAGTTACCGTACGAGAGGTCCGACGAGGAAAACACGAAGATCGCTGAAGGCGAAGTGAAGGACTTTTTTGAAGGGTTGAAAGCACAGAGACATCCACCTCCAGAGGAGAAGATAGATGCGGTGAAAGCAAAGCGCACTCTTGCTGCCCTGAAGCAACCAGCGAAAAGTAAGCCGAAGGGCAACTATGACCGCATTATTCAAAAGACATTTCAAGATGCCAAGCGGTCCGGAAGTACAAAAAGTGATCAGAGGTTAGCAGAAGGGCGAGCTGGGACACAAATTGCCCAGCTCGGCGAACAAGCGAACCAATCGTGCCCCCCGCTCAAGGTGTCTAGCGACATGGTCGCTAATGATCCGAGGATGGTGCCCGGTTATACCAATCTTGCAGATTACGCGTCCGACGATGTACACTATGATTTCATGGACGTGCAGATAGAAAGATACGAGTACAAAAAGCCTCTCGTCAAAAATGAAAGATCTCTATCAACGAATATGCGAAGATTGCATGATTGGTACATGAAAATCTGCAGAGAGTCTGGGGGGAGGAATAACTTGTATTTGAGAGTTAAACCGGAGCATGACCTCGTTGGAATTGACCTGTTGCCTGTTCCATTTGAGGAGTTCTATCAATTTTTCAATCAATTGGCCCTCGATAAAACAACGATCACCTGCTACTGTCTGTAAGTAGTACTACTTCTGTCATTAAGTCTCTCTATATAGCTGATCTTCATTGCATGTATTTATAATTATCCTCACTATATTATGCGGATTGAAGATCGTCGAATTGAAGAAAAGACAAGTAGGTGATATTGGGTTTATTAACACATACCTCATAGATGCAACCGAGGTTAAATTGCGTCCCGGCGATACCGAGACCAACTTGCTACGATCGTTGGTGGTAAATGAAAACAAAGATATAATACTCTTTCCTTACAACTTCTAGTGAGTGTTAATGTCTTGTGCATATTTGGTTTCCCTTATATATATATCAGTCAAGTTTATAGTGATGTAATGATCTCATGCATTCGTGCGCAGCTTCCACTATATTCTCTTAGAGATTAAGCTTGAGAAGGGAATAGTAACTGTCCTCGACTCTAAACGTAAAGATCCCGAGGAGTATGCGGACATGACTCAAATTCTAGCCAGGTAAGTTAAATCGATCAATATTATCCACCATGCATATATATCAGCAACTTCATTTCTGATATCAACTAATTGTTTCCTTTGTCTGGCAGGGCTTGGAAAAAATTCATCAAAAAAGCTCCGGGACTGCCGAAGAAGCTATAATTTAGATACCCGAAAGTAAGTACTATATAGTAGCATGTTCCGCGCGCGCATCTCCTATATCTTGATTCAAGCGCTAGCTAGTTTCATCAATACCAATTTGGCATTCTTGCTTATCAGTTTGATTGAGCTCTATTTCTTGTAAAGTGGTTGTGGCAGGAACCCGGGAATGATTATTGTGGATACTACATTTGCGAGTCCATCCGCCACACGACCTGTGAGCGGGGCTACACTGATGA
This sequence comes from Secale cereale, assembly GCA_902687465.1. NCBI lineage: Eukaryota > Viridiplantae > Streptophyta > Magnoliopsida > Poales > Poaceae > Secale > Secale cereale. The sequence goes on from LR738711.1 coordinate 37,468,422, forward strand.
ACAATTTGAAGTGCGTAAGCAATCAATAATATTCACAAATTTATAGCATCATTTCATGTATTGACCCCCTACTTCAAATTAGATGTTTCGGATGCGGGATGAACTCCTAACACCAGATCATCTGCGAGCAATTCAAGAGGAATTGGCGGCATTCTTCCTTGAACACGTGATCGCTGAAGACGGAGAATACTATGTGGACCCTGCATCCATGTGTTAGGAGATTATTTTTGTAAGAGATAATTATTGTATATATGTGCCCGGTAGTGTCGGATAGATATACGAGAACTTGTTGTTCGACCAATCTCTCGGAGAAGGAGAGGTGGTCGATATTATTACTTCTCTCTGTATGCATATATATATATATGTTGATTATATATACGAGATCTTCTGTTCCTTTGTTTGCTTAGTAGCTAGCAGCTAGCTAGCTAGCTAGCGTGACTCTAGTCCATATATATACGTATGTGTAGTATGTAGCGTCGACCAAAAGCACGGACATAAGAGAGAACACTTCTCTCTATTAATTAGCTAGCTAACACAATATATCAAACACCTAAATTAACCCCCAAAACCTAAAACCCCCCCTCCCCTTTCAAAAAAAAAAACAAAAACCACAGCCACAGAAATGCTGACACGTGGATGCCTTTTGGTCCCGGTTGGTACCACCAACCGGGACTAAAGCCCCTCCTGCTTGGACTCGGTGCACAGGCCACGTGGACACCCTTTTGCCCCGGTTCTGGATTGAACCGGGACTAAAGGGTCAGAGCATTAGTACCGACCCTCTTGCCCCGGTTCCAGAACCGGGGCTAAAAGGCCAAATGAACCGGGGCTAAATCCCCTTTATCTACTAGTGTTCTCCTGGCTTCTGTGCCCCTACAACGGGCAACGCACCACTTTCTTCCACCTTGACGCCCCGCTCCGAATCGATCTCGTGCACGCCAGGGATTCCGTGTCCGTGATCGAGCCTAACCCCTCTACAAACCCTACCGCTCAACTTATTGACCATGTTCGCCTCCGCTCGCTTCTGTTAGGCCAAACGCATCTCGCCGAGACCTCCGAACCGCCTGAAACCCTAGCCACAGTCGTCTTGCTCGTCGCAATCCCCTTGGTTGGCCGTGGAGGTATGGCTATGGCGCTGCGCACCATGGCCGCGAGCCTGAAGCAGAGGATCCCCGCCGCTGTCCAGCGGGGTTTCTCCTCTTCTCGTGCCCCGGTTCGTTCCCCATCTCGACCTTCTGCCCCCGTCCGAGCCTTTGATTGATGCAATTGATTCTGACATGCTGCGTTGCGCGGTTAGTCGGATACATTCTTCTCCCTCCACTCCGACGGAGAGTTTGTTGCATGTTCTTGTAGTCATGGAGGCCCTGCTTACCTACGGTGCTGGGTTAAATTTTGATATTAGCAATCGGAACCAACTGTGCAATCCATGATCTTTCTTTCTGTTCCTACTATAGAGACACCAGCCGGATGGCTTTGAGTCTCCTCATGTACTTAGCAGTATAGTTATTTTGATTGAATTACCAATATTGTTTCAATTGATGGAATTTCTCAAGTTCTTCTAGAGTCTTGATTTTGAGACTATAGATAAATAGATAGATAGATAGATAGATAGATAGTGACTGCCAAAGTTGGTTAATACTTCTATATTTAATTGGTAGCTTCAGGTTTTGACCTGAAAATACCAAACATTACCACTGAACACCACTCATCCAAACAGGATGCATGCAATACTTGTTTTTGGAGTCTTGTTGTTCGTTCTGTACCAGACTTTCAGCCTTCATTAGCTGCCATCCCATTTTTAACGATTCAAACTCAACTGCATGTAGGCACTGGTTGATCCAGACCTCGACCGCTTGGGCCCAGAGTTTCGGTAAGGCACTAAACATGCAAGATCGTCGTCTGATTGATCCATTGCGCAATACATCCTAACATTCATCTTTCTCCTTTTCTCTTTGGAAGCCGGTTACTGCAGAAGATTATAGAGACCCACAAGAAGAGGCGCAGGGACGAGGCCTTGGCCTGTGCTGCTGGCTTCAGTCTTGGAGCACTCACCTTTTTGCTTGGGGTCCATCGAATTGGGGTCCGTTTGGACGAGCTAGAGTGAAGGGATCAGTGACTGTATGAGGGGTATATATCTGTTGGGGGATGTAGGTTCTGTGGGATCTAATTTCCATGGTTGTATGAGGGATATAAACATGTTGTTAAGAGGAATTTATTTATAACTGTGTTATAAATCTGTTCTGTTGTGGCATTTTCGCGGTGCGAACCTTCGTATGATGATTATGAGAGATCAATATGTATTTTGCTGTTTGTTCTGTCTCGGCTGAGGGCATTTCTTAATTCTGCTCAATGATTTGTGTATCAGACAAGGATCCAAGCTGCTCCCATTGATTCGTCTTCCGTGACAGAGTCTCCATTAACATATTCAACCTAGCCCATACCAGAAGGGAAGAAGCCTTCAACTAGTCGGGGCAGTCGGCTTGTGGCAGAGTGATTACATTTTGAACTACGTGAAGGGAGCACCAACACCATTAGTCGCTGAACTTCATTCAGTTCCATAAGTACCTGAATTGATCATCAGGGTTTCGCAAATGTGACGCCCTCTTGACTCAACATCTTCCTTCGGGAGTAACTCGTCTCATCGTACGAACAAACATGTTGATCACGTTCACCCATCTCATTCCCATCGGTGCACTGCCATGTCCCGATGCGCCACTGTCTTTGTGCAGTCGTAGAATATGAGGTTTAGATCCGGGGTTGATCTTAACGGGAGTCCCACTTCGACGGAGGTGTTTAAACTTGACAAATGGCAGCTATTGTAGACGTTGAAGTCTTTCTCAATATACATCAATGACATGCAGATTGCGTCCCTCCTAGGAGATGTCCATGATTGCAAAGCCACTGAAATACTGAATCGACGGGTCTAGAGATCTGTTAGTGTCGTCCTTCAAATTCCAAGGAATCAGACGGTCTTCCCGTCTTCTCGTCGACCGCGTTGCACTACACCGGTCATGGGTGGACAGGAGCGGAAGCCCGGCGACGCAGTGGCGACGATGGTATCAACCCGTCGCGACCGTGGTGCTCTGAGCAACTCCTGTTGTCGTCCCCACACTAGTAGAAAATAGGGCATTGGACCAGCCCATTAGCCCCGGTTCAATCCAGAACCAGGTCAAATGGGGGCACTGGACCCGGTTCGTGAGCCCAGGGGGCCGGCCGGGTGATACATCCAAAACGTATCTATAATTTCTGCTTGCTCCATGCCACTTTTGGGTGATATTGCTATGATATTCATACACTTCCATACACTTTTGATCATATTTGGACTAACTTACTAATCCAGTGCACCCCAGTGCCTGTTTCTGTTTTCGGCTGTTTTTGTATTTCAGGTTTTCACGTTTCGAGAACTGCCCAGAAAAATCCAGAAAAATTATATAAAAAATCAGCGAACCGGAAACAACACTGCGTCCGAAGGGCAGCCTGGGGGGGGGGCACAGGGGCTCCAGGCGCCCTGTGGGCGCGTCCCCCCTGGGCCGCGCCGGGGGGGGCGCCTGGGCCCCCCGAGGCTCCCCCGGTGCCCTACTTTGGCATATATTTAAAGGGTCCTCCATAACCCTCAGAAAAGGACTTCTTTTCGCGATCCCATCTCTGTTCCGCCGCCGCCGCCGCTTCCAAGATCGGGAGCACCAGGAGAACTCTTCCAGGCACCCTGCCGGAGGGGAGGATCACCACCGGGAGCTTCTCCACCACCATGGACGCCTCCCGGATGACTCGTGAGTAGTCTCCCTTGGACCATGAGTCCATGACCAGTAGCTATGTGATGTTCTCCTCCCGTTCTTGTGCTTCACTAATTAGTCCTCGTGAGCTGCCCTACATGATCGAGGCACCTATGTAATCCTTATGTTGTTGCTATGTTGAGTTTGCTGGGATCCGATGGATTATGAGATTATGTTCAGATTGATCTTGAGTAATATATTTGATTCACCTCTTTTATATTTTAGTTCATAAGTAATTCTTGCATGTTCTCTGTTGTTATTTATTGCTTTGGCCGACTAATAGGTAGTGACTCCAAGAGGGAACGTTATGCTCGATTGTGGGTTCATGCCCCTCGATTACTAGCTTGAGTGACAGAAACATGAGTCTAGGGGATGTGCTGTTGCCACAAGGGGGAAAACAACGGTGCTTGTGCCCGCGGGTGCAAGGATTGTTTACTTTACGCAAAGTTCTTTTAATGCTGTTGTCTGTTGCATTGAGTTTACACTATGGGTGGGACTCGCAACTTAATACCAGCGAGATGTTCTGGATAGATATCTCAAGGTGGATGATTAGTAGTAGATATTGATGGATTTCGGTCTACTTACTTTGGCGTACCGCCCATGCTTTGAACCTCAACCTTTCTTGCAATGTAATCAGCATTGGTTTGCGTTCGTGGTCCTGTCAATTGCCCAGCTGTAATTTGTTTACCTCACATAGCTATTTTATCGTCTTTTGGGAGAGAGACATCACTAGTGAACATCATGAGACTCCGGTCCATATTACCATCATTGATCACATCCACTATTTACTTTTCGCTATTTACTTACTATTGCAAAACACTATCTATCATTACTATCATATTGCTTTTAACCCTTTGTGAACTACAAGGCCGGAGAGATTGACAACCTCTCTGTACTCGTTGGGAGCAAAGTTATTTGTATCTGTGTGCAGGTCCACGTTGATTGCTAATTGCGCCGTTAGCAATTGACACCTACTTGTTGAACCTAGGAGTCTCTGGGGATTCGATCCTTGGCATCTTTGCTAGGGGAAAACACTTCTACTTACTGCATCTTACACCTTCCACTTGGGGTAACCAACGAGGGGTTCGAGGCCCATCAAGGAGTATTTTCTGGCGCCGTTGCCGGGGACTCCACTCTTCAGGATAGGGGAGTTGCATGCTATCTTTTACCTTTGCTTTTTAGTCTTGTTAGTTTACCTTTCATTTTTGCTTTAGTTCCTTTTATCGAAAATCACAAAAATAGTTATCTTGCTTGCTTGCTACTATGGGTTCCACCGAGAACACCAAGTTGTTAATGAACATAGAGATAGGGAAAGAGACATACCTTTGATCCATGTCCGGGATATCAATCTCATGTTTCACACAAAATGATTTGACATCTTCCAAAAGACTCTCCCATCCATCTTCTCTCAGTTCAGCAAGCAACGACTTTGTGTTAGAAACACAATCCAGTGCATTAGCAATATCCAAACTTTTATTTTGAAGTTTAACACACAAGATATCCGTGATTTTCATAATTCTTTCCATTAGGTGCAGAATGAAGACAAAATCAAATGTGTTTAATATCTTCAGGGCACCTGCAGCGTCTCCTCTTGAATTCCTTGTAGCTGAGCGATCAGTTGCTACACTTCTTAGAACTGAAACAGTTGCAGCAAACATCTTGAGTAAACTTTTAATTGACTTATAGTGTGAACTCCATCCTGTGTCCCCAGCCCTTTGTAAAGATCCTATTTGATTAGCCCCTCTTCCAGTGTCAAGCTCTCCCAATTCAATCTCTCTAGCAATTTCAGCTGCCTGGTGTTCTAGTAACTCATCATTACGTTTGGGAGATGCACTAACTGTATTCACAACAAAATTTGCATGTTGGAAAAAATTGTGAACCTCATTTACCTCCCTTGAAGCGGCAACCAAAGCCAATTGGAGTTGATGAGCTAGACAATGGATATAATAAGCATAGGGACACTCTTGGAGAATTAGAGCCTTTAGCCCATTCCACTCCCCTCTCATATTGCTTGCTCCATCGTACCCATGGCCTCTAATATCTTGCACATTCAACCCATTATCAACTAGGACGGCAATGATTTTATTCTTGAGAGTCAAAGCACAAGTGTCACTAACATGAACAAGATTAAGGAAACGCTCCCTTATCAACCCTTCTATGTTCACAAACCGAAGAACTACTGCCATCTGCTCTTTTTTAGACTCATCCCGACATTCATCAACCACTATTGCAAACTTGCTATTACCTATTTCTTCTCTAATTGAGGTTTGCACTTTTCGTGAAATTATGCTAGCAATTTCCTTCTGAATAGTTGAGGAGGTGTACTTTGCATTTCTAGGAGCATTCTGTACAACTTCTTGTACATCCTTATTATAAGAAGCCAAAAGCTTTATCATTTCCTTGAAATTACCTTGATTCTTGGAATCCTCAGATTCATCGTTTCCTCTAAATGGACATGCTTGGAACATTAACCACCTGATGCAATCAATAGATAATAATTATTAGACATAATGTATTAATAGAATTGTCTTGAATTAAATATTTGTTGCTTACCTCATGGCATCAATAGAAGTCTTAAGCCTCAGTCTTGCATCAAGAACCATTTGCTTAGTTTGCTTTTTCATCACCTTGTCAATATGAGTTGGATTGTTTTTCAGATTTTCGTAACACCGAACTGCAAAGTTATGAGCTGAGCTGGGAGTAGTGTGTTGGGGAACGCAGTATTTCAAAAAAACCTACGATCACGCAAGATCTATCTACCAGATGCATAGCAACGAGAGGGGAGAGTGTGTCTACGTACCCTTGTAGACCGAAAGCGGAAGCGTTAGAACAACGCGGTTGATGTAGTCGTACGTCTTCACGGCCCGACCGATCAAGCACCGAAACTACGGCACCTCCGAGTTCTAGCACACGTTCAGCTCGATGACGTCCCTCGAACTCCGATCCAGCTGAGTGTCGAGGGAGAGTTCCGTCAGCACGACGGCGTGGTGACGATCTTGATGTTCTACCGTCGCAGGGCTTCGCCTAAGCACCGCTACAATATTATCGAGGAGAACTATGGTGGAGGGGGGCACCGCACACGGCTAGAGATCAAGAGATCAATTGTTGTGTCTAGAGGTGCCCCCTTGCCCCCGTATATAAAGGAGGGAGAGAGAGGCCGGCCCTAGAGGGGGCGCGCCAAGTGTGGGGAGTCCTACTAGGACTCCCAAGTCCTAGTAGGATTCCCCTTTCCTTTCCGGAGTAGGAGAGAAGGAAAGAGGGGGAGAGGGAGAAGTAAAAGGGGGCTGCACCCCTTGTCCAATTCGGACTAGAAGGGGGGCACGCGCCTCCTTCCTTTTGGCCTCTCTCTTCTATTCCCGTAACTCCCCGGTACTCCGAAAATACCCGAATCACTCGGAACCTTTCCGATGTCCGAATATAGTCGTCCAGTATATCGATTTTTACGTCTCGACCATTTCGAGACTCCTCGTCATGTCCCCGGTCTCATCCGGGACTCCGAACTCCTTCGGTACATCAAAACTCATAAACTCATAATACCGATCGTCATCGAACGTTAAGCGTGCGGACCCTACGGGTTCGAGAACTATGTAGACATGACCGAGACTCATCTCCGGTCAATAACCAATAGCGGAACCTGGATGCTCATATTGGCTCCTACATATTCTACGAAGATCTTTATCGGTCAAACCGCATAACAACATACATTGTTCCCTTTGTCATCGGTATGTTACTTGCCCGAGATTCGATCGTCGGTATCTCAATACCTAGTTCAATCTCGTTACCGGCAAGTCTCTTTACTCGTTCCGTAATACATCATCCCGCAACTAACTCATTAGCTGCAATGCTTGCAAGGCTTATAGTGATGTGCATTACCGAGTGGGCCCAGAGATACCTCTCCGACAATCGGAGTGACAAATCCTAATCTCGAAATACGCCAACCCAACAAGTACCTTCGGAGACACCTGTAGAGTACCTTTATAATCACCCAGTTACGTTGTGACGTTTGGTAGCACACAAAGTGTTCCTCCGGTATTCGGGAGTTGCATAATCTCATAGTCATAGGAACATGTATAAGTCATGAAGAAAGCAATAGCAGTAAAACTTAAACGATCATAGTGCTAAGCTAACGGATGGGTCTTGTCCATCACATCATTCTCCTAATGATGTGATCCCGTTGATCAAATGACAACTCATGTCTATGGCTAGGAAACACAACCATCTTTGATCAATGAGCTAGTCTAGTAGAGGCATACTAGGGACACTCTGTTTTGTCTATGTATTCACACATGTACTAAGTTTCCGGTTAATACAATTCTAGCATGAATAATAAACATTTATCATGATATAAGGAAATAAATAATAACTTTATTATTGCCTCTAGGGCATATTTCCTTCAGTCTCCCACTTGCACTAGAGTCAATAATATAAATCACATCACCATGTGATTAACACCAATAGTTCACATCACCATGTGACTAACACCCATAGTTCTCATCGCCATGTGACCAATACCCAAAGGGTTTACTAGAGTCAACAATCTAGTTCACATCCTCATGTGATTAACACCCAAAGAGTACTAAGGTGTGATCATGTTTTGCTTCGTGAGAGAAGTTTAGTCAGCGGGCCTGACACATTCAGATCCGTATGTATTTCGCAAATTTCTATGTCTAAAATGTTCTGCATGGAGCTACTCTAGCTAATTGCTCCCACTTCCAATATGCATCCAGATTGATACTTAGGCTCATCTGGATTATTGTAAAGCTTGCATCGGTGTAACTCTTTACAACGAACTCTTTATCACCTCCATAATCGAGAAAACATTTCCTTAGTCATCCAGTAACTAAGGACAATTTTGACCGCTGTCCAGTGATCTACTCCTGGATCACTTTTGTACCTCCTTGCCAAACTCATGGTAAGGTACACAACAGGTTTGGTACACAGCATGGCATACTTTATAGAACCTATGGCTGAGGCATAGGGAATGACTTTCATTCTTTCTCTATCTTCTGCCGAGGTCGGGCTTTGAGTCTTACTCAACTTCATACCTTACAACTCAGGCAAGAACTCCTTCTTAACTGATCCATTTTGAACTACTTCAAAATCTTATCAAGGTATGTACTCATTGAAAGTCTTATCAAAACATCTTGATCTATCTCTATAGATCTTGATGCCCAATATGTAAGCAGCTTCACCGAGGTCTTTCTTTGAAAAACTCCTTTTCAAACACTCCTTTATGCTTTCCAGAATATTCTACATTATTTCTGATCAATAATATGTCATTCATATATACTTATCAGAAATGTTGTAGTGCTCCCACTCACCTTTTTTTAAATACAGGCTTCATCACAAGTCTGTATAAATCTATATGCTTTGATCAACTTATCAAAGTGTATATTCCAACTCCGAGATGCTTGCACCAGTCCATAGATGGATCGTTGGAGCTTGCACATTTTGTTAGCACCTTTAGGATTGACAAAACCTTCTAGTTGCATCATATACAATTCTTCTTTAATAAATCCATTAAAGAATGCAGTTTTGTTATCCATTTGCCAGATTTCATAAAATGCGGCAATTGCTAACATGATTCAGACAGACTTAAGCATCGCTACGGGTGAGAAAGACTCATCGTAGTCAACTCCTTGAACTTGTCGAAAACCTTTCGCAACAAGTCGAGCTTTGTAAACAGTAACATTACCGTCAGAGTCGGTCTTCCTCTTGAAGATCCATTTATTTTCGATGGCTTGTCGATCATCGGGCAAGTCAACCAAAGTCCACACTTTGTTCTCATACATGGATCCCATCTCAGATTTCATGGCCTTAAGCCATTTTGCGGAATCTGGGCTCATCATCGCTTCCTCATAGTTCGCAGGTTCATCATGGTCTAGTAACATGACTTCCAGAACTGGGTTGCCGTACCACTCTGGTGCGGAACGTACTCTGGTTGTTCTACTACGTTCAGCAAAAACTTGATCTGAAGTTTCATGATCATCATCATTAGCTTCCTCACTAATTGGTGTAGGAATCACTGGAACTAGTTTCTATGATGTTCCACTTTCCAATTCGGGAGAAGGTACAATTACCTCATCAAGTTCTACTTTCCTCCCACTCACTTCTTTTGAGAGAAACTCCTTCTCTAGAAAGGATCCACTCTTAGCAACAAAGACCTTGCCTTCGGATCTGTGATAGAAGGTGTACCCAACAGTTTCTTTTGGGTATCCTATGAAGATTTACTTCTCCGATTTGGGTTCGAGCTTATCATGTTGAAACTTTTTCACATAAGCATCGCAGTCCCAAACTTAAAGAAATGACAGCTTAGGTTTCTCGTCAAACCACAGTTCATACGGTGTCATCTCCATGGATTTAGATGGTGCCCTATTTAACGTGAATGTAGTTGTCTCTAATGCATAACCCCAAAAGCGATAGTGGTAGATCGGTAAGAGACATCATCGATCGCACCATATCTAATAAAGTACGGTTATGACGTTCGGACACACCATTACACTTTGGTGTTTCAGGTGGCGTGAGTAGTGAAACTGTTTCACATTGTTTTTACTGAAGGCCAAACTCGCTAACTCAAATATTTTACCTCTACGATCATATCGTAGAAACTCTTATTTTCTGTTACGATGATTCTCCACTTCACTCTGAAATTCTTTGAACTTTTCAAATGTTTCAAACTTGTGCTTCATTAAGTAGATATACCCATATCTGCTCAAATCATCAGTGAAGGTCAGAAAATAACGATACCCACCGCGAGCTTCAACACTCATTGGTCCGCATACATCAGTATGTATGATTTCCAACAACTCTGTTGCTCACTCCACAGTTCCGGAAAACGGAGTTTTAGTCATCTTGCCCATGAGGCATGGTTCGCAAGCACCAAGTGATTCATAATCAAGTGATTCCAAAAGTCCATCACTATGGAGTTTCTTCATGCGCTTTACACCAATATGACCTAAACGGCAGTGCCACAAATATGTTGCACTATCATTATTAACCTTGCATATTTTGGCTTCAATATTATGAATATGTGTATCACACGATCGAGATCCAACAAACTATTTTCATTGGGTGTATGACCATAGAAGGTTTTATTCATGTAAACAGAACAACAATTATTCTCTAACTTACATGAATAACCGTATTGCAATAAACATGATCAAATCACATTCATGTTCAACACAAACACCAAATAACACTTATTTAGGTTCAACACTAATCCCGAAAGTATAGGGAGTGTGCGATGATGATCATATCAATCTTGGAACTACTTCCAATACACATCGTCACTTCATCCTTTAACTAGTTTCTGTTCATTATGCAACTCCCATTTCGAGTTACTACTCTTTAGCAACTAAACCAGTATCAAATACCGAGGGGTTGCTATGAACACTAGTAAAATACACATCAATAATCTGTATATCAAATATACCTTTGTTCACTTTGCCATCCTTCTTATCCGCCAAGTATCTAGGGCAGTTCCACTTCCAGTGACCATTTCCTTTGCAGTAGAAGCACTTAGTTTCAGGCTTGAGTTTTAGCTTTGGGTTTCTTCACGGGAGTGACAACTTGCTTGTCATTCTTCTTGAAGTTCCCCTTCTATCCCTTTGAACTTTACTTGAAACAAGTGGTCTTGTTAACCATCAACACTTGATGCTTTTTCATGATTTCTACCTTCGCCGACTTCAGCATCGCGAAGAGCTCGGGAATTCCTATCGTCATCCCTTGCATATTATAGTTCATCACGAAGTTCTACTAACTTGGTGATAGTGACTAGAGAACTTTGTCAATTACTATCTTATCTGGAAGATTAACTCCCACTTGATTCAAGTAATTGTAGTACCCAGACAATCTGAGCACATGCTCACTGGTTGAGCTATTCTCCTCCATCTTGTAGGCAAAGTACTGTCATAAGTCTTATACCTCTCGACACGGGCATGAGTATGAAATACTAATTTCAACTCTTGGAACATCTTATATGCTCCGTGGCGTTCAAAACGTTTTTGAAGTCCCGGTTCTAAGTCGTAAAGCATGGTGCACTTAAACTATCAAGTAGTCATCATACCGAGCTTTTGTCAAAACGTTCATAACATCTACATCTGCTCCTGCAATAGGTATGTCACCTAGCGGTGCATCAAGGATATAATTCTCTGTGCAGCAATGAGGATAATCCTCAGATCACGGAACAATTCCGCATCATTGCTACTAACATCTTTCAACTTAGTTTTCTCTAGGAACATATAAAAAATAAATGGGGAGTAACATCGTGAGCTATTGATCTACAACATAGATATGCAAAAACTATCAGGACTAAGTTCATGATAAATTAAAGTTCAATTAATCATATTACTTAAAGAACTCCCACTTAGATAGACATCCCTCCGGTCATCTAAATGATCACGTGATCCAAATCAACTAAACCATGTCCGATCATCACGTGAGATGGAGTAGTTTCAATGGTGAACATCTTATGTTGATCATATCTACTATATGATTCACGCTCAACCTTTCGGTTTCCAGTGTTCCGAGGCAATATCTGCATATGCTAGGCTCGTCAAGTTTAACCCGAGTATTCTGCGTGTGCAAAACTGGCTTACACCCGTTGTATTTGAACGTAGAGCTTATTACACCCGATCATCACGTGGTGTCTCGGCACGACGAACTTTTGCAACGGTGCATACTCAGGGAGAACACTTATACCTTGAAATTTAGTAAGGGATAATCTTATAATGGTACCGTCGAACTAAGCAAAATAAGAAGCATAATAAGATAAACATCACATGCAATCAAAATATGTGACATGATATGGCCATCATCATCTTGTGCTTTTGATCTCCATCTCCAAAGCACCGTCATGATCACCTTCGTCACCGGCGCGACACCTTGATCTCCATCGTAGCATCGTTGTCGTCTCGCCAACTATCGCTACCGCTTAGTGATAAAGTAAAGCAATTACATGGCGATTGCATTTCATACAATAAAGCGACAACCATATGGCTCCTGCCAGTTGCCGATAACTTTACAAAACATGATCATCTCATACAAAACCGTATATACCATCATGTCTTGACCATATCACATCACAACATGCCCTGCAAAAACAAGTTAGACGTCCTCTACTTTGTTGTTGCAAGTTTTACGTGGCTGCTACGGGCTTAGCAAGAACCGTTCTTACCTACGCATACAAAAACCACAACGATATTTCGTCAAGTATGTGTTGTTTTAACCTTCACAAGGACCGGGCGTAGCCACACTTGATTCAACTAAAGTTGGAGAAACTGACACCCGCCAGCCACCTGTGTGCGAAGCACGTCGGTAGAACCAGTCTCGCGTAAGCGTACGCGTAATGTCGGTCCAGGCCGCTTCATCCAACAATACCGCCGAATCAAAGTATGACATGCTGGTAAGCAGTATGACTAGTATCGTCCACAACTCACTTGTGTTCTACTCGTGCATATCATCTACGCACAGACCTGGCTCATGATGCCACTGTTGGGGAACGCAGTATTTCAAAAAAACCTACGATCACGCAAGATCTATCTACCAGATGCATAGCAACGAGAGGGGAGAGTGTGTCTATGTACCCTTGTAGACCGAAAGCGGAAGCGTTAGAACAACGCGGTTGATGTAGTCGTACGTCTTCACGGCCCGACCGATCAAGCACCGAAACTACGGCACCTCCGAGTTCTAGCACACGTTCAGCTCGATGACGTCCCTCGAACTCCGATCCAGCTGAGTGTCGAGGGAGAGTTCCGTCAGCACGACGGCGTGGTGACGATCTTGATGTTCTACCGTCGCAGGGCTTCGCCTAAGCACCGCTACAATATTATCGAGGAGAACTATGGTGGAGGGGGGCACCGCACACAGCTAGAGATCAAGAGATCAATTGTTGTGTCTAGAGGTGCCCCCTTGCCCCCGTATATACAGGAGGGAGAGAGAGGCCGGCCCTAGAGGGGGCGCGCCAAGTGTGGGGAGTCCTACTAGGACTCCCAAGTCCTAGTAGGATTCCCCTTTCCTTTCCGGAGTAGGAGAGAAGGAAAGAGGGGGAGAGGGAGAAGTAAAAGGGGGCTGCACCCCTTGTCCAATTCGGACTAGAAGGGGGGCACGCGCCTCCTTCCTTTTGGCCTCTCTCTTCTATTCCCGTAACTCCCCGGTACTCCGAAAATACCCGAATCACTCGGAACCTTTCCGATGTCCGAATATAGTCGTCCAATATATCGATTTTTACGTCTCGACCATTTCGAGACTCCTCGTCATGTCCTCGATCTCATCCGGGACTCCGAACTCCTTCGGTACATCAAAACTCATAAACTCATAATACCGATCGTCATCGAACGTTAAGCGTGCGGACCCTACGGGTTCGAGAACTATGTAGACATGACCGAGACTCATCTCCGGTCAATAACCAATAGCGGAACCTGGATGCTCATATTGGCTCCTACATATTCTACGAAGATCTTTATCGGTCAAACCGCATAACAACATACGTTGTTCCCTTTGTCATCGGTATGTTACTTGCCCGAGATTCGATCGTCGGTATCTCAATACCTAGTTCAATCTCGTTACCGGCAAGTCTCTTTACTCGTTCCGTAATACATCATCCCGCAACTAACTCATTAGCTGCAATGCTTGCAAGGCTTATAGTGATGTGCATTACCGAGTGGGCCCAGAGATACCTCTCCGACAATCGGAGTGACAAATCCTAATCTCGAAATACGCCAACCCAACAAGTACCTTCGGAGACACCTGTAGAGTACCTTTATAATCACCCAGTTACGTTGTGACGTTTGGTAGCACACAAAGTGTTCCTCCGGTATTCGGGAGTTGCATAATCTCATAGTCATAGGAACATGTATAAGTCATGAAGAAAGCAATAGCAGTAAAACTTAAACGATCATAGTGCTAAGCTAACGGATGGGTCTTGTCCATCACATCATTCTCCTAATGATGTGATCCCGTTGATCAAATGACAACTCATGTCCATGGCTAGGAAACACAACCATCTTTGATCAATGAGCTAGTCTAGTAGAGGCATACTAGGGACACTCTGTTTTGTCTATGTATTCACACATGTACTAAGTTTCCGGTTAATACAATTCTAGCATGAATAATAAACATTTATCATGATATAAGGAAATAAATAATAACTTTATTATTGCCTCTAGGGCATATTTCCTTCATAGTGCCCATATGTTTGAGAAAAGCACATTCTTTTCCATTGTTAACCTTCTTCCACTTATCAAATCCTTTGACAGTGAATGTGTCCGAACCACACTTCCCAACTGGCTTCTTCGAAAAGAGAAAACAAGGCAAGCAATAGGCACATTTTGTATTAGTCGAATATTCCAACCACCAAAAATTTGTGTACCAATCTTTTTGGAATCGTCGACGAACAGCACTTCTTTCATTATATCCATAATTTTCCAATTCGGGCTGCTAGGCCCCCTCACATATATAAAAACGCCTAGCATCATCTTGCTTTTCTGGAGGGAGTTGCCAAATTTGAAGGCGCCTCCCCGGGTCTCGATCATATTTTGTGGTTATGACTGTAGCTTCGTCTGTAACTTCTGGCACTGGAACATCTTGAGCATCACCTTCAGCATGACTAGGGTTGTTCTCTTCGCTAGGTTGCACATCATTTGTATTGGCACCATCACCATGTTCACATGGCTGAGACGAGCTTGAACCAATTGGCTTGAAATAAGTATGGATTGACTGAGCTCTCTTCCTCTTCATGTCTACAGAACACAATTGGACAATCAAAAAAAAATCTAATTCGTTTTTAATGTCTATATTCTTACAATTACATTCCAAGACAGAAATTAATCTAATGCTGGTGTTGCAAAAAAACTGACCTTTCTTCCTTGTTTGGTCGCTCATCAGTGTGGCCGGCCGGAATACGCCGGGCCGCAGGGGAGTGTGGCCGTCGGGGACAGTCGGAGTGTCTGGTCGGACGGATGCCTTCCCTTCTCAACGAAACAGATGCAGAGATTAGATAGAGGATAGAGGCGGACGGCGGCAGCGAGCAAGCTTTTCAGATCGCAAGAACAAGCAGATCGGAAACGAACCTGGTACACACGGGTCCTGGCGGCGCTGCCTATGCATAGGTCGTGCGTATTCCTTCCAACTCCTCAGGCCTGACTCCTTGTATTCCATCCACGCACCCACGGTGGGCTGTGTTTCCTTTTCCCTTTTGCTAATATATTTGGGCCTTTGGTGTTGTGTGTACCGTGTACGTACATGACTATGGGCCTCTGCCTATGGGAGCATGGGGGGGGGG
>LR738711.1:37484619-37496440 GCA_902687465.1 Secale cereale
CCCCCCCCCCTTAGAATCGTCCCTGGAGACGACGGTTTTTTTCCCCTATGATTGTTGGATAAATGTGCAGGTGTCTGAAGCGGTGACTAATATCCAGTATGACTAAGCAAGAGGCAGAGCGACCACTCTGAACTAGCATTTTTTTTAGCAAACGACTCTGAGCTAGCTGCTACCAAAATAACACATCCACTCTGAATGAACCAAACACAAAAAATAGTGCAAAAATAAATAAGACATTATATATAAAAAAAGTTCTTCACCATAAAAATAATTCCATTTCAAAAAATATTTCTCGAAAATCTAAAAACAACTACTCAAAGTGGCACATGAAGCAGGTTATATCTAATTTTTTTGCCCGGTGCAATGCACTGGCATTTGTACTAGAGGGCGACGTGCTGCCCGTGCTAGATGATGAGAGGGAAGTGGCGTACCAATGCTCGCCTTCGTCCAGGCTCTGGTAGACGAGAGGAGATGGCAGACGGAGTGCGGGCGGCGGCGGCGGCGCACAAAGGAGAACTCGACAATGGGGAAAAATAGGGAAGAGACCTAACAGTGGCGCACAAGGGATACAACAGCGGTAATAAGATGATTTTTTTTTAATAATAGGTACGAAGATGAGTGCATGGGTCCTTGTGTCTATGTTTACTATTTTGTTTGGGCCAAGCCAAAATAGTTATGAAAAAATCAACCAAAAAACCAATTATATGTAAAAGTTATCGAACAAAAATACCCACCAAATTAACACATAAAAAGTTTAAAAATATTTCAACAAAATATGTTCGTACTTTTTACAAATACTTCAAAATTCCCCAAAAAACAGTACTAACTACAAAACCATTTTGAAATGTACAACAAAAATAATCAATTTACATAATAGTATTTTATAGAGAAATGTTCCAATTTCCATAATTTTTGAAACTAATTTTCAAATGGTTTTACATTTTAATGAAAATGTTAAGTTTTAATAAAAACAAGGAATTTTTCATGTTCAAAATTTATTTAAATTAGATATAGAAAATGGCAAAAAAAAGGATCCATGAAGCAAGTTCTGCCACATTTATCGCCCGGTGCAACGCACGGGCATTTGTACTTGGAATGATGCTTATTTTGTTCTTGTGCATATGGTTCAGCAAGAGCCCTATGTTGCTGACCTTGGCATGCGGTGGCATGGTGGTGCTGACAAGCTCGACGATGGTGCTGACATGGCAGTGGTGTGGAGGCGCTCCTGGCAGTGAAAAGCAACAGCAAGGGACGTGTTGGTGAGCAGAAGTAGTTATACGATGGGGTGGGGGGAGGAGCAGCAAGGGCCGGTATCAGCGAGCTGCAATGGCAGCGGCAGGTAGCAGCAAGGGCGGTAACGTCGGGGAGTGCCAAGCCGACGGGGAGGAAGCTTGGGTTCATCATGCACATTGGCGAATTTCAGGTGAACGACTCACTCTTCAATCAAACATGTACAGAGGGAAATTTGGTCACTGGTTTTGGGCATATAACATCAAATTATAATTGAAAGGATTGCTTTTTGGTAAAAAGGGCAAATAATCAAATTCCAAAATAAGAAGTGGCAAAATATCAAATAAAATGTAATCAGTGGCAAATTATCAAAGTGCAAAGTAAGGAGTGGGAAAGAATCAAATACCGTCATTGGTGTCTGACAGCTACATGGAAAAGGAAGGCGATGATGCTTAAAGTAACGACAAAATTAATGTTGAAGAAAGCTCAGGTAGTATCCAGTGTTCTGAAGGAGTGCAAAGATATGAAGGAGTTGTGACAAGCTAAAGAAATGATGGAGAAATTGATGTTTAGGTGGCAGATAGATTAGTAGCAAATATTTTGAAAATAGTATATGTGGTGTCTCTAGGAAAGCCTTTTCACTTGAATATCGAGTTGAGAAAATCAATTTAGGAAGATTGATTGCATGACCAGGGATTAAAATGTTTGATCACCAAAGCAATTCTTATTTTACATGGTTAAACGACCTTCAAGATCTTCAAGATGAATGTAGAGATTGTAAACTGAAATCTTTTTTGGTTCTTTCCATGGGTGGAAATCCTCCATGGTGATTCATAGAAGCAATGCACGTGCTAAAAGCAATGCACGTGCATAAATGAATAATTTCCAGCAAACTGGTCTGGATGTCGCATGAGTGCATACAAGCCTTCAGGCATATACGTGGACATGTGGTTTTGTTCTCCCGTTGCAACGCACGGGCATTTTTTGCTAGTTAGATAAATAAACCTAGATGATTGCGTAAGCTCGTTGCTATTGTTTTGAATTATGGTACAATGGGATCCTCTCGCTTGTGTCGACTCATCTAACTACTGCAGTAATATAAGAAGTCCGGTGCAGTTCCAGCTCAAAAAGAATTTATTAGAAGTACATGAGAGGTCTAGTGTAGTTATAGGCTTGTACGTATGGGTTGACCGTCCACGGGTGTGCAGCGGCACAACGTTGATACCGCCGCGGTTGCACAGGGCAGGTGCGAGTACCATATATTGTGCGCTACTACTAATGCCAACTCCAGCGCAGGACCCTATCTTGTCGGACGAACACACGATGAGACAAAACACGGCCCAATGCTAAACCTCAAATGGACAAACTTGTCCGTAGAAGTCCGTTTTCGTCCGTCTAGACCCCAAACCTGAAGCAAAGTTGGGCAATAAATGCGTTTATGCGGACACAAACGGACGATGTCCTCGTCTGCACCTGGCCACGTATCAACGACCCACGCATCGAGCCTCTGGCGACCTCGTCATTCTCGTCGCTCCCCACGCCCACCGCCGCGACCGCCGCGCCCGCCGCCGAGTCCGCCACGGTGCACCTCGCGTCCGCCGCCGCACGCAGCAAGCCAGCAACAGCTGGGTGGTAGCTACCTAGCACCAGCTCCACGGCGAGCTCGGAGACCCGACGCTCGGACCGTCCGGAGCTGCCTGGCGTAGGGCGCGGCCAGTAAGGCCAGCGTGCCGAGCACGGCCAGGGGCGGCGTGCGCGCTAGGGAGCTCGGGGCGGGGTTGCGGGGCGGCCTGGGAGCGCAGGGCGATCACGCTCCGGCGAGTGTGGGCGCCACGGCGAGCTCGGGGCGGGCGCGCTCCGGCGAGGCAGGGACTGCAGGGCGAGCACGCTCCAGCGAGCGCGGGCGCCACGGCGAGCTCAGGACGGGCGCGCTCCGGCGAGGCAAGGAGCGCACGGCGAGCTTGGGGCGGACGCGTCCGTTTGCGGTCGCGACACCTCCTGCACGTCGGTTCGCCCCCGAACGTCCGCCGCAATCGCTCCCCAAACGGACAAAAACGAACATCTGAATGGGTCTAGCGCTGGGGTTGGCCACCAGAAGCGGGTGCCGTGCTCTGCGTGGCACCGGTTAAAAAAAGGCAGAGCAGACTGGAGGGAGCTGCGTGCCGCTGTGTGGAACAGGATGGGCTGTCCGGTCGGCGTGAGGTGCTAGACAACAACTACTAGTACTGTAGACATGCATGCATGACCCAAGCTACAGTCGCAGCACCGCACGCACGCTGTCCGTTACGTTGCTGGCCGGTCGGTGTTCGTACTATCGTGTGAGGATCGCACGCAAGATGTCGCCGCCCGGGTGGCACGGGCCAAAAGGCTTCAGGGAGTACTTTGATATTTGTTGACGTTAATTATCCTATTTGACAGTTTTAGTCCATATTACTCTATTTATCGAAAGTTTTGTAAGAAAAACATTAATGCTAAAACTTTCATGATTGTTCGCCATTTGCGCGGACAGAATGGATTTCCGTTGGAACAGGTTCGTTTTGGGCAGGCACACTTCTCCCGGGAGCGGCGGAGAATCATGCAGACGACCATCTCCTCGTCCGGACCGCAAGGGACAAGGCCCCGGTCGACGAATCTGGAACTTCCTGAGCCAGATTCGCTGTTAGCCCCGTCGGAGATGGCCGGAGTTCAGTGGGGAAGACCTAGGGGGCGAGGGGAGTGCAGGCAAATGGAGTGGCTCGGATTTGGTCCAGAGTGTGGAAAGGGAAGAATGTAAGTGGGGCCCTGGCGGGCCATGGTGGACCGAATCCGACGTGACGGACGCGCCTGGGTGTCCTATATCTGCCCGACGTATGGTCTGGATATAAGGTTGTCGGTCAGCCCGGGCATATGAGCTGCGTTTTGGGCGTCCAGTTGTATGGAAAATTTACGTCCGTGTAGTGACCAAGCTAGCGGCCCGAACGTTTGGGGCCGATATGGATTGTACGGTTATATTTGCTCTTATCGATTACGCATATCTGTAAATACACTACGCTCCCTAATTTTTATAGCCGCGCAATCAATTAAGGACTTCAATTTGAAATCGGTCACCCAATTTTGACTGTGTCAATAATTTTTCAAAGAAGCTTCGAAACTCTTCCATCTAATTGAGGTATTCGATTTTGAATTTGGTTCATGGTTTTGACCAGGTCAATGATTTTTCAAACCAATCGGCAGCAAACTGGCCTAAATAACATATCAGTTCCGTATGTGCTCTCACCACCTAGGCAAAGGAAGCGCCAACATGTGATACTGCATCCTCATGCAACCACCTAAAAAAACCACCGCATAAGTATGAGTTGATTAGTAGATAACACCATAGAAGGCCCACTAGAACACCACAATATAAATAAAAAAGAAAACACACTCCATCACCTGCCCCACTCGTCAAATCGAATACTCCCTCGGTTTCACAATATAAGGTGCATTAGTTTTTTTAAAGTCAAATTTCTTTAGCTTTGACCAAGTTCAGATCTAAATATATTGATATCCACAATACTAAATAAATAAAGAATGGACATTTATTTCATGACGAATCTAATGTTACCGATATGATATTTTGGTATTTATATGTCTCTTTCAAATTTGATCAACCTTAGAAGACTTTGACTTTACAAAATACCAATACAACTTACCTTTTGAAACATATGAAGTATTTTTTTATGAAAAGCCTGACATCACTCTAAACCCTCTAGTATTTGTTTTGAAACTTAAGCCTTCTAGTATCCAGTGAAAGGTAAACTTTGATTTTTTTTTTTGAGAATGGTTAAAGGAACGGGAGAGGAACGGCAGTGCCTACACGGATGAAATGGCCACCATACGCCCCTAGTGCCGTCACGTCCCATCCCATGCCGACGACGCTCATGTGCTAGCAAGCACTCGTCTCATCCTCGCTCGTGGAGCGGCCGAGCAAAGGCGCAACAGTCACGTGCGACTCGGCTTTGCCTTTTTGCTGCGGGCCCCATGCATGCATGCATGCTGCTCCAGCTGCTCGCTGCGCTGGGAAAAGCTGGCCTTGCCTAGCCTAGCCTATCAACCTGCTTGCGTGGTGCAGCCAGAGCGGAGAGCTGGTTCTCGGCCAGAGATGGAGGGAGGGATGGGTGCGTGCGTGCACCGCACCGGGCACTCATATATCTCGTGACGGTTAGTGCATGCCGGGGTTGGTTCTTGGGTGGGTGAGCTCGTGATGAAGCATGATAGAATGTACACTTTTTTTGTGAAACTGGAGGGGCAGTTCACTGGTTGGCTGGCATCTGATGGAGGCGGAGAGAGAGGGAGAAAAACAACCCTCGGGTGTCACATTGCTACTTCTCGAGCTTGCGTTGTATTCCCTCGAAGAGGAAAGGGTGATGCAACACAGTAGCGTAAGTATTTTCCTCAGTTTTTGAGAACCAAGGTATCAATCCAGTAGGGGACTACGCGCGAGTCCCTCGCACCTGCACAAACAAATAAGAACTTTGCAGCCAAGGCGATAAGGGGTTGTCAATCCCTTTACGGTCACTTACGAAAGTGACATCTGATAGAGATGATAGTTTGATATTTTTGGTATTTTTGGATATAAGAACAGAAAGTAAAAGTAGAAAAATAAAGTAGATTGTAGATTGATATGTTGAGAATAGACCCGGGGACATAGTTTTCTCTAGTGGCTTCTCTCATGATAGCAGAATTCTATGGTGGGTGAACGAATTACTGTCGAGCAATTGATTTCGGTCTACTTACTTTGGCGTACCGCCCATGCTTTGAACCTCAACCTTTCTTGCAATGTAATCAGCATTGGTTTGCGTTCGTGGTCCTGTCAATTGCCCAGCTGTAATTTGTTTACCTCACATAGCTGTTTTATCGTCTTTTGGGAGAGAGACGTCACTAGTGAACATCATGAGACTCCGGTCCATATTACCATCATTGATCACATCCACTATTTACTTTTCGCTATTTACTTACTATTGCAAAACACTATCTATCATTACTATCATATTGCTTTTAACCCTTTGTGAACTACAAGGCCGGAGAGATTGACAACCTCTCTGTACTCGTTGGGAGCAAAGTTATTTGTATCTGTGTGCAGGTCCACGTTGATTGCTAATTGCGCCGTTAGCAATTGACACCTACTTGTTGAACCTAGGAGTCACTGGGGATTCGATCCTTGGCATCTTTGCTAGGGGAAAACACTTCTACTTACTGCATCTTACACCTTCCACTTGGGGTAACCAACGAGGGGTTCGAGGCCCATCACCGGTCCACGTGGGCCATTGGTCCCGGTTGGTTTGGACCTTTTGGTCCCGGTTGGAGCGACAAATCGGGACCAATGGCTCTTGGTCCTGGCCCACCACCATTGGTCCCGGTTAGTGTTATGAACCGGGACCAAAGGCTCCCCTTTAGCCCCGGTTCATAGCACCAACCGGGACCAATGAGGTGCCTATATATAACCCCTCACTCAAGAGCAGAGCTCACTGCTCTGTTTTTTTTTTCTGGCCGAGGAGGAGAGGGGTTAGTGGTGCTCTAGCTCACCTCCTATGCACACAACGTGTTCAGTGGAATGCCCGAGCCACACTAGTTAAGCTTTTCTCCTCTCGAAGCTCTATTTTCTCCGAGATTTGTCTAGGTTTAGCGGTCCGTCACGTCCCGTCCCTGTCTTCGCCGCCGTCGATCGGCCCCGCCGATCTCGTCACCGGCACCACCGTGGTGAGCCTCTTGTTATGTCCATGCTTTTCTTACTTTTATTATTGCTTGTTATTATTGCTTTAGATAGATATTTGTCTAATTTTCTTACGTTTATTATTGCTTGTTATTATATAGTGCGATGGTTTTGATATCCACCCACGTGGGCCCTCGTCCTGTCTACGATTCGGATGTGGTATATTATCTTTAATTTATAACTAATTGTTTTAGTGTTTATGATAGTCATGCCGACCAACCTGACATGCATAGATGTTTTATTATGTCTAGGAGGTAGTTGAACCGGAAATTCCAACCGACCCTCTTGTGGAGAGGTTAAATTTAGTTGAAGAGGAAAAATTTCCTTAAAGAAAAAATTGGAAAAAATGGAGGAGGAGAAGATGGAATTGGAGTTGCATGTTGCGGAAGTCATCGATGATCACAAGATCAAGATGGACCCAATTGTCGAGAGGTTAAATTTAGTTGAAGAAGAAAACAAATTCTTGAAGGAAAAAATAAAATAAAAATTGTGGACGAGAAGATGATATTGGAGTTGCATGTTGCGGATGTCGTCGATGATCACAAGATCAAGATGGATGCAATGCGGTTGAAGATTAAAAAGATTAGAAAATATGCCATTCATACCGAGGCTTGGTATCATTATGCCGTTGGATCAATTGTTACCTTGGTTGCGATTATGATCGCATTTGTTTTCGCATTGAAAAGTTTTACATAGTTTCGATGTGTATGGAGAGCTATATGTTGTTAGATGAGAACTATATATGTATGTACTTTGGTTTTAATGTGATGATGAACTTTTATCCATTTGGTCACTTAATTATCTATTTATGATGTTCTGTAATGGTTTTTGACACACTTAATTATATATAATGCACGCAGATGAACCGACAATGGATGTACGGTGACAGACACACCTCCGAGTACATTAAGGGCGTGCATGAGTTTCTAAATGCGGCTGAGGCAAACAAGCAGAATGGTTTTATGTGTTGTCCATGCACTAAATGTGTGAATATGATGTCTTACTCTAACCGGAAAATCCTTCACTCCCACCTGCTTTACAAGGGTTTCATGCCACACTATAATGTTTGGACGAGGCACGGAGAAATAGGGGTTATGATGGAAGACGGCGAAGAAGAAGAGTACGATGACAACTATGTGCCCGCTGAATACGGTGATGCTGCAATGGGGGGAGCTGGTGAAGATCAAGAGGAACCAGACGATGTGTCCAATGATGCTGCAACGGGTGAAGCTGCTGAAGATCAAGAGGAACCAAATGATGATCTCCGCCGGGTCATTGTCGATGCAAGGACACAATGCGAAAGTCAAAAGGAGAAGCTGAATTTCGATCGCATGTTAGAGGATCACAAAAAAGGGTTGTACCCCAATTGCGAAGATGGCAACACAAAGCTCGGTACCGTCCTGGAATTGCTGCAGTGGAAGGCAGAGAATGCTGTGGCTGACAAAGGATTTGAGAAGCTACTGAAAATATTGAAGAAAAAGCTTCCGAAGGATAACGAATTGCCCGACAGTACATACGCAGCAAAGAAGGTCGTATGCCCTCTAGGATTGGAGGTGCAGAAGATACATGCATGCCCTAATGACTGCATCCTCTACCGTGGTGCATACAAGGATCTGAACGCATGCCCGGTATGCGGTGCATTGCGGTATAAGATCAGACGAGATGACCCTGGTGATGTTGATGGCGAGCCCGCCAGGAAAAGGGTTCCTACGAAGGTGATGTGGTATGCTCCTATAATACCACGGTTGAAATGTTTGTTTAGAAACAGAGAGCATGCCAAGTTGATGCGATGGCACAGTGAGGACCGTAAGAAAGACGGGAAGTTGAGAGCACCCGCTGACGGGACGCAGTGGAGAAAACTCGAGAGAAAGTACTGGGAGGAGTTTGCAAAGGACGCAAGGAACGTATGGTTTGCTTTAAGCGCGGATGGCATTAATCCTTTCGGGGAGCAGAGCAGCAATCACAGCACCTGGCCCGTGACTCTATGTATGTATAACCTTCCTCCTTGGATGTGCATGAAGCGGAAGTTCATTATGATGCCAGTTCTCATCCAAGGCCCTAAGCAACCCGGCAACAACATTGATGTGTACCTAAGGCCATTAGTTGAAGAACTTTTACAGCTGTGGAATGGAAACGGTGTACGTGCGTGGGATGAGCATAGACAGGAGGAATTTGACCTTAAGGCGTTGTTGTTCGTGACCATCAATGATTGGCCCGCTCTCAGTAACCTTTCAGGACAGACAAACAAAGGATACCACGCATGCACGCACTGTTTAGATGACACTGAAAGTATATACCTGGACAAGTGCAGGAAGAATGTGTACCTGGGCCATCGTCGATTTCTTCCGACCAACCATCAATGTCGAAAGAAAGGCAAGCATTTCAAAGACGAGGTAGATCACCGGAAGAAGCCTGCCATGCGTACCGGTGATCACGTACTTGCTATGGTCAATGATTTACACGTAATCTTTGGAAAGGGCCCCGGCGCACTAGCTGTTCCGAATGACGCTGAGGGACACGCACCCATGTGGAAGAAGAAATCTATATTTTGGGACCTACCCTACTGGAAAGACCTAGAGGTCCGCTCTTCAATCGACGTGACGCACGTGACGAAGAACCTTTGCGTGAACCTGCTAGGCTTCTTGGGCGTGTATGGAAAGACAAAAGATACAGCTGAGGCACGGGAGGACCTGCAACGTTTGCACGAAAAAGACGGCATCCCTCCGAAGCAGTATGAAGGTCCTGCCAGCTATGCTCTTACGAAAGAAGAGAAAGAAATCTTCTTTGAATGCCTGCTCAGTATGAAGGTCCTGACTGGCTTCTCGTCGAATATAAATGGAATAATAAATATGGCAGAGAAAAAGTTCCAGAACCTAAAGTCTCATGACTGCCATGTGATTATGACGCAACTGCTTCCGGTTGCATTGAGGGGGCTTCTACCGGAAAACGTCCGATTAGCCATTGTGAAGCTATGTGCATTCCTCAATGCAATCTCTCAGAAGGTGATCGATCCAGAAATCGTACCAAGGCTAAGGAGTGATGTGGCGCAATGTCTTGTCAGTTTCGAGCTTGTGTTCCCACCATCCTTCTTCAATATCATGACACACGTCCTAGTTCATCTCATCGACGAGATTGTCATTCTCGGGCCCGTATTTCTACACAATATGTTCCCCTTTGAGAGGTTCATGGGAGTCCTAAAGAAATATGTCCGTAACCGCGCCAGGCCAGAAGGAAGCATCTCCATGGGCCATCAAACAGAGGATGTCATCGGGTTTTGTGTTGACTTCATTCCTGGCCTGAATAAGATAGGTCTCCCTAAATCGCGGTACGAGGGGAGACTGACTGGAAAAGGCACGCTTGGAAGGGACTCAATAATATGCAGGGACGGATATTCTTGGTCTCAAGCACACTACACAGTTCTACAGAACTCTACATTGGTGAACCCGTATGTCGATGAACACAAGAACAGTGCGACGACTGGATTACACGTGAACACATCAGGACTTTCAGCAGTTGGTTGGAAACACGTCTCAGAGGTGACAACACTGTTTGTGATGAGTTGTACTTGTTGTCCAGGGGACCATCTTCGACTGTATTGATTTACAAAGAATACGAGATAAATGGGAATACATTTTACACGATTGTCCAAGATCAAAAGAGCACCAACCAAAACAGCGGTGTCCGCTTTGATGCAACAACCGAGAGGGGAAAGGACACATATTATGGTTACATAATGGACATATGGGAACTTGACTACGGACATGATTTTAAGGTCCCTTTGTTTAAGTGCAAATGGGTCAATCTGTCAGGAGGCGGGGTACAGGTAGACCCACAGTACGGAATGACAACAGTGGATCTGAAAAATCTTGGATACACTGACGAACCGTTCGTCCTAGCAAATGATGTGGCACAGGTTATCTATGTGAAGGACATGTCTACCAGACCGAGAAAAAGAAAAGATAAGGAAGCGAATACATCATACGATGAGCCAAAGCGCCACATAGTTCTTTCAGGAAAAAGGGACATCCTGGGAGTGGAGGGCAAGACAGACATGTCTGAAAATTATGAAAAGTTTTATGAAATTCCTCCCTTCAAAGTCAAGGCTGACCCAAGCATCCTGATAAACGATGAAGATTATCCATGGTTACGGCGCAATAAGCAAATGACACAAGCGAAGAAAAAGTGAAGACT
Organism: Secale cereale; assembly: GCA_902687465.1. Taxonomy (NCBI): domain Eukaryota; kingdom Viridiplantae; phylum Streptophyta; class Magnoliopsida; order Poales; family Poaceae; genus Secale; species Secale cereale. Next base: position 37,495,772 of record LR738711.1, read on the forward strand.
TTTTTCCGCAACTATTATGATGATACCATGCCAACTTTGTAACAAACGAGTATGATACCATTGTCCGTTTGTACTATTCAAATTTCAATACTACTTGCACTAACAGAAAGTTTGTAATTGGTTTTACCAGAAAGAATTAAAAAAATAAAGCAAATAACAAAAGAAAATAAATAATGCAGAAAACAAAACAAAAAAACTTGCAAAAAAAATAGCAACAATAAGTATTTTGTTGTAAGTAGAAACAAAATAAAATAAATAAAGCAACAAAGAAAATAAATAATTTCAAATTTAAACTATTCAAATTTGAATACTACTTGCACTAACAGAAAGTTTGTAATTGGTTTTACCTAAAGCAATAATATTCACAAAGAAACTCTAAATACAGCAAAAAACAACTTAGAAATAAATAAAGCAAAAAAGGAAAAAAAATTGGGCGCTGTCCAGTGAGCCTGCAAGGCCTACAGCACAGGATGCATCTGGACTATAAGGCCCAGCAAGCTCACAGGGCAGCGCGCAGAGTTAGGCCCAGAAGCCTGCATTTTGAGAGGAGCTCGAGAGGGTGAGCGCAGCAGCCCTTATAAACCACTCTCGAGCTCCCTCAGCTAGCGAGGTGGGACTAAACATCCTACCGCACCCGCGCCAGCACAGGGCCTTTGGTCCCGGTTGGTG
>LR738711.1:37504145-37652082 GCA_902687465.1 Secale cereale
AAAAAACAAAAACCACAGCCACAGAAATGCTGACGCGTGGATGCCTTTTGGTCCCGGTTGGTACCATCAACCGGGACCAAAGCCCCTCCTGCCTGGGCTCGGCGCACAGGCCACGTGGACACCCATCTGCTCCGGTTCTGGATTGAACCGGGACTAAAGGGTCAGAGCATTAGTACCGACACTCTTGTCCCAGTTCAAGAACCGGGGCTAAAGGCCCAAACGAACCGGGTCTGATGACCCTTTATCTATCAGTGCCAGCCACCATTGGAACCTTGTGCCCGCAGCGACGGCGCCACGGTCGCGAACACCCGAATCTGAGGCACACCCAGCACACTGCCAGAAGGCGTCGGGGGCGGTGGCGACGACCTCCCGTGGGCACTGCATGCACACGTAGATCGGTTGCTGCAACAACGCCAGGCCCAAGGCCGCCTGGCTATCGATGGAACAGACAGACGTCATCTCTTCCTCCGATGGCTCTGATGCCTCTCCCACCACCCCTCCCACCACCGACGGCTGCACGGAGGGCTACAGCCGCACCGGCGATCGCAAGGGCAAGGGACCAGTGGGGAAGTGGTGATGTCCGGTGCCCCCACTCAATTATCTATGTTTCTATCGAGTAGTTGTCCGGTGATGAATTTGATCTTTTGGTCTAGTTTCTATCTAGTATTTAGTCCGGTGATGAAGTTGATCTTTTGTACAAAGTTTATGCTATGTTTGGCATCGTTATATGTTGCTACATGTTGATCTAGTTGTATGTCCGATGACCCATGTAGTTTCTCTACTCTACTTTGCATGGATGGCAATATGGCAATGGCATAGTTTTGAGCGTGGGTTGTACGCGGGGTGACGTATGTCTGGTCATTCAAATGCGTCCAACGCCGCGCCCCCAACGCAAAAGGAAAAATAGTGGCAAAAGCAAAGGCCGCCCCCAACGCCTTGACGTGCGTACGTAACTCAACTCCGCGGTCAGTGAAAGAGAGAGGGGGATAGCGTGGGTTGTACGCGGGGCGTCGCCGGTAGAGAGTGGGACGGTGGTGGCATGGCACATACGCGAACGACCTCTACATGCAGGATCACCGCCAACTCTTCGTCCCCACCACCCACCATAGTTCTCTTGTCTTTATTGAATTCTTCCCGCGGTGCAAGTTTTTTGAAGATGTTCTACTATCAAACTGAACCCACCTACCGAGTTTATGTACCTGACCTGAGTTGCAATAATTACCTCTTTCTTTTTTTCTGCAACGAGAAAGGTTTTTCTTTTTGACAGGGAAATGAAGAAAAGAAAGCTCCCACGGTGCCCTCGCTTTTGTTTTTTTCCTTTCCTTTCGCTTATTATGTTCGGCGATTTGATGGGACTTTTTTATTTACTTTCGATGTACTCCATCTGTTCCTAAGCATAAATCTTTTTTTGAGATTTCAATACAGATTGCATACGGAGCAAAATGAGAGGATGTACACTCTAAAAATATGTCTACATACATCTGTATGTAATGTGTATTGAAATTACTAAAAGTACTTACATTTTAGAAATGGAGAGGGTACAAGAGTATTATCAAACATGCATACCATTTTAGAAATGGGACGACGTGTGTGCACGACGAAAGGTGACGGACCGAGGAATGCCCCCTTGGTTATTCTTTCTCAAAATGTGACAATTTTCTGCACATGTTTAACAGATTTGGGGAGATGATTTGTGGCATGAGTTCCTCGTGCATGCCTTTTCTTTGGGCTTCCGATTTTCCATACTTTTATATCTTTTGAACAAAAATTCCAAATTAAGTTCTGATTTCATATATGTTTCTTGTGACGAGCGCTTTCAAAGAAGATTCTTTTTGAATATATTTTGAAGATCCATGTTTCTCGTGACGAGCACCCGATAAGATCATGACTTTTGTGCCTACGACTAACAAAAAAATTGCCTAAAGTTTTATCAAAAACCTAGTATGTGCAAGCAAGAAAATCGCAAGTTTCAGATGCTATATCGTAAGTTTCAAACATTAAGCTTAAAATTTATGTGTGCGGGGGCACACAGGTGTGTGATCCAACTACTTTGTGAATCGTGAAGCAATCGGGCGGCCCAACTGGGCTGCACACCTGCGTGCCCCTGCAAATTTCCAAAAAGGTTTGTGGTTGTTATCAGTTTTGTTGTGATTGATAAGATGAGCTCCTTATCAGTTTGTTGTATACGATAGGATCACTTACTTATCACCTGTTTTTATCTGATAGCATAGGTTTTTTATCACGGGTAGGCGGCGGCACAACGTTGATGCCACCGCCGTTGGTATGAGCACAGCGGCACAACGTTGATACCATGGAAGATGACCGTAGAGTAGAACAGGATGGAGTTCATGCCGGACAGCCGCTGGAACGCCGGGATGTCCAGCGCGCCGATGATGAGCTGTGGCCGGTTCCGCCTCGCTCTCCTCCTTGAGGTCCTCAAACCCCGCGCCCACCTTGTGCGTCCCGCGCACCTTCTCCCGCACGCGTCGTGCCTCCTCGAGCCGCCCGCGCTGGATGATGATTGGGCGTCTCTGGCAGGAACAACGTGCCGACGAAGATGGCGGTGGCGGGGTCCATGAGGCCCCTCCCAATGCCCCACCTTGTACAGGAGCTAAGCCTTCCACGATGTGGCAAGTTATTTAAGAGGAGAGAGATGAGTGTGGTGATCCAGGAAGAAACAATGCTAAGCGTGTGAACCTAGGCAAAACATTTAAAGAAAGGAAGCCCACCAATACATGAAAAGCTTTAGTTGCTAAATCATTAAATGAAGCAAGCTTAGAGCAAGTACAATAAGTTGATGTAGGCGGGCTGTAAGACATTAAATATTATATTTTTGCTTACTTGGAAGAGAGAGAAGAGAAGAGAGAAGAGAAGCGGGCTACTAGTTAACAGCCGGCTGCAGCACGTGCTCCTAGGTACTTTGTGAGAGAGTGGGGTGGGCCATGTATCAACAAAGTAGTACATATTTATATCTAGCTATTGTACTTGTTGACTATAAGCTTGGCTATATGTGACATGGCAACATCATATAGCCAGCAGGTGGCTATATTATTAACCATGCTCTTAGCAACCATAATCTAAGGCTACTTCCAATGCATTGGTGCTTACTTGAGGTGCTAAGCACATTAAAAACTTTAGCAACTAAAGCCCTCAATGCATAGGTGCTTAATTTGTTGGTGCTAAGCATTGTTCATTTAATGTTTTGCAACTAAAGTTCTTCATGCATTGGTGGGATTCTTTCATTTAAGTCTTTTACCTAGGTTCTCGCGCTTAGCATTGTTTCTTCCTGGGGTCATCACACTCATCTCTCTCCTCTTAATTACCTTGCCACATCAGACTTTTTACCTACATGGCAGCCTTAGGCCCTTCCCAGTGCTCCACCGTGGACAGGTGCTAAGGGTGCCACATAGGCAGAAAAATGATGTGGCAAAGTAATTAAAGAGGAGAGAGAGCATTATAGTGACCCCAAGAAGAACCAATGCTAAGCACGTGAAACTATGCAAAAGGACTACCAACCAATACATGAAGGAGTTTTGTCACTAAACAATTAAATAAAGTAAGCTTAGCTACAAAAGCTAAGCACCCATGCATTGGGGATATTAGTTGCTAAGCATTTTAATGCACTTAGCACCTCACTTTAGCACCAATGCATTGGAGGAGGTCTTAGCACCTGTACAAGATGGAGCATTGGGAGGGGCCTAAGCACCTATGCATTGGAGGGTATAGTTGCTAAGCTATTTAATGTGCTTAGCACCTCATCTAAACACCCATGCATTGGCACCAGCCTGACGGTGAAGCAGTTGATCACGTTGGCGGCGAGGATGCCGAGGCATGCATGTGATGAGCTAATTCACGGCGCCGCGGATCATAAGGGCGCGATCTCGGACAGGTAGAGCGGCACGGCTCGGTTGCCGAAGTTGATGCCGACGCCATGGAGAATGCGGCCGACGAAGAAGCTGACGACTCCCGCCATGATGCTGCCGCGCCGGCCGTGGCGCTTGGTCACGAAGGAGGCTTCGATGATGGAGACCAAGCCGGCGAAGTACAGCGACGAGGTGAAGAGCGTCAGTACCTGGTTGTGGTACTTGCAGTAGTCCGTCTCGTGCAGGTGCGCGTGCGCGTGCTTCCAGCTGTACACGCCTGAGAAGAACTTGATCAAGAAGTCGTCCATATGGATGTCACACCACCTGCGTTCGTCGATCACCACCAATGTCCATGATTGGTTACCACTCTTGTTCTCGTGTCAAGTAGTAGATGCGTGTGATCTAGAATTGTGCTACCACAGTACATTTCAGTGAAAGAAAATCAATTCGAAAAATGAGTGCTTCGTCATCTCTATGATTAATCCGCGAGGTCTCATGGATTGCAACAAAATGTTAGCACTGTAGTTTCATTCTTGAAAGCGTTAATCTTTTCTTTTGATGGTACTCCTAGCATCTGAGTAAATTGCAAAAACCCATCACAATTGGGGACCCTAATTCAGAAAACCATCATCAATCGGTTTTTTTTTCAAAAACCCACCAATATTGTACTGACAGTTTTCAAAAAACACTAATAAGTCAATTAGAGCTGCTTGGTGAAAAACTGACAGCTGGGTCCCTCCATAAATGATGACTTGGCATGAAAACAACTCACACCAACTCACGCCGTTTGGCTCAAATATTAATCTGGAGTAGGGCCCACCCGTCATTCTCAGTCCCACTCCTCTTCCTCCTCTGGTGAACTCCAACGCACTCGTCACGGACGCACCGGTGCCCTCGCCGTCGTCGACCCAGCCACGGGTGCTTGCGAGGAGACTCGGGAGAGCGTGAGAAGGGGAAGGCGGAGCTTACCAGGAGCTTGTAGTCGACGCGGGCGTGGCGGGGGAGGCGAGTCTGCGATGGTGGCGCGCAACGGTTGCTGCCGGAGCAGGGCGATGACAGGAGGTAGGAGGAGGTTGCGGGGCTTGTCGTGAAGATTCCCTGTGGCACCGGGGCGTTGATGCGAAGCAGCTGGGGGAGGCAGTGAGGTCTGGTGCTCGACCTCCCGACCAAATCGAGCTCCGCCTCGCCGAGCGGGCAGGGGAGCGGGCGCGCTGGAGCTCGGCTTCGCCGGAGCAGGATGGGGCGCGGCGTGCAGGAGATTGTACTCGTCGGAGCTGTTAGGTTCGTAGGCTCGCTGGAGCTCAGCCTCGCCGGCTTAGGCGGCGTCGACTTCGTGCCGGAATCGGTGCTTCCCAAGCAAAGCTTGCACGGACATGTGTTTGCTCATTCACGTGTACTTGCTCGAAGACCAATCCACGACGCATACCAATGAAATCCTGAAGCCGCCGACGGGTGGTGGTGCGCCGGGACTGCGGCTGCCGGAGACGAGGGCGGCCGACGAGATGCACCGGTCTGCCACTCTAGCACGCCCGCTACCTATTTGGCAAAATGCCAAGGAGGCAGAGTAGAGGGTTTAACCGGTCGCATAATGTCGGTTTGTTTCATCCATTTACCCGTGCCACATGGCACCTGGCAGCGGGACCCATGTGTCAGGTTTTCACTTAAACATCTTTAACGTACTGATCAGCGTTTTTGCCAAATTCGGCTTCTACGTCTTTATCTTTACTTCTCTACCTAATAATAAAGAAAATTGGGTTTCAGCCCGTACGTCATAAAAACTACCCTCGAAGTTGGCAAGAATTACCCACCAATGCCACCCGTAAGTGGCAAAAACGATTCGTTTTTTTTTTAAGTGACCAACGTTGCGGATAGGTCATTTAGGGTGTTATTCTTTTACATACAACAGGCGCACAAGTAGCTCACTGGTTCGAGCCCTGTACTCCCACGCAGTCGTCCAGAGTTCGATCCCTACTTCTCTCACTTTTTCTTTGATTTCTCTTGATTTTTTGTGAGCGAAAGATAGAACAGCCTCGCTCAAGTGCCATCTTATCTGATGGGCTACACAATTTTCCAACTTTAATTAAATACTTTTCTCTATATGGGGAATTTGAAAATGCCTATTCGTTATACATTTCCTTATAGATTGATTGTTTTTTATGGAGATATCTAACATGCTCCTATGCACACGTGCTATCATTGTGTACTAAAGTGTAATTTGCTATTTTCAGCCTAATGCATTATTTCTTTCTTTTTTACGTGTAATGCATTATTTTTTAGGTATCACTAAGGAGGAACACCACAAAGACGTGAATTGATATCGGCTAATCAATTGGACACAACTTTAGTTACTTCAAAAAATCATCCCACCTTTATATATATTTGTCCACAACATCCCTTATCATGTTGTTTCTCGTACGGCATTGTGAAAGATTTCGTATGATTTCTTAGTGTCATCGAGTGTGTGTATGAGAGTGATTTATTTTCTCCCGTTGCAACGCACGGGCATGTTTCCTATATATATATATATATATATATATATATATATATATATATATATATATATATATATATATATATATATATATATATATATATCTTTACCTAATAATAAAGCACGGAACGAGTTTGTCGGGTTCACCGTCACAATACGCTTCTTCCCTTGAATTTACGCTTTGAGTTTGAATTTAAAACATATACGTGAGGTGGTACTAATTTGGGTCTGCGTAAAAAAGACCTCTGTTCGCATAGGAATCGCGCGACTGGGCCGGCCCATTTAAAGCACGAAATGAGTCTGGCCGTCGCGCCCTTTTTACAAAAAGGTCCCTGCGTTTTTTGTGAATTAAACCCGCCATCCCTACATAAGTGGATCTGGAAAAACACTTCGTTTGTGCATAAACGACCTTGTTGTCTTGGCTATTCAACCCACACTCCTTGGTAAGTTGAGAAAAAACGATTGGAGAATTTGTTTGGGGCTGCAGATCGAGGAGCTCCCAATCAGATCAGGAGCAGCACGACGGCGGTGAGCACATGAAGGGCGTCGGCGGCACGCTGCCCAGGCGAGAGGAGGAGCAGGAGGGGAGGCACGGAGACGTGGCCATATGCGTCGGACGCGCGCGCTCGCCCGCAGTCAACGCGACGCGGTGGCCGTCCATGGCAGGTCGGGTCGATGCATGAGGACGAGGGGAGGTGCTCTCTACGGTCGGCACCGGGAATGGAGCGGAGGTGGGTGGATTTGGCGACTCCGCAGTGGCTGCGCTGGGCGGCGACCTACGGGGTTCAAGCGGCGGCTGCCGTGAAGGTTGGACAGCAGCGTTCTGGAGAGAGAGGTAGAGAGAGAAAGAGGGAGAGAGAGAGAGGGGGAGAGATAGAGACGAAGAAGGAATAGAGGGAGAGGAAGAAGGCAGGTCACTCAAGGAACATCCATGTCCTGCCGCTTGATGTGTGCATGTCACTCAAAGAAGAAGAAGGAATGGCATGATTTGTGCGGTTGGATGTGCGATGCACGTCCGTGTTCATATGTGAGGATTAGGACAGTTCTCTTGGTCTTTTTTTTAGCAAAATTAATAGTTCTCTTGATTTGTTTTGGTCTGAATTAGCACAGAAGTGCACTGATATTTGTTTTGTGCTGCAGGAGCTTCAAGACAGCAGGCACCAATTGCAATCTTGGTTTTATTTCTGTCCTATGAACCAATTTGAGATGGCCCCTAAGAAGCACTTGGCTGGTAAAGAGAAATTTCATGTAGTCTTCAAATAAAACATGCTAATTTTCTGTGATGTGCTTTTTCGAGCAGAAAGGGGTGGTGATGTGCGCCAGGTACTTGGTCGAGGAAGTGAACACCATTTTCAGCTATGTGATGACTTCTGGCCATTGTCTAATTGATTGCTTTGGGAGCAAAGATGCAGACCTTCCTTTTCTTGAGCTGTGCGAGAGCATATAATTTCATGATGCCAATTCATAACTTGCTCTACCGGAAATTAGTAATTGTCTGTACAACATGCCAAAGTAAGAATAAAAGGAGACATAAGTTGTGACACTGCAGGACAATGATACTATTTGAGAGTCTATTTTGTGCACATTTTGAATTACTATTGTTTGAACAATCTGATTATGGGACCAATCACCAAGGTTTGAAAATTTGACCCACGGGCAGCAGTGGCTTCGTCACAAAATGAAGTGAAGAAGTCGAAACGAGCAACGGACTGCTTCTAGCTGAGTTAAATGAAGCTCATGAAAGGTTGATAACCTGTATGAGGAATTGTTCAAGCCAGAGGCTGCACTTCTGAATCCTCTAAACAGGGCAATGTTATCGAGTCTTCAAGAGGGAATGATGTTTGCTACCTTGAACATGTTACCTATATGCAAGCACATGCACTGGTACAGAAGCCCAATTGGATGAAAATACGGACTACAGAGAGGTGTAATTATTAATTAATTTCTTGCTTTAAAAGGTATGCAATTAGCAGAGTTTCTTATGTTCATCAATTGTATTATGACCGAACTTATGTGGATAAGCTTGGAGATTTCAGTGGCAATATTTTTGTACAATTATAGTGGCAGATTTCCGAAATTTGTAGAGTACATGATTTACAAGAACGAGATATTCTGTCAAGGTGTGTACTTTTTACCCATTGCACTAATCTTTCGCTTTGAGCGATTGGCTAAAAGAAAGTACTTCCTTTGGAATAATATTTCATACACTCACAAGTATAAGCTCTCCATTTCCTTATTTTTTGTTCTGGCATCAGTAGTATTTCTTTTAGCTACTATTTTCCCTTGGATAAATCACTCAGACCTACTTTAATGAGGTTCATTCTAGCCTTTTGCTCATGAGAATAGAAACATTTTATATGTTTCCTAAATGAAAGTACATTCTTTGAATTTGCCACTTTTCCCTGCACTCGCATTTTGCTCACAAGTATAATCTCTCCATTTCCTGGATTTTTTATTCTTCCGCGAGTTATATTTCTTTTAGCTACTTTCTGGCATAGCATAAATCGCTCATGCTATTTTAGTAAGATCCACTCCTGCTCTATGCTCACTAGAACCAAAAAAATATTATCTGCTTATTTTAGCGTCGCATTTCGCTCACAGTATTCATGGTCATAGATAAAACAGTAATAAACTTCCATTCTGGTAGGAACAAGTAGCCTACCGGGTCTAGGGCGCAGATTATATGGAGTGTGTCGGGCTTGGGGAGGAAGGGGGCGAGGCCGGCGGCGATGCGGCGCCGTCGCGAGCGAGGGAGAGGAGGCCGGCGGCCAAGGGTGCGGCGGCGGCTAGGGTTTAGCCCGACTCCCTTGAGGAGTCGGCAACAAAGAGTTTTCTTATTGCCTGATTATTCTAGTCGATTACAACTTGTTTATATAAGCGAAATCTGCTAATTGGGCTAAGCCCCTAACTAGGCCTGTCTAATGGGCCTCCTCCGGGAGTAGACCGTACCGGTCATAACATCTCTCCCCGCCTGCGCAAACAGCTCGTCCTCGAGCTGATAGTCTGGATAATGTTGCTGGAATTCCTCACGCTGCTCCCAAGTGGCCTCCTCCTCGGGTAGGCCCTCCCACTGCACCAACAAGTGCCAAACATCACGGCGGAGCTGGGCGCGTAACACCTTGGCCGGCCTTGGAAGCAGGCGGCCATCTGCTGTAGGAGGTAGAGCTGGAGTGGCGGCTGGTGTAGTGCCGCGGTAGGGCTTGAGCAGTCCCACGTGGAAGACGTCGTGGAGACGAGCACCCGCCGGTAGCTGAAGGCGGTAAGCCAACTGCCCAATGCGCTCCAAAATGATGAACGGTCCGGCATAGCGCGGTCCTAGCTTGCGCTTCGCCCGCGGGTCCAAGGACTGAGTGGAGCGGTGCAGGAGACGCAACCACACCCAGTCACCCACCACGTACTCCACCTCGCGATGCTGGCCGTCGTAGTAGTGCTTGGCCAGCTGCTGGGCCTGGACGAGACGCTGCCGCACCTCGGCGAGCATCTCATCACGGCTACGGATGAGCTCACCCGCAGCCTCCGTCCGTGCCGTCGCCGGGTCTACCGGCAGAATAGGCGGAGGGGGTCGCCCATAAACCACCTCGAATGGCGTCGCGCGCAGGGCGGAGTGGCAGGACGTGTTGTAGCAGTATTCCGCCCAAGCCAGCCAATCAACCCATGCACGCGGGCGATCGCCTGTGACACACCGCAAGTACATGGCGATCACCTTGTTAACCACCTCCGACTGGCCGTCTGTCTGGGGGTGGAACGCCGTGCTGAACCGGAGTTTCACGCCCGCCATCCTGAAGAGATCACGCCACACATGGCCTGTGAACACCGGGTCCCGGTCGCTGACAATAGATGTGGGAAACCCGTGAAGGCGCACGATGCCGTCGAAGAACGCCCGGGCCACTGACGCAGCTGTGTAGGGGTGGCCAAGCGCGATGAAGTGTGCGTACTTTGAGAAGCGATCGACGACCGTGAGGATGACCGACTTGCCGCCCACCTTAGGTAGCCCTTCGATGAAATCCATGGAGATGTCCGCCCACACCTGAGACGGCACCTCCAAGGGCTGCAATACCCCTGCAGGCCGCAGTGTCTCCGTCTTGTTGCGCTGGCAAGTGTCACAAGAGCGCACCCAATCACGGACCAAGGCCCGATCACCCGGAATATAGAAATCAGCACGCAGCCGGTGGAGTGTCTTCTGGACACCCTCGTGCCCGACGGAGTGGGCCATCAGCAGCACCTGGTGGCGGAGGTCGTCATGCGCGGGTACGAATATCCGGCGCCCGTGAAGTAGCAAGCCGTCGGCCAGGCGCCATGGCTCGTCCAGCTCGCCCGCCTCGAGCTGCTGGCGCAGGAGCTGGGCGTCAGGAGCCGCTGCGGTGGCGCGGCGAATGTGGCCGAATAGTGCGAACGTCGGTCCCGAGCGGATGCAAAGCACCAGCCCCTCGGCGTCGTCCTCGGTGGCTTCGACTGGAGTGTCGCGGCGAGACAAGGCATCGGCGGCGGTGTTGAGGCGCCCCGGCCGATACTCCACCGTAAAGTCGAAGCCAAAAAGCTTGCTGATCCATTGGTGCTGCGGTACTGTCGACAACCGTTGGTCCAGGAGAAACTTGAGGCTGTAGTGATCGGTGCGGACCCGGAACGACCGCCCCCATAGATAAGGACGCCAATGGCGCACGGCCTGCACCAAGCCGATGAGCTCCTGCTCATATGCCGCCAGCTTGAGGTGGCGGGCAGCGAAGGGGCGGCTGAAGTACGCGAGTGGGCCAGCGCCCTGGTGTAGGACGGCGCCGAATCCTGCGCCCGAGGCGTCGCAGTCGACGATGAAGGGCATGTCGAAGTCGGGCATCTGAAGGACGGGGCCCGTCGTGAGGGCCCCTTTGAGGGCCTCAAATGCGGCGGTAGCCTCGTCGTCCCATGCGAAGGCATCCCGCCTGAGGAGGCGCGTGAGTGGTGTGGTGATGAGGCCGAAGTCGCGGATGAACTTCCTGTAATATCCCGCGAGACCGAGGAAACCACGTAGGGCACGCGGCGAGTGCGGTGTCGGCCACGCCGAGACGGCCGCCACCTTGTCGGCGTCCATGGCCACCCCCTCCGCGGAGATGACGTGGCCCAGGTAGGCGACCGACGTCGTCCCGAACGAGCACTTCGAGCGCTTAAGGTGAAGATGATGCGCTCGAAGCTCGTTGAAGACGAGGGCGATGTGCTGCAGGTGCTCCGCCCATGACGCGCTGAAGATCAGTATATCATCAAAGAAAACAAGCACAAACCGGCGTAAATATGGGCGTAGGATGTCGTTCATGAGGGCCTGAAAAGTCGCCGGTGCATTGGTGAGGCCGAACGGCATCACCACGAACTCGAAGTGGCCGTGGTGGGTCCGAAACGCCGTCTTGGCGATGTCGTCTGGGTGCATGCGCACCTGATGATAGCCCGAGCGGAGGTCGAGCTTGGTGAAGAAGCGCGCCCCATGGAGCTCGTCGAAGAGCTCATCAACCACCGGAATCGGGAACTTGTCCTTGAGCGTGAGTGTGTTGAGGGCGCGGTAGTCGATGCAGAAGCGCCAAGTGCCATCCGACTTGCGGACGAGGAGCACGGGCGCCGAGAAGGGGGATGTCGAAATACGGATGATCCCCGAGGCGAGCATCATCTCGCACTGTCGCTCCAACTCGTCCTTCTGCAGCTGCGGGTAGCGATACGGCCGGACAGCGACCGGTGGCGTGCCCTCCGGGAGGTGGATGCGATGGTCGTACGCCCGGGCGGGGGGCAGGCCCTGTGGCTCGGCGAAGATGTCGGCATGTTGCTGCAGGAGCTCGGTAAGGAGCGGGTGCTCCTTCTCTGCGCTGGTCACGGCGAAGTGCAGGTGAGGCGTCGGGCTGGTGCCACCCAGGCCTTCCCACTGGACGCGCCGTCCTTGGCGGGAGAAGGACATCGTGAGGGTGTCGAAATCCCACAGGATGGGGCCAAGCGTCCGGAGGAAGTCCACGCCGAGGATGAAGTCGAAGCAACCCAAGTCGATGCCGGCGCACGTGATGGTAAAATGCTCGTCGCCGATGGTGAGCGGCACATGCTGGGCCACCCCATGGCATTGAAGGCGGTCGCCGTTGGCCACGGTGACCCGAAGGTTGTCGCCTCCCGACGGCGCTAGGCCAAGGCGACGCATAGTGGCCGCGGGCAGGAAGTTGTGTGTAGAGCCCGAGTCCAGGAGAGCCACCAGCTTCTCGCCGCGAATCGTCACCGGCAAGAGCATGGTGCGCTCGGTCCGGATGCCTGCCAACGCATGCAGGGAGACCACAAAGGCTCCGGCCGGCTCGGGCGGCTCCGGGGGCGGTGCCGCGGCAGGCTCCTCGGCCGCGTCGGCTATCTCCCCGTCAAGTACCGTCTCCAGGTAGAAGAGGCGTGGGCACGCATGCCCCGGTGTGTAGGGCTCATCGCAGTTGAAGCAGAGGCCGAGGCGGCGGCGCTCGAGCTGCTCGGCCGGCGTCAAGCGGCGGAACGTCCGTGTCGGTGCTGGGGCCGGCGGTGCCGCTGGTGGGGGCCGACCCGGGGTCGGGGCGGGCAGCGGTGGCCGGGCGGCCTGTCGGGCCCCGCGAGGCGAAGGGGGCTGCATGGCCTGGGCGCGGCGCTCATAAGCCCGCGCCAGGTGGGTCGCCGTCTGGAGGTCGGTGGGGGCCTGGAGCTCCACGTCCACCCGTATGTTGTCCGGGAGGCCGCCCACGAAGAGGTCGGCGCGCTGCTGCCCCGTCACCCCGGGAGCGTGGCAGGCGAGGGCCTGGAAGCGGTCGGCGAAGTCCTGGACCGTGGAGGTGAAGTGAAGGCGGCCGAGTTCCGCCAAACGACTCCCCCGAACTGGCGGTCCGAAGCGTTGGAGGCAGAGCTCGCGAAAACGCTCCCATGACGGCATGCCTCCTTCGTCTTGCTCGAGGGCGTAGTACCAGGTTTGCGCGTTGCCCCGTAGGTGGTAGGACGCAAGCCACGTGCGGTCCGACACGAGGGTACGCTGCCCTCGGAAGAATTGCTCGCACTGGTTGAGCCAGTTCAGCGGGTCCTCCGTCCCGTCGTACGTTGCGAAGTCGAGTTTGGCGAAGCGCGGTGGAGTCGGCCCGCTTAGGGCAGGCTGGCCGACGCGCCCGTCGTAGGGCGCCGCGGTGTACGCTGGTAGGGCGACCGGGAGGGTCGGGCTCGGCCGGTCCCCGGCGGCTGTGTAGACGGGGGCCGAGGAGGAGGTAGAGGCCCATGCAGGTAGTGGAGAGGGCGACGGTGGCCAGGCGATCTGGTGGATGGGCACCCCGCCCTGGGCCGGGGACGGCGCGGCGGAGGTGGCCGGCGGCTGCCAGGGTTGCCACGGCCCGGTTGAAGCTGGCGGCGGCGGGGTTGGCAGGAGCCACGGCTGCCCCTGCTGCGGTGGTGGCGCGGTGAGGCCCGGCGGCGGTGGAGGCGGCGGGGGCCCTCGCGGCCCGAGCAAACAGAGCTGGAGCCCCTGGACCGCGAGCGTCAGATCGTTGAGGATGCCCGTCATCTGCGCCGGAGTGTAGATCGCCGACGAGTTGGGGCCCGTGGGGACGGACGCCGCGGCGCCGGAGGCCGGCGGCGGCTGCGTGAGCGCGGCGGTGGAGGCGGGCGGCGGTGGTGGAGGGGATGCGGTGGTGGGTATGGTGGAGGTAGTCGGAGAAGACGTCATGATCGAACGAGGACAATCTGATACCAAGTTGGTAGGAACAAGTAGCCTACCGGGTCTAGGGCGCAGATTATATGGAGTGTGTCGGGCTTGGGGAGGAAGGGGGCGAGGCCGGCGGCGATGCGGCGCCGTCGCGAGCGAGGGAGAGGAGGCCGGCGGCCAAGGGTGCGGCGGCGGCTAGGGTTTAGCCCGACTCCCTTGAGGAGTCGGCAACAAAGAGTTTTCTTATTGCCTGATTATTCTAGTCGATTACAACTTGTTTATATAAGCGAAATCTGCTAATTGGGCTAAGCCCCTAACTAGGCCTGTCTAATGGGCCTCCTCCGGGAGTAGACCGTACCGGTCATAACACATTCTCTGTCAAACTTATGGAGTACAAAGTTGTCATGCCTGATCAGCAAAAGATTTGTGCTTCTTTGGCAGATATATATCAGAGTACAGTATATGATTTTCACAGTTCTTATTTACAATTTTTCTTTTCTGGCACAGCCATGGATCAACAAGCAGTCAAGCAAAGAGATATCCATGGGAGACATACAAGGATCCGCATGGCACTACCCTTTTGTCATCGAGCGACTATCACATTTTGGTCCGCAATCAGTTCAAGCAATTCTCAGCGCCAGTAGTCAGAAGCTGGAATTTATATGTGAACGAACAATACATCAAGCAACAGAAGAAAGAGTGGTCATCTCTTTTTCTTGGCACTAAGATGCCATACAAGCATCCAGACTTCGGAATCACACAAGCATTTTGTATATAAATGGTGTGCCATATCGTTTTAACATGGACACTTCAAGAGAACATCTGCCAAGAGTGGCCGCTGATCACTATGATTATAGTAGCCCTAAAGAGTTTGCCTCTGCATTTGCATTCGCATGTACTTGAAGTTTTATCCTTTTAGAAGTATATGGCGTTGCTTAAACTATGTTTCTTGCAACAACATATGAAATGGAGAAAGTTTTATTGTTATGGAAAAGTTAGCAACAGTAACTGATATTTGAATTTTGTTTGATGTAGCTAATTGTGCATCACCACGCTATTAAGCATTAGGATAAAAATGAACCAGTGAAAAGTCTTAGCTAAAATTTCTTAATTAGCTCAGTAGAAGGTTCTCATTAGCAAAAAAAAAATTAAGTCTTTGTATTCCAAAAGCTTTGCAGAGTTACACGCACGTATTAAATGTTAGCGGCATCTGTTAATTTTTTTTCCCGTTGCAACGCACGGGCTCTTTTGCTAGAAAATGGGGCTCTTTTGCTAGAAAATGCCCGTGCGTTGCAACGGGAGAAAAAAATGGTATATGTGTAGGAGGAGGGGGTTTGTCACTTCTAAATGGGTAAAGGTAAAGGATAGACCTACAATTTTCAAATTGTGGGCATGAGTGCTAAAACTATTATCTCGACATGTTTATGCCCAGATAAATCAAGTACTAATAATATCACTTAATTGTACGAATAACATACTTATGTTACATCTCCCAGAAAAATAGACTCTGAAAACTCAAAGTACATACTAAATGAAATCCTTCTCAAGTGTGTTTATGATTCCACAATAATAACAAAAAAGTAGCAACATCAACAGTCAATACATATTATTTGTGCAGATAGAAATACATATCACAATATTGTTATTCCACCCTCTCGAGCAAATACATAATTGTGAATTAGTGGGTTGCACATAATTAGGGTAACATCGTGGATCTAAGTCGGGTCAAATTTAACATTGTGTAAACTCGAGTGTGTTACACCCAAGAGTAGAAAATCCACTCTCATTTCTCATCTAAATCCACCTTGCATGTTTGGTACTGCAGAAACAAATCACTTCAATTTATAAGCAACAACATTATCTAAATTTGTAAGCAGCAACATTATTTCTGAGAAGTGTGTGGAAAAACTAAACTGAACATCAAGGCCCATCACTTCTGATTTTCAATACAAATGAAAGGTGCAATATAATAACAATATAGAACTTTGACAGGAGTAATGGGAGACTGAATGGCATTTTCATATTAACCTGCATATGAATGGGCATAACTCATAACAACAGAACAATTAGTTCCTTGTCGCCATTAAGACTATCTTCTGCTTAAATTGTGACTCCATCTGCATCAGATATCTGAACCCAAACTTGCTTGATATACTGGATAGCCATGGTGCAGTTTTACAATTTCTTTTTATGTGTACCTGATGGAGCAATCACTTTATGAAATAAAGCATAATGCCATAGTAATAGAATAAGCATCAGGATAATGTGGAGACGTTCAAATAAATTTCCTATAGTGAAAACATACTCTGACAGCGCAACCTATAAGGAAAGAGTAATTGGATTATTCAGCAAATATTCAAAAAAAGTTATAACCAAAACATAAAATATCAGACTTCAGAACTATCTGGCATAGTTATTCTTCTTTTGAGATCATTATTGCATAGTTGTAGAGCAAGGCGATGCCGGCTATCACAATAATCTTGTTGGTAATTCAGCTTGTAGCCCATGGCTGATAGGCGCATCAGGAGATCACCTTCTCCATGAAAGATTCTTCAATTGATGAACCAGTAAAAGACACAACCAGTTGAATAAAATACATGCACGTTTACAAATAAAATTAAACATGCATGCCGAAAATTAATTCCCTACATAAGCAGAAAACATGTACCATGAAATCAAATGATAAAAACGCCTAGCAAAGCTTCCTTGTTTGCTTGTTTGAAATCCCAAGTCATAAGAAAAAAAAACTCATTAGTCTAGGATTTTGCAAGCCAAAAGGCAACATCCGCCGCTTTTTCTTCGGGAAGGCACAATGCCAAACATCGGTGGCAGTAGCATCTCAGATTGCCCCACAAGAAAATTAGCACCTCAAATTGAGCCTCACTCAACGCTAGCTATACATAGTGTATGGGAGAAGTCCACATCTTCAGGAACGGCGATTGGCACACGTCGCTAAAGTAGCCAAGTGTTCTGAAAATAAAATATGACCGTCACATCATTGACCAAAAATACACTCACAGGAAAATATATCACTCTCAGCAAATAAAAAAAGAAGTGTTGATTTGATTTATGACCCAGATTAATTGTTCCCAACATGATGGCGAATTATGTTTTCAACCAGAACATCTTTGTAAACCAGTTAAGAAATGTATACATATTGTTTGGTTTCGGCTTTACGAGAGCCCTTGCATTGCAATGGATACATGTTCTTAGGAACCTGAGATACATTTACTGAACTCTGAATAGAATTAGTGCATGTATCTACCAGTTGCAGGTCTCTTGCTCCCATGCATGACGTCCCAATTGGATAGTCCTCTATTGTACCGTACTGACAAAAAATAATTGATATAATGAGCCAAAAAAATATAGAAGTCGGGTAATTGATATAATGAGCCAAAAAAATATTGTAATTAAATTGTGTGATCTCAATGAGCTAAGAGGGTTCGATAAGTTCAAATCAAATTTCTACAATCATTTCTACTTAAGTGAGCAGCCAATAACTGTTTTACCTAACAGAAAACAACAGGTAGAGAATCTTGTGTCAATGAAATCAATCCTTGGTGATTCAGAAATGGACGATGAACTACACGTAGATTAAACTATCACTAATTCGAATTTTGAACTGACCCTAGACTACCAGTGTTACACTTGATGTTGGTTGTGTTGCCAAAGTTAGAACAGAGTTGCTGCTAAATTGGTACTCCACATAAACAATGTCCATCAATCAGCCATGTACCAAATTTAGCTCTGAATTGTAAGTGCGTGAAGGACACAGAACCTACTACGAAAACATAAACACGCAGTCATCTAATTCATACAACTTAGTCTAAGGTGATAAGAGTAATGGTAAGTAGCCCTTGCTGGGAGATGTGATTTATTGTTGCATACTGACATTGTACATGAACATTTTACAAATGCTTATAATATATAAACATCAATTTATATATATCTACATGGGAGCATTTCATTAAACACATGGCGAACATGAGTGTCGCACTACCATGCAGCTTCCTAGATTTCCATGTCTCGTGGATGGTGGTGGGCAGAAGCTGCGATATGTTACTCCTTAGCTTGGGAGCCCTGGTCATGGAGGACCGGTTAAGGGGGCAACGGCCAGCAGCACCCACGTAAGCGTGTAGCTTTGCATCAAGGCGACTCTCATGCCAACTACAACAACAAATTTTACAGAGTTGAAAGCGGGTAGTGGAGGCTTACTCACATCACTCGGAAAAAAGGACAGAGGATGCCGGATCTTGATGATGGCTGGCTGGAACCGAGGTCGTGCCTAGACGACCTGAGAAAACGCAACAGCACAGTAGCTCCGTCGTGCTGGCATCCGGCTATTGGTCCCTGGCACCACGGGAAGTAGGCAGGGAGGAGAGGGAGCTCCCGAAGGGCGACGGTGACCCGAGATCCCTCGCGTCGGCGGGGCCGTCGACCTTCACGAACCAGAAGTGATGGAGAAGCAGCATAGCAATACAGATCAGTGCTTGAACGGATACTACTGAAATATGCCCCGGGAATCCAAAGAAAATAAGACATTGCCAAACAACATATACCGGTTGGCAGCACATAGGGACATATTCAGGAAATCAAGCATGCGCTTTTCTTAGAGCTAGTAAATTAGTGATGTTATTATTCCTACCAAATTTTTGATCAGCAAAAGTATTGGGCCAGCTGAGAAAATGGAGACTGTTTAACAAATAGTAGCATTATACGTATGATTTGATAGACATATGTTGCAACAGCTTTGCTTCTCATAGCATCACCAGATTGATGCACGAGCTTAGTTAGATACTGGTGGTGTCTGTCTCCCTTTCATTCAATATACGAAAAATGCTTACGATTAGTATGAAGGGAAATACTCACATCAAAATCCCATTCACCATAGAGGTCTGGACCATCTACATTCACCCATATGTATGCATAGGCGATCATTGTATCCGTCGAATCCTGCAAATCCGAAGTACTTAATCCTCTTCCCGTAGAACAGCCTAGTGAAGATTTGCTCTCTAAGTTCCAAACAAAAAGTGGTCTTTCATGATAGAAAAAAAAACCAATTGATAGCAGTCCTATCTGCGTGCCCCAAAACAGAAGGCTCAATCTTGAATTTCACTGAATTTTGCAGTTTGGCATGAATCCGGCTACCATCGGCTGGAGCAGAGACCTAGGCCAGCCAATGGACTTACTGTCAGTAAGATGCCAACAGCTTCCCTCTCACACTCTTCATCTTCAAATGTGTCCAGCACATCGAGCTCCCCAGCAGTGATCCCCTTCCAAACCTACAACGTAGACACATGAACAGATTGTCACTCGCTCTGCAGTTCAACCGTTCCATACTGATAGTACTCGCCATTGTAGACATCTTAACTTGCAGTGGACAAACTAAGAAATTAATGCCAAGTATCCGGGATGTGTGTGCGTGGGATTGCAAGCACCTTTCCGAAAACTTTGTTGCCATCGACGGGGTGGATCGCCGGGTAGACGCAGCCCCTGATGTTGAGCCTCTGGCTGCGACAAAAGCAACCTGAGAAAAGCGACAGGGGACGCAGAGGGAGAGGGAGAACACTGGACGAACACTGGGAGGAGTGGACGCTCACCTGGGCGAGAACCACTGCGAAGGACATCGCCGGCGGCAGTGCGAGGTCGTGCACGTCGTCACCGGCGCCCTTGCCGTCGCCTTCGCCGCCCTCTCCTGTCCGAGCAGACAACAGTCGTCGGCGCCGCCACAGGTGAATATCCTTCCGCGACCGGGAGCACCGGAAGGCTGAGTCGGTCGAGGACGCGGAGGAGGAGGCCATGTCGGCCTCCGGGGAGTCGCCGGCGAGGTGGGCGGCCCCGCCCATCGAAAGGGGGACCGCTGGAGTTGAAGCCCCGCCGCTGGACCTCCTCCCGTGCCTTGTAGGTCACCTCCATGTCGTCCCCGAAATAGGATCCGGCCCCTACCTCGCCTCCTCGACTGGGTCTTGCCGGAGATTGTCGCCGCCGTGCCCGGCGTCATCCGCATCGCAGCCCCATCCCGGTGGGAACCGGCGAGGAACGCAGCCGCCATGTACTTGGAGTTGAAGCTCCGCCGCTGGACCTCCTCCCGCGCCTCCTAGATCGCGTCGGCCTCGCTTCCTTGACCGGATCTGGCCGGAGATCGCAGCCGCCGCACCGGGCATGGTCTGCATCGCGGCCAGCCTCGACCTCCAGCTCGTCTCTCTCGCCAGCAACTGAATAACAAAACGCAGGGTCCTTTTTGTAAGAATGATGTATATCATATATCTACTTTAAAAGGGACTGCGGGTTGAATACCAAAAACCATAGGGACTATTTCACAAAATCGAACTTTCTTTATTATTAGGTAAAGATAAAGATAAAGAGGTAAAGATAAAGAAAAGAAAATAGGGTTTCAGCCCGTACGTCGTCGCAGTTTTACAAAACAATCCTTCTACTTTTCGGTAATGCAACCCGCAGTCCGTGTATAAGTGGATCTGAGAAAACGCTTCATCTTCACAAAAATGACCCTGTAGTTTGGTATATTCAACGCGCAGTCCATACGTCTGGTTCAGGATCGGGTCAACGCGCGGCGACGCGAGCGGCTGGGGTCGGCGGAGCGGCTCGATGCAGAAGGGCGGCGGCGGATGGAGCTTCAAGGGGCTGGATCCATGCGCGGATGGT
This sequence comes from Secale cereale, assembly GCA_902687465.1. Taxonomy (NCBI): domain Eukaryota; kingdom Viridiplantae; phylum Streptophyta; class Magnoliopsida; order Poales; family Poaceae; genus Secale; species Secale cereale. The sequence continues at coordinate 37,524,802 of LR738711.1, forward strand.
GCTTGGGAGGCGGATCCAGAGGCCGGCGGCGAGGCTTCCTAGGCGTATCCATGGCATGAGCGGGTCCTAGGGAGAAAGAAGACAGTGAGGTGAGGCCGTGAGGGAGAGAAGAAGGGAGAAAGGAGGGGCGGTGAGGCAACCTGGGCAAGAGCTCGTCGGAGCCGGGTGACGGAGGATGGGCGCGGGAGACAGAGGGATCCAGCGCTATGGCACGAAGTCCTTGCAGATGGAGGCGGGCCTCATGGCTGGCACTCCCATGCCGCCTTGGCATCGGACTGCTCTTCGTCCGCCCCGCCCGCCGCCTCCGTCTCTTTCGACACCTCCATCGCCATTGACATCGCCGGGCGGGAGTACACCCATCCCTGGCTAAAGCGGCTCCAAGAGGATGACCAACCGTGGCGGGGCAGCAGTCATGGGAGCCAGTGGTGGTGAAGCTTTTTTTGCTTTGAACTTGCGTTCTTCACAGAACATGGCAGTTTGTGGCGGCGGCCATGGTGTGAGTCGCGACTCGCGACCAGGTCCACGACGACGGCAGCACGAGGCTTCGGCGAGCAGCAGCATGCGGCGGCGACGAGCAAGAGTAGTAGCACCGGTAGCCCGTAGCGGTGGTGGGCGTCGGGGAGAAGCAGCTACTGCCCAAGTGGAAGTGGGTGCACCTGCAAGAGAATGCACCAACGACGCCTGGTGATGGACATGGTCTGCGTCCCCATATCTCTGAACCCCTTGGCGTTCATGGGGGTGGCCAGACATGCCTTTGATTGCTGCTTTCGACAAAATCAATAACTTCCTGCCATGGATTGATAAAGGTGTGGATGGCCGGTTTTGGGTTCAGGAGTAGCTGCAAGATTGCCATGTATTATGAAACAAGTGTAAATGTAATTCCAATAATAATTGGGCGTAGACTTCTTGTTGATGTGATTTCAATCATAATTCCACCGACATGTTTATATCAACCAAAGAGATTAAAGAGTGCCACAAAGTGACAAAACCGTTCACATATATTCAAGAGTAACTTACTCTAAGATTAAACAATAGGAAAATAGGATCAGATCAAATTCTATTTTTTATCCGATTCTAAAACGGTTCTAATGCTCAAACCTAGACTACTGATAGTTATTACACATATAGTTCACAGTAAGATCTCACAAATCTACTATTCTGCTAAGCATATCGAGGGGGGCAGAACATATACCTCATTTGTTTATTTGAAGAGATTTCTGAGACTGTTGAATAGCAACAGAGCTTTAAGCTCACCGCCGGCCCTCATGTCCCTCAACCTCCTACGCAATATCTGGAACATATCAATAGGACAAAATGTGAGACGCCAAGGAATAACCGCATGACATACAAGAATTGTAGCCGAGTCCGTACTGCACAACGCAAATGCGCACTGGTCATTTTGAAACCAACGCCAGAATTGAGACTAAACATCATACCAGGAGATACTAGACATAATAGCTAGCTAGCTTCATGAACTCAGAAACCAACGCCAGCATTGAGACTCACATACGAGCTGAATGAAGCATGTTCCTACAGTTGCATATTGCTCCAGAACTCAATCCAATTACTCACTACAGTAAGACTCACACAGCGGCTGAATGTAGGCAACCACAATCACCACCACATGGTGCGAGCCAAGTGCAAACAAGTGCTCTGAACCTCAAATTGTAGAGTGTTCTTCACATACTAGCACTGGAAATTCACAAGTCTATCAAAAATAGAGAAATAAACAGCATACCATTGAGCTCTTTTGGATTCATTGAGGCCTAGCCCTGCGTCCCATTTGGTTGCCTCATCACTTGACATCACGCAGCAGCACCTACATGAGGAAACCGCATTAGGGAAACTGGAAGAAAAGCAAATCGAACCAAACCAAACAAGGGGCAGCGGCACAAAGAGGAGAAGATGGGTGATACATGGAAATTTCATGGCATTAATACACAAGACTATATGCGTCATTGGTTATAAGTACGCAATTCAGGGCAAATTCCAGCGACAACATACTTGACTAAAGGAAACCACATATTTTTGCAAGCAGATATTAACTTTGCTGCATGTTATTGTAGCCCTATGCTTTAAAAAAAATGACAGGATCTGCTTGTTTGTTTTTAACTGAATGTTTAAGACAGTGGTCATACGAAGTTGTCCTACAGCGACAACATACTTGACCAAAGGAAAGCTACATGTCTTTAAAAATTAGAACATTCACCTGACTCAACTCCAAGCACAGGAATCTTCCTCTGTTCTTTAGAACTCTGCAACATACAAATCCATTTGAAACTAATTAGATGTGAAGGAAGAAAAAACAGTCAGGTTTCAGAAGACATAGAACTAATTAGATGAATACCTTGGTGGATGCAGTACTGGATGGATGCAGACTGCATCGACGCCGAGGAGGCCAGATTGCTGGAGCACCGCGCCTGCTTGGCCTTGAGGAGCTGCTCGTCCATCCAGGTCCGGTCGGCGGCGGACGGTGACGAGGGGGGAGGCAGGGGGAGAGAAGCGGAAGCGACTTGAGCGACAGCTGCGGACTGTTGAGGAACCGCTAGGTGAGGCGCTCCTCGTCGAGCAGCATCTTGAGGGTGAACCACCGCGGCGGGTGTTTCTTCTTGGCGGAGACGGCCTTCTTCCACTGCGCGACCTCCCGGAGGAGCCGCCTCGACCTGTTCGTCGGCTCGGAGGAGAAGGCCTGCGGGGGCGAAGGGATCTGAACCCCGGCTAGGGCGAGCGAACTGACCCGGCACCGCGTGGCTCGGAGGTGGAGGGGAAGGGGCGAGAAGGCGAGTGCCTGCCATGGTTGGAAATGGGGATTAGAAGCTGAGTAGGGAGAGGTAAGAGACGACCAGGGACGAAGCCAGAAAATAGAGATAGGGGGGGCAAGAACTAAAAACATCAAAATCTTTGGATACATAGTCATATAACTTAGTGAATATTGGAAGATATAAATAGTCAATGTATGTCTGTTGCTCCAGAATAAGAATAAAAATTACATATCTATTAATTTGAAGTTGGATTTACGAGCACCAGTATCAAATATCTCAATAATATCGTCAGAGCTGAACTTGGCTGCTATTTCCTTCTCAATGTAGACTATAGTGCAATGACGAAGAAAATCATCTCCCAATTTACTTCGAAGACGTGTCTTGACAAGTTTCATTGCGGAAAAGGCTCGCTCTGCTGTTGCAGTTGACACCGGAAGTGTTATTACTAATCGTAACAACCTCTCAACCATAGGATAATCAGAAGACTTGCCCGTTTTAATTATTCCTTTTGTCATATCAGCAAGTGATTTGCAATTTTTGATCTCTGGATGGTTCAATGTATCAAGCTGGAAATGTGGTAATTCACACTCCAACCGATCTCTTTCTTGACTAGAAAATTCAGCAGGATAGAATTTTTCCACTAGAGTGCATATCTTTGACTTGTCGAAGGTATCATGTCTAGGGTCCAATGATGAACAAAGATCTAGAAGCTCCGTAACTTGGGAACTGAATCGATCATTCAACTCTATCACCTGTTGATCTATTGCAACATTAAACACGTCTACTTTGTAATGATGGATAACGGTGGTGTTGTCATGCTTATTTCTTGATTTTGTTACATCAACATACCTATAATTGCAATATATATGAAAAACATGAATTAGTTGCATGATTTAGACAATAATGAGTAAGTTTGTAAGTGACTAAATCTCTACACTGGAATTTAATGAACATAGAGATAGGGAAAGAGACATACCTTTGATCCATGTCCGGGATATCAATCTCATGTTTCACACAAAATGATTTGACATCTTCCAAAAGACTCTCCCATCCATCTTCTCTCAGTTCAGCAAGCAACGACTTTGTGTTAGAAACACAATCCAGTGCATTAGCAATATCCAAACTTTTATTTTGAAGTTTAACACACAAGATATCCGTGATTTTCATAATTCTTTCCATTAGGTGCAGAATGAAGACAAAATCAAATGTGTTTAATATCTTCAGGGCACCTGCAGCGTCTCCTCTTGAATTCCTTGTAGCTGAGCGATCAGTTGCTACACTTCTTAGAACTGAAACAGTTGCAGCAAACATCTTGAGTAAACTTTTGATTGACTTATAGTGTGAACTCCATCTCGTGTCCCCAGCCCTTTGTAAAGATCCTATTTGATTAGCCCCTCTTCCAGTGTCAAGCTCTCCCAATTCAATCTCTCTAGCAATTTCAGCTGCCTGGTGTTCTAGTAACTCATCATTACGTTTGGGAGATGCACTAACTGTATTCACAACAAAATTTGCATGTTGGAAAAAATTGTGAACCTCATTTACCTCCCTTGAAGCGGCAACCAAAGCCAATTGGAGTTGATGAGCTAGACAATGGATATAATAAGCATAGGGACACTCTTGGAGAATTAGAGCCTTTAGCCCATTCCACTCCCCTCTCATATTGCTTGCTCCATCGTACCCTTGGCCTCTAATATCTTGCACATTCAACCCATTATCAACTAGGACGACAATGATTTTATTCTTGAGAGTCAAAGCACAAGTGTCACTAACATGAACAAGATTAAGGAAACGCTCCCTTATCAACCCTTCTATGTTCACAAACCGAAGAACTACTGCCATCTGCTCTTTTTTAGACTCATCCCGACATTCATCAACCACTATTGCAAACTTGCTATTACCTATTTCTTCTCTAATTGAGGTTTGCACTTTTCGTGAAATTATGCTAGCAATTTCCTTCTGAATAGTTGAGGAGGTGTACTTTGCATTTCTAGGAGCATTCTGTACAACTTCTTGTACATCCTTATTATAAGAAGCCAAAAGCTTTATCATTTCCTTGAAATTACCTTGATTCTTGGAATCCTCAGATTCATCGTTTCCTCTAAATGGACATGCTTGGAACATTAACCACCTGATGCAATCAATAGATAATAATTATTAGACATAATGTATTAATAGAATTGTCTTGAATTAAATATTTGTTGCTTACCTCATGGCATCAATAGAAGTCTTAAGCCTCAGTCTTGCATCAAGAACCATTTGCTTAGTTTGCTTTTTCATCACCTTGTCAATATGAGTTGGATTGTTTTTCAGATTTTCGTAACACCGAACTGCAAAGTTATGAGCTGAGCTGGGAGTAGTGTGTTGGGGAACGCAGTATTTCAAAAAAACCTACGATCACGCAAGATCTATCTACCAGATGCATAGCAACGAGAGGGGAGAGTGTGTCTACGTACCCTTGTAGACCGAAAGCGGAAGCGTTAGAACAACGCGGTTGATGTAGTCGTACGTCTTCACGGCCCGACCGATCAAGCACCGAAACTACGGCACCTCCGAGTTCTAGCACACGTTCAGCTCGATGACGTCCCTCGAACTCCGATCCAGCTGAGTGTCGAGGGAGAGTTCCGTCAGCACGACGGCGTGGTGACGATCTTGATGTTCTACCGTCGCAGGGCTTCGCCTAAGCACCGCTACAATATTATCGAGGAGAACTATGGTGGAGGGGGGCACCGCACACGGCTAGAGATCAAGAGATCAATTGTTGTGTCTAGAGGTGCCCCCTTGCCCCCGTATACAAAGTTGTGGTTTTGTGAAAACTTCTTCAAAAGGTGGGGTAAAGTGTTATAAGTGCCCCTGAAGTTGATGTTCTGTGCAATTCACTCTTTATTTAATGATAATAGGAAGAGCCAACTTAGTGAGATGTATTATTTTCCAGACACAACGCAACATAAGTTCTGTAATTGCAATCGATCTACTCCGAGCATATGTTACAAAGAAAACACTAAGTGTTTTGTGCATTTTTTCTACTGCCCAATCAAAAAATAAATTGTGACAGGCCATGGCCCAAAGCATGCCCAGCCCGGTTGGTTTCCAGTGCCTAGCACGAGCACGCACGCACGCATGCGGCTGGGCAGCCAGCGGTGCGACCCCACATCGGCTCCAGCGCCTCTCCTTCTCCTTCTTCATGTCTCCTCCTCACCTTATTAGCCTTTTTCCCTTGGTCATGCAGGGAGCACGCAAGGAGCCTCACCACTGCAATCGGATCCGGCTGCCCTCGACCATCCCCGACCTCGCCTACTCCTCTCGTCGCCGGATTTGTCGCGCCGCCGCCGGATCCGTCCGGATCGGACTCGTCTGCTCCTCCCCGTGGCCGGATTTGACGCACCGCCGTCTGATCCGCCACCATCGGACCGTATCCGGCTGCCCTCGATCGTCCCCGCCTCCGGATCTGCCTCCACCGGATCGGGTCCGTCCGGATTCGACTGCCCACGACCGTCTCTGTCCCACTTCTGATTATCCTCACCTCTGTTTCTTGATTTTTACGGTTCGTTCTCATCTAGCCATGTACTGCGGGTTAATTTCTTATAAATCGAGGGACTTTTATGCAAAATCGCGCGCGACGACGTACGGGCTGAAACCCAACTTTCTTTATTATTATTAGGTAAAGATGGGTTGACCGTCCACGGGTGTGCAGCGGCACAACGTTGATACCGCCGCGGTTGCACGGGGCAGGTGCGAGTACCATATATTGTGCGCTACTACTAATGCCAACTCCAGCGCAGGACCCTATCTTGTCGGACGAACACACGATGAGACAAAACACGGCCCAACGCTAAACCTCAGGCTGGTCACAATGGGGAGTAACATAGAGCAAGAACATACACGCTATTCTATGCTATGTTACCACCATCACAATGGGTAGGAACATCATGCAAAACTCTATTTATTAGTTTATAGACTCACAATGTCTTGAAATATGTGATGTTCCGGTAACTAGCTATGTTACCACTACCCTCTCTTTCCTCATTAAATGTTTGCCATGTCAGCTTTTTGTCCTACATGGCAACGATGTTACTACTAAGTTCCTCCCCATTGGGACTAGCCTCAAATGGACAAACTTGTCCATAGAAGTCCGTTTTCGTCCGTCTGGACCCCAAACCTGAAGCAAAGTTGGGCAATAAATGCGTATATGTGGACACAAACGGACGATGTCCTCGTCCGCACCTGGCCACGTATCAACGACCCACGCATCGAGCCTCTGGCGACCTCGTCATTCTCGTCGCTCCCCACGCCCACCGCCGCGACCGCCGCGCCCGCCGCCGAGTCCGCCACGGTGCACCTCGCGTCCGCCGCCGCACGCAGCAAGCCAGCAACAGATGGGTGGTAGCTACCTAGCACCAGCTCCACGGCGAGCTCGGAGACCCGACGCTCGGCCCGTCCGGAGCTGCCTGGCGTACGGCGCGGCCAGTAAGGCCAGCGTGCCGAGCACGGCCAGGGGCGGCGTGCGCGCTAGGGAGCTCGGGGCGGGGTTGCGGGGCGGCCTGGGAGTGCAGGGCGATCACGCTCCGGCGAGTGTGGGCGCCACGGCGAGCTCGGGGCGGGCGCGCTCCGGCGAGGCAGGGACTGCAGGGCGAGCACGCTCCAGCGAGCGCGGGCGCCACGGCGAGCTCAGGACGGGCGCGCTCCGGCGAGGCAAGGAGCGCACGGCGAGCTCGGGGCGGACGCGTCCGTTTGCGGTCGCGACACCTCCTGCACGTTGGGGGCGGATGCTCCAGACGTCGGTTCGCCCCCGAACGTCCGCCGCAATCGCTCCCCAAACGGACAAAAACGAACGGACAAAAACGAACATCTGAATGGGTCTAGCGCTGGGGTTGGCCACCAGAAGCGGGTGCCGTGCTCTGCGTGGCACCGGTTAGAAAAAGGCAGAGCAGACTGGAGGGAGCTGCGTGCCGCTGTGTGGAACAGGATGGGCTGTCCGGTCGGCGTGAGGTGCTAGACAACAACTACTAGTACTGTAGACATGCATGCATGACCCAAGCTACAGTCGCAGCACCGCACGCACGCTGTCCGTTATGTTGCTGGCCGGTCGGTGTTCGTACTATCGTGTGAGGATCGCACGCAAGATGTCGCCGCCCGGGTGGCACGGGCCAAAAGGCTTCAGGGAGTACTTTGATATTTGTTGACGTTAATTATCCTATTTGACAGTTTTAGTCCATATTACTCTATTTATCGAAAGTTTTGTAAGAAAAACATTAATGCTAAAACTTTCATGATTGTTCGTCATTTGCGCGGACAGAATGGATTTCCGTTGGAACAGGTTCGTTTCGGGCAGGCACACTTCTCCCGGGAGCGGCGGAGAATCATGCAGACGACCATCTCCTCGTCGGGACCGCAAGGGACAAGGCCCCGGTCGACGAATCTGGAACTTCCTGAGCCAGATTCGCTGTTAGCCCCGTCGGAGATGGCCGGAGTTCAGTGGGGAAGACTTAGGGGGCGAGGGGAGTGCAGGCAAATGGAGTGGCTCGGATTTGGTCCAGAGTGTGGAAAGGGAAGAATGTAAGTGGGGCCTTGGCGGGCCATGGTGGACCGAATCCGACGTGACGGACGCGCCTGGGTGTCCTACATCTGCCCGACGTATGGTCTGGATATAAGGTTGTCGGTCAGCCCGGGCATATGAGCTGCGTTTTGGGCGTCCAGTTGTATGGAAAATTTACGTCCGTGTAGTGACCAAGCTAGCGGTCCGAACGTTTGGGGCCGATATGGATTGTACGGTTATATTTGCTCTTATCGATTACGCATATCTGTAAATACACTACGCTCCCTAATTTTTATAGCCGCGCAATCAATTAAGGAATTCAATTTGAAATCGGTCACCCGATTTTGACTGTGTCAATAATTTTTCAAAGAAGCTTCGAAACTCTTCCATCTAATTGAGGTATTCGATTTTGAATTTGGTTCATGGTTTTGACCAGGTCAATGATTTTTCAAACCAATCGGCAGCAAACTGGCCTAAATAACATATCAGTTCCGTATGTGCTCTCACCACCTAGGCAAAGGAAGCGCCAACATGTGATACTGCATCCTCATGCAACCACCTAAAAAATCCACCGCATAAGTATGAGTTGATTAGTAGATAACACAATCACACCATAGAAGGCCCACTAGAACACCACAATATAAATAAAAAAGAAAACACACTCCATCACCTGCCCCACTTGTCAAATCGAATACTCCCTCGGTTTCACAATATAAGGTGCATTAGTTTTTTTAAAGTCAAATTTCTTTAGCTTTGACCAAGTTCAGATCTAAATATATTGATATCCACAATACTAAATAAATAAATAATGGACATTTATTTCATGACGAATCTAATGTTACCGATATGATATTTTGGTATTTATATGTCTCTTTCAAATTTGATCAACCTTAGAAGACTTTGACTTTACAAAATACCAATACAACTTACCTTTTGAAACATATGAAGTATTTTTTTATTAAAAGCCTGACATCACTCTAAACCCTCTAGTATTTGTTTTGAAACTTAAGCCTTCTAGTATCCAGTGAAAGGTAAACTTTGATTTTATTTTTTTGAGAATGGTTAAAGGAACGGGAGAGGAACGGCAGTGCCTACACGGATGAAATGGCCACCATACGCCCCTAGTGCCGTCACGTCCCATCCCATGCCGACGACGCTCATGTGCTAGCAAGCACTCGTCTCGTCCTCGCTCGTGGAGCGGCCGAACAAAGGCGCAACAGTCACGTGCGACTCGTCTTTGCCTTTTTGCTGCGGGCCCCATGCATGCATGCATGCTGCTCCAGCTGCTCGCTGCGCTGGGAAAAGCTGGCCTTGCCTAGCCTAGCCTATCAACCTGCTTGCGTGGTGCAGCCAGAGCGGAGAGCTGGTTCTCGGCCAGAGATGGAGGGAGGGATGGGTGCGTGCGTGCACCGCACCGGGCACCCATATATCTCGTGACGGTTAGTGCATGCCGGGGTTGGTTCTTGGGTGGGTGAGCTCGTGATGAAGCATGATAGAATGTACACTTTTTTTTGTGAAACTGGAGGGGCAGTTCACTGGTTGGCTGGCATCTGATGGAGGCGGAGGGAGAGGGAGAAAAACAACCCTCGGGTGTCACATTGCTACTTCTCGAGCTTGCGTTGTATTCCCTCGAAGAGGAAAGGGTGATGCAACACAGTAGCGTAAGTATTTTCCTCATTTTTTGAGAACCAAGGTATCAATCTAGTAGGGGACTACGCGCGAGTCCCTCGCACCTGCACAAACAAATAAGAACTTCGCAGCCAACGCGATAAGGGGTTGTCAATCCCTTTACGGTCACTTACGAAAGTGACATCTGATAGAGATGATAGTTTGATATTTTTGCTATTTTTGGATATAAGAACAGAAAGTAAAAGCAGAAAAATAAAGTAGATTGTAGATTGATATGTTGAGAATAGACCCGGGGATATAGTTTTCTCTAGTGGCTTCTCTCATGATAGCAGAATTCTATGGTGGGTGAACGAATTACTGTCGAGCAATTGATTTCGGTCTACTTACTTTGGCGTACCGCCCATGCTTTGAACCTCAACCTTTCTTGCAATGTAATCAGCATTGGTTTGCGTTCGTGGTCCTGTCAATTGCCCAGCTGTAATTTGTTTACCTCACATAGCTGTTTTATCGTCTTTTGGGAGAGAGACATCACTAGTGAACATCATGAGACTCCGGTCCATATTACCATCATTGATCACATCCACTATTTACTTTTCGCTATTTACTTACTATTGCAAAACACTATCTATCATTACTATCATATTGCTTTTAACCCTTTGTGAACTACAAGGCCGGAGAGATTGACAACCTCTCTGTACTCGTTGGGAGCAAAGTTATTTGTATCTGTGTGCAGGTCCACGTTGATTGCTAATTGCGCCGTTAGCAATTGACACCTACTTGTTGAACCTAGGAGTCACTGGGGATTCGATCCTTGGCATCTTTGCTAGGGGAAAACACTTCTACTTACTGCATCTTACACCTTCCACTTGGGGTAACCAACGAGGGGTTCGAGGCCCATCACCGGGCCACGTGGGCCATTGGTCCCGGTTGGTTTGGACCTTTTGGTCCCGGTTGGAGCGACAAACCGGGACCAATGGCTCTTGGTCCTGGCCCACCACCATTGGTCCCGGTTAGTGTTATGAACCGGGACCAAAGGCTCCCCTTTAGCCCCGGTTCATAGCACCAACCGGGACCAATGAGGTGCCTATATATAACCCCTCACTCAAGAGCAGAGCTCACTGCTCTGTTTTTTTTTCTGGCCGAGGAGGAGAGGGGTTAGTGGTGCTCTAGCTCACCTCCTATGCACACAACGTGTTCAGTGGAATGCCCGAGCCACACTAGTTAAGCTTTTCTCCTCTCGAAGCTCTATTTTCTTCGAGATTTGTCTAGGTTTAGCGGTCCGTCACGTCCCGTCCCTGTCTTCGCCGCCGTCGATCGGCCCCGCCGATCTCGTCACCGGCACCACCGTGGTGAGCCTCTTGTTATGTCCATGCTTTTCTTACTTTTATTATTGCTTGTTATTATTGCTTTAGATAGATATTTGTCTAATTTTCTTACGTTTATTATTGCTTGTTATTATATAGTGCGATGGTTTTGATATCCGCCCACGTGGGCCCTCGTCCTGTCTATGATTCGGATGTGGTATATTATCTTTAATTTATAACTAATTGTTTTAGTGTTTATGATAGTTATGCCGACCAACCTGACATGCATAGATGTTTTATTATGTCTAGGAGGTAGTTGAACCGGAAATTCCAACCGACCCTCTTGTGGAGAGGTTAAATTTAGTTGAAGAGGAAAACATTTCCTTAAAGAAAAAAATGGAAAAAATGGAGGAGGAGAAGATGGAATTGGAGTTGCATGTTGCGGAAGTCATCGATGATCACAAGATCAAGATGGACCCAATTGTCGAGAGGTTAAATTTAGTTGAAGAAGAAAACAAATTCTTGAAGGAAAAAATAAAAAAAATTGTGGACGAGAAGATGATATTGGAGTTGCATGTTGCGGATGTCGTCGATGATCACAAGATCAAGATGGATGCAATGCGGTTGAAGATTAAAAAGATTAGAAAATATGCCATTCATACCGAGGCTTGGTATCATTATGCCGTTGGATCAATTGTTACCTTGGTTGCGATTATGATCGCATTTGTTTTCGCATTGAAAAGTTTTACATAGTTTCGATGTGTATGGAGAGCTATATGTTGTTAGATGAGAACTATATATGTATGTACTTTGGTTTTAATGTGATGATGAACTTTTATCCATTTGGTCACTTAATTATCTATTTATGATGTTCTGTAATGGTTTTTGACACACTTAATTATATATAATGCACGCAGATGAACCGTCAATGGATGTACGGTGACAGACACACCTCCGAGTACATTAAGGGCGTGCATGAGTTTCTAAATGCGGCTGAGGCAAACAAGCAGAATGGTTTTATGTGTTGTCCATGCACTAAATGTGTGAATACGATGTCTTACTCTAACCGGAAAATCCTTCACTCCCACCTGCTTTACAAGGGTTTCATGCCACACTATAATGTTTGGACGAGGCACGGAGAAATAGGGGTTATGATGGAAGACGGCGAAGAAGAAGAGTACGATGACAACTATGTGCCCGCTGAATACGGTGATGCTGCAATGGGGGGAGCTGGTGAAGATCAAGAGGAACCAGACGATGTGCCCAATGATGCTGCAACGGGTGAAGCTGCTGAAGATCAAGAGGAACCAAATGATGATCTCCGCCGGGTCATTGTCGATGCAAGGACACAATGCGAAAGTCAAAAGGAGAAGCTGAAGTTCGATCGCATGTTAGAGGATCACAAAAAGGGTTGTACCCCAATTGCGAAGATGGCAACACAAAGCTCGGTACCGTCCTGGAATTGCTGCAGTGGAAGGCAGAGAATGCTGTGGCTGACAAAGGATTTGAGAAGCTACTGAAAATATTGAAGAAGAAGCTTCCGAAGGATAACGAATTGCCCGACAGTACATACGCAGCAAAGAAGGTCGTATGCCCTCTAGGATTGGAGGTGCAGAAGATACATGCATGCCCTAATGACTGCATCCTCTACCGTGGTGCATACAAGGATCTGAACGCATGCCCGGTATGCGGTGCATTGCGGTATAAGATCAGACGAGATGACCCTGGTGATGTTGATGGCGAGCCCGCCAGGAAGAGGGTTCCTACGAAGGTGATGTGGTATTCTCCTATAATACCACGGTTGAAACATTTGTTTAGAAACAGAGAGCATGCCAAGTTGATGCAATGGCACAGTGAGGACCGTAAGAAAGACGGGAAGTTGAGAGCACCCGCTGACGGGTCGCAGTGGAGAAAACTCGAGAGAAAGTACTGGGAGGAGTTTGCAAAGGACGCAAGGAACGTATGGTTTGCTTTAAGCGCGGATGGCATTAATCCTTTCGGGGAGCAGAGCAGCAATCACAGCACCTGGCCCGTGACTCTATGTATGTATAACCTTCCTCCTTGGATGTGCATGAAGCGGAAGTTCATTATGATGCCAGTTCTCATCCAAGGCCCTAAGCAACCCGGCAACGACATTGATGTGTACCTAAGGCCATTAGTTGAAGAACTTTTACAGCTGTGGAATGGAAACGGTGTACGTGCGTGGGATGAGCACAGACAGGAGGAATTTGACCTAAAGGCGTGGCTGTTCGTGACCATCAACGATTGGCCCGCTCTCAGTAACCTTTCAGGACAGACAAACAAAGGATACGACGCATGCACGCACTGTTTAGATGACACTGAAAGTATATACCTGGACAAGTGCAGGAAGAATGTGTACCTGGGCCATCGTCGATTTCTTCCGACCAACCATCAATGTCGAAAGAAAGGCGAGCATTTCAAAGGCGAGGCAGATCACCGGAAGAAGCCCGCCATGCGTACCGGTGATCACGTACTTGCTATGGTCAATGATTTACACGTAATCTTTGGAAAGGGCCCCGGCGCACTAGCTGTTCCGAATGACGCTGAGGGACACGCACCCATGTGGAAGAAGAAATCTATATTTTGGGACCTACCCTACTGGAAAGACCTAGAGGTCCGCTCTTCAATCGACGTGACGCACGTGACGAAGAACCTTTGCGTGAACCTGCTAGGCTTCATGTGCTAGCAAGCACTCGTCTCGTCCTCGCTCGTGGAGCGGCCGAGCAAAGGCGCAACAGTCACGTGCGACTCGGCTTTGCCTTTTTGCTGCGGGCCCCATGCATGCATGCATGCTGCTCCAGCTGCTCGCTGCGCTGGGAAAAGCTGGCCTTGCCTAGCCTAGCCTATCAACCTGCTTGCGTGGTGCAGCCAGAGCGGAGAGCTGGTTCTCGGCCAGAGATGGAGGGAGGGATGGGTGCGTGCGTGCACCGCACCGGGCACCCATATATCTCGTGACGGTTAGTGCATGCCGGGGTTGGTTCTTGGGTGGGTGAGCTCGTGATGAAGCATGATAGAATGTACACTTTTTTTTGTGAAACTGGAGGGGCAGTTCACTGGTTGGCTGGCATCTGATGGAGGCGGAGAGAGAGGGAGAAAAACAACCCTCGGGTGTCACATTGCTACTTCTCGAGCTTGCGTTGTATTCCCTCGAAGAGGAAAGGGTGATGCAAAACAGTAGCGTAAGTATTTTCCTCAGTTTTTGAGAACCAAGGTATCAATCCAGTAGGGGACTACGCGCGAGTCCCTCGCACCTGCACAAACAAATAAGAACTTCGCAGCCAACGCGATAAGGGGTTGTCAATCCCTTTACGGTCACTTACGAAAGTGACATCTGATAGAGATGATAGTTTGATATTTTTGGTATTTTTGGATATAAGAACAGAAAGTAAAAGCAGAAAAATAAAGTAGATTGTAGATTGATATGTTGAGAATAGACCCGGGGACATAGTTTTCTCTAGTGGCTTCTCTCATGATAGCAGAATTCTATGGTGGGTGAACGAATTACTGTCGAGCAATTGATAGAAAAGTGAATAATTATAAGACTATCTAGGCATGATCATTATATATAGGCATCACGTCCGAGACAAGTAGGTGATGGCTTCTCGCCCCTCGTTGGTTACCCCAAGTGGAAGGTTTGAGATGCAGTGTAGCGGAAGTTTTCCCTTGGCAAAGATACCAAGGATCGATTTCCCTGAGACTCCCAGTTTCAACAAGAAGGTGTCAACTGCTAACGGCGCTAGATATTAGCAATCAATGTGGACCTGCACACAGATACAAATAACTTTGCTCCCAACGAGTACAGAGAGGTTGTCAATCTCTCCGGCCTTGTAGTTTACAAAGGATCAAACGCAAGTGATAATAGTGATAGGTATTGCTGCAATAGTAAGTAAAAGCGGAAAGTAAATATCGGATGTGATCAATGATGGTAATATGGACCAGGGTCCCATGATGTTCACTAGTGATGTCTCTCTCCCAAAAGACGATAAAACAGCTATGTGAGGTAAACGAATTACAGCTGGGCAATTGACAGAATTATGTGCGCAAACCAATGCTAACTATGTTACAAGAAAGGTAGAGGTTCAAAGCATGGGTGGTACGCCAAGGCAAGTAGACCGTAATCCATCTGCATCTACTACTAATCATCCACCTTGAGATATCTATCCAGAACATCTCGCTGGTATTAAGTTGCGAGTCCCACCCATAGTGTAAACTCAAAGCAACAGACAACTGCATTAAAAGAACTTTGCGTAAAGTAAACAATCCTTGCACCCGCGGGCACAAGCACCGTTGTTTTCCCCCTTGTGGCAACAGCACATCCCCTAGACTCATGTTTCTGTCACTCAAGCTAGTCATCGAGGGTTATGAACCCACAATCAAGCATAACGTTCCCTCTTGGAGTCACTACCTACTACTTGGCCAAAGTAATAAATAACAACGGAGAACATGCAAGAATTATTTACGAACATAAATATAAAAGAGGTAGATCAAATATATTACTCAAACACAATCTGAACATAATCTCACAATCCATCGGATCCCAGCAAACTCAACATAGCAACAGCATAAGGATTACATATGTGCCTCGATCATGTAGGGCAGCTCACGAGGACTAATTAGTGAAGCACAAGAACGGGAGGAGACTACTCACAACTCATCCGGGAGGCGTCCATGGTGGTGGAGAAGCTCCCGGTGGTGATCCTCCCCTCCGGCAGGGTGCCGGGAAGAGTTCTCCTGGTGCTCCCGATCTTGGAAGCGCGGCGGCAGCGGAACAGAGATGAGATCGCGAAAAAGGGTTTCCGTCTCGAGGGTTTCGGGACACGATATAAATATATGCCAAAGGGGGGCATCAGCGGAGGTTCGGGGGGCCCAGGCGCCCCCCTGGCGCGGCCAGGGGGGCGCCACCAGGGCGCCTGGAGCCCTGGTGGCCCCCCTCCGGCTGTACTTTGGCTGCTGGGAAGCTTCTGGAACGCTGATTTTTTTATATAATTTTTCTAGGATTTTTCTGGCAGTTCTCGTAATGGGAAAACCTGAAATACAAAAACAGCAGAAAACAGAAACTGGCACTGGGGTGCACTAAGTTAATAGGTTAGTCCAAATATGATCAAAAGTGTATGGAAATGTATAAATATCATAGCAATATCACCCAAAAGAGGCATGGAGCAAGCAGAAATTATAGATACGTTTTGGACGTATCAACATCCCCAAGCTTAATTCCTGCTCGTCCTCGAGTAGGTAAATGATAACAAGAATAATTTCTGTGGTGACATGCTATTAACCATATAGGACTTTTCATAGTCATATGACAAAAGCTTACTGAGACAATGAATCTGTAGTAATTAAGTTGCCTCATGAGAAAATCACAAAGAACTGAAAGTTTTACAACATGATACTGAAACATCAAATAGATTTGTAATGAGCATGGTGTGCAAATATGATAAAGTGATATCTCGCTTGCCCCCTTTAGTGAAGCAAAACATAAATGCAGGGGCACCTCCAAGGTTTAAGTGATGACTAGATACAATGATTTCAAAATAAACGATATCATAATCATGCAAAAGACAATGCTACTTTGGGACAATGCACATTACACTCAAAATGACAATCATGCTCTCAGTAGTTGGTGCTTTAAAAGAAGGTGGAGACTCTCGAACCGTGGCTTTTGTTGGCAAGGTTGAAAACCCGTAGTCGGAAACAAAGACAAAGCATGTACCAGAGCTCTTGGTTTTAAAAACAGAGGTAATAATAATTTTTTTTCTTAGATCATGCATGTTTCGTCAACGAATGCTAGCAGCTAACTCAATCACTTCTTGAGATGGACAAGTTTCGAGGAACGGCTCCCGAATGAGGATAATCACATCCTCTTAATCTCCTTTGTTTATCACTGCCAATGTTTTCTGATTTCTCATGAACAAAGCGTGAAGGAGGGTTTGTTTGTTATATTAATTTTGAGCCGGGCGCACTCAATGCCAGTTCCTTCTCGTATTATGGGTTTGCACATTATACATGCAATCCCGCGGTGAAGCTTGTCCAACTTAAAAAGATCATGAATTAACTACTACTTCCTCATGGACTTAAAACAGAGGCACAAAATAGGAATGCATTTTTTTTCTTTTTGAATAATTTCGAGATGGTACATGAAAGTCTCCGTTAGGAATGGCAGGTAAATACCATGTAGGAAGGTATGGTGGACTCATATGGCATAACTGGTTTAAAAGAATTTGGATGCACAAGCAGTCAGTCCGCTTAGTACAGGCGAAGGTTAGCAAAAGACTGGGAGCGACCAACTAAGAGAGCAATGACGGTCATAATCATGCAGAGCGACAAAGCAACATTGAATCAGGCATGGTAGTTATATCGCTACTCAGAAACAAAAGATCATCAAGGCTTGACAGACTTTCTTTACAGTCTTAAATATGCGTGAGCATACGCCAAGTCAATCAAAATAAATTCTTGAAGGAAGATATTACTAAACCATACCACATCATAGGCAAACAAATCATGTTGGTACTCCAATAACACATTGGAAACCCCCCAGCTATTTGAGACTAACCATAAGAAAACATGAACTACTAAGCGCCATTATGCACGTAGCATCTTTATCATAGACATATCAACCAATGCAACAGAAGCAAACTCTCTTAATAAGATAAGCATGATAAGTAAAGAGAGTTCAAGCAACCAACTAAACAAAAGCTCTTTAAAAAGATAAGCATGAAAACTAAGAGCTGAACATGATAGTAGCTATTGAAAGACAAAGAACACACACAGCAAAGATAGACATGAAAATTCTATGTTATGTTCTAGGTAGAAGTGGAGCGTGTTTCTCTCCCACATAAAGAAAGCTGAGTTCTGACTCGTTATGAAAAGCTAAGGAAAACTAAAAAGGAAAACTAAAAGCAAGACGCTCCAAGCATAGCACATAACACATGAAGTGATAAAAATATAGTGGAACGAAAGACGAACTGATAATGTTGATGGAGAAGGGGATGCACGGGGGCATCCCCAAGCTTAGACGCTTGAGTCTCCTTGAATATTTCTTGGGGGTGCATGGGGGCATCCCCAAGCTTGAGCGTTTGACACTCCTGAATCTTTTTATCATCTTCCCTCGCACACTTGAAAACTCCCTTCATACATAACTCATCATAATCTGATTAGCGAGGTTAGTACCCATAATAAAATAATTGTTCCTTGCTGGAAATAAGGATATTCTTGAAGGTCTACTGTTTCTCAAGATTGCCAAAAGGTTTTTGCAAAGAAAAAGCAAGCTCAAGGTTTGCAAAATGAAGGAAAGGCAAAACAGGACAGAATCTGTGAAAAACAGAACAGCAGGTAGTAAATGATTTTTTTCGGGGCACTTCTGCAACTCTAATCAAAAAACTCAGAACAGACGCCCGAAAGACAATTATATAGAACACGCTGTCGAAAAAATTCAGACCAAAAAGATGATCTGGTGATTTTATACGAATTTTTCTATCCAAGGACAGAATCTATTTCCTGGACAGCACGTCACAACTTTTGAACTTTCTTGCAATCAGAGGCTAAACTTGGCACAGAGCTGAAAAGTAAAGATACAATGATGATGCTACTGTAGTAACAACATCAAGACACAACAAAAGTTGATCAGGGGGGCATTAGCGGAGGCTCGGGGGGCCCAGGCGCCCCCCCGGCGCGGCCAGGGGGGCCGCGCCACCAGGGCGCCTGGAGCCCTGGTGGCCCCCCTCCGGCTGTACTTTGGCTGCTGGGAAGCTTTTGGAACGCTGATTTTTTTATATAATTTTTCCGGGATTTTTCTGGCAGTTCTCGTAATGGGAAAACCTGAAATACAAAAACAGCAGAAAACAGAAACTGGCACTGGGGTGCACTAAGTTAATAGGTTAGTCCAAATATGATCAAAAGTGTATGGAAGTGTATAAATATCATAGCAATATCACCCAAAAGAGGCATGGAGCAAGCATAAATTATAGATACGTTTTGGACGTATCAGTAGGCCGAAACGATTCTGTATCTACTACTATTACTCCACACATCGACCGCTATGCAGTATGCATCTAGAGTATTAAGTTCACAAGAACAGAGTAATGCCTTAAGAAAGATGACATGATGTAGAGGGATAAACTCAAACATAGTGATATAAACCGCATATTTTTATCCTCGATGGCAACAATACAATACATGCCTTGCTGCCCCTACTGTCACTGGGAAAGGACACCGCAAGATTGAACCCAAAGCCAAGCACTTCTCCCATTGCAAGAACTATAGATCTAGTAGGCCAAACCAAACCAATAATTTGACGAGACTTGCAAGGATATTATAATCATACATAAAGAGTTCATAAAAGAACCAAATATTTCTCATAGATAATCTTGATCATAAACCCACAATTCATCGGATATCGGCAAACACACCGCAAAAAGAGATTACATCGAAAAGATCTCCTCGAAGACCGAGGAGAACTTGGTATTGAGATCCAAAGAGAGTGAAGAAGCCATCTAGATACTAGCTATGGACCCGAAGTTCTGTGGTAAACTACTCACAACTCATGGTGAGGCGTTGATGATGATGTAGAAGCACTCCGTGGTAGATCCCCCCCTCCGGCGGAGCTCCGAAACAGGCCCCAAGATGGGATCTCACGGGAACAGAAGGTTGCGGCGGTGGAACTAGGGTTTTCTCTATTGTTCTGATGGTTTCGGGGTACGTAGGTATATATAGGAGGAAGGAGGGCACCGGGGGCCAAACATGGGGCCCACGAGGCAGGGGGCGCGCCCTGTAGGGGGGCGCCCACACCCTCGTGGACACCACGTGTGCCATATTCCGTGGTTCTCAAGTCTCCCGTGCGTATTTTGCTCCAAAGATATCTCTCCCAAAGTTTCATTCCGTTTGGACTCCGTTTGATATTCCTTTTCTGTAAAACCCTGAAATAGACAAAAAACAGCAATCTGGACTGGGCCTTTGGGTTAATAGGTTAATCCCAAAAATAATATAAAAGTGTATAACAAAGCCCATTAAACATCCAAAACATCATAAATAATAGCATGGAACAATAAAAAATTATAGATACGTTGGAGACGTATCAAGCATCCTCAAGCTTAATTCCTGCTCGCCCTCGAGTAGGTAAATGATAAAAACAGAATTTTTGATGTGGAATGCTAAGCAACATAGTTTTCAATGTAATTCTCTTAATTGTGGCATGAATGTTCAGATCTGAAAGATTCAAGACAAATGTCTATGTTGACATAAGAAATAATAATACTTCAAGCATACTAACAAAGCAATCATGTCTTCTCAAAATACTATGACCAAAGAAAGTTATCCCTACAAAATCATATAGTCTGGCTATGCTCCCTCTTCATCACACAAAATATTCATATCATGCACAACCCCGGTTTCAGCCAAGCACTTGTTTTCATACTCTATTCTTTCAAACCTTTCAGGTTTCACGCAATACATGAGCGTGAGCCATGGACATAGCACTATGTGTGGAATAGAGAGGTGGCTGTGGAGAAGACAAAAAGGAGGGAGATTGTCTCACATCAACTAGGCGTATCAATGGTCTATGGAGATGCCCATCAATAGATATCAATGTGAGTGAGTAGGGATTGCCATGCAACGGATGCACTAGAGCTAAAAATGTATGAAAGCTCAACAAAAGAAACTAAGTGGGTGTGCATCCAACTTGCTTGCTCACGAAGACCTAGGGCATTTGAGTAAGCCCATCGTTGGAATATACAAGCCAAGTTCTATAATGAAAATTCCCACAAGTGTATGAAAGTGACTAAACATGAGACTCTCTATCATGAAGAACATGGTGCTACTTTGATGAACAAGTGTGAAAAAAATATAGTAGCAATTGTCCCTTTTTTGGGGGGGCTTTCTTTTTTTCTTTTTCTTTTTTGGAGGGGCTTTCTTGATTTAGCTTTTCATCACATGGGACAATGCTCTAATAATGATGATCATCACACTTTCATTGAATTACAACTCGATACTAGAACAATGTATGACCTATATGAATGCCTCCGGAGGTGTACCGGGATGTGCAATGAATCAAGAGTGACATGTATGAAAAATTATGCATGGTGGCCTAGCCACAAATACGATGTCATTTACATGATCAAGCATGGCAATATGACAATATGAAGCGTGGCATATGAACGGAACGGTGGAAAGTTGCATGACAATATATCTCGAAATGGCTATGGAAATGCCATGATAGGTAGGTATGGTGGCTGTTTTGAGGAACGTATATGGTGGCTGTTTTGAGGAAGGATATACAGTGGGTGTATGGTACCGGCGAAAGTTGCGCGGTACAAGAGAGGCTAGCAATGGTGGAAGGGTGAGAGTGCGTAATATCCATGGAATCAACATTAGTCATAAGAACTCATATACTTATTGCAAAAATCTACGAGTCATCAAAACAAAGCAATCAACGCATGCTCCTATGGGGGAGGTTGGTAGGAGTTAACCATCCTGCGCCCCCGACCTCCACACAAAGGATGACACTCTACAAATACCTCATGCTCTAACTTCGTCACATAGCGGTTCACCATACGTGCATGCTACGGGAATCACTAACTTTAACACAAGCATTTATCAATTTCATAATAACTCCACTAGCATGACTCTAATATCACTATCCTCATATCTCAAAACAATTATCAAGCATCCAACTTCTCATCATATTCAATGCACTTAGTGTGAAAGTTTTTACTACATTGATCTTGGATGCCTATCATGTGAAGGCTAGTTTTATAGCCAAAGCACATTACCATGCTGTTTTAATAGACTCTCAAAAGGATATAAGTTAAGAATGAGATATCAACAATTTCTACAAAATATAATCACCACCGTGCTCTAAAAGATATAAGTGAAGCACTAGAGCAAAAACTATTCAACTCAAAAGATATAAGCGAAGCACATAGAGTGTTCTATCAATTCCTAGGCCATATTTAACTCTCTCAAAAAGGTGTGTCCATCAAGGATAATTGTGGCAAACTAGCAAGCAAAGACTCAAATAATACATGACGCTCCAAGTAAAACACATATCATGTGGTGAATAAAAATATAGCTCCGAGTATAGTTACCGATAGATGAAGACGAAAGAGGGGATGCCTTCCCGGGGCATCCCCAAGCTTAGGCTTTTGGTTGTCCTTGTATTTTACCTTGGGGTGCCATGGGAATCCCCAAGCTTAGGCTCTTGCCACTCTTTGTTCCATAGTCCATCAAAGCAATACTCAAAACTTGAAAACTTCACAACACAAAACTTTGACAAAAATCTCGTGAGCTCCGTTAGTATAAGAAAGCAAACCACTACTCACAGGTACTGCAATGAATTAATTCTTTGTTTATATTGGTGTTAAACCTACTGTATTCCAACTTCTCTATGATTTATACTTCCCAATACTACTCATAGAACCATTGAAATAAGCAAACAACACACGAAAAACAGAATCTGTCAAAAACAGAACAATCTGTAGTAATCTGTAACTTTCACATACTTCTGTAACTCAAAAAAATTTGAAATAAATTGGTAAACGTGAGGAAATTGTCTATTAACATCTGCAAAAATAATAAACTAAATATCACACTCAAGTAAAATCTGGTGACCATTCTAGCGAGCGCTAACGATTCTGTTTTTCACAACAAGATCATATAAACTTCACACAAGTCTTCCCAAAGGTTCTACTTGCCACAAACACTAATTAAAACACAAAACCACATCTAAACGGAAGCTAGATGCAATATTTATTCATAAACAAAAGCAAAAACAAAGAAAATAAAATTGGGTTGCCTCCCAACAAGCTCTTTCTTTATAGCCATTAAGATAGGCTTGAGAATTCAATGATGCTCACATGAAAGATAAGAATTGAAGCACAAAGAGAGCATCTTATAGCATGTGAAAATCACATCTAAGTCTAACATACTTCCTATGCATAGGCATTTTATAGGAAACCAAATTAGCAAGACAAACAAGATCTAACATATGCAAGGAAGAAGAAAGTAACAAGATCAATCTCAACATGAAGAGAGGTAATTTAGTAACATGAAGATTTCTACAACTATATTTTCCTCTCTCATAATAATTGCATGTAGGATTATAAGAGAATTCAACAATATAGCTATCACAAAACATATTCTCAATACGATCCACATGCATACGAAGTTGACACTCTTCCACGATAGTGGGATCAACATTAACTAAAGTCATGACCTCTCCAAACCCACTTTTATCAAAAATTTCATAAGATTGAACGTACTCCAAATATGTGGGATCTAAAGTTGACACTCTTCCAAACCCACTTTCAATATTATTGCAAACATTATTATCAATCTCATATTCATCATGGGGTAGAAATAAATTTTCAAGATCGTAAGGAGCATCAAGCCAATCATGATTATTGTAACAAGTAGTGGACATAGCAATACTAGCATCCCCAAGCTTAGGGTTTTGCATATCATAAACACAATTGACATTAATAGAAGTTACAATAGTATCATTGCAATCATGTTTTTCATTAAAAGTGCTATCGTGAATCATTTTTTCTTTTAACAATTCCTCACAAATTTCAGATTCATGAATTTCAAGCAAAACCCCATAAAAATAATATAGTGCACTCAACTCACTAGCAATTGGTTCAACATAATTGGATCTCTTAAAGAGATTAGCAAGTGGATGAGGATCCATAATTTAGCAAGCAAAGATGCAAGCTAATAGAGGGCACATGGCAACATAATCAAACAAAAAGGCGAACGGTAAAACACACAGAAAAAGAAGGGCGAATAAAAAGGCAAGGGTGAAGTGGGAGAGGAAAACGAGAGGCAAATAAATGTAATGTGAAGGATAAGGGTTTGTGATAGGTACTTGGTATATGACTTTTGCGTAAGCCTCCCCGGCAACGGCGCCAGAAATTCTTCTTGCTACTTCTCAAGCTTGCGTTGTATTCCCTCGAAGAGGAAAGGGTGATCCAGCATAGTAGTGTAAGTATTTCCCTCAGTTTTCGAGAACCAAGGTATCAATCCAGTAGGAGACTACGCGCGAGTCCCTCGCACCTGCACAAACAAATAAGAACTTCGCAGCCAACGCGATAAGGGGTTGTCAATCCCTTTACGGTCACTTACGAAAGTGAGATCTGATAGAGATGATAGTTTGATATTTTTGGTATTTTTGGATATAAGGACAGAAAGTAAAAGTAGAAAAATAAAGTAGATTGTAGATTGATATGTTGAGAATAGACCCGGGGGCCATAGTTTTCTCTAGTGGCTTCTCTCATGATAGCAGAATTCTACGGTGGGTGAACGAATTACTGTCGAGCAATTAATAGAAAAGTGAATAATTATGAGACTATCTAGGCATGATCATTATATATAGGCATCACGTCCGAGACAAGTAGGCCGAAACGATTCTGCATCTACTACTATTACTCCACACATCGACCGCTATCCAGCATGCATCTAGAGTATTAAGTTCATAAGAACAGAGTAATGCCTTAAGCAAGATGACATGATGTAGAGGGATAAACTCAATCATAGTGATATAAACCCCATCTTTTTATCCTCGATGGCAATAATACAATACGTGCCTTGCTGCCCCTACTGTCACTGGGAAAGGACACCGCAAGATTGAACCCAAAGCCAAGCGCTTCTCCCATTGCAAGAACAATAGATCTAGTAGGCCAAACCAAACCAATAATTCGAAGAGACTTGAAAGGATATTATAATCATACATAAAGAGTTCAGAAAAGAACCAAATATTTCTCATAGATAATCTTGATCATAAACCCACAATTCATCGGATCTCGACAAACACACCGCAAAAAGAGATTACATCGAATAGATCTCCTCGAAGACCGAGGAGAACTTGGTATTGAGATCCAAAGAGAGAGAAGAAGCCATCTAGATACTAGCTATGGACCCGAGGGTCTATGGTAAACTACTCACAACTAATTGTGAGGAAATGATGATGATGTAGAAGCACTCCGTGGTAGATCCCCCCTCCAGCAGAGCTCCGGAACAGGCCCCAAGATGGGATCTCACGGGAACAGAAGGTTGCGGTGGTGGAACTAGGGTTTTCCCTGTTGTTCTGATGGTTTCGGGGTACATAGGTATATATAGGAGGAAGGAGGGCACCGGGGGCCAAACGTGGGGCCCATGAGGCAGGGGGCACGCCCTATAGGGAGGGGGGAGCCCCCACCCTCGTGGACGCCATGTGTGCCCTATTATGTGGTTCTCAAATCTCCCGTGCGTATTTTGCTCCAAAAACATATCTCTCGAAGTTTCATTCTGTTTGGACTCCGTTTGATATTCCTTTTCTGTAAAACCCTGAAATAGGCAAAAAAACAGCTATCTGGACTGGGCCTTTGGGTTAATAGGGTAGTCCCAAAAATCATATAAAAGTGTATAACAAAGCCCATTAAACATCAAAAACATCATGAATAATAGCATGGAACAATCAATAATTATAGATACGTTGGAGACGTATCACACGTGCGCCTCCTCCCAACCCACGCCGACGAGGCTCACGTGCTAGCGAGCACTCGTCTAGACCCACCCGCGGAGCGGCCGAGCAGAGGCACAACGGTCACATATGCCTTGGCTTTGCATTTTTGCTACAGGCCCCATGCATGCATGCATGCTGCTCCGGCTGCTCGCTGCGCCGGGAAAAGCTGCCCTAGCCTAGCCTATCAAACAGCTTGCGTGGTGCAGCCAGAGCGGAGAGCTGGTTCCCGGCCAGAGGTGGAGGGAGGGATGGGTGTGTGCCTGCACCACACCGGCCACCCATATATCTCGTGACCGTTGGTGCATGCCGAGGTTGGGTCTTGTGGGTGTGCTTGTGGCGAAGCATCATAGAATGTACATTTTATTTGTGAAACAGAACGGGCAGTACACTGGTTGACTGGCATCTGATGGAGGTGGAGAGAGACCGAGAAAAACACACTGGAGACCCTGGGGTGTCACGTGGGCCTCGTCCCATCCCACGCCGACGCCCCTCACGTGCTAGCTAGCACTCGTCTCGTGCCCGCTCGCGGAGCGGTCGAGCAGAGGCACGGCGGTCATGTGCGCCTCGGCTTTGCCTTTTTGCTGCGGGCCCAGGCATGCTGCTCCGGCCGCTCGCTGCGCTGGAAAAAGCTGGCCTAGCCTGGCCTGTCAACCTGCTTGAGTGGTGCAGCCAGAGCGAAGAGCTGGTTCCCGACCAGAGATGGTGGGAGGGATGGGTGTGTGCGTGCACCGCACCGGCCACACATATATCTCGTGACCGTTGGTGTGTGCCGAGGTTGGGTCTTGGGTGGGTGTGCTCGTGGCGAAGTATGATAGAATGTACACGTTTTTGGTGAAACTGAACGGGCAGTACACTAGTTGGCTGGCATCAGATGGAGGCGGAGAGAGAGGGGGAAAACACCCTGGCGACCCTGGGGTGTCACGTGCGCCTCGTCCCATCCCACGCCGACACCGCTCACGTGCTAGCGAGCACTCGTCTCATCCCCGGTTGCGGAGCGTCCGAGCAGAGGCCCGACGGTCACGTGCGCCTCGGCTTTGCCTTTTGCTGCGGGCCCCTTGCATGCATGCATGCTGCTTCGGTTGCTCGCTCCGCCGGGAAAAGCTGGCCTAGCCTAGCCTATCAACCTGCTTGCGTGATGCAGCCAGAGCAGAGAGCTGGTTCCCGGCAAGAGATGGAGGGAGGGATGGGTGTGTGCGTGCACCGCATCGGCCACCCATATATCTCGTGACCGTTGGTGTGTGCCGAGGTTAGGTCTTGGGTGGGTCGCCTCGTGGCGAAGCATGATAGAACGTACACTTTTTTGGTGAAACTGAACGGGCAGTACACTGGTTAGCTGGCATCTGATGGAGGCGGAGAGAGAGGGAGAAAACACCCTGGCGACCCTGGGGTGTCACGTGTGCCTCGTCCCATCCCACGCCGACGCCGCTCACGTGCTAGCGAGCACTCGTCTCGTCCCCGCTCACGGAGCAGCCGAGCAGGGACACGGCGGTCACGTGTGCCTCGGCTTTGCCTTTTTGCTGCAGGCCCATGCATGCATGCATGCTGCTCCGGCTACTTGCTGCGCTGTGAAAATCTGGCCTAGCCTAGCCTATCAACCTTCTTGCGTGGTGCAGCCAGAGCAGAGAGCTGGTTCTCGGCCAGAGATGGAGGGAGGGATGGGTGTGTGCGTTGATGTCTACTACACAATATTCTTCTAGTAGACGTTGTTGGGCCTCCAAGTGCAGAGGTTTGTAGGACAGTAGAAAATTTCCCTCAAGTGGATGACCTAAGGTTTATCAATCCGTGGGAGGTATAGGATGAAGATGGTCTCCCTCAAGCAACCCTGCAACCAAATAACAAAGAGTCTCTTGTGTCCCCAACACACCCAATACAATGGTAAATTTTATAGGTGCACTAGTTCGGCGAAGAGATGGTGATACAAGTGCAATATGGATGGTAGATATATGTTTTTGTAAACTGAAAATATAAAAACAGCAAGGTAGCAAGTGGTAGAAGTGAGAATAAACGGTGTTGCAATGATAGGAAACAAGTCCTAGGGTGCATAATTTCACTAGTGCTAGTTCTCTCAACAAGGATAACATAATTGGATCATATTACTAGCCCTCAACATGTAACAAAGAGTCACTCCAAAGTCACTAATAGCGGAGAACAAACGAAGAGATTATTGTAGGGTACGAAAACACCTCAAAGTTATTCTTTCTGATCGATCTATTCAAGAGTCCGTAGTAACGTTCAATCTATCGTAGAGTTCGTACTAGAATAACACCTTAAGACACAAATCAATAAAAACCCTAATGTCACCTAGATACTCCATTATCACCTCAAGTATCCGTGGGCATGACTATACGATATGCATCACACAATCTCAGATTCATCTATTCAACCAACACATAGAACTTCGAAGAGTGCCCCAAAGTTTCTACCCAAAAGTCAAGACGAAAACATGTGCCAACCCCTATGTATAGATTCCCAAGGTCACGTTACCCGCAAGTTGATCACCATGATATCCCATTGTCACCACAGATAAACGTGTGCAAGACATACATCAAGTGTTCTCAAATCCTTAAAGACTCAATCCGATAAGATAACTTCAAAGGGAAAACTCAATCCATTACAAGAGAGTAGAGGGGGAGAAGCATCATAAGATACAACTATAATAGCAAAGCTCGCGATACATCAAGATCGTGCCATCTCAAGAACATGCGGGAGAGATAAAACACATAGCTACTGGTACATACCCTCAGCCCCGAGGGTGGACTACTCCCTCCTCGTCATGGAGAGCGCCGGGATGATGAAGATAGCCACCGGTGAGGGTTCACCCCTCCAGCAGGGTGCCGGAACAGGGTCTAGATTAGTTTTCGGTGGCTATAGAGGCATTCGGCGCTGGAACTCCCGATGTAGGTTAATTTCCGAAGGTTTCAGTATCTGTAGGAATTTTTGGCGTAGGTCCCACATTAGGGGGGCTTCTGGGCTGTCCACGAGATAGGAGGGCGCGACCCCCACCCTCGTAGGCAGCCCGTGGCTCTCCTGGCCCAACTCTTTTACTTCGGGGGCATCTTTTGGTCCAGAAAAAATCATCAAAAATTGGCACGTAAATTGGACTCCGTTTGATAGTCCTTTTCCATAAAACCCTAAAACAGGAGAAAAACAGAAACTGGCACCAGGCTCTAGGTTAATAGGTTAGTCCCAAAGATCATATAAAAGTGTATATAAAATCCCATAAGACATCCTAGAAGGATAATATAATAGCATGTAACAATAAAAAATTATAGATATGTTGGAGACGTATCAGCATCCCCAAGCATAATTCCAGCTATAAATGATAGACCTAGTCCTCATGGAACGATGGGCTTCCTCGAGTAGGTAAATGATAAAAACAGAATTTTTGATGTGGAATGCTAACCAACATAATTTTCAATGTAATTCTTTTTATTGAGGCATGAATGTTCAGATCTGAAAGATTCAAGATAAAAGTCTATATTGACATAAGAAATAATAATACTTAAAGCATACTAACAAAGCAATCATGCCTTCTCAAAATACTTTGGCTAAAGAAAGTTATCCCTAAAAAATCATATAGTCTGGCTATGCTCCCTCTTCATGACACAAAATATTCATATCATGCACAACCCCGGTTTCAGCCAAGCACTTGTTTTCATACTCTATTCTTTCAAACGTTTCAACTTTCACGCAATACATGAGTGTGAGCCATGGACATAGTACTATGTGGAATAAAGTGGTGGTTGTGTAGAAGACAAAAAGGAGGAAGATAGTCTCACATCGACTAGGCGTATCAACGGGCTATGGAGATGCCCATCAATAGATATCAACGTGAGTGAGTAGGGATTGCCTGCAACAGATGCACTAGAGCTAAATATGTATGAAAGCTCAACAAAAGAAACTAAGTGGGTGTGCATCCAACTTGCTTGCTCATGAATATTTAGGGCATTTGAGGAAGCCCATCGTTGGAATATACAAGCCAAGTTCTATAATGAAAATTCCCACTAGTATATGAAAGTGACTAAACATGAGACTCTCTATCATGAAGAACATGGTGCTACTTCGAAGCACAAGTGTGGAAAAAGATAGTAGCAATTGTCCCTTTTCTTTATTTTTTGGGCCTTTTTTTGGAGGGGCTTTATTGATTTAGCCTTTCCTCACATGGGACAATGCTCTAATAATGATGATCATCACACTTTCATTGAATTACAACTCGATACTAGAACTAAGTATGACTCTATATGAATGCCTCCGACGGTGTACCGGGATGTGCAATGAATCAAGAGTGACATGTATGAAAAATTATGAATGGTGGATTTGCCACAAATACGATGTAAACTACTTGATCATGCATGGCAATATGACAATATGAAGCGTGTCATATGAACGGAACGGTGGAAAGTTGCATGGCAATATATCTCGGAATGGCTATGGAAATGCCATGATAGGTAGGTATGGTGGCTGTTTTGTGGAATATATATGGTGGCTGTTTTGAGGAAGGATATATAGTGGGTTTATGGTATCGGCGAAAGTTGCGCGATACAAGAGAGGCTAGCAACGGTGGAAGGGTGAGAGTGCGTATAATCCATGGACTCAACATTAGTTATAAGAACTCATATACTTATTGCAAAAATTTACGGGTCATCAAAACAAAGAAATCAACACATGCTCCTAGGGGGGAGGTTGGTAGGAGTTAACCATCGCCCGCCCCCGACCTCCATACAAAGGTTGACACTCTACAAATACCTCATGCTCTAACTTCGTCACATAGCGGTTCACCATATGTGCTTGCTACAGGAATCACTAACCTTAACACAAGAATTTCTCAATTTCATAATAACTCCACTAGCATGACTCTAATATCACTATCATCATATCTCAAAACATTTATCAAGCATCCAACTTCTCATCATATTCAATGCACTTAGTGTGAAAGTTTTTACTACATTGATATTGGATGTCTATCATGTGAAGACTAGTTTTATAGCCTAAACACATTACCATGCTGTTTTAATAGATTCTCAAATAGATATAAGTGAAGCATGAGAGTTCATCTATTTCTTCAAAATAAAACCACCGCCGTGCTCTAACAGATATAAGTGAAGCACTAGAGCAAACAACAAACTACTCCGAAAGATATAAGTGAAGATCAATGAGTAGTTGAATAATTATGTAACTATGTGAAGACTCTCTAACATTTAAGAATTTCAGATCTTGTGATATTATTCAAACCGCAAGCAAAACAAAATAAACTAAATTGACGCTCCAAGCAAAACACATATCATGTGGTGAATAAAAATATAGCTCTAAGTATAGTTACCGATGGATGAAGACGAAAGAGGGGATGCCTTCCCGGGGCATCCCCAAGCTTTGGCTTTTGGTTGTCCTTGAATTTTACCTTGGGGTGCCATGGGCATCCCCAAGCATAGGCTCTTGCCACTCTTTGTTCCATAGTCCATTAAAGCAATACTCAAAACTTGAAAACTTCACAACACAAAACTTAGACAAAAATCTCGTGAGCTCCGTTAGTATAAGAAAGCAAACCACTACTCAAAGGTACTGCAATGAATTCATTCTTTGTTTATATTGGTGTTAAACCTACTGTATTCCAACTTCTCTATGGTTAATACTTCCCAATACTACTCATAGATGCATTGAAATAAGCAAACAACACACGACAAACAGAATCTGTCAAAAACAGAATAGTCTGTAGTAATCTGCAGGTTTCGCATACTTCTGTAACTCCAAAAAATTCAAACTAAATTGGTAAACGTGAGGAATTTGTCTATTAATCATCTGCAAAAATAATCAACTAAATAGCACACTCCAGTAAAATCTGGTGACCATTCTAGCGAGCGCTAACGATTCTGTTTTTTACAGCAAGATCATATAAACTTCACACAAGTCTTCCCAAAGGTTCTTCTTGGCACAAACACTAATTAAAACACAAAACCACATCTAAACAGAAGCTAGATGCAGTATTTATTCCTAAACATAAGAAAAAGCAAAGAAAACAAAATAAAGTTGGGTTGCCTCCCAACAAGCACTATCGTTTAACGCCCCTAGCTAGGCATGATGATTTCAATGATGCTCACGTAAAAGATAAGGATTGAAACATAAAGAGAGCATTATGAAGAATATGACTAGCACATTTAAGTCTAACCCACTTCCTATGCATAGAGATTTTGTGAGCAAACAACTTATGGGAACGGTAATCATCTAGCATAGGAAGGGAAAACGAGCATAACTTCAAGATTTTGAACACATAGAGAGGAAACTTGATATTATTGCAATAGGTAGAAGCATATGATCCTCTCTCATAATAATTTTCAGTATCATCATGAATGAATTCAACCATATAACCAGCACATAAGGCATTCTTTTCATGATCAACTTGCATAGAAATTTTACTACTCCCATCATAAGCAAAATTCTTCTCATTCATAGTAGTGGGAGGAGCAAATTCAACAAAATAACTATCATGTGAAGCATAACCCAATTGAAAATTAAAATCATTATGACAATTTTCATGGTTATATTTATTCTTTATAGCATACATGTCATCACAATAATCATCATAAATAGGAGGCATGCTCTCATCATAATAAATTTGCTCATCAAAACTTGGGGAACTAAACATATCATCTTCATCAAACATAGCTTCCCCAAGCTTGTGGCTTTGCATATCATT
The DNA here is from genome assembly GCA_902687465.1 of Secale cereale. NCBI lineage: Eukaryota > Viridiplantae > Streptophyta > Magnoliopsida > Poales > Poaceae > Secale > Secale cereale. The sequence goes on from LR738711.1 coordinate 37,557,233, forward strand.
AGCATCATGGATATTCAAAGGATTCACACTAACAACATTGCAATCATGCTCATCATGCACATATTTTATGCCAAGCTTTCTATGTAATTCTTCTTCTAGTACTTGAGCACAATTTTCCTTCCCATCATTTTCACGAAAGATATTAAAAAGACGAAGCATACGAGGTAACCTTAATTCCATTTTTTTGTCGTTCTCTTTTATAAACTAAACTAGTGATAAAACAAGAAACTAAAAGATTCGATTGCAAGATCTAAAGATATACCTTCAAGCAATAACCTCCCCGGCAACGGCGCCAGAAAAGAGCTTGATATCTACTACACAACCTTCTTCTTGTAGACATTGTTGGGCCTCCAAGTGCAGAGGTTTGTAGGACAGTAGCAAATTTCCCTCAAGTGGATGACCTAAGGTTTATCAATCCGTGGGAGGTGTAGGATGAAGATGGACTCCCTTAAGCAACCCTGCAACCAAATAACAAAGAGTCTCTTGTGTCCCCAACACACCCAATACAATGGTAAATTGTATAGGTGCACTAGTTCGGCGAAGAGATGGTGATACAAGTGCAACATGGATGGTAGACATAAGTTTTTGTAAACTGAAAATATAAAAACAACAAGGTAGCAAGTGGTAAAAGTGAGCATAAACGGTGTTGCAATGATAGGAAACAAGCCCTAGGGTTCATACTTTCAGTAGTGCTAGTTCTCTCAACGACGATAACGTAATTGGATCATATTACTAGGCCTCAACATGCAACAAAGAGTCACTCTAAAGTCACTAATAGCGGAGAACAAACGAAAAGATTATGGTAGGGTACGAAACCACCTCAAAGTTATTCTTTCTGATCGATCTATTCAAGAGTCTGTAGTAACGTTCAATCTATCATAGAGTTCGTACTAGAATAACACCTTAAGACACAAATCAATCAAAACCCTAATGTCACCTAGATACTCCATTGTCACCTCAAGTATCCGTGGGCATGATTATACGATATGCATCACACAATCTCAGATTCATCTATTCAACCAACACATAGAACTTCGAAGAGTGCCTCAAAGTTTCTACCGGAAAGACAAGACGAAAACGTGTGCCAACCCCTATGCATAGATTCCCAAGGTCACGGAACCCGTAAGTTGATCACCAAAACATACATCAAGTATATCACATGATATCCCATTGCCACCACAGATAAACACGTGCAAGACATACATCAAGTGTTCTCAAATCCTTAAAGACTCAATCCGATAAGATAAATTCAAAGGGAAAACTCAATCCATTACAAGAGAGTAGAGGGGGATAAGCATCATAAGATCCAACTATAATAGCAAAGCTCGCGATACATCATGATCGTGCCATCTCAAGAACACGAGAGAGAGAGAGATCAAACACATAGCTACTAGTACATACCCTCAGCCCCGAGGGTGGGCTACTCCCTCCTCCTCATGGAGAGCGCTGGGATGATGAAGATAGCCACCGGTGAGGGTTCACCCCTCCGGCAGGGTGTCGGAACAGGGTCTAGATTGGTTTTCGGTGGGTACAAAGGCTTTCGGCTACGGAACTCCCGATCTAGGTTAATTTCCGAAGGTTTCAGTATTTATAGGAATTTTTGGCGTAGGTCCCACGTCAGGGGGGCTTCTGGGCTGTCGACGAGATAGGAGGGCGCGCCCCCCACCCACGTGGGCAGCCCGTGGCTCTCCTGGCCCTACTCTTTTACTTCGGGGGCTTCTTTTGGTCTAGAAAAAATCATCAAAAATTGGCACGTCAACTGGACTCCGTTTGATATTCCTTTTCTGTAAAACCCTAAAACAGGAGAAAAACAGAAACTGGCATTGGGCTCTGGGTTAATAGGTTAGTCCCAAAAATCATATTAAAGTGTATATAAAAGCCCATAAGACATCCTAGGAGGATAATATAATAGCATAGAACAATCAAAAATTATAGATATGTTGCAGACGTATCAGCATCCCCAAGCTTAATTCCTGCTCGTCCTCGAGTAGGTAAATTAATGATAAAAACAGAATTTTTCATGTGGAATGCTAACCAACATAATTTTCAATGCAATTCTCTTTATTGAGGCATGAATGTTCAGATCTGAAAGATTCAAGATAAAAGTCTATATTGACATAAGAAATAATAATACTTCAAGCATACTAACAAAGCAATCATGTCTTCTCAAAATACTATGGCTAAAGAAAGTAATCCCTACAAAATCATATAGTCTGGCTATGCTCCCTCTTCATCACACAAAATATTCATATCATGCACAACCCCGGTTTCAGCTAAGAACTTGTTTTCATACTCTATTCTTTCAAACCTTTCAACTTTCACGCAATACATGAGCGTGAGCCATGGACATAGCACTATGTGGAATAGAGTGGTGGTTGTGTAGAAGACAAAAAGGAGGAAGATCGTCTCACATCGACTAGGCATATCAACGGGCTATGGAGATGCCCATCAATAGATATCAATGTGAGTGAGTAGGGATTGCCATGCAATGGATGCACTAGAGCTAAATATATATGAAAGCTCAACAAAAGAACTAAGTGGGTGTGCATCCAACTTGCTTGCTCACAAAGACCTAGGGCATTTGAGGAAGCCCATCGTTGGAATATACAAGCCAAGTTCTATAATGAAAATTCCCACTAGTATATGAAAGTGACTATACATGAGACTCTCTATCATGAAGAACATGGTGCTACTTTGAAGCACAAGTGTGGAAAAAGATAGTAGCAATTGTCCCTTTTCTTTGTTTTTGTTTTGTTTTTTTGGGCCTTTGTTTGGCCTTTCTTTTTTTGGGAGGGGCTTTATTGATTTAGCCTTTCCTCACATGGGACAATGCTCTAATAATGATGATCATCACACTTTCATTGAATTACAACTCGATACTAGAACAAAGTATGACTCTATATGAATGCCTCCGGCGGTGTACCGGGATGTGCAATGAATCAAGAGTGACATGTATGAAAATTTATGCTTGGTGGCTTTGCCACAAATATGATGTCAGCTACATGATCATGCATGGCAATATGACAACATGAAGCGTGTCATATGAACGGAACGGTGGAAAGTTGTATGGCAATATATCTCGGAATGGCTATGGAAATGCCATGATAGGTAGGTATGTGGCTGCTTTGAGGAATATATATGGTGGCTGTTTTGAGGAAGGATATATAGTGGGTTTATGGTACCGGCGAAAGTTGCGCGATACAAGAGAGGCTAGCAACTGTGGAAGGGTGAGAGTGCGTATAATACATGGACTCAACATTAGTCATAATAACTCATATACTACTCCCTCCTCGTCATGGAGAGCGCCGGGATGATGAAGATAGCCACCGGTGAGGGTTCACCCCTCCGGCAGGGTGCCGGAACAGGGTCTAGATTGGTTTTCAGTGGCTACGGAGGCTTTCGGCGGCGGAACTCCCGATCTAGGTTAATTTTTGAAGGTTTCAGTATTTATAGGAATTTTTGGCGTAGGTCCCATGTTAGGGGGGCTTCTGGGCTGTCCATGAGATAGGAGGGCACGCCCCCTGCCCAGGGCGTGCCCCCCACCCTCGTGGGCAGCGCGTGGCTCTCCTGGCCCAACTCTTTTACTTCGGGGGCTTCTTTTGGTCCAGAAAAAATCAACAAAAATTGGCACGTAAATTGGACTCCGTTTGATATTCCTTTTCTGTAAAACCCTAAAACAGGAGAAAAACAGAAACTGGCACTAGGCTCTGGGTTAATAGGTTAGTCCCAAAAATCATATAAAAGTGTATATAAAGTCTCATAAGACATCCTAGAAGGATAATATAATAGCATGGAACAATAAAACATTATAGAAACGTTGGTGACGTATCATGCGTGCACCGCACCGGCCATCCATATATATCGTGACCGTTGGTGCGTGCCAAGGCTGGGTCTTGGGTGGGTGTGCTCGTGATGAAGCATGATAGAACATACAATTTTTTTGTGAAACTGAACGGGCAGTACACTGGTTGGCTGGCATCTGATTGAGGCGGAGAGAGAGGGAGAAAGACACCCTGGCGACCCTCGGGTGTCACGTGCGCCTCGTCCCATCCCATGCCGACGTCGCTCACGTGCTAGCGAGCACTCGTCTCGTCCCCGCTCGCGGAGCAGCCGAGCAGAGGCATGGCGGTCACTTGCGCCTCGACTTTGCCTTTTTGCTGCGGGCCCATGCATGCATGCATGCATGCTGCTCCGGTTGCTCGCTGCGCCGGGAAAAGCTGGCCTAGCCTAGCCTATCAACCTGCTTGCGTGGTGCAGCCAGAGCGGATAGCTGGTTCCCGGTCGGAGATGGAGGGAGGGATGGGTGTGTGCGTGCACCGCACCGGCCACACATATATCTCGTGACCGTTGGTGCGTGCCGAGGTTGGGTCTTGGGTGGGTTTGCTCGTGGCGAAGCATGATAGAACGTACATTTTTTTGTGAAACTGAACGGGCGGTACACTGGATGGCTGTCATCTGACGGAGGCGGAGAGAGAGGGAGAAAAACACCCTGGCGACCCTGGGGTGTCATGTGCGCCTCGTCCTATCCCACGCCGACGCCGCTCACGTGCTAGCGAGCACTCGTCTCGTCCCCGCTCGCGGAGCGTCCGAGGAGAGGCATGGCTGTCACGTGGCCTCAACTTTGCCTTTTGTTGCGGGACCCTTGCATGCATGCATGCTGCTCCGGCTGCTCGCTGCGCCGGAAAAAGCTGGCCTAGCCTAGACTATCAACCTGCTTGCGTGATGCAGCCAGAGCAGAGAGCTCGTTCTCGGCAAGAGATGGAGGGAGGGATGGGTGTGTGCGTGCACCGCACCGCCACCCATATATCTCGTGACCGTTGGTGCGTGCCAGGGTTAGGTCTTGGGTGGGTGGGCTCGTGGCAAAGCATGATAGAACGTACACTTTTTTGGTGAAACTGAACGGGCAGTACACTGGTTGACTGGCATCTGATGGAGGCGGAGATAGAGGAAGAAAAACACCCTGGCGACCTTGGGGTGTCACGTGCGCCTCCTCCCATCCCACGCCGACGCTGCTCACATGCTAGCGGGCACTTGTCTCGTCCCCGCTTGCGGAGCGGCCGAGCAGAGACACGACGGTCACGTGCACCTCGGCTTTGCCTTTTTGCTGCGGGCCCATGCATGCATGCATGCTACTCTGGCTGCTCGCTGCGCTGTGCAAAGCTGGCCTAGCCAAGCCTATCAACCTGCTTGCGTGGTGCAGCCAGAGCGGAGAGCTGGTTCTCTGCCAGAGATGGAGGGAGGGATGGGTGTGTGCGTGCACCGCACCGGCCACCCATATATCTCGTGACCGTTAGTGCGTGCCGAGGCTGGGTCTTGGTTGGGTGTGGTCGTGGCGAAGCATGATAGAACGTACACTTTGATGTGAAACTGAACGGGCAGTACACTGGTTGGCTGGCATCTAATGGAGGCAGAGAGAGGGAGAAAAACAACCTGGCGGCCCTGGGGTGTCACGCGCGCCTCGTCGCATCCCACGCCGACGCCGCTCACGTGCTAGCGAGCACTCGTCTCATCGCTGCTCGTGAAGCGGTCTAGTAGAGGCACGGCGGTCACGTGCGCTTCGGCTTTGCCTTTTTGCTGCGGGCCCCATGCATGCATGCATGCAGCTTCAGCTGCTCGTTGCGCCGGGAAAAGCTGGGCTAGCCTAGCCTAGCAAACTGCTTGCGTGATGCAACCAGAGCGGAGAGCTGGTAACCGTCCAGAGATGGAGGGAGGGATCGGTGTGTGCGTGCACCGCCCAGCCATCTATATATCTCATGACTGTTGGTGCGTGCCGAAGTTAGGTCTTGGGTGGGTGTGCTCGTGGCGAAGCATGATAGAACGTATACTTTTTTTGGTGAAACTGAACGGGCAGTACACTGGTTGGCTGGCATCTGATGGTGGCGGAGAGTGAGGGAGAAAAACACCCTGGCGACCCTGGGGTGTCAGGTGCTAGCGAGCACTTGTCTCGTCCCCGCTCGCGGAGCGGCCGAGCATAGGCAGGGCGGTCACTTGCGTCTCGGCTTTGCCTTTTTGCTGCGGGCCCATGCATGCATGCATGCTGCTCCGGCTACTCGCTGCGCTGGGAAAAGATGGCCTAGCCTAGCCTATCAACCTGCTTGCGTGGTGCAGCCAGAGCGGATATCTGGTTCCCGGCCGGAGATGGAGGGAGGGATGGGTGTGTGTGTGCACCGCACCGGCCACCCATATATCTCGTGACCGTTGGTGTGTGCCGTGGTTGGGTCTTGGGTGGGTTTGCTCGTGGCGAAGCATGATAGAACATACACTTTTTCGTGAAACCGAACGGGCAGTACACTGGTTGGCTGGCATCTGATGGAAGCGGAGAGAGAGGGAGAAAAACACCCTGGCGACCCTGGGGTGTCATGTGCGCCTCGTCCCATCCCACGCCGACGCCGCTCACGTGCTAGCGAGCACTCGTCTCGTCCCCGCTCGCGGAGCGGCTGAGCAGAGGCACGGCGGTCACTTGCACATCGACTTTTCCTTTTTGCTGCGGTCCCATGCATGCATGCTGCTCCGGCTACTCGCTGCGCCGGGAAATGCTGACCTAGCCTAGCCTATCAACCTGATTACGTAGTGCAGCCAGAGCGAATAGCTGGTTCCCGGCCGGAGATGGAGGGAGGGATGGGTGTGTGCGTGCACCGCACTGGCCACCCATATATCTCGTGACCATTGGTGCGTGCCGAGGTTGGGTCTTGGGTGGGTGGGCTCGTGGCGAAGCATGATAGAACGTACACTTTTTTGGTGAAACTGAACGGGCAGTACACTGGTTGGCTGCCATCTGATGGAGGCGGAGAGAGAGGGAGAAAAACACCCTGGCGGCCCTGGGGTGTCACGTGCGCCTCGTCCCATCCCACGCCGACGCCGCTCACGTGCTAGCGGGCACTCTGCTCGTCCCCGCTTGCGGAGCGGCCGAGCAGAGACACGACGGTCACGTGTGCCTCGGCTTTGCCTTTTTGCTGCGGGCCCCTTGCATGCATGCATGCTGCTCCGGCTGCTCGCTGCGCCGGAAAAAGCTGGCCTAGCCTAGACTATCAACTTGCTTGCGTGATGCAGCTAGAGCAGAGAGCTCGTTCCCGGCAAGAGATGGAGGGAGGGATGGGTGTGTGCGTGCAGTGCACCGGCCACCCATATATCTCGTGACCGTTGGTGCGTGCCGGGGTTAGGTCTTGGGTGGGTGGGCTCGTGGCGAAGCATGATAGAACGTACACTTTTTTGGTGAAACTGAACGGGCAGTACACTGGTTGGCTGCCATCTGATGGAGGCGGAGAGAGAGGGAGAAAAACACCCTGGCGGCCCTGGGGTGTCACGTGCGCCTCGTCCCATCCCACGCCGACGCCGCTCACGTGCTAGCGGGCACTCAACTCGTCCCTGCTTGCGGAGCGGCCGAGCAGAGACACAACGGTCACGTGTGCCTCGGCTTTGCCTTTTTGCTGCGGGCCCATGCATGCATGCATGCTTCTCCGGCTGCTCGCTGCGTTGTGAAAAGCTGGCCTAGCCTAGCCTATCAACCTGCTTGCGTGGTGCACCCAGAGCGGAGAGCTCGTTCTCGGCCAGAGATGGAGGGAGGGAAGGTTGTGTGCGTGCACCACACCGGCCACCCACATATCTCGTGACCGTTAGTGCGTGCCGAGGCTGGGTCTTGGTTGGGTGTGCTCGTGCCGAAGCATGATAGAACGTACAATTTGATGAGAAACTGAACGGGCAGTACACTAGTTGGCTGGCATCTAATGGAGGCAGAGAGAGAGGGAGAAAAACACCCTGGCAACCCTGGTGTGTCACGTGCGCCTCGTCCCATCCCACGCCGACGCCGCTCACGTGCTAGCAAGCCCTCGTCTCGTCCCCGCTCGCAGAGCGGCCGAGGAGAGGCACGGCGGTCACGTGCACCTCGGCTTTGCCTTTTTTGCTGCGGGCCCCAAGCATGCATGCATGCTGCTCCGGCTGCTCGCTGCGTCGGGAAAAGCTGGCCTATCCTAGCCTATCATCCTGCTTGCATGGTGCAACCAGAGCGGAGAGCTGGTTCCCGGCCAGAGATGGAGGGAGGGATGGGTGTGTGTGTGCATTTTACCGGCGACCCATATATCTCGTGACCGTTGGTGCGTGCCGGGTTTGGGTTTTGGGTGGTTGTGCTCGTTACGAAGCATGATAGAATGTACACATTTTTTGTGAAACTGAATGGGCAGTACACTGGTTGGCTGGCATCCGATCGAGGGGGAGAGAGAGGGAGAAAAACACCCTGGCGATTCTGGGGTGTCACGTCCGCCTCGTCCCATCCCACCCCGACGCCGTTCACGTGCTAGCGAGCACTTGTCTCGTCCCCGCTCGCGGAGCGGCCGAGCAGAGAGACGGCGGTCACGTGTGCCTCGGCTTTGCCTTTTTGCTGTGGGCCCATGCATGCATGCATGATGCTCCGGCTGCTCGCTGCGCTGTGAAAAGCTGGCCTAGCCTAACCTATCAACCTGCTTGCGTGGTATAGCCAGAGCGTAGAGCTGGTTCTCGTCCAGAGATGGTGGAAGGGATGGGTGTGTGCATGCATCGCACCGGCCACCCATATATCTCGTGACCATTGGTGCGTGCCGAGGCTGGGTCTTGGGTGGGTGTGGTCGTGGCGAAGCATGATAGAACGTACACTTTATTTGTGAAACTGAACGGGCAATACACTCATTGGCTGGCATCTAATGGAGGCGGAGAGAGAGGGAGAAAAACACCCTGGCGGCCCTGGGGTGTCACGCGCGCCTCGTCTCATCCCACGCCGACGCCGCTCACGTGCTAGCGAGCACTCATCTCATCCCCACTCGCGGAGCGGCCTAGCAGAGACACGGCAGTCACGTGCGCCTCGGCTTTGCCTTTTTGTTGCGGGCCCATGAATGCATGCACGCTGCTTCGGCTGCTCGCTGCGCTGTGAAAAGCTGGCCTAGCCTAGCCTATCAACCTGCTTGCGTGGTGCAGCCAGAGCGGAGAGCTGGTTCTCGTCCAGAGATGGAGGAAGGGACGGGTGTGTGCATGCACCGCACCGGCCACCCATATATCTCGTGACCGTTGGTGCGTGCCGAGGCTGCGTCTTGGGTGGGTGTGCTCGTGGCGAAGTATGATAGAACGTACACTTTATATTTGAAACTGAACGGGCAGTACACTGGTTGGCTGGCATCTAATGGAGGCGGAGAGAGAGGGAGAAAACACCCTGGCAGCCTTGCGTGTCACGCGCGCCTCATCTCATCCCACGCCGACGCCGCTCACGTGCTAGCGAGCACTCATCTCGTCCCCGCTCGAGGAGCGGTCAAGTAGAGACACGGCGGTCACATGCGCCTCGGCTTTGCCTTTTTGCTGCGGGCCCCATGCATGCATGCATGCTTCTTCGGCAGCTCGCTGCGCCGGGAAAAGCTGGCCTAGCCTAGCCTATCAACCTGCTTGCATGGTGCAGCCAGAGCGGAGAGCTGGTTCTCGGCCAGAGATGGAGGGGGGTATGGGTGTGTGCATGCACCGCCCGGCCATCCATATATCTCATGACCGTTGGTGCATGCCGGGGTTAGGTCTTGTGTGGGTGTGCTCGTGGCGAAGTATGATAGAATGTACACTTTTTTGGTGAAACTGAACGGGCAGTACACTTGTTGGCTGGCATGGATGGAGGCGGAGGAGAGGGAGAAAAACACCCTGGCGACCCTGGGGTGTCACGTGCGCCTCGTCCCATCCCACGCGGACGCAGCTCACGTGCTAGCGAGCACTCGTCTCATCCCCGCTTGCGGAGAGGCCGAGCAGAGGCACGGTGGTCACGTGCGCCTCGGCTTTGCCTTTTTGCCGCGGGCCCATGCATGCATGCTTGCCGCTTCGGCTACTCGTTGCGCCGGGAAAAGCTGGCCTAGCCTAGCCTATCGACTTGCTTGCGTGGTGCAGCCAGAGCGGATAGTTGGTTCCCGGCCGGAGATGGAGGGAGGGATGTGTGTGTACGTGCACAACACCAGCCACCCATATATCTCGTGAACGTTGGTGCCTGCCGAGGTTGGGTCTTGGGTGGGTTTGCTCGTGGCGAAGAATGATAGAGCATACACTTTTTGGTGAAACTGAACGGGCAGTACACTGATTGGCTAGCATCTGATGGAGGCAGAGAGAGAGGGAGAAAAACACCCTGGCGATCCTGGGGTGTCACGTGCGCCTCGTCCCATCCCATGCCGAGGCCGCTCACCTGCGAGCGACCACTCGTCTCATCCCCGCATGCGGAGCGGCCGAGCAGAGGCACGGCTATCACGTGCGCCTCGGCTTTGCCATTTTGCGGCGGGCCCCATGCATGCATTCATGCATGCTACACTGGCTGCTCGCTGTGCCGGGAAAAGCTAGATTAGCCTAGCCTATCAACCTGCTTGCGTGGCGCAGCCAGAGTGGAGGGCTGGTTCCCGGCCAGAGATGGTGGGAAGGATAGGTGTGTGCGTGCATCGCACCAGCCACCCATATATCTGGTGACCGTTGGTGCATGCCGGGGTTAGGTCTTGGGTGGGTGTGCTCGTGGTGAAGCATGATAGAACGTACATTTTTTGGTGAAACTGAACGGACAGTACACTGGTTGGCTGGCATCTGATGGAGGCGGAGAGAGAGGGAGAAAAAACACGTTGGCGACCCTGGCGTGTCACGTGCACCTCGTCCCATCCCATGCCGACGCCGCTCACGTGCTAGCGAGCACTCGTCTCGTCCCCGTTCGCGGAGCGGCTGAGCAGAGGCACGGCGGTCACATGCACCTCGGCCTTGCCTTTTTTGCCGCGGGCCCCATGCATGCATGCATGCTACTCCGGCTACTCGCTGCGTTGGGAAAAGCTGGCTATCCTAGCATATCAACCTGCTTGCGTGGTGCAGCTAGAGCGGAGAGCTGGTTCCCGGCCAGAGATGGAGGGAGGGATGGGTGTGTGTGTGCCCTTTACCGGCGACCCATATATCTCGGGACCGTTGGTGCGTGCCGGGGTTGGCTCTTGGGTGGGTGTGCTCATGACGAAGCATGATAGAATGTACACTTTTTTTTATATAATTTTTCCGGGATTTTTCTGGCAGTTCTCGTAATGGGAAAACCTGAAATACAAAAACAGCAGAAAACAGAAACTGGCACTGGGGTGCACTAAGTTAATAGGTTAGTCCAAATATGATCAAAAGTGTATGGAAATGTATAAATATCATAGCAATATCACCCAAAAGAGACATGGAGCAAGCAGAAATTATAGATACGTTTTGGACGTATCAACATCCCCAAGCTTAATTCCTGCTCGTCCTCGAGTAGGTAAATGATAACAAGAATAATTTCTGTGGTGACATGCTATTAACCATATAGGACTTTTCATAGTCATATGACAAAAGCTTACTGAGACAATGAATCTGTAGTAATTAAGTTGCCTCATGAGAAAATCACAAAGAACTGAAAGTTTTACAACATGATACTGAAACATCAAATAGATTTGTAATGAGCATGGTGTGCAAATATGATAAAGTGATATCTCGCTTGCCCCCTTTAGTGAAGCAAAACATAAATGCAGGGGCACCTCCAAGGTTTAAGTGATGACTAGATACAATGATTTCAAAATAAACGATATCATAATCATGCAAAAGACAATGCTACTTTGGGACAATGCACATTACACTCAAAATGACAATCATGCTCTCAGTAGTTGGTGCTTTAAAAGAAGGTGGAGACTCTCGAACCGTGGCTTTTGTTGGCAAGGTTGAAAACCCGTAGTCGGAAACAAAGACAAAGCATGTACCAGAGCTCTTGGTTTTAAAAACAGAGGTAATAATAATTTTTTTTCTTAGATCATGCATGTTTCGTCAACGAATGCTAGCAGCTAACTCAATCACTTCTTGAGATGGACAAGTTTCGAGGAACGGCTCCCGAATGAGGACGATCACATCCTCTTAATCTCCTTTGTTTATCACTGCCAATGTTTTCTGATTTCTCATGAACAAAGCGTGAAGGAGGGTTTGTTTGTTATATTAATTTTGAGCCGGGCGCACTCAATGCCAGTTCCTTCTCGTATTATGGGTTTGCACATTATACATGCAATCCCGCGGTGAAGCTTGTCCAACTTAAAAAGATCATGAATTAACTACTACTTCCTCATGGACTTAAAACAGAGGCACAAAATAGGAATGCATTTTTTTTCTTTTTGAATAATTTCGAGATGGTACATGAAAGTCTCCGTTAGGAATGGCAGGTAAATACCATGTAGGAAGGTATGGTGGACTCATATGGCATAACTGGTTTAAAAGAATTTGGATGCACAAGCAGTCAGTCCGCTTAGTACAGGCGAAGGTTAGCAAAAGACTGGGAGCGACCAACTAAGAGAGCAATGACGGTCATAATCATGCAGAGCGACAAAGCAACATTGAATCAGGCATGGTAGTTATATCGCTACTCAGAAACAAAAGATCATCAAGGCTTGACAGACTTTCTTTACAGTCTTAAATATGCGTGAGCATACGCCAAGTCAATCAAAATAAATTCTTGAAGGAAGATATTACTAAACCATACCACATCATAGGCAAACAAATCATGTTGGTACTCCAATAACACATTGGAAACCCCCCAGCTATTTGAGACTAACCATAAGAAAACATGAACTACTAAGCGCCATTATGCACGTAGCATCTTTATCATAGACATATCAACCAATGCAACAGAAGCAAACTCTCTTAATAAGATAAGCATGATAAGTAAAGAGAGTTCAAGCAACCAACTAAACAAAAGCTCTTTAAAAAGATAAGCATGAAAACTAAGAGCTGAACATGATAGTAGCTATTGAAAGACAAAGAACACACACAGCAAAGATAGACATGAAAATTCTATGTTATGTTCTAGGTAGAAGTGGAGCGTGTTTCTCTCCCACATAAAGAAAGCTGAGTTCTGACTCGTTATGAAAAGCTAAGGAAAACTAAAAAGGAAAACTAAAAGCAAGACGCTCCAAGCATAGCACATAACACATGAAGTGATAAAAATATAGTGGAACGAAAGACGAACTGATAATGTTGATGGAGAAGGGGATGCACGGGGGCATCCCCAAGCTTAGACGCTTGAGTCTCCTTGAATATTTCTTGGGGGTGCATGGGGGCATCCCCAAGCTTGAGCGTTTGACACTCCTGAATCTTTTTATCATCTTCCCTCGCACACTTGAAAACTCCCTTCATACATAACTCATCATAATCTGATTAGCGAGGTTAGTACCCATAATAAAATAATTGTTCCTTGCTGGAAATAAGGATATTCTTGAAGGTCTACTGTTTCTCAAGATTGCCAAAAGGTTTTTGCAAAGAAAAAGCAAGCTCAAGGTTTGCAAAATGAAGGAAAGGCAAAACAGGACAGAATCTGTGAAAAACAGAACAGCAGGTAGTAAATGATTTTTTTCGGGGCACTTCTGCAACTCTAATCAAAAAACTCAGAACAGACGCCCGAAAGACAATTATATAGAACACGCTGTCGAAAAAATTCAGACCAAAAAGATGATCTGGTGATTTTATACGAATTTTTCTATCCAAGGACAGAATCTATTTCCTGGACAGCACGTCACAACTTTTGAACTTTCTTGCAATCAGAGGCTAAACTTGGCACAGAGCTGAAAAGTAAAGATACAATGATGATGCTACTGTAGTAACAACATCAAGACACAACAAAAGCAAAATAAAATTTTATTCATGTGGGCTGCCTCCCAAAAGCGCTTTCTTTTATGCCTTTAAGCGAGGCATGAGACTTTAATGATGCTCTCGTAGGAATAAGAGTTGAAGAACAAAAGAGAGCATCAAGAAGCAAATACCAAACACATTTAAGCCTAACATGCTTCCTATGCATAGGAATATTGCAATAGAATAATTCATTGAAGCATAAAGCAATTAGCATAGGAAGGCAAAACAAGTGTAGCTTCAAAACCTTCAACATAAAGAGAGGGAACTTGATATCATTGAAATATCTATAAGCATATGTTCCCTTCTCATAATAATTTTCAGTGGGATCACGAATAAACTCAACAATATAAGCATCACATAAAGCATTGTTACCATGATCCACATGCTAAAAAGTGTCATTACTCTTCATATAAGCAAAATCTTTCTTATTAGGAATAGTGAGAGTAAAGCAATCATAACCATCATGGTAATCATTGTATTAAGGAGGCATATCATAATCATAATAAATTTTATCCTCAATAGTAGGTGGACTGAAAACATCATATTCATCATTGTAATCATCATGTATAGGAAGCAAAGTATCATCAAAGTAAATTTTCTCTTCAAAAGTTGGGGGACTAAAAATATCATGTTCATCAAACGTGTCATCCCCAAGCTTAGAGCTTTCCATGTCATTAGCAATATTGATATCCAAACAAAGCATACTAATAATATCACCACCATCATGATTGTTATGCAAGTAATAAAGTTCCATAGGTTTTTTAATTTTCTCTTCAAACACATCATGTCCCAAAGCAAGGTAGAGCTTATAAAGCTCTCTCATATTTTTGTTGTTTTCCATTAAGCAAAACTAGTGAAAAGACATAAAGAAAACTGAAAGGTAAACTAACAAGACTAAAAAGCAAAGATAAAAGATAGCATGCAACTCCCCTATCCTGAAGAGTGGAGTCCCCGGCAACGGTGCCAGAAAGCTTTGCTTGATGGCTTCTCGCCCCTCGTTGGTTACCCCAAGTGGAAGGTTTGAGATGCAGTGTAGCGGAAGTTTTCCCTTGGCAAAGATACCAAGGATCGATTTCCCTGAGACTCCCAGTTTCAACAAGATGGTGTCAACTGCTAACGGCGCCAGATATTAGCAATCAACGTGGACCTGCACACAGATACAAATAACTTTGCTCCCAACGAGTACAGAGAGGTTGTCAATCTCTCCGGCCTTGTAGTTTACAAAGGATCAAACGCAAGTGATAATAGTGATAGGTATTGCTGCAATAGTAAGTAAAAGCGGAAAGTAAATAGCGGATGTGATCAATGATGGTAATATGGACCGGGGTCCCATGATGTTCACTAGTGATGTCTCTCTCCCAAAAGACGATAAAACAGCTATGTGAGGTAAACGAATTACAGCTGGGCAATTGACAGAATTATGTGCGCAAACCAATGCTAACTATGTTACAAGAAAGGTAGAGGTTCAAAGCATGGGCGGTATGCCAAGGCAAGTAGACCGAAATCCATCTGCATCTACTACTAATCATCCACCTTGAGATATCTATCCAGAACATCTCGCTAGTATTAAGTTGTGAGTCCCACCCATAGTGTAAACTCAAAGCAACAGACAACTGCATTAAAAGAACTTTGCGTAAAGTAAACAATCCTTGCACCTGCGGGCACAAGCACCGTTGTTTTCCCCCTTGTGGCAACAGCACATCCCCTAGACTCATGTTTCTGTCACTCAAGCTAGTCATCGAGGGGCATGAACCCACAATCAAGCATAACGTTCCCTCTTGGAGTCACTACCTACTACTTGGCCAAAGCAATAAATAACAACGGAGAACATGCAAGAATTACTTACGAACATAAATATAAAAGAGGTAGATCAAATATATTACTCAAACACAATCTGCACATAATCTCACAATCCATCGGATCCCAGCAAACTCAATATAGCAACAGCATAAGGATTACATATGTGCCTCGATCATGTAGGGCAGCTCACGAGGACTAATTAGTGAAGCACAAGAACAGGAGGAGAACATCACATAGCTACTGGTCATGGACCCATGGTCGAAGGGAGACTACTCACAACTCACCCGGGAGGCGTCCATGGTGGTGGAGAAGCTCCCGGTGGTGATCCTCCCCTCCGGCAGGGTGCCGGGAAGAGTTCTCCTGGTGCTCCCGATCTTGGAAGCGCGGCGGCGGCGGAACAGAGATGAGATCGCGAAAAAGGGTTTCCGTCTCAAGGGTTTCGGGACACGATATAAATATATGCCAAAGGGGGGCATTAGCGGAGGCTCGGGGGGCCCAGGCGCCCCCCCGGCGCGGCCAGGGGGGGCCGCGCCACCAGGGCGCCTGGAGCCCTGGTGGCCCCCCTCCGGCTGTACTTTGGCTGCTGGGAAGCTTTTGGAACGCTGATTTTTTTATATAATTTTTCCGGGATTTTTCTGGCAGTTCTCGTAATGGGAAAACCTGAAATACAAAAACAGCAGAAAACAGAAACTGGCACTGGGGTGCACTAAGTTAATAGGTTAGTCCAAATATGATCAAAAGTGTATGGAAGTGTATAAATATCATAGCAATATCACCCAAAAGAGGCATGGAGCAAGCATAAATTATAGATACGTTTTGGACGTATCAGTAGGCCGAAACGATTCTGTATCTACTACTATTACTCCACACATCGACCGCTATGCAGTATGCATCTAGAGTATTAAGTTCACAAGAACAGAGTAATGCCTTAAGAAAGATGACATGATGTAGAGGGATAAACTCAAACATAGTGATATAAACCGCATATTTTTATCCTCGATGGCAACAATACAATACATGCCTTGCTGCCCCTACTGTCACTGGGAAAGGACACCGCAAGATTGAACCCAAAGCCAAGCACTTCTCCCATTGCAAGAACTATAGATCTAGTAGGCCAAACCAAACCAATAATTTGACGAGACTTGCAAGGATATTATAATCATACATAAAGAGTTCATAAAAGAACCAAATATTTCTCATAGATAATCTTGATCATAAACCCACAATTCATCGGATATCGGCAAACACACCGCAAAAAGAGATTACATCGAAAAGATCTCCTCGAAGACCGAGGAGAACTTGGTATTGAGATCCAAAGAGAGAGAAGAAGCCATCTAGATACTAGCTATGGACCCGAAGTTCTGTGGTAAACTACTCACAACTCATGGTGAGGCGTTGATGATGATGTAGAAGCACTCCGTGGTAGATCCCCCCCTCCGGCGGAGCTCCGAAACAGGCCCCAAGATGGGATCTCACGGGAACAGAAGGTTGCGGCGGTGGAACTAGGGTTTTCTCTATTGTTCTGATGGTTTCGGGGTACGTAGGTATATATAGGAGGAAGGAGGGCACCGGGGGCCAAACATGGGGCCCACGAGGCAGGGGGCGCGCCCTGTAGGGGGGCGCCCCCACCCTCGTGGACACCACGTGTGCCATATTCCGTGGTTCTCAAGTCTCCCGTGCGTATTTTGCTCCAAAGATATCTCTCCCAAAGTTTCATTCCGTTTGGACTCCGTTTGATATTCCTTTTCTGTAAAACCCTGAAATAGACAAAAAACAGCAATCTGGACTAGGCCTTTGGGTTAATAGGTTAATCCCAAAAATAATATAAAAGTGTATAACAAAGCCCATTAAACATCCAAAACATCATAAATAATAGCATGGAACAATAAAAAATTATAGATACGTTGGAGACGTATCAAGCATCCTCAAGCTTAATTCCTGCTCGCCCTTGAGTAGGTAAATGATAAAAACAGAATTTTTGATGTGGAATGCTAAGCAACATAGTTTTCAATGTAATTCTCTTAATTGTGGCATGAATGTTCAGATCTGAAAGATTCAAGACAAATGTCTATGTTGACATAAGAAATAATAATACTTCAAGCATACTAACAAAGCAATCATGTCTTCTCAAAATACTATGACCAAAGAAAGTTATCCCTACAAAATCATATAGTCTGGCTATGCTCCCTCTTCATCACACAAAATATTCATATCATGCACAACCCCGGTTTCAGCCAAGCACTTGTTTTCATACTCTATTCTTTCAAACCTTTCAGGTTTCACGCAATACATGAGCGTGAGCCATGGACATAGCACTATGTGTGGAATAGAGAGGTGGCTGTGGAGAAGACAAAAAGGAGGGAGATTGTCTCACATCAACTAGGCGTATCAATGGTCTATGGAGATGCCCATCAATAGATATCAATGTGAGTGAGTAGGGATTGCCATGCAACGGATGCACTAGAGCTAAAAATGTATGAAAGCTCAACAAAAGAAACTAAGTGGGTGTGCATCCAACTTGCTTGCTCACGAAGACCTAGGGCATTTGAGTAAGCCCATCGTTGGAATATACAAGCCAAGTTCTATAATGAAAATTCCCACAAGTGTATGAAAGTGACTAAACATGAGACTCTCTATCATGAAGAACATGGTGCTACTTTGATGAACAAGTGTGAAAAAAATATAGTAGCAATTGTCCCTTTTTTGGGGGGGCTTTCTTTTTTTCTTTTTCTTTTTTGGAGGGGCTTTCTTGATTTAGCTTTTCATCACATGGGACAATGCTCTAATAATGATGATCATCACACTTTCATTGAATTACAACTCGATACTAGAACAATGTATGACCTATATGAATGCCTCCGGAGGTGTACCGAGATGTGCAATGAATCAAGAGTGACATGTATGAAAAATTATGCATGGTGGCCTAGCCACAAATACGATGTCATTTACATGATCAAGCATGGCAATATGACAATATGAAGCGTGGCATATGAACGGAACGGTGGAAAGTTGCATGACAATATATCTCGAAATGGCTATGGAAATGCCATGATAGGTAGGTATGGTGGCTGTTTTGAGGAACGTATATGGTGGCTGTTTTGAGGAAGGATATACAGTGGGTGTATGGTACCGGCGAAAGTTGCGCGGTACAAGAGAGGCTAGCAATGGTGGAAGGGTGAGAGTGCGTAATATCCATGGAATCAACATTAGTCATAAGAACTCATATACTTATTGCAAAAATCTACGAGTCATCAAAACAAAGCAATCAACGCATGCTCCTATGGGGGAGGTTGGTAGGAGTTAACCATCCTGCGCCCCCGACCTCCACACAAAGGATGACACTCTACAAATACCTCATGCTCTAACTTCGTCACATAGCGGTTCACCATACGTGCATGCTACGGGAATCACTAACTTTAACACAAGCATTTATCAATTTCATAATAACTCCACTAGCATGACTCTAATATCACTATCCTCATATCTCAAAACAATTATCAAGCATCCAACTTCTCATCATATTCAATGCACTTAGTGTGAAAGTTTTTACTACATTGATCTTGGATGCCTATCATGTGAAGGCTAGTTTTATAGCCAAAGCACATTACCATGCTGTTTTAATAGACTCTCAAAAGGATATAAGTTAAGAATGAGATATCAACAATTTCTACAAAATATAATCACCACCGTGCTCTAAAAGATATAAGTGAAGCACTAGAGCAAAAACTATTCAACTCAAAAGATATAAGCGAAGCACATAGAGTGTTCTATCAATTCCTAGGCCATATTTAACTCTCTCAAAAAGGTGTGTCCATCAAGGATAATTGTGGCAAACTAGCAAGCAAAGACTCAAATAATACATGACGCTCCAAGTAAAACACATATCATGTGGTGAATAAAAATATAGCTCCGAGTATAGTTACCGATAGATGAAGACGAAAGAGGGGATGCTTTCCCGGGGCATCCCCAAGCTTAGGCTTTTGGTTGTCCTTGTATTTTACCTTGGGGTGCCATGGGAATCCCCAAGCTTAGGCTCTTGCCACTCTTTGTTCCATAGTCCATCAAAGCAATACTCAAAACTTGAAAACTTCACAACACAAAACTTAGACAAAAATCTCGTGAGCTCCGTTAGTATAAGAAAGCAAACCACTACTCACAGGTACTGCAATGAATTAATTCTTTGTTTATATTGGTGTTAAACCTACTGTATTCCAACTTCTCTATGATTTATACTTCCCAATACTACTCATAGAACCATTGAAATAAGCAAACAACACACGAAAAACAGAATCTGTCAAAAACAGAACAATCTGTAGTAATCTGTAACTTTCACATACTTCTGTAACTCAAAAAAATTTGAAATAAATTGGTAAACGTGAGGAAATTGTCTATTAACATCTGCAAAAATAATAAACTAAATATCACACTCAAGTAAAATCTGGTGACCATTCTAGCGAGCGCTAACGATTCTGTTTTTCACAACAAGATCATATAAACTTCACACAAGTCTTCCCAAAGGTTCTACTTGCCACAAACACTAATTAAAACACAAAACCACATCTAAACGGAAGCTAGATGCAATATTTATTCATAAACAAAAGCAAAAACAAAGAAAATAAAATTGGGTTGCCTCCCAACAAGCTCTTTCTTTATAGCCATTAAGATAGGCTTGAGAATTCAATGATGCTCACATGAAAGATAAGAATTGAAGCACAAAGAGAGCATCTTATAGCATGTGAAAATCACATCTAAGTCTAACATACTTCCTATGCATAGGCATTTTATAGGAAACCAAATTAGCAAGACAAGCAAGATCTAACATATGCAAGGAAGAAGAAAGTAACAAGATCAATCTCAACATGAAGAGACGTAATTTAGTAACATGAAGATTTCTACAACTATATTTTCCTCTCTCATAATAATTGCATGTAGGATTATAAGAGAATTCAACAATATAGCTATCACAAAACATATTCTCAATACGATCCACATGCATACGAAGTTGACACTCTTCCACGATAGTGGGATCAACATTAACTAAAGTCATGACCTCTCCAAACCCACTTTTATCAAAAATTTCATAAGATTGAACGTACTCCAAATATGTGGGATCTAAAGTTGACACTCTTCCAAACCCACTTTCAATATTATTGCAAACATTATTATCAATCTCATATTCATCATGGGGTAGAAATAAATTTTCAAGATCGTAAGGAGCATCAAGCCAATCATGATTATTGCAACAAGTAGTGGACATAGCAATACTAGCATCCCCAAGCTTAGGGTTTTGCATATCATAAACACAATTGACATTAATAGAAGTTACAATAGTATCATTGCAATCATGTTTTTCATTAAAAGTGCTATCGTGAATCATTTTTTCTTTTAACAATTCCTCACAAATTTCAGATTCATGAATTTCAAGCAAAACCCCATAAAAATAATATAGTGCACTCAACTCACTAGCAATTGGTTCAACATAATTGGATCTCTTAAAGAGATTAGCAAGTGGATGAGGATCCATAATTTAGCAAGCAAAGATGCAAGCTAATAGAGGGCACATGGCAACATAATCAAACAAAAAGGCGAACGGTAAAACACACAGAAAAAGAAGGGCGAATAAAAAGGCAAGGGTGAAGTGGGAGAGGAAAACGAGAGGCAAATAAATGTAATGTGAAGGATAAGGGTTTGTGATAGGTACTTGGTATATGACTTTTGCGTAAGCCTCCCCGGCAACGGCGCCAGAAATTCTTCTTGCTACTTCTCGAGCTTGCGTTGTATTCCCTCGAAGAGGAAAGGGTGATCCAGCATAGTAGTGTAAGTATTTCCCTCAGTTTTCGAGAACCAAGGTATCAATCCAGTAGGAGACTACGCGCGAGTCCCTCGCACCTGCACAAACAAATAAGAACTTCGCAGCCAACGCGATAAGGGGTTGTCAATCCCTTTACGGTCACTTACGAAAGTGAGATCTGATAGAGATGATAGTTTGATATTTTTGGTATTTTTGGATATAAGGACAGAAAGTAAAATTAGAAAAATAAAGTAGATTGTAGATTGATATGTTGAGAATAGACCCGGGGGCCATAGTTTTCTCTAGTGGCTTCTCTCATGATAGCAGAATTCTACGGTGGGTGAACGAATTACTGTCAAGCAATTAATAGAAAAGCGAATAATTATGAGACTATCTAGGCATGATCATTATATATAGGCATCACGTCCGAGACAAGTAGGCCGAAACGATTCTGCATCTACTACTATTACTCCACACATCGACCGCTATCCAGCATGCATCTAGAGTATTAAGTTCATAAGAACAGAGTAATGCCTTAAGCAAGATGACATGATGTAGAGGGATAAACTCAATCATAGTGATATAAACCCCATCTTTTTATCCTCGATGGCAATAATACAATACGTGCCTTGCTGCCCCTACTGTCACTGGGAAAGGACACCGCAAGATTGAACCCAAAGCCAAGCGCTTCTCCCATTGCAAGAACAATAGATCTAGTAGGCCAAACCAAACCAATAATTCGAAGAGACTTGAAAGGATATTATAATCATACATAAAGAGTTCAGAAAAGAACCAAATATTTCTCATAGATAATCTTGATCATAAACCCACAATTCATCGGATCTCGACAAACACACCGCAAAAAGAGATTACATCGAATAGATCTCCTCGAAGACCGAGGAGAACTTGGTATTGAGATCCAAAGAGAGAGAAGAAGCCATCTAGATACTAGCTATGGACCCGAGGGTCTATGGTAAACTACTCACAACTAATTGTGAGGCGATGATGATGATGTAGAAGCACTCCGTGGTAGATCCCCCCTCCAGCAGAGCTCCGGAACAGGCCCCAAGATGGGATCTCACGGGAACAGAAGGTTGCGGTGGTGGAACTAGGGTTTTTGCTGTTGTTCTGATGGTTTCGGGGTACATAGGTATATATAGGAGGAAGGAGGGCACCGGGGGCCAAACGTGGGGCCCATGAGGCAGGGGGCACGCCCTATAGGGAGGGGGGCGCCCACACCCTCGTGGACGCCATGTGTGCCCTATTATGTGGTTCTCAAATCTCCCGTGCGTATTTTGCTCCAAAAACATATCTCTCGAAGTTTCATTCTGTTTGGACTCCGTTTGATATTCCTTTTCTGTAAAACCCTGAAATAGGCAAAAAAACAGCAATCTGGACTGGGCCTTTGGGTTAATAGGGTAGTCCCAAAAATCATATAAAAGTGTATAACAAAGCCCATTAAACATCAAAAACATCATGAATAATAGCATGGAACAATCAATAATTATAGATACGTTGGAGACGTATCACACGTGCGCCTCCTCCCAACCCACGCCGACGAGGCTCACGTGCTAGCGAGCACTCGTCTAGACCCACCCGCGGAGCGGCCGAGCAGAGGCACAACGGTCACATATGCCTTGGCTTTGCATTTTTGCTACAGGCCCCATGCATGCATGCATGCTGCTCCGGCTGCTCGCTGCGCCGGGAAAAGCTGCCCTAGCCTAGCCTATCAAACAGCTTGCGTGGTGCAGCCAGAGCGGAGAGCTGGTTCCCGGCCAGAGGTGGAGGGAGGGATGGGTGTGTGCCTGCACAACACCGGCCACCCATATATCTCGTGACCGTTGGTGCATGCCGAGGTTGGGTCTTGTGGGTGTGCTTGTGGCGAAGCATCATAGAATGTACATTTTATTTGTGAAACAGAACGGGCAGTACACTGGTTGACTGGCATCTGATGGAGGCGGAGAGAGACCGAGAAAAACACACTGGAGACCCTGGGGTGTCACGTGGGCCTCGTCCCATCCCACGCCGACGCCCCTCACGTGCTAGCTAGCACTCGTCTCGTGCCCGCTCGCGGAGCGGTCGAGCAGAGGCACGGCGGTCATGTGCGCCTCGGCTTTGCCTTTTTGCTGCGGGCCCAGGCATGCTGCTCCGGGCGCTCGCTGCGCTGGAAAAAGCTGGCCTAGCCTGGCCTGTCAACCTGCTTGAGTGGTGCAGCCAGAGCGAAGAGCTGGTTCCCGACCAGAGATGGTGGGAGGGATGGGTGTGTGCGTGCACCGCACCGGCCACACATATATCTCGTGACCGTTGGTGTGTGCCGAGGTTGGGTCTTGGGTGGGTGTGCTCGTGGCGAAGTATGATAGAATGTACACGTTTTTGGTGAAACTGAACGGGCAGTACACTAGTTGGCTGGCATCAGATGGAGGCGGAGAGAGAGGGGGAAAAACACCCTGGCGACCCTGGGGTGTCACGTGCGCCTCGTCCCATCCCACGCCGACACCGCTCACGTGCTAGCGAGCACTCGTCTCATCCCCGGTTGCGGAGCGTCCGAGCAGAGGCCCGACGGTCACGTGCGCCTCGGCTTTGCCTTTTGCTGCGGGCCCCTTGCATGCATGCATGCTGCTTCGGTTGCTCGCTCCGCCGGGAAAAGCTGGCCTAGCCTAGCCTATCAACCTGCTTGCGTGATGCAGCCAGAGCAGAGAGCTGGTTCCCGGCAAGAGATGGAGGGAGGGATGGGTGTGTGCGTGCACCGCATCGGCCACCCATATATCTCGTGACCGTTGGTGCGTGCCGAGGTTAGGTCTTGGGTGGGTCGCCTCGTGGCGAAGCATGATAGAACGTACACTTTTTTGGTGAAACTGAACGGGCAGTACACTGGTTAGCTGGCATCTGATGGAGGCGGAGAGAGAGGGAGAAAACACCCTGGCGACCCTGGGGTGTCACGTGTGCCTCGTCCCATCCCACGCCGACGCCGCTCACGTGCTAGCGAGCACTCGTCTCGTCCCCGCTCACGGAGCAGCCGAGCAGGGACACGGCGGTCACGTGTGCCTCGGCTGTGCCTTTTTGCTGCAGGCCCATGCATGCATGCATGCTGCTCCGGCTACTTGCTGCGCTGTGAAAATCTGGCCTAGCCTAGCCTATCAACCTTCTTGCATGGTGCAGCCAGAGCAGAGAGCTGGTTCTCGGCCAGAGATGGAGGGAGGGATGGGTGTGTGCGTTGATGTCTACTACACAATATTCTTCTAGTAGACGTTGTTGGGCCTCCAAGTGCAGAGGTTTGTAGGACAGTAGAAAATTTCCCTCAAGTGGATGACCTAAGGTTTATCAATCCGTGGGAGGTATAGGATGAAGATGGTCTCCCTCAAGCAACCCTGCAACCAAATAACAAAGAGTCTCTTGTGTCCCCAACACACCCAATACAATGGTAAATTTTATAGGTGCACTAGTTCGGCGAAGAGATGGTGATACAAGTGCAATATGGATGGTAGATATATGTTTTTGTAAACTGAAAATATAAAAACAGCAAGGTAGCAAGTGGTAGAAGTGAGAATAAACAGTGTTGCAATGATAGGAAACAAGGCCTAGGGTGCATAATTTCACTAGTGCTAGTTCTCTCAACAAGGATAACATAATTGGATCATATTACTAGCCCTCAACATGTAACAAAGAGTCACTCCAAAGTCACTAATAGCGGAGAACAAACGAAGAGATTATTGTCGGGTACGAAAACACCTCAAAGTTATTCTTTCTGATCGATCTATTCAAGAGTCCGTAGTAACGTTCAATCTATCGTAGAGTTCGTACTAGAATAACACCTTAAGACACAAATCAATAAAAACCCTAATGTCACCTAGATACTCCATTATCACCTCAAGTATCCGTGGGCATGACTATACGATATGCATCACACAATCTCAGATTCATCTATTCAACCAACACATAGAACTTCGAAGAGTGCCCCAAAGTTTCTACCCGAAAGTCAAGACGAAAACATGTGCCAACCCCTATGTATAGATTCCCAAGGTCACGTTACCCGCAAGTTGATCACCATGATATCCCATTGTCACCACAGATAAACGTGTGCAAGACATACATCAAGTGTTCTCAAATCCTTAAAGACTCAATCCGATAAGATAACTTCAAAGGGAAAACTCAATCCATTACAAGAGAGTAGAGGGGGAGAAGCATCATAAGATACAACTATAATAGCAAAGCTCGCGATACATCAAGATCGTGCCATCTCAAGAACACGCGGGAGAGATAAAACACATAGCTACTGGTACATACCCTCAGCCCCGAGGGTGGACTACTCCCTCCTCGTCATGGAGAGCGCCGGGATGATGAAGATAGCCACCGGTGAGGGTTCACCCCTCCGGCAGGGTGCCGGAACAGGGTCTAGATTAGTTTTCGGTGGCTATAGAGGCATTCGGCGCTGGAACTCCCGATGTAGGTTAATTTCCGAAGGTTTCAGTATCTGTAGGAATTTTTGGCGTAGGTCCCACATTAGGGGGGCTTCTGGGCTGTCCACGAGATAGGAGGGCGCGCCCCCCACCCTCGTAGGCAGCCCGTGGCTCTCCTGGCCCAACTCTTTTACTTCGGGGGCATCTTTTGGTCCAGAAAAAATCATCAAAAATTGGCACGTAAATTGGACTCCGTTTGATATTCCTTTTCCATAAAACCCTAAAACAGGAGAAAAACAGAAACTGGCACCAGGCTCTAGGTTAATAGGTTAGTCCCAAAGATCATATAAAAGTGTATATAAAATCCCATAAGACATCCTAGAAGGATAATATAATAGCATGTAACAATAAAAAATTATAGATATGTTGGAGACGTATCAGCATCCCCAAGCTTAATTCCAGCTATAAATGATAGACCTAGTCCTCATGGAACGATGGGCTTCCTCGAGTAGGTAAATGATAAAAACAGAATTTTTGATGTGGAATGCTAACCAACATAATTTTCAATGTAATTCTTTTTATTGAGGCATGAATGTTTAGATCTGAAAGATTCAAGATAAAAGTCTATATTGACATAAGAAATAATAATACTTAAAGCATACTAACAAAGCAATCATGCCTTCTCAAAATACTATGGCTAAAGAAAGTTATCCCTAAAAAATCATATAGTCTGGCTATGCTCCCTCTTCATGACACAAAATATTCATATCATGCACAACCCCGGTTTCAGCCAAGCACTTGTTTTCATACTCTATTCTTTCAAACGTTTCAACTTTCACGCAATACATGAGTGTGAGCCATGGACATAGTACTATGTGGAATAAACTGGTGGTTGTGTAGAAGACAAAAAGGAGGAAGATAGTCTCACATCGACTAGGCGTATCAACGGGCTATGGAGATGCCCATCAATAGATATCAACGTGAGTGAGTAGGGATTGCCTGCAACAGATGCACTAGAGCTAAATATGTATGAAAGCTCAACAAAAGAAACTAAGTGGGTGTGCATCCAACTTGCTTGCTCATGAAGATTTAGGGCATTTGAGGAAGCCCATCGTTGGAATATACAAGCCAAGTTCTATAATGAAAATTCCCACTAGTATATGAAAGTGACTAAACATGAGACTCTCTATCATGAAGAACATGGTGCTACTTCGAAGCACAAGTGTGGAAAAAGATAGTAGCAATTGTCCCTTTTCTTTATTTTTTGGGCCTTTTTTTGGAGGGGCTTTATTGATTTAGCCTTTCCTCACATGGGACAATGCTCTAATAATGATGATCATCACACTTTCATTGAATTACAACTCGATACTAGAACTAAGTATGACTCTATATGAATGCCTCCGACGGTGTACCGGGATGTGCAATGAATCAAGAGTGACATGTATGAAAAATTATGAATGGTGGATTTGCCACAAATACGATGTAAACTACTTGATCATGCATGGCAATATGACAATATGAAGCGTGTCATATGAACGGAACGGTGGAAAGTTGCATGGCAATATATCTCGGAATGGCTATGGAAATGCCATGATAGGTAGGTATGGTGGCTGTTTTGTGGAATATATATGGTGGCTGTTTTGAGGAAGGATATATAGTGGGTTTATGGTATCGGCGAAAGTTGCGCGATACAAGAGAGGCTAGCAACGGTGGAAGGGTGAGAGTGCGTATAATCCATGGACTCAACATTAGTTATAAGAACTCATATACTTATTGCAAAAATTTACGGGTCATCAAAACAAAGAAATCAACGCATGCTCCTAGGGGGGAGGTTGGTAGGAGTTAACCATCGCCCGCCCCCGACCTCCACACAAAGGTTGACACTCTACAAATACCTCATGCTCTAACTTCGTCACATAGCGGTTCACCATATGTGCTTGCTACAGGAATCACTAACCTTAACACAAGAATTTCTCAATTTCATAATAACTCCACTAGCATGACTCTAATATCACTATCATCATATCTCAAAACATTTATCAAGCATCCAACTTCTCATCATATTCAATGCACTTAGTGTGAAAGTTTTTACTACATTGATATTGGATGTCTATCATGTGAAGACTAGTTTTATAGCCTAAACACATTACCATGCTGTTTTAATAGATTCTCAAATAGATATAAGTGAAGCATGAGAGTTCATCTATTTCTTCAAAATAAAACCACCGCCGTGCTCTAACAGATATAAGTGAAGCACTAGAGCAAACAACAAACTACTCCGAAAGATATAAGTGAAGATCAATGAGTAGTTGAATAATTATGTAACTATGTGAAGACTCTCTAACATTTAAGAATTTCAGATCTTGTGATATTATTCAAACCGCAAGCAAAACAAAATAAACTAAATTGACGCTCCAAGCAAAACACATATCATGTGGTGAATAAAAATATAGCTCTAAGTATAGTTACCGATGGATGAAGACGAAAGAGGGGATGCCTTCCCGGGGCATCCCCAAGCTTTGGCTTTTGGTTGTCCTTGAATTTTACCTTGGGGTGCCATGGGCATCCCCAAGCGTAGGCTCTTGCCACTCTTTGTTCCATAGTCCATTAAAGCAATACTCAAAACTTGAAAACTTCACAACACAAAACTTAGACAAAAATCTCGTGAGCTCCGTTAGTATAAGAAAGCAAACCACTACTCAAAGGTACTGCAATGAATTCATTCTTTGTTTATATTGGTGTTAAACCTACTGTATTCCAACTTCTCTATGGTTAATACTTCCCAATACTACTCATAGATGCATTGAAATAAGCAAACAACACACGACAAACAGAATCTGTCAAAAACAGAACAGTCTGTAGTAATCTGCAGGTTTCGCATTCTTCTGTAACTCCAAAAAATTCAAACTAAATTGGTAAACGTGAGGAATTTGTCTATTAATCATCTGCAAAAATAATCAACTAAATAGCACACTCCAGTAAAATCTGGTGACCATTCTAGCGAGCGCTAACGATTCTGTTTTTTACAGCAAGATCATATAAACTTCACACAAGTCTTCCCAAAGGTTCTTCTTGGCACAAACACTAATTAAAACACAAAACCACATCTAAACAGAAGCTAGATGCAGTATTTATTCCTAAACATAAGAAAAAGCAAAGAAAACAAAATAAAGTTGGGTTGCCTCCCAACAAGCACTATCGTTTAACGCCCCTAGCTAGGCATGATGATTTCAATGATGCTCACGTAAAAGATAAGGATTGAAACATAAAGAGAGCATTATGAAGAATATGACTAGCACATTTAAGTCTAACCCACTTCCTATGCATAGAGATTTTGTGAGCAAACAACTTATGGGAACGGTAATCATCTAGCATAGGAAGGGAAAACGAGCATAACTTCAAGATTTTCAACACATAGAGAGGAAACTTGATATTATTGCAATAGGTAGAAGCATATGATCCTCTCTCATAATAATTTTCAGTATCATCATGAATGAATTCAACCATATAACCAGCACATAAGGCATTCTTTTCATGATCAACTTGCATAGAAATTTTACTACTCCCATCATAAGCAAAATTCTTCTCATTCATAGTAGTGGGAGGAGCAAATTCAACAAAATAACTATCATGTGAAGCATAACCCAATTGAAAATTAAAATCATTATGACAATTTTCATGGTTATATTTATTCTTTATAGCATACATGTCATCACAATAATCATCATAAATAGGAGGCATGCTCTCATCATAATAAATTTGCTCATCAAAACTTGGGGAACTAAACATATCATCTTCATCAAACATAGCTTCCCCAAGCTTGTGGCTTTGCATATCATTAGCATCATGGATATTCAAAGGATTCACACTAACAACATTGCAATCATGCTCATCATGCACATATTTTATGCCAAGCTTTCTATGTAATTCTTCTTCTAGTACTTGAGCACAATTTTCCTTCCCATCATTTTCACGAAAGATATTAAAAAGACGAAGCATACGAGGTAACCTTAATTCCATTTTTCTGTCGTTCTCTTTTATAAACTAAACTAGTGATAAAACAAGAAACTAAAAGATTCGATTGCAAGATCTAAAGATATACCTTCAAGCAATAACCTCCCCGGCAACGGCGCCAGAAAAGAGCTTGATATCTACTACACAACCTTCTTCTTGTAGACATTGTTGGGCCTCCAAGTGCAGAGGTTTGTAGGACAGTAGCAAATTTCCCTCAAGTGGATGACCTAAGGTTTATCAATCCGTGGGAGGTGTAGGATGAAGATGGACTCCCTTAAGCAACCCTGCAACCAAATAACAAAGAGTCTCTTGTGTCCCCAACACACCCAATACAATGGTAAATTGTATAGGTGCACTAGTTCGGCGAAGAGATGGTGATACAAGTGCAACATGGATGGTAGACATAAGTTTTTGTAAACTGAAAATATAAAAACAACAAGGTAGCAAGTGGTAAAAGTGAGCATAAACGGTGTTGCAATGATAGGAAACAAGCCCTAGGGTTCATACTTTCAGTAGTGCTAGTTCTCTCAACGAGGATAACGTAATTGGATCATATTACTAGGCCTCAACATGCAACAAAGAGTCACTCTAAAGTCACTAATAGCGGAGAACAAACGAAAAGATTATGGTAGGGTACGAAACCACCTCAAAGTTATTCTTTCTGATCGATCTATTCAAGAGTCTGTAGTAACGTTCAATCTATCATAGAGTTCGTACTAGAATAACACCTTAAGACACAAATCAATCAAAACCCTAATGTCACCTAGATACTCCATTGTCACCTCAAGTATCCGTGGGCATGATTATACGATATGCATCACACAATCTCAGATTCATCTATTCAACCAACACATAGAACTTCGAAGAGTGCCTCAAAGTTTCTACCGGAAAGACAAGACGAAAACGTGTGCCAACCCCTATGCATAGATTCCCAAGGTCACGGAACCCGCAAGTTGATCACCAAAACATACATCAAGTATATCACATGATATCCCATTGCCACCACAGATAAACACGTGCAAGACATACATCAAGTGTTCTCAAATCCTTAAAGACTCAATCCGATAAGATAACTTCAAAGGGAAAACTCAATCCATTACAAGAGAGTAGAGGGGGATAAGCATCATAAGATCCAACTATAATAGCAAAGCTCGCGATACATCATGATCGTGCCATCTCAAGAACACGAGAGAGAGAGAGAGAGATCAAACACATAGCTACTAGTACATACCCTCAGCCCCGAGGGTGGGCTACTCCCTCCTCCTCATGGAGAGCGCTGGGATGATGAAGATAGCCACCGGTGAGGGTTCACCCCTCCGGCAGGGTGTCGGAACAGGGTCTAGATTGGTTTTCGGTGGGTACAAAGGCTTTCGGCTACGGAACTCCCGATCTAGGTTAATTTCCGAAGGTTTCAGTATTTATAGGAATTTTTGGCGTAGGTCCCACGTCAGGGGGGCTTCTGGGCTGTCGACGAGATAGGAGGGCGCGCCCCCCACCCACGTGGGCAGCCCGTGGCTCTCCTGGCCCAACTCTTTTACTTCAGGGGCTTCTTTTGGTCTAGAAAAAATCATCAAAAATTGGCACGTCAACTGGACTCCGTTTGATATTCCTTTTCTGTAAAACCCTAAAACAGGAGAAAAACAGAAACTGGCATTGGGCTCTGGGTTAATAGGTTAGTCCCAAAAATCATATTAAAGTGTATATAAAAGCCCATAAGACATCCTAGGAGGATAATATAATAGCATAGAACAATCAAAAATTATAGATATGTTGCAGACGTATCAGCATCCCCAAGCTTAATTCCTGCTCGTCCTCGAGTAGGTAAATTAAT
This sequence comes from Secale cereale, assembly GCA_902687465.1. Classification (NCBI taxonomy): domain Eukaryota; kingdom Viridiplantae; phylum Streptophyta; class Magnoliopsida; order Poales; family Poaceae; genus Secale; species Secale cereale. Next base: position 37,588,707 of record LR738711.1, read on the forward strand.
GATAAAAACAGAATTTTTCATGTGGAATGCTAACCAACATAATTTTCAATGCAATTCTCTTTATTGAGGCATGAATGTTCAGATCTGAAAGATTCAAGATAAAAGTCTATATTGACATAAGAAATAATAATACTTCAAGCATACTAACAAAGCAATCATGTCTTCTCAAAATACTATGGCTAAAGAAAGTAATCCCTACAAAATCATATAGTCTGGCTATGCTCCCTCTTCATCACACAAAATATTCATATCATGCACAACACCGGTTTCAGCTAAGAACTTGTTTTCATACTCTATTCTTTCAAACCTTTCAACTTTCACGCAATACATGAGCGTGAGCCATGGACATAGCACTATGTGGAATAGAGTGGTGGTTGTGTAGAAGACAAAAAGGAGGAAGATCGTCTCACATCGACTAGGCATATCAACGGGCTATGGAGATGCCCATCAATAGATATCAATGTGAGTGAGTAGGGATTGCCATGCAATGGATGCACTAGAGCTAAATATATATGAAAGCTCAACAAAAGAACTAAGTGGGTGTGCATCCAACTTGCTTGCTCACAAAGACCTAGGGCATTTGAGGAAGCCCATCGTTGGAATATACAAGCCAAGTTCTATAATGAAAATCCCACTAGTATATGAAAGTGACTAAACATGAGACTCTCTATCATGAAGAACATGGTGCTACTTTGAAGCACAAGTGTGGAAAAAGATAGTAGCAATTGTCCCTTTTCTTTGTTTTTGTTTTGTTTTTTTGGGCCTTTGTTTGGCCTTTCTTTTTTTCGGAGGGGCTTTATTGATTTAGCCTTTCCTCACATGGGACAATGCTCTAATAATGATGATCATCACACTTTCATTGAATTACAACTCGATACTAGAACAAAGTATGACTCTATATGAATGCCTCCGGCGGTGTACCGGGATGTGCAATGAATCAAGAGTGACATGTATGAAAATTTATGCTTGGTGGCTTTGCCACAAATATGATGTCAACTACATGATCATGCATGGCAATATGACAACATGAAGCGTGTCATATGAACGGAACGGTGGAAAGTTGTATGGCAATATATCTCGGAATGGCTATGGAAATGCCATGATAGGTAGGTATGTGGCTGCTTTGAGGAATATATATGGTGGCTGTTTTGAGGAAGGATATATAGTGGGTTTATGGTACCGGCGAAAGTTGCGCGATACAAGAGAGGCTAGCAACTGTGGAAGGGTGAGAGTGCGTATAATACATGGACTCAACATTAGTCATAATAACTCATATACTACTCCCTCCTCGTCATGGAGAGCGCCGGGATGATGAAGATAGCCACCGGTGAGGGTTCACCCCTCCGGCAGGGTGCCGGAACAGGGTCTAGATTGGTTTTCAGTGGCTACGGAGGCTTTCGGCGGCGGAACTCCCGATCTAGGTTAATTTTTGAAGGTTTCAGTATTTATAGGAATTTTTGGCGTAGGTCCCATGTTAGGGGGGCTTCTGGGCTGTCCATGAGATAGGAGGGCACGCCCCCTGCCCAGGGCGCGCCCCCCACCCTCGTGGGCAGCGCGTGGCTCTCCTGGCCCAACTCTTTTACTTCGGGGGCTTCTTTTGGTCCAGAAAAAATCAACAAAAATTGGCACGTAAATTGGACTCCGTTTGATATTCCTTTTCTGTAAAACCCTAAAACAGGAGAAAAACAGAAACTGGCACTAGGCTCTGGGTTAATAGGTTAGTCCCAAAAATCATATAAAAGTGTATATAAAGTCTCATAAGACATCCTAGAAGGATAATATAATAGCATGGAACAATAAAACATTATAGAAACGTTGGTGACGTATCATGCGTGCACCGCACCGGCCATCCATATATATCGTGACCGTTGGTGCGTGCCAAGGCTGGGTCTTGGGTGGGTGTGCTCGTGATGAAGCATGATAGAACATACAATTTTTTTGTGAAACTGAACGGGCAGTACACTGGTTGGCTGGCATCTGATTGAGGCGGAGAGAGAGGGAGAAAGACACCCTGGCGACCCTCGGGTGTCACGTGCGCCTCGTCCCATCCCATGCCGACGTCGCTCACGTGCTAGCGAGCACTCGTCTCGTCCCCGCTCGCGGAGCAGCCGAGCAGAGGCATGGCGGTCACTTGCGCCTCGACTTTGCCTTTTTGCTGCGGGCCCATGCATGCATGCATGCATGCTGCTCCGGTTGCTCGCTGCGCCGGGAAAAGCTGGCCTAGCCTAGCCTATCAACCTGCTTGCGTGGTGCAGCCAGAGCGGATAGCTGGTTCCCGGTCGGAGATGGAGGGAGGGATGGGTGTGTGCGTGCACCGCACCGGCCACACATATATCTCGTGACCGTTGGTGCGTGCCGAGGTTGGGTCTTGGGTGGGTTTGCTCGTGGCGAAGCATGATAGAACGTACATTTTTTTGTGAAACTGAACGGGCGGTACACTGGATGGCTGGCATCTGACGGAGGCGGAGAGAGAGGGAGAAAAACACCCTGGCGACCCTGGGGTGTCATGTGCGCCTCGTCCTATCCCACGCCGACGCCGCTCACGTGCTAGCGAGCACTCGTCTCGTCCCCGCTCGCGGAGCGTCCGAGGAGAGGCATGGCGGTCACGTGGCCTCGACTTTGCCTTTTGTTGCGGGACCCTTGCATGCATGCATGCTGCTCCGGCTGCTCGCTGCGCTGGAAAAAGCTGGCCTAGCCTAGACTATCAACCTGCTTGCGTGATGCAGCCAGAGCAGAGAGCTCGTTCTCGGCAAGAGATGGAGGGAGGGATGGGTGTGTGCGTGCACCGCACCGCCACCCATATATCTCGTGACCGTTGGTGCGTGCCAGGGTTAGGTCTTGGGTGGGTGGGCTCGTGGCAAAGCATGATAGAACGTACACTTTTTTGGTGAAACTGAACGGGCAGTACACTGGTTGACTGGCATCTGATGGAGGTGGAGATAGAGGAAGAAAAACACCCTGGCGACCTTGGGGTGTCACGTGCGCCTCCTCCCATCCCACGCCGACGCTGCTCACATGCTAGCGGGCACTTGTCTCGTCCCCACTTGCGGAGCGGCCGAGCAGAGACACGACGGTCATGTGCACCTCGGCTTTGCCTTTTTGCTGCGGGCCCATGCATGCATGCATGCTACTCCGGCTGCTCGCTGCGCTGTGCAAAGCTGGCCTAGCCAAGCCTATCAACCTGCTTGCGTGGTGCAGCCAGAGCGGAGAGCTGGTTCTCTGCCAGAGATGGAGGGAGGGATGGGTGTGTGCGTGCACCGCACCGGCCACCCATATATCTCGTGACCGTTAGTGCGTGCCGAGGCTGGGTCTTGGTTGGGTGTGGTCGTGGCGAAGCATGATAGAACGTACACTTTGATGTGAAACTGAATGGGCAGTACACTGGTTGGCTGGCATCTAATGGAGGCAGAGAGAGGGAGAAAAACACCCTGGCGGCCCTGGGGTGTCACGCGCGCCTCGTCGCATCCCACGCCGATGCCGCTCACGTGCTAGCGAGCACTCGTCTCATCGCTGCTCGTGGAGCGGTCTAGTAGAGGCACGGCGGTCACGTGCGCTTCGGCTTTGCCTTTTTGCTGCGGGCCCCATGCATGCATGCATGCAGCTTCAGCTGCTCGTTGCGCCGGGAAAAGCTGGGCTAGCCTAGCCTAGCAACCTGCTTGCGTGATGCAGCCAGAGCGGAGAGCTGGTAACCGTCCAGAGATGGAGGGAGGGATCGGTGTGTGCGTGCACCGCCCAGCCATCTATATATCTCATGATTGTTGGTGCGTGCCGAAGTTAGGTCTTGGGTGGGTGTGCTCGTGGCGAAGCATGATAGAACGTATACTTTTTTTGGTGAAACTGAACGGGCAGTACACTGGTTGGCTGGCATCTGATGGTGGCGGAGAGTGAGGGAGAAAAACACCCTGGCGACCCTGGGGTGTCAGGTGCTAGCGAGCACTTGTCTCGTCCCCGCTCGCGGAGCGGCCGAGCATAGGCAGGGCGGTCACTTGCGTCTCGGCTTTGCCTTTTTGCTGCGGGCCCATGCATGCATGCATGCTGCTCCGGCTACTCGCTGCGCCGGGAAAAGATGGCCTAGCCTAGCCTATCAACCTGCTTGCGTGGTGCAGCCAGAGCGGATATCTGGTTCCCGGCCGGAGATGGAGGAAGGGATGGGTGTGTGTGTGCACCGCACCGGCCACCCATATATCTCGTGACCGTTGGTGTGTGCCGTGGTTGGGTCTTGGGTGGGTTTGCTCGTGGCGAAGCATGATAGAACATACACTTTTTCGTGAAACCGAACGGGCAGTACACTGGTAGGCTGGCATCTGATGGAAGCGGAGAGAGAGGGAGAAAAACACCCTGGCGACCCTGGGGTGTCATGTGCGCCTCGTCCCATCCCACGCCGACGCCGCTCACGTGCTAGCGAGCACTCGTCTCGTCCCCGCTCGCGGAGCGGCTGAGCAGAGGCACGGCGGTCACTTGCACATCGACTTTTCCTTTTTGCTGCGGTCCCATGCATGCATGCTGCTCCGGCTACTCGCTGCGCCGGGAAATGCTGACCTAGCCTAGCCTATCAACCTGATTACGTAGTGCAGCCAGAGCGGATAGCTGGTTCCCGGCCGGAGATGGAGGGAGGGATGGGTGTGTGCGTGCACCGCACTGGCCACCCATATATCTCGTGACCATTGGTGCGTGCCGAGGTTGGGTCTTGGGTGGGTGGGCTCGTGGCGAAGCATGATAGAACGTACACTTTTTTGGTGAAACTGAACGGGCAGTACACTGGTTGGCTGCCATCTGATGGAGGCGGAGAGAGAGGGAGAAAAACACCCTGGCGGCCCTGGGGTGTCACGTGCGCCTCGTCCCATCCCACGCCGACGCCGCTCACGTGCTAGCGGGCACTCTGCTCGTCCCCGCTTGCGGAGCGGCCGAGCAGAGACACGACGGTCACGTGTGCCTCGGCTTTGCCTTTTTGCTGTGGGCCCCTTGCATGCATGCATGCTGCTCCGGCTGCTCGCTGCGCCGGAAAAAGCTGGCCTAGCCTAGACTATCAACTTGCTTGCGTGATGCAGCTAGAGCAGAGAGCTCGTTCCCGGCAAGAGATGGAGGGAGGGATGGGTGTGTGCGTGCAGTGCACCGGCCACCCATATATCTCGTGACCGTTGGTGCGTGCCGGGGTTAGGTCTTGGGTGGGTGGGCTCGTGGCGAAGCATGATAGAACGTACACTTTTTTGGTGAAACTGAACGGGCAGTACACTGGTTGGTTGCCATCTGATGGAGGCGGAGAGAGAGGGAGAAAAACACCCTGGCGGCCCTGGGGTGTCACGTGCGCCTCGTCCCATCCCACACCGACGCCGCTCACGTGCTAGCGGGCACTCAACTCGTCCCTGCTTGCGGAGCGGCCGAGCAGAGACACAACGGTCACGTGTGCCTCGGCTTTGCCTTTTTGCTGCGGGCCCATGCATGCATGCATGCTTCTCCGGCTGCTCTCTGCGTTGTGAAAAGCTGGCCTAGCCTAGCCTATCAACCTGCTTGCGTGGTGCACCCAGAGCGGAGAGCTCGTTCTCGGCCAGAGATGGAGGGAGGGAAGGTTGTGTGCGTGCACCACACCGGCCACCCATATATCTCGTGACCGTTAGTGCGTGCCGAGGCTGGGTCTTGGTTGGCTGTGCTCGTGCCGAAGCATGATAGAACGTACAATTTGATGTGAAATTGAACGGGCAGTACACTAGTTGGCTGGCATCTAATGGAGGCAGAGAGAGAGGGAGAAAAACACCCTGGCAACCCTGGTGTGTCACGTGCGCCTCGTCCCATCCCACGCCGACGCCGCTCACGTGCTAGCAAGCCCTCGTCTCGTCCCCGCTCGCAGAGCGGCCGAGGAGAGGCACGGCGGTCACGTGCACCTCGGCTTTGCCTTTTTTGCTGCGGGCCCCAAGCATGCATGCATGCTGCTCCGGCTGCTCGCTGCGTCGGGAAAAGCTGGCCTATCCTAGCCTATCATCCTGCTTGCATGGTGCAACCAGAGCGGAGAGCTGGTTCCCGGCCAGAGATGGAGGGAGGGATGGGTGTGTGTGTGCATTTTACCGGCGACCCATATATCTCGTGACCGTTGGTGCGTGCCGGGTTTGGGTTTTGGGTGGTTGTGCTCGTTACGAAGCATGATAGAATGTACACATTTTTTGTGAAACTGAATGGGCAGTACACTGGTTGGCTGGCATCCGATCGAGGGGGAGAGAGAGGGAGAAAAACACCCTGGCGATTCTGGGGTGTCACGTCCGCCTCGTCCCATCCCACCCCGACGCCGCTCACGTGCTAGCGAGCACTTGTCTCGTCCCCGCTCGTGGAGCGGCCGAGCAGAGAGACGGCGGTCACGTGTGCCTCGGCTTTGCCTTTTTGCTGTGGGCCCATGCATGCATGCATGATGCTCCGGCTGCTCGCTGCGCTGTGAAAAGCTGGCCTAGCCTAACCTATCAACCTGCTTGCGTGGTATAGCCAGAGCGTAGAGCTGGTTCTCGTCCAGAGATGGAGGAAGGGATGGGTGTGTGCATGCATCGCACCGGCCACCCATATATCTCGTGACCATTGGTGCGTGCCGAGGCTGGGTCTTGGGTGGGTGTGGTCGTGGCGAAGCATGATAGAACGTACACTTTATTTGTGAAACTGAACGGGCAATACACTCATTGGCTGGCATCTAATGGAGGCGGAGAGAGAGGGAGAAAAACACCCTGGCGGCCCTGGGGTGTCACGCGCGCCTCGTCTCATCCCACGCCGACGCCGCTCACGTGCTAGCGAGCACTCATCTCATCCCCACTCGCGGAGCGGCCTAGCAGAGACACGGCAGTCACGTGCGCCTCGGCTTTGCCTTTTTGTTGCGGGCCCATGAATGCATGCACGCTGCTTCGGCTGCTCGCTGCGCTGTGAAAAGCTGGCCTAGCCTAGCCTATCAACCTGCTTGCGTGGTGCAGCCAGAGCGGAGAGCTGGTTCTCGTCCAGAGATGGAGGAAGGGACGGGTGTGTGCATGCACCGCACCGGCCACCCATATATCTCGTGACCGTTGGTGCGTGCCGAGGCTACGTCTTGGGTGGGTGTGCTCGTGGCGAAGTATGATAGAACGTACACTTTATATTTGAAACTGAACGGGCAGTACACTGGTTGGCTGGCATCTAATGGAGGCGGAGAGAGAGGGAGAAAACACCCTGGCAGCCTTGCGTGTCACGCGCGCCTCATCTCATCCCACGCCGACGCCGCTCACGTGCTAGCGAGCACTCATCTCGTCCCCGCTCGAGGAGCGGTCAAGTAGAGACACGGCGGTCACATGCGCCTCGGCTTTGCCTTTTTGCTGCGGGCCCCATGCATGCATGCATGCTTCTTCGGCAGCTCGCTGCGCCGGGAAAAGCTGGCCTAGCCTAGCCTATCAACCTGCTTGCATGGTGCAGCCAGAGCGGAGAGCTGGTTCTCGGCCAGAGATGGAGGGAGGTATGGGTGTGTGCGTGCACCGCCCGACCATCCATATATCTCATGACCGTTGGTGCATGCCGGGGTTAGGTCTTGTGTGGGTGTGCTCGTGGCGAAGTATGATAGAATGTACACTTTTTTGGTGAAACTGAACGGGCAGTACACTTGTTGGCTGGCATGGATGGAGGCGGAGGAGAGGGAGAAAAACACCCTGGCGACCCTGGGGTGTCACGTGCGCCTCGTCCCATCCCACGCGGACGCAGCTCACGTGCTAGCGAGCACTCGTCTCATCCCCGCTTGCGGAGAGGCCGAGCAGAGGCACGGTGGTCACGTGCGCCTCGGCTTTGCCTTTTTGCCGCGGGCCCATGCATGCATGCTTGCCGCTTCGGCTACTCGTTGCGCCGGGAAAAGCTGGCCTAGCCTAGCCTATCGACTTGCTTGCGTGGTGCAGCCAGAGCGGATAGTTGGTTCCCGGCCGGAGATGGAGGGAGGGATGTGTGTGTACGTGCACAACACCAGCCACCCATATATCTCGTGAACGTTGGTGCCTGCCGAGGTTGGGTCTTGGGTGGGTTTGCTCGTGGCGAAGAATGATAGAGCATACACTTTTTGGTGAAACTGAACGGGCAGTACACTGATTGGCTGGCATCTGATGGAGGCAGAGAGAGAGGGAGAAAAACACCCTGGCGATCCTGGGGTGTCACGTGCACCTCGTCCCATCCCATGCCGAGGCCGCTCACCTGCGAGCGACCACTCGTCTCATCCCCGCATGCGGAGCGGCCGAGCAGAGGCACGGCTATCACGTGCGCCTCGGCTTTGCCATTTTGCGGCGGGCCCCATGCATGCATTCATGCATGCTACACTGGCTGCTCGCTGTGCCGGGAAAAGCTAGATTAGCCTAGCCTATCAACCTGCTTGCGTGGCGCAGCCAGAGTGGAGGGCTGGTTCCCGGCCAGAGATGGTGGGAAGGATAGGTGTGTGCGTGCATCGCACCAGCCACCCATATATCTGGTGACCGTTGGTGCATGCCGGGGTTAGGTCTTGGGTGGGTGTGCTCGTGGTGAAGCATGATAGAACGTACATTTTTTGGTGAAACTGAACGGACAGTACACTGGTTGGCTGGCATCTGATGGAGGCGGAGAGAGAGGGAGAAAAAACACGTTGGCGACCCTGGCGTGTCACGTGCACCTCGTCCCATCCCACGCCGACGCCGCTCACGTGCTAGCGAGCACTCGTCTCGTCCCCGTTCGCGGAGCGGCTGAGCAGAGGCACGGCGGTCACATGCACCTCGGCTTTGCCTTTTTTGCCGCGGGCCCCATGCATGCATGCATGCTACTCCGGCTACTCGCTGCGTTGGGAAAAGCTGGCTATCCTAGCATATCAACCTGCTTGCGTGGTGCAGCTAGAGCGGAGAGCTGGTTCCCGGCCAGAGATGGAGGGAGGGATGGGTGTGTGTGTGCCCTTTACCGGCGACCCATATATCTCGGGACCGTTGGTGCGTGCCGGGGTTGGCTCTTGGGTGGGTGTGCTCATGACGAAGCATGATAGAATGTACACTTTTTTTGTGAAACTAAATGGGTAGTACACTGGTTGGCTGGCATCTGATGGAGGCAGAGAGAGAGGGAGAAAAACACCCTGGCAACCCTGGGGTGTTACGTGCGCCTCGTCCCATCCCACGCCGACGCCGCTCACGTGCAAGCGAGCGCTCGTCTCGTCCCCGCTCGCAGAGCGGCCGAGCAGAGACACGGCGGTCACGTGCGCCTGGGCTTTGCCTTTTTGTTGCGGGCCCATGCATGCATGCATGTTGCTCCGGCTACTCGCTGCGCTGTGAAAAGCTGTCCTAGCCTAGCTTATCAAACTGCTTGCGTGGTGCACCCAGAGCGGAGAGAAGGTTCTCGGCCAGAGATGGAGGGAGGGATGGGTGTGTGCGTGCACCGCACCGGCCACCCATATATCTCGTGACCGTTGGTGCGTGCCGATGCTGGGTCTTGGATGGGTGTGCTCGTGGCGAAGCATGATAGAACGTACACATTTTTTGTGAAACTGAACGGGCAGTACGCTGTTTGGCTGGCATCTAATGGAGGCGGAGAGAGAGGGAGAAAAACACCCTGGCGGCCCTGGGGTGTCACGCGCGCCTCGTCTCATCCCACGCCGACGCTGCTCACCTGCTAGCGAGCACTCGTCTCGTGCCCGCTCGCGGAGCGGTCGAGTAGAGGCACGGCGGTCACGTGCTCCTCGGCTTTGCCTTTTTGCTGCGGGACCCATGCATGCATGCATGCTGCTTCGGCTGCTCGCTGCGCCGGGAAAAGCTGGCCTAGCCTAGCCTATCAACCTACTTGCCTGGTGCAGCCAGAGTGGAGAGCTGGTTCCCGGCCAGAGATGGAGGGAGGGATGGGTGTGTGCGTGCACCGCCCGGCCATCCATATATCTCATGACCGTTGGTACGTGTCGGGGTTAGGTCTTGGGTGGGTGTGCTCGTGGTGAAGCATGATAGAACATAACCTTTTTTTGGTGAAACTGAATGGGCAGTACACTGGTTGGCTGGTATCTGATGGAGGCAGAGAGAGAGGGAGAAAAACACCCTGGCGATCCTGGGGTGCCACGTGCGCCTCGTCCCATCCCACGCCGAGGCCGCTCACGTGCTAGCGAGCACTCGTCTCATCCCCGCTTGCGGAGCGGCCGAGCAGAGGCACGGCTATCACGGGCACCTCGGCTTTGCCTTTTTGCGGCGGGCCCCATGCATGCATTCATGCATGCTACACCGGCTGCTCGCTGTGCCAGAAAAAGCTAGATTAGCCTAGCCTATCAACCTACTTGCGTGGTGCAGCTAGAGTGGAGAGCTGGTTCCCGGCCAGAGATGGGGGGAAGGATGGGTGTGTGCGTGCACCGCACCGGCCACCCATATATCTCGTGATCGTTGTTGCGTGCCGGGGTTAGGTCTTCGGTGGGTGTCCTCGTGGCGAAGCATGATAGAACATACACTTTTTGGTGAAACTGAAAAGGGCAGTACACTGGTTGACTGGCATCTGATGGAGGCAGAGAGAGAGGGAGAAAAACACCTTGGCGACCCTGGGGTGTCATGTGCGCCTTGTCCCATCTCATGCCGATGCTGCTCACGTGCTAGCGAGCACTCGTCTCGTCCCCGTTCGCGGAGCGGCCGAGTAGAGGCATGGCGGTCACATGCATGCATGCATGCTGCTCCGGCTGCTCGCTGCGTCGGGAAAAGCTGGCCTATCCTACCCTATCAACCTGCTTGCGTGGTGCAGCCAGAACGGAGAGCTAGTTCCCGGCCATAGATGGAGGGAGGGATGGGTGTGTGTGTGCTCTTTACTGGCGACCCATATATCTCGTGACCGTTGGTGCGTGCCGGGGTTGGGTCTTGGGTGGGTGTGCTCGTGGAGAAGCATGATAGAATGTACACTTTTTGTGAAACTGAATGGGCAGTACACTAGTTGGCTGGCATCTGACGGAGGCAGAGAGAGGGAGAAAAACACCCTCGTGACCCTGGGGTGTCACGTCCGCCTCGTCCCATCCCACGCCGACACCGCTCACGTGCTAGCGAGCACTCGTCTCATCCCCGCTCGTGGAGCGGCCGAGCAGAGACACGGCGGTCACGTGCGCCTCGGCTTTGCCTTTTTGCTGCAGGCCCACGCATGCATGCATGCTGCTCCAGCTCCTCGCTGCGCTGTGAAAAGCTGGCCTAGCCTAGCTTATCAACCTAGTTGCGTGGTGCAGCTAGAGCGGAGAGTTGGTTCTCGTCCAGAGATGGAGGGAGGGACGGGTGTGTGCATGCACCGCACCGGCCACCCATATATCTCGTGACCGTTGGTGCGTGCCGAGGCTGGGTCTTGGGTGGGTGTGCTCGTGGCGAAGCATGATAGAACGTATACTTTATATGTGAAACTGAACGGGCAGTACACTGGTTCGCTGGCATCTAATGGAGACGGAGAGAGAGGGAGAAAACACCCTGGCAGCCCTGCGTGTCACGCGCGCCTCGTCTCATCCCACGCCGACGACGCTCACGTGCTAGCGAGCACTCATCTCGTTCCCGCTCGCGGAGCGGTCAAGTAGAGGCACGGCGGTTACGTGCGCCTCGGCTTTGCCTTTTTGCTGCGGGCCCCATGCATGCATGCATGCTGCTTCGGCTGCTCGTTGCGCCTGGAAAAGCTGGCCTAGCCTAGCCTATTAACCTGCTTGCGTGGTGCAGCCAGAGCGGACAGCTGGTTCCCGGCTAGAGATGGAGGGAGGGATGGGTGAGTGCGTGCACCGCCCGGCCATCCATATATCTCATGACCGTTGGTACGTGCCGGAGTTAGGTCTTGGGTGGGTGTGCTCGTGGCGAAGCATGATAGAACATAACCTTTTTTTGGTGAAACTGAATGGGCAGTACACTGGTTGGCTGGCATCTGATGGAGGCAGAGAGAGAGGGAGAAAAACACCCTGGCGATCCTGGGGTGTCACGTGAGCCTCGTCCCATCCCACGCCGAGGCCGCTCACGTGCTAGCGAGCACTCGTCTCATCCCTGCTTGCGGAGCGGCCGAGCAGAGGCACGGCTATCACGGGCGCCTCGGCTTTGCCTTTTTGCGGCGGGCCCCATGCATGCATTCATGCATGCTACACCGGCTGCTTGCTGTGCCAGAAAAAGCTAGATTAGCCTAGCCTATCAACCTGCTTGCGTGGTGCAGCTAGAGCGGAGAGCTGGTTCCCGGCCAGAGATGGGGGGAAGGATGGGTGTGTGCGTGCACCGCACCGGCCACACATATATCTCGTGATCGTTGTTGCGTGCCGGGGTTAGGTCTTCGGTGGGTGTCCTCGTGGCGAAGCATGATAGAACGTACACTTTTTGGTGAAACTGAAAAGGGCAGTACACTGGCTGGCTGGCATCTGATGGAGGCAGAGAGAGAGGGAGAAAAACACCTTGGCGACCCTGGGGTGTCATGTGCGCCTTGTCCCATCCCATGCTGATGCCGCTCACGTGCTAGCGAGCACTCGTCTCGTCCCCGTTCGCGGAGAGGCCGAGCACAGGCACGGTGGTCACATGCACCATGGCTTTGCCTTTTTTGCTGCGGGTCCCATGCATGCATGCATGCTGCTCCGGCTGCTCGCTGCGTCGGGAAAAGCTGGCCTATCCTACCCTATCAACCTGCTTGCGTGGTGCAGCCAGAACGGAGAGCTGGTTCCCGGCCAGAGATGGAGGGAGGGATGGGTGTGTGTGTGCACTTTACTGGCGACCCATATATGTCGTGTCCGTTGGTGCGTGCCGGGGTTGGGTCTTGGGTGGGTGTGCTCGTGGCGAAGCATGATAGAATGTACACTTTTTTGTGAAACTGAATGGGCAATACACTAGTTGGCTGGCATCTGACGGAGGCAGAGAGAGAGGGAGAAAAACACCCTCGCGACCCTGGGGTGTCACGTCCGCCTCGTCCCATCCCACGCCGACACCGCTCACGTGCTAGCGAGCACTCGTCTCATCCCCGCTCGCGGAGCGGCCGAGCAGAGACACGGCATTCACGTGCGCCTCGGCTTTGCCTTTTTGCTGCGGGCCCACGCATGCATGCATGCTGCTCCAGCTCCTCGTTGCGCTGTGAAAAGCTGGCCTAGCCTAGCCTATCAACCTACTTGTATGGTGCAGCTAGAGCGGAGAGTTGGTTCTCGTCCAGAGATGGAGGGAGGGACGGGTGTGTGCATGCATCGCACCGGCCACCCATATATCTCGTGACCGTTGGTGCGTGCCGAGGCTGGGTCTTGGGTGGGTGTGCTCGTGGCGAAGCATGATAGAACCTACACTTTATATGTGAAACTGAACGGCCAGTACACTGGTTGGCTGGCATCTAATGGAGGCGGAGAGAGAGGGAGAAAACACCCTGGCAGCCCTGCGTGTCACGCACGCCTCGTCTCATCCCACGCCGACGCCGCTCACGTGCTAGCGAGCACTCATCTCGTCCCCGCTCGCGGAGCGGTCGAGTAGAGGCACGGCGGTTACGTGCGCCACGGCTTTGCCTTTTTGCTGCGGGTCCCATGCATGCATGCATGCTGCTTCGGCAGCTCGCTGCGCCGGGAAAAGCTGGCCTAGCCTAGCCTATCAACCTGCTTGCGTGGTGCAGCCAGAGCGGAGAGCTGGTTCCCGGCCAGAGTTGAAGGGAGGGATGGGTGTGTGCGTGCACCGCACCGACCACCCATATATCTCGTGATCGTTGGTGCGTGCCAAGGTTGGGTCTTGGGTGGGTGTGCTAGTTGCGAAGCATGATAGAACGTACACTTTTTTTGTGAAATTGAACGGGCAGTACACTGGTTGGCTGGCATCTGATTGAGGCGGCGAGAGAGGGAGAAAAACACCCTGGCGACCCTGGGGTGTCACGTCCGCCTCGTCCCATCCCACGCCGACGCCGCTCACATGCTAGCGAGCACTCGTCTCGTCCCCGCTCGCGGAGCGGCGAGCAGAGGCACGGCGGTCACGTGCGCCTCAGCTTTGCCTTTTTGCTGCGGCCCCATGCATGCATGCATGCTGCTCCGGCTGCTCGCTGCGCCGGGAAAAGCTGGTTTAGCCTAGCCTATCAACCTACTTGCGTGGTGCAGCCAGAGCGGAGAGCTGGTTTCCGACCAGAGATGGAGGGAGGGATGGGTGTGTGCATGCACTGCACCGGCCACCCATATATCTCGTGACCGTTGGTGCGTGCCGAGGCTGGGTCTTGGGTGGGTGTGCTCGTGGCGAAGCATGATAGAACATACATTTTTTTGTGAAACTGAACGGGCAGTACACTCGTTGGCTGGCATCTGATGGAGGCGGAGAGAGAGGTAGAAAAACACCCTGGCGACCCTGGGGGTGTCACGTGCGCCTTGTCTCATCCCACGCCGACGTCGATCACGTGCTAGCGAGCACTTGTCTCGTCCCCACTCGCGGAGCGGCCGAGTAGAGGCACGACTATCACGTGTACCTCGGCTTTGCCTTTTTGCTCCGGGCCCCATGCATCCATGCATGTTGCTCCGGCTGCTCGCTGCGCCAGGAAAAGCTAGCCTAGCCTAGCCTATCAACCTACCAGTGTGGTGCAGCCAGAGCAGAGAGCTGGTTCCCGGCCAGAGATGGAGGGAGGGATGGGTGTGTGCGTGCACCGCCCGGCCATCCATATATCTCGTGACCGTTAGTGCGTGCCGGGGTTAGGTCTTGCGTGGGTGTGCTCGTGGCGAAGCTTGATAGAACGTACACTTTTTTGGTGAAACTGAATGGGTAGTAGACTAGTTGGCTATCATCTAATAGAGGTGAAAGAGAGGGAGAAAAACACCCTGGCGACCCTGGGTTGTCACGTGCGCCTTGTCCCATCCCACGCTGATGCCGCTCACGTGGTAGCGAGCACTCGTCTTGTCCCCGCTCGCGGAGCGGCCGAGCAGAGGCACGGCGGTCACGTGCGCCTCGGCTTTGTCTTTTTGCTGCGGCCCATGTATGCATGCATGCTGCTTCGGTTTCTCGCTTCGCTGGGAAAAGCTGGCCTAACCTAGCCTATCAACCTGCCTGCGTGGTGCAGTCAGAGCGGAGAGCTGGTTCCCGGCGAAAGATGGAGGGAGGGATGGGTGTGTGCGTGCACCGCACCGGCCACCCATATATCTCGTGACCGTTGTTGCGTGCCGAGGTTGGGTCTTGGGTGGGTGTTCTAGTCGCGAAGCATGATAGAACGTACCATTTTATTGTGAAATTGAACGGGCAGCACTGGCATCTGATGGAGGCGGAGAGAGAGGGAGAAAACACCCTGGCAACCCTGGGGTGTCATGTGCGCCTCGTCCCACCCCACGCCGACGCCGCTCACGTGCTAGCAAGCACTCGTCTCGTCCCCACTCGCGGAGCGGCCGAGCAGAGGCACGCCGGTCACGTGACCCTCGGCTTTGCCTTTTTGGTGCGGGCCCCATGCATGCTGCTCGGCTGCTCGCTGCGCCGGGAAAAGCCGGCCTAGCCTAGCCTATCAACCTAATTGCGTCTTGCAGCTAGAGCGGAGAGCTGGTTCTCGGCTAGAGTTGGAGGGAGGGATGGGTGTGTGCGTGCACTGCACCGGCCTCCCATATATCTCGTGACCGTTGGTGCGTGCCGGGGTCGGGTCTTGGGTGGGTATGCTTGTGGCAAAGCATGATAGAACGTACACTTCTTTTTGTGAAACTGAACGGGCAGTACACTGGTTGACTGGCATCTGATGGAGGCGGAGAGAGATGGAGAAAAACCCGAACGGTGCTGGTGGACGTCAGATCGATGATTGATCCGTTCGGGGACGAGCTGCCGACGTCCACCATGATGCGGTTGCGGCGCCCGGACTATGTTCCATACGGGGGCGCGGAGAATGTGACTCTGCCTCGCCGACGTCCGCCGCCGCAAGGGCAGACGCCGCCTCCTGCGCCCGGTGCCTTGCACGGCGTGCACGTTGTGCCATGGCCTCGTCGAACGAGGCCCATGCTGTGTCCACATGCTCGGCGTGCCAACAGAGAGGTTGCGCATCCGCCAGTGCGTTCGGACGCCATACGGACCGCACAGCCTCTGGCGAGGCAGCTATGGCCAGCCTTGCACCGGATCCATGCGCCATTTGGGCGGACGCAATGGATTTTCGACAGATGGAGTCCGAGTACAGTCGTCCACGGGCCTCCTCCCGGGCACGGCGGAGCGCAAGCCGGATGGCCATCTCCTTCTCGGGGCCGCGCAGGATGAGCTTGGGGTCGACGAATCTTGAGGTGAAGGACTCGGATCTGCTACCCACCATGCCGGAGACGACCGGAAGGAGCCAGAAACGAGCTTGGGTGCCGGATCGGAAGTGGAGGTGATAGAGGCGAGGGTCCCGATCTTTGACGCTCCAACTACAAACGTGCACGACGTTGCGCCTTACTGATCGGTAAACCAATCTCCTGGGGTTACTGACGATGCCAGAAGCACGATCAACCTGACCACAAAGGTCTATTCCTGCATGCAATCGAAGAACAAACAAGAATATGATAAAGCAATCTGAATATTGCAAATATATATGAAGTATTGATAAAGGTGGGGATCCGTAAGCGGTCTTGGTCTGATCGTTGGACACAAACGAAGTACACAAAGTTGCATGTAAACAGTAATGATAAAATACATTGTAAAAATCATTTTGATGAAAATTCCGGTGCTGTGTGTGCGAGTACAGAGATCTGGAGCTCGGGTTCTATTGATCCTAGTTTTAAAAATAATTAAAAACTCATATTACAAACCCCGAAGACGATCTAACGGGTGCAATCTTATAGATGATGGGGGCATGGGAGCCCATTTTACAAATGAATGTAAAATCATACTCCCAATTTTTTTAAACAATCAATGAAAAATTATACATATTCCAGAAGGACCTGTAAATTTTCATTAAATAATATTATGATTTGCAAGCTGCACAAAACAAATCACGGCTCAACAACAAGAAAATTTGGTCCATTTTCACGTACGTATTTTTTTTTCTATGCCATGTATTAAATTTTTTTGTCATGAAAATTTTCTTGAATGTGTTATATGTGTATTTTTGCATGATATTTGTTTTAATTATTTTTTTGTATTGGAAATATGTTTTTTTTAACATCCTCCATGGAGCCTGTCCAGCATGGGTAATCACTTTCAACTCTGAGGTTGGTACCTTGACACAATTGCTGGTAAATTAAAAGATGGAAACACCATAAAAAGCTGCTGAGAGAAGCTTATGCCGTAGTTCACTGTTACAGGAAGCAAGGAAAGAAATGAGTGGTACACTAATTTCAACATCACAAGGTGCTGCATGAGAAACCAATCTTCGGAAGCTTGTCTTACCAATCCTGCATAATAATCATCATTTGGAGCATGTCTCAAGAGAATGCATCACTACTATTCTGCAAAACAGAAATCGGTGTTCATCCCCATTAACATTTGTTTTTTCTGAACCCTCTCTCCATTTTTTTAGTTCCACAAAAGCAATTTCAGCAAAGTTTTTTCTGTCTGGTTGCTTCGGATGTGAAGTGTTGCTGAGGGTACTTGTTAACTTTACTTGATTTTTGTGTCAACGCACAGACTGCATGGTAGCCGTGGATGGGGGCTTGTTGTTCGTGATGCGACTGGTGCAGTCAGAGGATCAGTAGCTGGATGTTTGATGCACTTGTAAGTGCTGTACAGGGCTACAGGCCGAGGCTGAGGCCTGTGTCCAAGGCTCCAAGCAGCGAATAATGCGGCTGCAGAATGGGGCATGACAAATATTCAGCCGGAAACAAACTGCCAAACTCTCCTACGTGCACTCCAAAGTTCTGACATCAGAGGGGGTTATATATCGAGACCTGCGGCAATTCCCCCGTTTAAACTTAAGGTCGGTGGTTTATTCTTTTAGCCCCTGGGCTTGTGATAAAGTCGTTCATGCCATGGCTTCTCGTGGAGCCTAGCTCTTTGGAACTCCGACTACGACAGTTGTGGTCTAATCATTCCTTGCCAATGCCAAGTCGCGGACGGTTCCCACGCGCGTAGAGCGATGGTTCCCAGAGACGGAAAATTGGCGACGCGAGAGGGGTGGTTCCGGCGGGTCGTCGGGAGCGATCTCCCTCGCCTCCGGTGGCCTCTTGGCGCCGTGAGGAGGGGGAGACCATCATCGACTATGCGGCCGTTGTAGATAGGGTTGTTAGGGTAGTTTCTCCAAGCATTGGTGCTCGAGCGGAGACGACACCGATGAGGTGGAATAAAAATCATCCAGCCTACTCTCCGTCGCGGTGGCGCTTGCTCTGGCGACACTGGCGGAGCTACAGCAAGGCCCAAAGGGCTATGGCCCGCCCAGCTCATGTCCAAAAATGTGAAAGACTAGAGAAAAAACTGGGCCTGAGAGAGAGAAGTGAGTTTCCTTCAGCTTGGCCCATCTTGGCCCGCCCAACAAGTTTTTCGTAGCTCCGCCACTGTCTGGCCACGCTGCGGGACTAGGGAGGTGGGGTTCCACGGGCTGGCGGTGCCAGTTGCGCGGCAGTGGTGTACATGAGTCTGCGACATCTAGATCGGTGATTCCAGATCCGCTCGTTGCAGGCGATCAGTGACTGTGGTGATGTGGTAGGCGTGGTGGTTGGTGATATGCTGCTCCTCGTTGGCGAAGGTCGCTAGCTGTGGCGGATCCAAGGTGAGGGGAGCACGGGGAATGTCCCTGGCCGATGCACCGGAACCCGACACTGGTTCCCGTCCATTGGGATGAGACCTATATGCAGGCATCTCACAAAGCCTTTGTGCTGATGGTGCTCCTGCCCTTGCTTCTTGGCCGGCGACTCTCCTCTGCTCGGGCGACGGCAGAGATTACGGCAGTTTGTTGAAGGTTGAAGATGAACATGGACCCAAGGACTTCTATGCGATTTTGGTGTTTGTTTGGGTGCTCTCTGTGATATGGTGGGACAGCTGTACTAGTTGTACTTGTGATGTATGTTTGCGTCTTTGTACTCATATTTTATACGGATCTTGCTTGTAGTTGAATGAATTACGAGCGCTTTTTCGGAAAAAGGCAGTTGTGGTTGGAGACCGTACCAGTTGATGTAAATGTCTTGGTGGCCAGTGATTTAACTGAGCCAGTAGCCTAATGGAATCAGGTGTTCCATTTCAAAAAACAAAAAAGGGAAAACAAATCCTTAATCCTAGTCGTCCGATTTAAGGAAGGATCAATGACCTCCGCACATATGGAGGAAATAGGCTCGCGGATGTGGGATCCCACCAAAAAAAATGCCAAGACAGCCTAATTTGGCGGATCTGCTCCGGCCGGGGATAAGAGATGGATCGCGTAAACCAGCCCACAGAATTTTTTTGGTTTCTGGTAGTGGTTATTTCAGCGGATAGTCCGGTTTGCGGGATCGAGATACTCCAAGGAAGGATCAACGGCCTCCGCTTCTCTTGGCTTCTGTGCCCCTACAACGGGCCACACACCACTTTCTTCCACCTTGACGCCCCGCTCCGAATCGATCTCGTGCACGCTAGGGATTCCGTGTCCGTGATCGAGCCTAACCCCTCTACAAACCCTACCGCTCAACTTATTGAACCTGTTCGCCTCCGCTCGCTTCTGTTAGGCCAAACGCATCTCGTCGAGACCTCCAAACCGCCTGAAACCCTAGCCACAGTCGTCTTGCTCGTCGCGATCCCCTTGGTTGGTCGTGGAGGTATGGCTATGGCAAGACATACGGAGGAAATAGGCTCGCGGATGCAGGATCCCACCAAAAAAAATGCCAAGACAGCCTAATTTGGCGGATCTGCTCCGGCCGGGGATAAGAGATGGATCGCGTAAACAAGCCCACAGATTTTTTTTGGTTTCTCGTAGTGGTTATTTCAGCGGATAGTCCGGTTTGCGGGATCGAGATACTCCAAGGAAGGATCAACGGCCTCCGCTTCTCCTGGCTTCTGTGCCCCTAAAACGGGCCACACACCACTTTCTTCCACCTTGACGCCCCGCTCCGAATCGATCTCGTGCACGCCAGGGATTCCGTGTACGTGATCGAGCCTAACCCCTCTACAAACCCTACCGCTCAACTTATTGAACCTGTTCGCCTCAGCTCGCTTCTGTTAGGCCAAACGCATCTCGCCGAGACCTCCAAACCGCCTGAAACCCTAGCCACAGTCGTCTTGCTCGTCGCGATCCCCTTGGTTGGTCGTGGAGGTATGGCTATGGCGAGACATACGGAGGAAATAGGCTCGCGGATGCGGGATCCCACCAAAAAAAATGCCAAGACAGCCTAATTTGGCGGATCTGCTCCGGCCGGGGATAAGAGATGGATCGCGTAAGCCAGCCCACAGAATTTTTTTGGTTTCTGGTAGTGGTTATTTCAGCGGATAGTCCGGTTTGCGGGATCGAGATACTCCAAGGAAGGATCAACGGCCTCCGCTTCTCCTGGCTTCTGTGCCCCTACAACGGGCCACACACCACTTTCTTCCACCTTGACGCCCCGCTCCGAATCGATCTCGTGCACGCCAGGGACTCCGTGTCCGTGATCGAGCCTAACCCCTCTACAAACCCTGATGGCTTCTCGCCCCTCGTTGGTTACCCCAAGTGGAAGGTTTGAGATGTAACGTAGCGGCAAATTTCCCTTGGCAAAGATACCAAGGATCGAATCCCGTGAGACTCCGAGGGTCGACAAGAAGGTGTCAATAGCGCCAAAAACTTTTGCTTGACACGACCTGCACATAGATACATATAACTTTGCTCCCAACGAGTACAGAGAGGTTGTCAATCCCTCCGGCCTTGTCGTTTACAAAGGATCAAACGCAAGAGATAATAGTGATAGGTATGACTGCAACTAGGAAATAGAACAGGAAGTAAATAGCGGGTGTGATCAGTGATGGTAATATGGACCGGGGTCCCATGATGTTCACTAGTGATGTCTCTCCCAAAAGACGATAAAACAGCTAAGCGAGGTAAACAAATTACAGCTGGGCAATTGACAGCATTATGTGCGCAAACCAATGCTAACTATGCTGTACAGAAAGGTAGAGGCTCAAAAGCATGGGCGGTACGCCAAGGCAAGTAGACCGAAATCCATCTGCATCTACTACTAATCATCCACCTTGAGATATCTATCCAGAACATCTCGCTGGTATTAAGTTGCGAGTCCCACCCAAAGTGTAAACTCAAAGCAACAGACAACTGCATTAAAAGAACTTTGCGTAAAGTAAACAATCCTTGCACCCGCAAGTACAAGCACCGTTGTTTTCCCCCTTGTGGCAACAGCACATCCACTAGACTCATGTTTCTGTCACTCAAACTAGTCATCGAGGGGCATGAACCCATAATCAAGCATAACGTTCCCTCTTGGAGTTACTACCTACTACTCGGCCAAAGCAATAAATAGCAACGAAGAACATGTAAGAATTACTCAAGAACATAAATATAAAAGAGGTGAATCAAATATATTACTCACACACAATCTGAACATAATCTCATAATCCATCGGATCCCAGCAAACTCAGCAGACCAACAGCATAAAGATTACATATGTGCCTCGATCATGTAGGGAAGCTCACGAGGTCTAATCGATGAAGAACAAAGAGGGGAGGAGAACATCACATAGCTACTGGTCATGGACCCATGGTCCAAGGGGGACTACTCACAACTCATCCGGGAAGCGTCCATGGTGGTGGAGAAGCTCCCGGTGGTGGTTCTCCCCTCCGGCAGGGTGCCGGGAAGAGTTCTCCTGGTGCTCCCGATCTTGAAAGCGCGGCGGCGGCGGAACAGAGATGAGATCGCGAAAAAGGGTTCCGTCCTCGAGGGTTTCGGGACGCGAGCAATATATATGCCAAAGGGGGTCACCAGAGGCGGAGGTGGGGCCCCAGGCGCCCCCCTGGCGCGGCCAGGGGTGGGGCCGCGCCGGGTGGCCGCCTGGGCCACCCCAGGCTCCCCTCTGGCCCTGCCTAGGTTTTTCTGGAAGCTCCCGATACGCTGATTTTTCCTATATTTTTCCCAAAATTTTTAGGGCACTTTTAATATGGGGGAAACCTGAAATAGAAAAACAGCAGAAAACAGGAACTGGCACTGTGGTGCACTGAGTTGATAGGTTAGTCCAAATATGATCAAAAGTGTAAGGAAGTGCATAAATATCATAGCAATATCACACAAAAGAGGCATGGAGCAAGCAGAAATTATAGATACGTTTTGGATGTATCAAACCCTACCGCTCAACTTATTGAACCTGTTCGCCTCCGTTCGCTTCTGTTAGGCCAAACGCATCTCGTCAAGACCTCCAAACCGCCTGAAACCCTAGCCACAGTCGTCTTGCTCGTCGCGATCCCCTTGGTTGGTCGTGTAGGTATGGCTATGGCGAGACATACAGAGTAAATAGGCTCGCGTATGCGGGATCCCACCAAAAAAAATGCCAAGACAGCCTAATTTGGCGGATCTGCTCCGGCCGGGGATAAGAGATGGATCGCGTAAACCAGCCCACAGAATTTTTTGGTTTCTGGTAGTGGTTATTTGAGCGGATAGTCCGGTTTGCGGGATCGAGATACTCCAAGGAAGGATCAACGGCCTCCGCTTCTCCTGGCTTCTGGGCCCCTACAATGGGCCACACACCACTTTCTTCCACCTTGACGCCCCGCTCCGAATCGATCTCGTGCACGCCAGGGATTCCGTGTACATGATCGAGCCTAACCCCTCTACAAACCCTACCGCTCAACTTATTGAACATGTTCGCCTCCGCTCGCTTCTGTTAGGCCAAACGCATCTCGCTGAGACCTCCAAACCGCCTGAAACCCTAGCCACAGTCGTCTTGCTCGTCGCGATCCCCTTGGTTGGTCGTGGAGGTATGGCTATGGCGAGACATACGGAGGAAATAGGCTCACGGATGCGGGATCCCACCAAATAAAATGCCAAGACAGCCTAATTTGGCGGATCTGCTCCGGCCAGGGATAAGAGATGGATCGCGTAAACCAGCCCACAGAATTTTTTTGGTTTCTGGTAGTGGTTATTTCAGCGGATAGTCCGGTTTGCGGGATCGAGATACTCCAAGGAAGGATCAACGGCCTCCGCTTCTCCTGGCTTCTGTGCCCCTACAACGGGCCACACACCACTTTCTTCCACCTTGACGCCCCGCTCCGAATCGGTCTCGTGCACGCCAGGGATTCCGTGTCCGTGATCGAGCCTAACCCCTCTACAAACCCTACCGCTCAACTTATTGAACATGTTCGCCTCCGCTCGCTTCTGTTAGGCCAAACGCATCTCGTCGAGACCTCCAAACCGCCTGAAACCCTAGCCACAGTCGTCTTGCTCGTCGTGATCCCCTTGGTTGGTCGTGGAGGTATGGCTATGGCGAGACGGAGGAAATAGGCTCGCGGATGCGGGGTCCCACCAAAAAAAATGCCAAGACAGCCTAATTTGGCGGATCTGCTTCGGCCGGGGATAAGAGATGGATCGCGTAAACCAGCCCACATAATTTTTTTGGTTTCTGGTAGTGGTTATTTCAGCGGATAGTCCGGTTTGCGGGATCGAGATACTCCAAGGAAGGATCAACGGCCTCCGCTTCTCCTGGCTTCTGTGCCCCTACAACGGGCCACACACCACTTTCTTCCACCTTGACGTCCCGCTCCGAATCGATCTCGTGCACGCCAGGGATTCCGTGTCCGTGATCGAGCCTAACCCCTCTACAAACCCTACCGCTCAACTTATTGAACCTGTTCGCCTCCGCTCGCTTCTGTTAGGCCAAACGCATCTCGTCGAGACCTCCAAACCGCCTGAAACCCTAGCCACAGTCGTCTTGCTCGTCGCGATCCCCTTGGTTGGTCGTGGAGGTATGGCTATGGCGAGACATACGGAGGAAAGAGGCACGCGGATGCGGGATCCCACCAAAAAAAATGCCAAGACAGCCTAATTTGGCGGATCTGCTCCGGCCGGGGATAAGAGATGGATCGCGTAAACCAGCCCACAGAATTTTTTGGGTTTCTGGTAGTGGTTATTTCAGCGGATAGTCCGGTTTGCGGGATCGAGATACTCCAAGGAAGGATCAACGGCCTCCGCTTCTCCTAGCTTCTGTGCCCATACTACGGGCCACACACCACTTTCTTCCACCTTGACGCCCCGCTCCGAATCGATCTCGTGCACGCCAGGGATTCCGTGTCCGTGATCGAGCCTAACCCCTCTACAAACCCTACCGCTCAACTTATTGAACATGTTCGCCTCCGCTCGCTTCTGTTAGGCCAAACGCATCTCGCCGAGACCTCCGAACCGCCTGAAACCCTAGCCACAGGCGTCTTGCTCGTCGCGATCCCCTTGGTTGGTCGTGGAGGTATGGCTATGGCGCTGCGCACCATGGCCGCGAGCCTGAAGCAGAGGATCCCTGCCGCTGTCCAGCGGGGTTTCGCTTCTTCTCGTGCCCCGGTTCGTTCCCCCATCTCGACCTTCTGCCATGTTCGAGTCTTTGATTGATGCAAGCGATTGATTCTTGATGGAGGCGATTAGTCGGATCCATTCTTCTTCCTCTGCTCCTACGGGAGTTTGTAGTGATGGAGGCGGGGATGGGGCCCTGCTTACCTACGTTGTTGGGTGGGCTAAATTTTGATATTAGCAATCGGAATCAACGTGTGCAGTCCAGATGGCTTTGAGTCTCCTCATGTTCTTAGCAATAGCTCCCTTCGTCCCAAAATAAGTGTCTCAAGCTTAGTACAACTTTGTACTAAAGCTTGTACAAAGTTGAGACACTTATTTTGGGACGGAGGGAGTACTTACTAGTTATGTCGACTGAATTAGAATATTGTTTCAATTGATGGAATTTCTCAAGTTCTTCTAGAGTCTTGATTTTGAGAATTGGGATAGATAGATAGGTAGATAGTGACTGCCAAAGTTGGTTAATACTTCTATATTTAATTCGTAGCTTCAGGTTTTGACCTGAGTGAAAATACCAAACATTACCAATGAACACCACTCATCCAAACAGGATGCAATACTTGTTTTTGGAGTCTTGTTGTTCATTCTGTACCAGACTTTCAGCCTTCATTAGCTGTCATCCCATTTTTAACGATTCAAACTCAACTACATGTAGGCACTGGTTGATCCCGACCTCGACCGCTTGGGCCCAGAGTTTCGGGAAGGCACTAAACATGCAAGATCGTCATCTGATTGATCCAGTGCGCAATACATCCTAACATTCATCTTTCTCCTTTCCTCTTTGGAAGCCGGTTACTGCACAAGATTATAGAGACCCACAAGAAGAGGCGCAGGGACGCGGCCTTGGCCTGTGCTGCTGGCTTCAGTCTTGGAGCACTCACCTTTTTGCTTGGGGTCCATCGACTTGGGGTCCGTTGGGACGAGCTCGAGTGAAGAGATCAGTGACTGGGATAGCCACTGTACTATGTAATTCCTCGGTTTTCCTACTTAAGACCACTCTACTGTATATGTCTGTTGGGGGATGTAGGTTCAGTGGGATCTAATTTTCGTGGCTATATGAGGGGTATAAATCTGTTGTTTATGAGGAATCTATTTATAACTGTGTTATAAATCTGTTCTGTTGTGGCATTTTCGCGGTGCGAACCTTCGTGTGATGATTAAGAGGGATCAATATGTATTTTGCTGTTTGTTCTGTCTCGGCCAAGGGTACTTCTTAATTCTGCTCGATGATTTGTGTATCAGACAAGGATCCAAGCTGCTCCCATTGATCCGTCTTCCGTGACAGAGTCTCCATTAACATATTCAACCTAGCCCATAGCCCCATACCAGAAGGGAAGAAGCCTTCAACTGGTCGGGCCAGTCGGCTTGATTACATTTTGAACTACGTGAAGGGAGCACCAACACCATTAGTCGCTGAACTTCATTCAGTTCGATAAGTACCTGAATTGATCATCATGGTTTAGCAAATGTGACACCCTCTTGACTCACTCAACATCTTCCTTGGGGAGTAACTCGTCTCATCGTACGACAAACATGTTGATCGCGTTCACCCATCTCATTCCCATCGGTGCACTGCCATGTCCCGATGCGCCACTGTCTTTGTGCAGTCGTAGAATATGAGGTTTAGATCCGGGGTTGATCTTAACGGGAGTCCCACTTCGACGGAGGTGTTTAAACATGACAAATGGCAGCTATTATAGACGTTAAAGTCTTTCTCAATATACATCAATGCCATGCAGATCGCGTCCCTCCTAGGACATGTCCGTGATTGCAAAGCAACTGAAATAGAGAGGTCTGGAGATCTGTTAGTGTCATCCTTCAAATTCCAAGGAACCAGACGGTCTTCATGTCTTCTCGTCATCCGCATTGTGCTACACCGGTCGCGGGTGGATAGGGGCGGAAGCTCTGGCTCTGCATCGTCCCACGTCACCCGGCGACGCAGTGGGGACGACGGCATCAACCCGTAGCGACCGTGGTGCTCTGAGCAATTCGCGCCCCCTGGTCCGCCGCCCCGTGCGCCCCTCACAGATCCCTCCTCTCCTTACTCCTGTTGCCATCCCCAGCCACCATTGAAACCTTGTGCCCGCCGCGACGCCGTGATGGCTTCTCGCCCCTCGTTGGTTACCCCAAGTGGAAGGTTTGAGATGCAGTGTAGCGGAAGTTTTCCCTTTGCAAAGATACCAAGGGTCGATTTCCCTGAGACTCCCAGTTTCAACAAGAAGGTGTCAACTGCTAACGGCGCCAGATATTAGCAATCAACGTGGATCTGCACACAGATACAAATAACTTTGCTCCCAATGAGTACAGAGAGGTTGTCAATCTCTCCGGCCTTATAGTTTACAAAGGATCAAACGCAAGTGATAATAGTGATAGGTATTGTTGCAATAGTAAGTAAAAGCTGAAAGTAAATAGCGGATGTGATCAATGATGGTAATATGGACCGGGGTCCCATGATGTTCACTAGTGATGTCTCTCTCCCAAAAGACGATAAAACAGCTATGTGAGGTGAACAAATTATAGCTGGGCAATTGACAGAATTATGTGCGCAAACCAATGCTAACTATGTTATAAGAAAGGTAGAGGTTCAAAGCATGGGCGGTACGCCAAGGCAAGTAGACCGAAATCCATCTGCATCTACTACTAATCATCCACCTTGAGATATCTATCCAGAACATCTCGCTGGTATTAAGTTGCGAGTCCCACCCATAGTGTAAACTCAAAGCAACAGACAACTGCATTAAAAGAACTTTGCGTAAAGTAAACAATCCTTGCACCCGCGGGCACAAGCACCGTTGTTTTCCCCCTTGTGGCAACAGCACATCCCCTAGACTCATGTTTCTGTCACTCAAGCTAGTCATCGAGGGGCATGAACCCACAATCAAGCATAACGTTCCCTCTTGGAGTCACTACCTACTACTTGGTCAAACCAATAAATAACAACGGGGAACATGCAAGAATTACTTATGAACATAAATATAAAAGAGGTAGATCAAATATATTACTCAAACACAATCTGAACATAATCTCACAATCCATCGGATCCCAGCAAACTCAACATAGCAACAGCATAAGGATTACATATGTGCCTCGATCATGTACGGCAGCTCACGAGGACTAATAAGTGAAGCACAAGAACGGGAGGAGAACATCATATAGCTACTGGTCATGGACCCATGGTCCAAGGGAGACTACTCACAACTCATCCGGGAGGCGTCCATGGTGGTGGAGAGGCTCCCGGTGGTGATCCTCCCCTCCGGCAGGGTGCCGGGAAGAGTTCTCCAGGTGCTCCCGATCTTGGAAGCAGCGGCGGCGGCAGAACAGAGATGAGATCGCGAAAAAGGGTTCCCCTTCTCGAGGGTTTCGGGACACGATATAAATATATGCCAAAGGGGGGCATCAGCGGAGGCTCGGGGGGCCCAGGCGCCCCCCCCCCCCCCCGGCGCGGCCAGGGGGGGCCCGCGCCACCAGGGCGCCTGGAACCCTGGTGGCCCCCCTCCGGCTGTGTTTTTGCTGCTGGGAAGCTTCTGGAACCCTGATTTTTTATATAATTTTTCCGGGATTTTTCTGGCAGTTCTCGTAATGGGAAAACCTGAAATACAAAAACAACAGAAAACAGAAACTGGCACTGGGGTGCACTAAGTTAATAGGTTAGTCCAAATATGATCAAAAGTGTATGGAAGTGTATAAATATCATAGCAATATCACCCAAAAGAGGCATGGAGCAAGCAGAAATTATAGATACGTTTTGGACGTATCAACATCCCCAAGCTTAATTCATGCTCGTCCTCGAGTAGGTAAATGATAATAAGAATAATTTCTGTGGTGACATGCTATTAACCATATAAGGATTTTTCATAGTCATATGACAAAAGCTTACTGAGACAATGAATCTGTAGTAATTAAGTTGCCTCATGAGAAAATTACAAAGAACTGAAAGTTTTACAATATGGTATTGAAACATCAAATAGATTTGTAATGAGCATGGTGTGCAAATATGATAAAGTGATATCTCGCTTGCCCCCTTTAGTGAAGCAAAACATAAATGCAGGGGCACCTCCAAGGTTTAAGTGATGACTAGATACAATGATTTCAGAATAAACGATATCATAATCATGCAAAAGACAATGCTACTTTGGGACAATGCACATTACACTCAGAATGACAATCATGCTCTCAGTAGTTGGTGCTTTAAAAGAAGGCGGAGACTCTCGAACCGTGGCTTTTGTTGGCAAGGTTGAAAACCCGTAGTCGGAAACAAAGACAAAGCATGTACCAGAGCTCTTGGTTTTAAAAACAGAGGTAATAATTATTTTTTTCTTTCTTAGATCATGCATGTTTCGTCAACGAATGCTAGCAGATAACTCAATTACTTCTTGAGATGGACAAGTTTCGAGGAACAGCTCCCGAATGAGGACGATCCTCTTAATCTCCTTTGTTTATCACTGCCAAAGTTTTCTGATTTCTCATGAACAAAGCGTGAAGGAGGGTTTGTTTGTTATATTAATTTTGAGCCGGGCACACTCAATGCCAGTTCCTTCTCGTGTTATGGGTTTGCACATTATACATGCAATCCCGGGGTGAAGCTTGTCCAACTTAAAAAGATCATGAATTAACTACTACTTCCTCATGGACTTAAAACAGAGGCACAAAATAGGAATGCATTTTTTTCTTTTTGAATAATTTCGAGATGGTACATGTAAGTCTCCGTTAGGAATGGCAGGTAAATACCATGTAGGAAGGTATGGTGGACTCATATGGCATAACTGGTTTAAAAGAATTTGGATGCACAAGCAGTCAGTCCGCTTAGTACAGGTGGAGGTTAGCAAAAGACTAGGAGCGACCAACTAAGAGAGCAATGACGGTCATAATCATGCAGAGCGACAAAGCAACATTGAATCAGGCATGGTAGTTATATCGCTATTCAGAAATAAAAGATCATCAAGGCTTGACAGACTTTCTTTACAGTCTTAAATATGCGTGAGCATACGCCAAGTCAATAAAAGTAAATTCTTGAAGGAAGATATTACTAAACCATACCACATCATAGGCAAACAAATCATGTTGGTACTCCAATAACACATTGGAAACCCCCCAGCTATTTGTGACTAACCATAAGAAAACATGAATTACTAAGCACCATTATGCACATAGCATCTTTATCATAGACATACCAACCAGTGCCACGGAAGCAAACTCTCTTAATAAGATAATCATGATAATTAAAGAGAGTTCAAGCAACCAACTAAACGAAAGCTCTTTTAAAATGATAAGCATGAAAACTAAAAGCTAAGCATGATAGTAGCTATTGAAAGACAAAGAACACACACAGCAAAGATAGACATGAAAATTCTATGTTATGTTCTAGGTAGAAGTGGAGCGTGTTTCTCTCCCACATAAAGAAAGCTGAGTTCCGACTCGTTATGAAAAGCTAAAGAAAACTAAAAAGGAAAACTAAAAGCAAGACGCTCCAAGCATAGCACATAACACATGAAGTGATAAAAATATAGTGGAACGAAAGACGAACTGATAATGTTGATTGAGAAGGGGATGCACGGGGGCATCCCCAAGCTTAGACGCTTGAGTCTCCTTGAATATTTCTTGGGGGTGCATGGGGGCATCCCCAAGCTTGAGCGTTTGACACTCCTGAATCTTTTTATCATCTTCCCTCGCACACTTGAAAACTCCCTTCATACATAACTCATCATAATCTGATTAGCGAGGTTAGTACCCATAATAAAATAATTGTTCCTTGCTGGAAATAAGGATATTCTTGAAGGTCTACTGTTTCTCAAGATTGCCAAAAGGTTTTTGCAAAGAAAAAGCAAGCTCTAGGTTTGCAAAATGAAGGAAAGGCAAAACAGGACAGAATCTGTGAAAAACAGAACAGCAGGTAGTAAATGATTTTTTCGGGGCACTTCTGCAACTCTAATCAAAAAACTCAAAACAGACGCACGAAAGACAATTGTATAGAGCACGCTGTCGAAAAAATTCAGACCAAAAAGATGATCCGGTGATTTTATACGAATTTTTCTATCCAAGGACAGAATCTGTTTCCTGGACAGCACGTCACAACTTTTGCACTTCCATGCAATCGGAGGCTATACTTGGCACAAAGTTGAAAAGCAAAGATACAATGATGATGCTACTGTAGTAAACAACATCATGACACAACAAAAGCAAAAATAAAATTTTATTCATGTGGGCTGCCTCCCAAAAGCGCTTTCTTTTATGCCTTTAAGCTAGGCATAATGCATAGAGATCAAGTTTTATCAAGAGTAAAAGAATAGCTAGCCCGTACAACGGACTCAAAAGGTAACTTAATCTTCTTTCGAGGGAAGTGTTCCATCCCTTTCTTGAGAGGAAACTGGAATTTTATATTCCCCTCTTTCATGTCAATGATAGCACCAACGGTGCGTAGAAAATGACGTCCCAAAATAATTGGACACGAAGGTTCACATTCAATATCCATAATAGTAAAATCAACGGGAACATAATTGTCATTGACAATGATAGGAACATCGTCGATCCTCCCCAAAGGTTTCTTTATGGAAGAATCAACGAGACGAACACCAAAAGAACAAGAATCAAAAGGTTTCAATTTAAGCCTATCATATATTCTTTTGTGCATAACAGAGGTACTAGCACCAACATCACATAAAGCATAGCAAGAGAAGTTATTCAGCTTAATTTTAATCATAGGATCCCAACCATCTTCTAGCTTTCTAGGTATGGAGGCTTCTACTCTAAGTTTCTCCTCCCTAGCTTTGATGAGAGCATTAGTGATATGCTCTGTGAAGGCAAGATTAAGCGTGCTAGTGTGGGGATCTCTAGACATCTTGTGAAGGAAATCAATAACTTTGGAAAGAGTGCAATTATCAAAATCAAGGTCACAACTATCAAGTAAGGTGGTAGTGGTGTCCTTTAGGTTCACTTGTTTGGTAGTTTCTATAGTCATAGCATCACCATTAATAGGTCCAATGGGACCAGGAGTGCATTGGGTGCTAAGAGTTTGGATATTCTCAACAACTTGGATAGTAGCAACAGTGTGGTGGGTAGGAAGGTTCTTAATTCTATCTTCTTCCTCCCTTTCTCTAGCCCATCTCTCTTTAAGTTTAGCCAACATCCTAATGTTTTCATTAATTTGCACTTGAATAGCATTCATAGGAGTGACCTTCCTCTCCTCAAGAGAAGAAGTTCTAATTTTAAGCAATTCTACCTCATTGGCTAAATTGTCTACCTTCAAAGAGAGATCATATAGTTTGTTTAATTTTTCTCCTACACTCTTATTAAAGGCTTTTTGAGTAGTGATGAAATCTTTAAGCATAATCTCTAGTTCAGTAGTGGAGTTTTTGGTGATAGGATAGGTATTGTTGTTCCCATAAGAATTAGAGGGGAACGGTCTAGGATTGCTACCAAAATTACTCCTATAAGCATTGTTGTTAAAATTGTTTCTAGAGATAAAGTTCACATCTACTTGTTCTTGAGCAATCAATGAATTTAAAGGAACATCACGAGGATCAACAGAAGATTGCTTCGAAAGTAGAGACATAATCAAGTCAACTTTTTCATTTAGGGAGGAAATCTCCTCGACAGATTTACTTTCCTACCTGTTGGAGCGCGTTCGGTGTGCCATTGGGAATAGTTGGTCATCATCTCATCGAGAAGTTTTGTGATAGCACCAAGTGTAGTTGACATAAAAGTTCCTCCCGCGGCCGAATCTAACAAGTTCCGCGAGGTAAAGTTCAAGCCTGCATAAAAAGTTTGGATAACCATCCAAGTAGTCAAACCATGAGTAGGGCAGTTCTTGATAAGAGATTTCATATGTTCCCAAGCTTGGGCAACGTGTTCATTATCCAATTGTTTAAAATTCATTATGTTACTTCTTAGTTGGATAATTTTAGCAGGTGGATAGTATTTTCCAATAAAAGCATCTTTGCACTTGTCCCATGAATCTATGCTATTTCTAGGCAAAGACTGAAACCATATTTTAGATCCTCCTCTCAAGGAGAAAGGAAAAAGCTTAAGCTTAACAATATTACCATCAATTTCTTGGTACTTTTGCATATCACAGAGTTCAACAAAATTGTTTAAGTGTAAAGCAGCATCATCTCCAGCACCGGAGAATTGATCTTTCATAACTAGGTTCAGCAAAGCAGGTTTAATTTCATAGGAAGGTGCTGAAGTGGCAGGTGTAGTGATAGGTGTGCAGATAAAGTCGTCGTTGTTGTGACTAGTGAAGTCACACAACTTGGTGTTCTCGGTGGAACCCATAGTAGCAAGCAAGCAAGATAACTATTTTTGTGATTTTCGATAAAAGATACTAAAGCAAAAACTGAAAGGTAAACTAACAAGACTAAAAAGCAAAGGTAAAAGATAGCGTGCAACTCCCCTATCCTGAAGAGTGGATTCCCCGGCAACGGCGCCAGAAAACTTTGCTTGATGGCTTCTCGCCCCTCGTTGGTTACCCCAAGTGGAAGGTTTGAGATGCAGTGTAGCGGAAGTTTTCCCTTGGCAAAGATACCAAGGATCGATTTCCCTGAGACTCTTAGTTTCAACAAGAAGGTGTCAACTGCTAACGGCGCCAGATATTAGCAATCAACGTGGACCTGCACACAGATACAAATAACTTTGCTCCCAACGAGTACAGAGAGGTTGTCAATCTCTCCGCCCTTGTAGTTTACAAAGGATCAAACGCAAGTGATAATAGTGATAGGTATTGTTGCAATAGTAAGTAAAAGCTGAAAGTAAATAGCGGATGTGATCAATGATGGTAATATGGACCGGGGTCCCATGATGTTCACTAGTGATGTCTCTCTCCCAAAAGACGATAAAACAGCTATGTGAGGTGAACGAATTACAGCTGGGCAATTGACAGAATTATGTGCGCAAACCAATGCTAACTATGTTACAAGAAAGGTAGAGGTTCAAAGCATGGGCGGTACACCAAGGCAAGTAGACCGAAATCCATCTGCATCTACTACTAATCATCCACCTTGAGATATCTATCCAGAACATCTCGCTGGTATTAAGTTGCGAGCAACACCCATAGTGTAAACTCAAAGCAACAGACAACTGCATTAAAAGAACTTTGCGTAAAGTAAACAATCCTTGCACCCGCGGGCACAAGCACCGTTGTTTTCCCCCTTGTGGCAACAGCACATCCCCTAGACTCATGTTTCTGTCACTCAAGCTAGTCATCGAGGGGCATGAACCCACAATCAAGCATAACGTTACCTCTTGGAGTCACTACCTACTACATTGCCAAAGCAATAAATAACAACGGGGAACATGAAAGAATTACTTACGAACATAAATATAAAAGAGGTAGATCAAATATATTACTCAAAAACAATCTGAACATAATCTCACAATCCATCGGATCCCAGCAAACTCAAGATAGCAACAGCATAAGGATTACATATGTGCCTCGATCATGTAGGGCAGCTCACGAGGACTAATTAGTGAAGCACAAGAACGGGAGGAGAACATCACATAGCTACTGGTCATGGACCCATGGTCCAAGGGAGACTACTCACAACTCATCCGGGAGGCGTCCATGGTGGTGGAGAGGCTCCCGGTGGTGATCCTCCCCTCCGGCAGGGTGCCGGGAAGAGTTCTCCAGGTGCTCCCGATCTTGGAAGCGGCGGCGGCGGCGGAACAGAGATGAGATTGCGAAAAAGGGTTCCCCTTCTCGAGGGTTTCGGGACACGATATAAATATATGCCAAAGGGGGGCATCAGCGGAGGCTCGGGGGGCCCAGGCGCCCCCCCAGCACGGCCAGGGGGGCCCGCGCCACCAGGGCGCCTGGAGCCCTGGTGGCCCCCCTCCGGCTGTGTTTTTGCTGCTGGGAAGCTTCTGGAACGCTGATTTTTTATATATTTTTTCCGGGATTTTTCTGGCAGTTCCCGTAATGGGAAAACCTGAAATACAAAAACAGCAGAAAACAGAAACTGGCACTGGGGTGCACTAAGTTAATAGGTTAGTCCAAATATGATCAAAAGTGTATGGAAGTGTATAAATATCATAGCAATATCACCCAAAAGAGGCATGGAGCAAGCAGAAATTATAGATACGTTTTGGACGTATCAAGCCGCCACGGTCGCGGACACCCGAATCTGAGGCACAACAAACACATTGCGAGAAGGCGTCGGCGACGACCTCCCGTGGGCACTGCGTGCACACGTAGGTCGGTCCGGGCGACCAGCTCCTCGCGGCAGTTCTCCGCTGCTCGCTCACTGTGGTGGCTCCGCTGCAACAACACCAAGGCCCAAGGCGCTTCGGCTCCTCATTCAGCAGTATGAGTGTGAGGTGGCGGGGATTGTGGTGGCCGTCTGGCTATCGATGGAGCAGACAGACATCATCTCTTCCTCCGATGGCTCAGACGCCTCTCCCACCACCGACGGCTGCACAGAGGGCTATAGCCGCACCGGCGACCGCAAGGTCAGGGGACCGATGCGGAAGTGGTGATGTCCGGTGCCCCACTTTTTTTTTTGCGGGTGAAACGAGTATATATTAGTTAAGTAATGTCATTACACTCATTTTCACAAATCATACATAAATTGTCTGGCCCTGAGTGGAACATAGCAGTGCATTGAGAGCCTCAGCGGGTGATCTATTTGTGCCAGTATCATTTAGATGCTCAACCCCTTCCTTGCAGTCCATCTCAATGATGAGATTCTTGTCGGTGTGTGCAATCGCCAGGCTCGTTCCCTCAAGGCAAGCAGTCAGCTCCGCTTCTATCGGTGATGAGCACGAACGCAGGTAACGGCACGAAGAGAAGATGATTGCTCCAGTGTCATCTCTCAGCACCATTCTGGCCCCACCTGTGGTCTCGCCATGGATGAAGGAACCATCCACGTTTAGCTTTGCCCAGCCAACCGGGGGCTTCTCCCATCGAGCCACAATTGTTTCTGCTTGCTTCATGGCCTTGGGTCGATGAGTTACTTGCTGAATCACCATCTTGCCCTTCGCTATATCTCCCTTGGGGTGTTGTTTGATACACAGAAGAGTCTAGATGTAGCCGTTGAAGAAGCATGTTGACGCCTGTACTAGTGGTGCAGGCTTGTGATGCGTGATCTCATTCCGGCAATGCCATACGCGCCAGAATATCATCAAGATGACCATCCGCTGGGTTTCGTCGCAGCTGGCGAGAAGGTGCGGGAGCCACTCCGTTCCGGTGTTCTAAATCTCCTCCCGAGCAGGTATAGGCCAAGACTCCATCATGGTGTCCCATAGAGCACCCGCCATGGGACATCTGCAGACAGCGTGGAAAGTATCCTCCCGTTCGATGCCACAAATAACACATATGTCAGTTTTTTCAATAGTTCTATTCTTTTTATTTTCCATTGCCGCAACAGTGTTCGTAGCCAATCGCCAGCCAAATATCTATGTTTCTATCGAGTAGTTGTCGGGCGATGAATTTGATCTTTTGGTCTAGTTTCTATCTAGTATTTTGTCTGGTGATGAAGTTGATCTTTTGTACAAAGTTTATGCTATGTTCGGCGACTTGTTGATCTAGTTGTATGTCCGATGACCTATGTAGTTTCTCTACTATACATTGCATGGATAGCATAATTTTGAGAGAGGGGCTGCGGAGGCAAAGAAATGAGGGAGAGCGAGCGCGGGGTACTACAAGAGGAACAGCTGCGTACTCATTCATATGCGTCCGAGTGCTGCCCGTTGCGCCGGCCAGGGAAAATTAGTACATTTTTTTGTGGGGGTAAAGGGAGTTTATTGCATGGGTACAGAGTTACAGTCAAGAGGCCACAAGTCCTCGATACAAAGTGGAACCGAGCCTAGCCAAACAGCAGTGGCATGCTCGGTGCGGCTATACTTAGCCAATTGATCGGCAACTCTATTCTGAAATCTAGAAATCTTTTGAGGAAAAAACTCCCTACTACCTAACAGGTCCTTGATCTCCAAGACAATCTGTCCGTAAGCCGAGCGAAGAAGTGCACCATTGGCCAGACATGATAGCGCTTCCGAGGAGCCCTGTGCAAGAACGGTGGTGGCATGGCATACACGCGACGCGAACCACCTCTACATGCACGTCCAGGATCACCGCCAACTCCCCGCCCCCACCACCCATCACATTTCTCTTGTCTTCATTGAACTCTTCCCGCGGTGCATGTTTTTTTGAAGATTTTTTACTACCAAACTGAACCCACCTGCCGAGTATATCTACCTGACCTGAGTTGCAATTACCTCTTTCTTTTTTTCTGCAACGGGAAAGGTTTTTCTTTTTCACGGGGAACACAAAGAAAAGAAAGCTTCCATGGCGCCATCGCTTTTGTTTTTTCCTTTCCTTTCACTTATTATGTTCGGTGATTTGATGGAACTTTTTTATTTACTTTCGATCCGATGTACTCCATCCGTTTTGAAATATAAGTGTTTTTTAGAGATTTCAATACAGATTGCATACGAAGCAAAATGAGTGGATCTACACTCTGAAAGTCTCTACATACATCTGTATGTAATCCGTATTGAAATTACTAAAAAGACTTATATTTTAGAAATGGAGGGGGTACGAGAGTATTATCAAACATGCATACCATGATATATATGACGATGTGTGTGCACGAAGAAAGCTGACGGATTTGAGGCTTTCATATGGACCGAGGAATACCCGCTTGGTTACTCTTTCTCGAAATGTGACAATTTCCTAAACATGTTTAACATATTTGGGGAGACGATTTGTGGCTTGAGTCCCTCGTGCATGCTTTTTCTTTGGATTTTCGATTTTCCATTCTTCTATATCTTTTGAACAAAAAATCCAAATTAAGTTCTGATTTCATATTTGTTTCTTGTGACCAGCTCTTTCAAAGAAGATTCATTTTGAATATATTTTGAAGATCCATGTTTCTCGTGACGAGCGGCCGATAAGATCATGACTTTTGTGCCTACGACTAACAAAAAATTGCTTAAAGTTGTATCAGAAAAATGGTACGTGCGAGCAAGAAAATCGCAAATTCCAGATGCAATATCGTAAGTTTCAAACATTAAGCTTAAAATTTATGTGTGCGGGGGGCACGCAGGTGCGTGATCCAACTACTTTGTGAATAGCAACGCAATTGGGCGGCCGAGCAGGGCTGCACACCTGGGTGCCCGTGCGAATTTCCAAAAAGGTATCTGGTTGTTATCATTTTTGTTGTGTTTGATAAGATGAGCTCCTTATGAGTTTGTTGTATATGATAGAATCAGCTCCTTATCATCCGTTTTTATGTGATATCATCTGTTTCTTATCATTTTGTTTTCATGTGATAGCAACTACTCCATATCAGTTTGTTTGTATATCTTGGCATATGTTCCTTATCATTTGTTTTTATGCGATAGCCTATACTTCTTATCAGTTTGTTTTTAGGTGATAGCATCAGTTCCTTATAAGTTTCTTTTTATGTGACAGTCTACGCACCTTTTCAGTTTGATTTTCAATGATAGCAATGTTGTCCTGATCATTTTGCTGAATCTCTATTCCTAATGAAGCAGTTGGTAGTCTCTGCCGGTCAATTTTCGTCCCACCAGAGACGGTTTTTTTTCGTCCTCAATCCCACCTCCCACATCCCATCGTTTCCCCGCTCCGCCCTCGAACCAGGAAAGAAAAAACGGTAGGCTTCCACGATGTCCAGTGCTAAACCCTTCGGTTGATCGAAAAAAACTCGTTCTGAAAAAAATCTACGAAAATTAACCTACGAAAATTAGCCAGAGCGAGGCCTCCTACTCGTTCGGCGCCGCCCTCCACTTCAGGAGATGGAGCCGATCGCGCACGAACACAGTTCCTCTCGATCCCTTCTGGTAAACGTCGCCGCCGCCGTCTCTCGATCCCCTGGAGTAAACGCCGCCGTCATCGTCTCTCGATCCCCTCGAGATCCCTACTGCCCACCTCATGGAGAAGACGCCGCCATCTCTGCTCTTCTCCCTCTCCTCTAGGGTTTTGGCGCCGCCATCTCCGCACTTCTAGAAAGAGATCGGGAGAGGCTGAGCCCAGAGCTAGATGAAGGAGAAGAGAATGTCCATGGATCATTAAGGGGCGGCGGCGACACGAGGCTGATGAAGGTGTTCGTAGGTGGCCTGGCGTGGGAGACGAGCAAGGAGGGCGGGCGCATCCACTTCGAGCGCTTCAGCGAGATCCTCGAGGCCGTCGTCATCGCCGACAAGGGCACCGGCAGATCCAAGGGCAGCAGATTCGTGAGTACTCACCCAAACAATTCTCTCTTCCGCTCATCATCGATTGATCTTCAGTAGTTAATTCTCTTGATTAATTATTCAGTCCTGTTAGTTGATGCTATGCCTGAATGGATGCTTGGTAAGTTACGTTCTGGAGGCGGAGGCGGCCATCAAGACATGGTGAATGACGTCCAGAGGTCCAACTGCAACCTTGCCTACCTTGGGATCCAGAGGTCCAAGGCACCACAACCAACTGCCTCTGCATCCATATTCTGGTAATTTATTAGTTCGATGCTTCGATTAACTATTACTGAATTATATGATTAGTTAGTGAGAATTAAGTGCCATGCCCGTCTCAGTTTCATTGTTAGTCGTTGACCATGTGCAGTCAATTAATTAGATGCTTTCATTAACTTCTAATTTGCTGAATTATTATTGGTTAAGCACCGTGCAGGTATTCATTTGATTGTTAGTCGTTGACCATTAGCATCAAGCTAGCTAGGTGTGCATGCATGCTACACATATATATCAGTTGTTGCAAGTTACAATCATCTGCCAACTCTCTTTTCAAAAGAAAAAAATATGCCAACTTAATTAATCAATCATGTCGAATTGCAGACGCAGTGATCAGACGATGCAAAGTTCCTGTTTAGTTTGACATTTTTAGTAGAAGGTTTAGTGTCAATCTAGATTTGCTAGGACTAATTTGAAAACTACCGGTGTTATAGATTTGCTAGGACTAATTGATCTGCTTGCATGCCTAATGCCCTTTGTGATGTTTTCCACTGTCAAGATTACACTTCTAGAAAATGTGTTTATTTTGTTAGTTTCAATCTATAACAAAATCTGATTTGATTCCACTCTGGACAATCTGCAAACAGATGCTAATTATCCATGATTATTAACTTGTCCGAAATCTTAATTCCGTCTTTCCGATTGCAGGTTTATTTCAGTTTAGTGTGGTAATCGGCAACAACCAAGTTAACAAATCTTAACTGAAGTATGTGTTTTAATCTTCGGTGGTGATTTTTTTCTTGTGAGTAGACCAATACAAACTGAAGTACATATTCTGAATTTTGTTCATGTGACTAGATGCATATGAACTGAACTACTGAAGCTATGTTATTATTTCTAAGGCGACAATGGTCGCAACTAGCACAATTAGGGGCTATAAAGGAACTAGAAAAAAAAAAGTGAACTCGTGGCAAAGTCTATGTAAACACGGGCATTTAACCAGCAAATTTCGATTTAACTATAACTATCTGTTGACACAAGGCTAAAAAAGAGCGGAATTGATTTGTAATCAATTCTTCTTGAGATAGAAACTTTCTGGGTAGTTTGCTGCAAGTATATAACCTGGAACTTCAGTTTGAGATATACGACCAGCAATCTAAGATCATTACGACAATCTAGATAGGTTAGCACAATTTCTTAGGGGGATGAGAGTTATGCAAGTAGCTAAGTCTACGAATAGATGAGCGTTGGCCATGATTAGCAGCACCACATCAGGAGGGCATTTGTCCTCGAAGTGTGGTCGGGGCCGACTGGGCATTTGTCCTAATGGAGCAGTTGGTAGTCTCCGCCGGTCAATTTTCGTCCCACCAGAGACGGTTTTTTTTCGTCCTCAATCCCACCTCCCACATCCCATCGATTCCCCGCTCCGCCCTCGAACCTGGAAAGAAAAAACGGTAGGCTTCCACGATGTCCAGTGCTAAACCCTCCGGTTGATCGAAAAAAACTCGTTCTGAAAAAAATCTATGAATATTAACCAGAGCGAGGCCTCGTACTCGTTCGGCGCCGCCGCCGCTCCATCCCTTCGCCCCCGCCCCTCCATCCCTTCGCCGCCGCCCTCCACCTCAGGAGATGGAGCCGATCGCGCACGAACATAGTTCCTCTCGATCCCTTCTGGTAAACGTCACCGCCGCCGTCTCTCGATCCCCTGGAGTAAACGCCGCCGTCATCGTCTCTCGATCCCCTCGAGATACCTGCTGCCCACCTCATGGAGAAGACGCCGCCATCTCTGCTCTTCTCCCTTTCCTCTAGGGTTTTGGTGCCGCCATCTCCGCACTTCTAGAAAGAGATCGGGAGAGGCTGAGCCCAGAGCTAGATGAAGGAGAAGAGAATGTCCATGGATCATTAAGGGGCGGCGGCGACACGAGGCTGGTGAAGGTGTTCGTAGGTGGCCTGGCGTGGGAGACGGGCAAGGAGGGTGGGCGCATCCACTTCGAGCGCTTCAGCGAGATCCTCGAGGCCGTCGTCATCGCCGACAAGGGCACCGGCAGATCCAAGGGCAGCAGATTCGTGAGTACTCACCCAAACAATTCTCTCTTCCGCTCATCATCGATTGATCTTCAGTAGTTAATTCTCTTGATTAATTATTCAGTCCTGTTAGTTGATGCTATGCCTGAATGGATGCTTGGTAAGTTACGTTCTGGAGGCAGAGGCGGCCATCAAGACATGGTGAATGACGTCCAGAGGTCCAACTGCAACCTTGCCTACCTTGGGATCCAGAGGTCCAAGGCACCACAACCAACTGCCTCTGCACCACATCCAAGTGTGCGTGCGTGCGTGCGTGCGTGCGTGCGTGTGTGTGTGTGCGCGCGCCCCTTCGCCCATTTGTGTTGCTACTGAGAGCCTCTTGCGGGGGGCAAGAGGTGAGCCGACGTTGAGTGTTGTGATCCGCGTGGTGTTGTATGAGGTGTCCAGTGAAGGGACATGATTCAGTGAAGTCCCTTTAAAGTGATGTGAATAGCACAGTAAAATAGGAAAAGTTTAACCTTTGCTTTAGTTTGATTTTATCCGCTATAATATATTTGGTTTTTCTTTATGTTTCTGAGATCGCAGAAGTACTATCTTTGTAGCAATCAAAGATAAGGAGCAGCAACAATCATTGTTATTGCACTATGTGTATTTTTCCTCGCTTTTAAATAAGAAATTCTTTTTTGTGGGTGTTTTAAATAACATATTCAATACAACAATATCTTTCTTGGTAGGTGAGAACCACATTATTTGTAATTCGGGCAATTTCATAGATGTTGGACTGCTGAAACAACAAGGATGCTACAAGAGGTGCTTAAGAAGGCACGGCCATTGCCGAAGAAGATAGAAGTAGGAGAGAGGATTAATCTTTACCGTTATATAAGTGGATCAATATAAATGGAAATTACATGTCATCATGTTCAGTACATATTTCAAAATAGAAAAAATGTTTGATTATAATTTTGTTCCACGCATGGGCATGTATGTGATGACCTAGAAGTACTATATTTGTCTCTGCAAAATTACGGTTACCCGTGTAATTGTGTGCTTGTTCTATGCTTGCATTTTTCTGTTCTTTTGTGTGTTTTCGAGAATCATAAATATGTTATGTTCATATCTTCCTATTGTTGAAGTATATTCAAGCAAAGGATGAACATATCTATCTTTTCTTAACAAAACTGTTAAGTGTTTCTAATTCCCCTCCATGCAATTTGTGCATCTTTTCCGAACTCTGTGGACTGAGCACATGTAAGCTAGCTTTGTAACATGTGATTGTAGGTGT
Organism: Secale cereale; assembly: GCA_902687465.1. Taxonomy (NCBI): domain Eukaryota; kingdom Viridiplantae; phylum Streptophyta; class Magnoliopsida; order Poales; family Poaceae; genus Secale; species Secale cereale. The sequence goes on from LR738711.1 coordinate 37,630,672, forward strand.
AAATTGACCTGAACATAGAATAACATCCTAAATTATAAAATTCGCCGGCATTATTTTACATCTTAATTTGTGGTTGAGATAATCTTCCAATTTTTATTGAGAAACTTCCAATCTATTCTTCTTCAAATCATGATAGTAAAAAAAATATCAAAGTTAAAAGAAAAATTTACAACCAGGTCCTGTTGAAGAAAGTCGTAGATGGAAGGATCAAACATGTAAACACCCAAACAAGACCTTATCGACGGAGACACACCTTCACACGCCCTCTGATGACGCTAGACACACCACCAAGATGGGGATAGAACGGGAGACATTGTCGTCACCACACGGCCCCAACCAAGACGTCGAACCTAATAAGAACGAGAATGGGATCCCTCCTGCCGGAGGAAGCCGAGATCCTTCGCACCTGCATTGCCGAAAGGCCATTAGAGATGGAGCAAACCGGCGGCAACGCTGGCGGGACAAGGAGGAAAGTGTGTGATCTGTTCTTGTGGGAGGAGATAAGGGATCATTCTAATCTTCCACTTTTTTATTAGTAATAAGAATTTGAAACTTATGTACGACGTTGGATAAAATGGATGCATATGAACTATATGTTTTAACATGGCAATGTCTCAGGAGACATCGGATCTATCTTCTTGGCTCAGGGGCGTTACAGGCGGCGCATGCGTCCTTCCCCTTGATGGCATTATCAGCTCAGCACAAACATGAGGGTAGGGGACCATGCCAGAGAGTGGGTGGTTGGCGAGAACTCCTACTTGGCGCTTCGTGGAGAAGTACAGTGTGAAGGAGAAAGAGTATCATGGAGAAGGTGAAGTGGGCGTCATCCGATTTTAAAGGAGATGGCTCCAACGAGAAATGTCCAGCTACGAAGGAAACTGAGCGGGAAGAGGAGGGTCCGACAGGAAAGGGGAAGGTGCGTCATGGTCTGGGTTTTTCTGTTGGAGATGATATGACAGATAGTCCGAACAACACATTTTTCGCTACATATGTTCTGGATTTGGAGGAGCCTGTATTGTCCAAAAGGTTGAGTTTTGGGGAGGCCCATGGGTGCGTGTTTGATGTTCAAACACATCCGGACGTATGAGGGAGAAATGAACTTCGACCTTGACAACAATCTTAATAACTTGTCTGATTCATTTATATGCACTATAGCCCGTAGCAACGCACGGGCCTTCTACTAGTTAATAGTTACATTCTAGATGCAAGAGGGTCATGCATTTTTTTCATATTTGGTAGGCCAAATCACAACAAAAAGGCACACCAGGTACATGCAGAGTCCAGCTAAAACAAGAAGTTGCAGAGGTAGAAAATTATGATTCATCAATTCTAGAGGTATGTATTTCTTGCATAAATTACAATGAACCCTGCATCACCTGTTTGCTAATTGCAAAGTCAACAATATGTGCTGAACATAATGTCCCACAAAGCAAACCCTAGGCAGGATCCAACAAATGTACCTAGAAGCATGGTTTACAACATGGGGCAGCATGTAACTAACTTATCCCATTTCTAAAGTACATTAATCATTAAGTTATCACATTTCTACAATGCAGCAACACCAAATTTTCTTTTACATGAGAGAAACTATGTACTACCTCACAGAACATATGTTCCTTTTCTATAAGAATATCATTTGTAGCTGCTACCACTGTCTCAATTCCACTAGGCAGGCGAAGGATGACCACAACAATGACTAGAGAAAGGTGAGTAAATGAACCAGGGGCGGGAGCTGGGGCAGGGGCATAATACAAGATCAAACAGAAGGATCTGCTAGTATGCGCGGGTGCATTAGTGCAAGAGGGAAAAGTAGAAAAAAAGACCAAGCTAGTTAAAAGATGGACAACGTATTGTTGGGCTGAATCTCCACCGTATATCAAGCCAAGAAGCCTTTGTAGCCACCGCTGCCTCCTCCTCCTCTTCCACAAAAAACTAGGGTTTTTGCCTCCCGCTGATGCCGCCGCAGGTCTGCCTCCTCTCCGGTGGCCTTACGGCCATGGGGGCGCGGTGGATCTCAGCAAGGATCGGCGGGAGGGCTCCGTTTTTAATTGTTTCTTTCAGTTTTGTTAGGGTTTGTGTCCTGCTCAGGAAGACGAGACGGCGGCGGCTCCCTGAAGATGGAATAAATGTCTCCCCGCCTAGCCCCCGTTGCGGCGATGCATCTAGCATCGTTGGTGGGCGTGTGGAGGTGTGTCTCCGGCGGATCTATCTTTGGTGGATTTGCTCGGATCTCGTCGTTGTTCGTCTACGTTCGTTTGTCTTCGGATTGGATCTTTCTGATCTACGTTATTCTTCATCTGCGGCGGTTGCTGTTTTGGTGCGCTGGTCCTACGGGGCCTTAGCACGACGACTTCCCGACTGTCTACTACAACAAGCTGTGCCTGACTCCGGCGATGGAGGGGCGATGATGGCGGCGCACCTTCGGCTCGCTTCAGTGCTGGTAGTTGTCGCTAGGTGGTCTACGAATTTGGATGTAATTTCTATTATTTCTGGTATTCGTTATACTGCCATGATTGAAGATGAATAGATTGGAAATTTTCTCGCAAAAAAAAACAAACAAGACCAAGCTAGTTCTAGGGAAAATAAACTAGGACAATAAGAGGACGATCAACTTCTATTGCGGAAAAAACCCTTCTACAACTTGATGTTTGGTCAGGATCTCAATGATGTTGCAATGCTTGATCTAAATTTTGGACCGCTGCGTGATCTGAATGTAGCGGATATTCAACATTAAGAATTCAGGTCACCCAGAATGCACATGCACATTGTACTGTGTTCTTTACCTGCATCTGCATGAACTTATTTTTAGTGTTAAATGGTCTTTTAAATTGTGATGAATGTGGTTCAGATGTTATGACCTAGGTGCTATAGTGAATATGACTATGCTGCTACGACATGAATGTGCATGTGAACTTTGGTCTCACCTAAATTTTTATATGAATGTAATGAGTCTGTGTCCCATCTGAATTTACATGCTCAACTGAATGTGTTTTTTTTTTGTGATTTTGTGAACTGTTGTTATGAATTGTGTAAACAGATAAAAAATGATCTGAATATTTGTTGGTTAGATGTATGTCATCTATAACTGAACATCATCAGGCATCTTCCAATAATATTCCGTGCAAAAAGGGAAAAGAAGGATGGTCGCGGGAATCAAACCCACTACCATGAGCAAAGACACTAAACGGTCTAACCAATTGGTATGAGCACATGATCTTGGTCATTGGATCACTTCTTCCATAATTAAACTAAACAAAAAGGTACGAATTGTTACCAGCCCTTTGATTCAGGATCGATGCCGTCAATGTCGTCTGCCTCCTCAAAACGAGCGAATGGGTATCTGGTTCATTCGCCCACATGGGACCTATGGAAACATTTCAGTTCATCGCAGGGGGGCTTTTTTGCAACAGAGCAGAGCAGCCCGGTACATTACTGCTGCCCAGTTGGCATTCATATGTGGGCTATCGGTCGATTTGTAATTACCTTGGGTGAATATTAAAAACTACACCGTGGTAACCACGCAGCAGGTTTTGAACTTTGTAAATCAAACTGAACCCACCTGCTAAGTTTATGCACTGGGTGCTGTTACCTTTTTTCCGCAGTGAAGAAATGATTTTTCGGGAAAACAAAGAAAGCTTCAACGGTGTCGTCATTTTTTTTCCGTTGCTTCACTTCGGCAAAATCTGGTGGGGGGGAAATCGGCTTGGATGTACTCCCTCCGTTCCGATTTACTCGTCGTGGTTTTAGTTCAAATTTGAACTAAAACCACGACGAGTAAATCGGAACGGAGGGAGTAGGACTTACTAGTATTAAACATGCACACCACAAATATCACGAATTAATCCGGGTTTTTTTTAAAATACCCCAAAAAAACATGCACACCACAATATATATTCTCAAGTCCGTGCACGTTGCGAACCAACCTGTGGTTGAGATGGTTAGGTGGACCCTGGTATTCTCAATCCATCAGGGTTCAAATCCTGGTGCTTGCATTATTTCTGGATTTATTTCAGGATTTCCGACGATGCGTTTTCAGTGGGAGGAGACATTCCCGTCGACGACGAGGCGCCTACGGTGACTTCGTAAATCTCAAGATTAGTTTTTCCAAGAATTTGTGTACATAAGAAATCCGGTGCAGTTCTAGCTCCAAGTGCACCGTTGTGGCGAGGGATGGGCCGTGCACGGGTAGGCAGCGGCACAACGTTGATGCCACCGCGGTTCGTATGAGCACAGCGGCACAACGTTTTTACCATGGAGGAACAGGATGGAGTTCATGCCGGACAGCCAATGGAACGCCGGGATGTCCAGCGCCGATGATGAGCTGTGGCCGGTTCCGCCTCGCTCTCCTCCTTGAGGTCCTCCAACCCCGCGCCCACCTTGTGCGTCCCGCGCACCTTCTTCAGCACGCGGTGCGCCTCCTCGAGCCGCCCGCGGTGGGCGAGGATTGGGTGTCTCTGGGAACACCGTGCCGACGAAGATGGCGGTGGCGGGGTCCATGATGGTGAAGCAGTTGATCACGTTGGCGGCGAGGATGCCGAGGCATGCAGGTGGTGAGCTGGTTCACGGCGCCGCGGATCATAAGGGCACGATCTCGGACAGGTAGAGCGGCACGGCTCGGTTGCCGTAAGTTGATGCCGACGCCAAGGAGAATGCGGCCGACGATGAGCATGGCCACGTTCACGGTGGCGCCCAGGAAGAAGCTGACGACTCCCGCCATGATGCTGCCGCGCCGGCCGTGGCGCTTGGTCACGAAGGAGGCTCCGATGGTGGAGACCAGGCCGGCGAAGTAGAGCGACGAGGTGAAGAGCGTCAGTACATGGTTGTCGTACTTGCAGTAGTCCGTCTCGTGCAGGTGCGCGTGCGCCTGCTTTCGGTTGTACACGCCTGGGAAGAACTTGATCAAGAAGTCGTCCATCTGGATGTCACACCACCTGCGTTCATCAATCACCACCATCGTCCATGATTGGTAACCACTCTTGTTCTCGTGTCAAGTAGTAGATGCGTGTGATCTAGAATTGTGCTACCACAGTACATTTCAGTGAAAGAAAATCAATTCGAAAAATGAGTGCTTCGTCATCTCTATGATTAATCCGCGAGGTCTCATGGATTGCAACAAAATGTTAGCACTGTAGTTTCATTCTTCAAAGCGTTAATCTTTTCTTTTGATGGTACTCCTAGCATCTACATCCGGCTGCCTCAAACCTCCCTCGTACGTCCGTGTGGATGCCCTGATGACTAACCGGTCAAAAAAAAAAACTGATCTAGACAGCACCTCAAAACGGTCTGAAACTTTCGGGCTGACCGGCACACGGCACCCCTCATATGCAGCCCAAATATGGGTCGGATATGATGAGGCCCAGGCACGGCCGTCACATTGGACCCGACCAACGCTGGTCCATCCGACCCCATATATATCTGTCCCCATCCGCTCCTCCATCAAACCCTAGCCACTCCCCTCAACTCCGCTCAGCCACCCAAGCTCTCGTCCGACGATTTTCGGTCTTCTTTGGCATGGCAGGCAGCGGATTTGACTCCGACCAGTCCGGATCCGTCGACTAGGGTATCGACCCGTGCTGGTTGAAGGAGGAAATGGGCGTCTGCATTGCACTCTGCCGCTCTCGGAAGAACTGCGCCCGACCAACGATGGGATCTTTCCAGCGTGAATCCATTGCGTTGATGCATGGGCGCTTGGATCATCGTGGTCCTACCAGGGCCTTCCAATCTCCCTTTCCCCATCACCAGTCCGTCTGAGTATGAGTGCTACCAGGACCGAAGAGGCTGCCGTGGGAATGAGAGGGTGAGAGTGGCCGAGGTCCATCTCGCTGCCGACATGGTGGCGGTAGAGACGGCTGATGCGCCGGCGCGCGCTGCCGCAGAGGAGGAAGTCATCCTCGCATTGTAAAGAGGCGGCAGCAGACAAATACGTGTGCCCTTGCCTCAGAGTTGAATCGGGCGGTCCATGCCATGCCCGGACTACCCCGACAAGGAGGAGAAGGAGGACAAGAACGGGTCGGACAGCTCCGGCGATGAGCAGATCCAGATCAATCCGTACTGCGTTTCGACAGCTACCTCCGCGATAAGTACGGCAAGGGCACCAAGAGGGGCAAGGGCAGTCATGGATGATCTTCTACATATGTAGTATGTATGTAGATCATGCCACAATTTGGTAGTCCGATGGCATGTCCTGTTGCAGTAGTAGGACAATCTGTATAATGCATCTTTCACGTAATTGCATAATCTTGTATGGATTCAAGGTATGCTAACTGGTGTTCGGTTGTGATTAGTAAAATTTAAAGTGTGTCCGCGAGCTTTCAAGGTGTCGGATTTGCCAAGTCCAGCTCTAGATAAACCTTGATGATTACATAAGCTCGTTGTTTTTGTTTTGAATTATGATACAATGGAATCCTCTCTCTTGTGTCGACTGATCTAACTGCTGTGCAGTTCCAGCTCAAAAAGAATATATTTAGGAGTACATGAGAAGTCCGGTGTAGTTCTTGGCTTGTATGGGTGGACCGTCCACGGGTGTGCAGCGGCAGAACGTTGATACCGCCGCGGTTGCACGGGGCAGGTGCGAGTACTAAGCAAAGAACAGCTAGCGGGTGCCGTGCTCTGCGTGGAGGGAGCCGCGTGCCGCTGTGTGGAACAGGATGGGCTGTCCGGTCGGCGTGAGGTGCTAGACAAGTACAGTACAGAAGTACTGTAGACACGCATACATGACCCAAGCTACAGTCACAGCACAGCGTGGCCGCGCGCGCTGTCCGTTACGTTGCTGGCCGGTCGGCGTTCGTACTATCGCGAGGATCGCTGCTTCTGCTTGGCACACGCACTCAAAACGTCGCCGCCCGGGTGGCACGGGCCAAAAGGCTTGAGGGAGTACTTTGATATTTGTTGACAATAATTATCCTACTCCCTCCGTCCGAAAATACTTGTTATCAAAATGGACAAAAAGGGGTGTATCTGGAACTAAAATACATCTAGATACATCCCCTTTTATTCATTTTGATGACAAGTATTTCCGGACAGAGGGAGTATTTGACAGTTTTAGTCCATATTACTTCATTTATCAAAAGTTTTGTAAGAAAAACAGTAAACTAAAACTTTCATGATTGTTCGCCATTTGCGCAGACACAATGAATTTCCGCTGTAACAAGTTCGTCTACGGCCAGGCACACTTCACCCGGGAGCGTCGGAGAATCATGCAGACGACCATCTCCTCGTCGGGACCGCAAGGGACAAGGCCCCGGTTGACGAATCTGGAACTTCCTGAGCCAGATTCGTTGTCAGCCCCGTCGGAGATGGCCGGAGTTCGGTGGAGAAGACCTAGGGGACGAGGGGAGTGCAGGCAAATGGAGTGGCTCGGATTTGGTTCAGAGTGTGGAAATGGATGAATGTAAGTGGGGCCTTGGCGGGCTATGGTGGACCGAATCCGACGTGACGGACGCGCCCGAGTGTCCTATATCTGCCGGACATATGGTCTGGATATAGGGTTGTTGGTCAGCCCGGGCATATGGGCTGCGTTTTGGGCGTCCAGTTGTATGGAAAATTTACGTCCGGGTAGTGATCAAGCTAGCCGCCCAAACGTTTGAGGCGGATATGGATTGTACGGTTATATTTGCTCTTATCGAGTACGCATATATATAAATACACTACACCCACTATTTTTTATAGCCTCGCAATCAATTAAGGACTACAATTTGAAATTGGTCACCCGATTTTGACTGTGTCAACAATTTTTGAAAGAAGCTTTGAAACACTTCCATCTGATTGAGGTATTCAATTTTGAATTTGGTTCATGGTTTTGACCGGGTCAACGATTTTTCAAACCAATCGGTAGCAAACTGGCCTAAATAACATATCAGTTCCGCATGCGCTCTCACCACCTAGGCAAAGGAAGCGCCAACATGTGATACTGCATCATCATGCAACCACCGATCTAAAAAAATCACCACATAAGTATGAGTTGATTAGTAGATATCACAATCACACCATAGAAGGCCCACTAGAACACCACAATATAAATAAAAAAGGAAAAACACACTCCATCACCTGCCCCACTCGCCAAACCGAATACTCCCTCGGTCTCAAAATATAAGGTGCATTAGTGTTTTTTAAAGTCAAATTTATTTAACTTTGACCAAGTTTAGATCCTAATATATTGATATCCACAATACTTAGATAAATAAAGTATGGAAATTTATTTCATGACGAATCTAATGTCACCGACATGATATTTTGGTATTTATAAGTTTCTTTCAAATTTGATCAAACTTAGAAGAATTAGACTTTACAAAATACCAATACACCTTACCTTTTGAAACATATGAAGTACTTTTTTATGAAAAGCCTGACATCGACGGTTGCAGAAAATTACGCACTCTAAACCTTCTAGTATTTGTTTTGAAACGTAAGCCTTCTAGTATCCGGTGAAAGGTAAACTTTGAATTTTTTTACTTTTTTTTAGAATCGTAAAACGAACGGTCATGTAAACGACCAGAGCTAGAACATATACACCGCACCGGCCACCCTTAGCCATATATCTCGTGACCGTTGGTGCGTGCCCGGGTTGGGTCTTGGGGTGGGTGTGCTCGTGACGAAGCATGATAGAACATACACTTTTTTTTGGTGAAACTGGAGGGGCAGTACACTGGTTGGTTGGCATCTGATGAAGTAGAGAGAGAGGGAGAAACACACCCTATTGACCCTGGCGCCACGAAACCAGAGGCGGCACAGGATGTGAGGTCCCCCGATCACTCATCATGGCTCCTTTCTGTTACGGTTTGGCTTCATTCTCCGAGCGCACGCGCACCCGGCCATTTGCACATCCCGACCAAGCTCCTCTCGAATCTTGGCCATAAATGCAACTCGGAACCCATCCACCAAAGCTTCACGGCATATGCAACCACGGTGGACAAATACGAGCCCCAAAATGGACGCATCCGCCCGTGTTCAGAGCATCTACATCCACGAACAACAAATCTGACTCTTCAAACGCCCCACATTGTGTCCGTGTCAAGCCTCCAATTTTATCATCTACATCCGGATACCTCGTAATAGAAACCTCAATTCCGTAAAAGACATGCAAACGATGAAATCCGTGTACTACGTAGATCACGAACCTATACTACCCTAATCCTCGTCGAAGATGTCCACTATCTTCGTGCGCGGGAGCCGCAGCTCTGACTCCACCGGCTGCTCCGTGCCCCCCTCCGCCTCCATCTCAGCGTCGAGTTCATCGAAGAGCGCGCCGGTAGTCGCCCGTTCCTGCCGAATGAATTGCATGTTCGCCTCCACATAGGCCTCATCCTAGATGGAGTTCAGGATGGCCTGCTGCTCTGCCATCTCGCCCGACCACGGTGGCTTCGCCGCAACAATGCCAAGGCCCAAGGCGCCCCGACTCCTCATCAGCAGTATGAGCCCGAGGCGGCAGGGATGGTGGCTGCCGTGCGGCTGGCGATGGAGCAGACGCACGTGGTCCGTGAGTTGGCCGACATCATCTCTTCCTTCGATGGCTCCGACGACGCCCCTCCGCCAACTACGGCTAGTGCCGGAGCTTGACTGGGATGTTTGAGGGGGCAAAAGGGTAAAGTGTGCATGTTTTGGGGGGCTAATGAGAAATTTTTCTTCTTACTATGTTGCTTCAAAAAATATTTTTTTCAGGAATTTCTCATGGGCTGGAGGGGCCACAACCCCCTCAGGAATGCACATAGCTCCACCCCTGCCTATGGCTACACGGAGGGCTACGGTCGCACCGGCGACCGCAAGGGCAAGGGACCTGCGAGGAAGTGGTGATGCTCGGCACCCCCACACTGTTACCTATGTTTCTAGCTAGCAGTTGTCCGGTCATGAACTTGATCTTTTGGTCTAGTTTCTATCTAGTATTTGTTCGGTGATGAACTTGATCTTCCCGTTGCACAAAGTTTATGCTATGTTGGGCGTCGTTATGTGCTGCTAGATGTTGATCTAGTTGTATGTCCGGCGATCTATGTAGTTTCTCTACTCCACATTGCATGGATAGCATTGTTTTGAGAGGGCGACTGCGGAGGCAAAGAAATGAGAGCGTGAGAGCGCGGGTTGTACGCGGGGTGACTACGAGAGGGAGGGAGAGCTGCGTGTGGGTGGGGAGTAGAAAGGACGGGACATGCATACCCATGCCGCCTGGTCATCCATATGCGTCCAAGCGCTGCTCCGGCCAGGGAAAATTATGTCACACCCGCATCCCCTGGATGATGCGGTGGACAAGGAAGACGTGGGTCCCCAGCCAGGGCCCACTGGCAGTGGTGTGCGTGGGTACTTAAGCGTGTGAGTTAGCCAGAGTGGGCACGCGTGTTGTATCTGAACCTTATTCCTCACCTACCCTCTCTGTATCTCGCCCTCCTTCTCTGCTCCTCCTCATCTTCTTCTGCAAGTAAGAACTCTAGTTGATTTCTCATCCCGATCTCCTTGTATCGATCCCTTGTGCCGCTGGGTTCGTTACAATCTGGTAATTAGAGCCTTGTTCCGTTTTTTACCTAATTTTTTTCTGCCAGATCGTGCTCACATCCTCTCGATCGGACCGTAACACCCACCGCTGTGGGTGCCGATTCACTCCGGTGAGTTGGCTCAAAATCCCCAGCGGGGTTGGACCGATTTGGAGCGAGGGCGACGGCGCCGCCATCCAAACCTTCCGCCCAGACCCGCCACATCCTAGTAGCCATGTCAGAAACCTCGGGAGAGATCAAATCCTTGCTGGAGTCACTCTTGACGCGGTTCGAGGCAAGCCAGATCACGGCCGACAAGCATGTGGAGGCACAGCTCGCCGTCAACGAGCAGGTCTCCAGCGACCTCACGCACCTTCGCCGCCAGATGGACTTGACGCAAGCGGATGTCGATGAGGTGCGCCAGCAGCGCACCGACCACAACAAGCAGCAGGCGCCCGCCTCCTCTCACCAGCACCAGTTCACGCCCAGGGGAGGCGATCCACATGCGTCCTCGGCCACGCCACTACCAGAGCACCCAAGGGGCTCCGGAGTCCATGGGCCCGTCGCTCGCCTCGTCAACGATGGTCCACCCCTCATCCCGCACCGCCCCGCGGTCACCATCACCGGGGCGGGTCAGATGCCGCCGCCAGCTTCCCCTCGCGGAATTCCTCAAGCGCCGCCCACATACGACTACCACGTCAAGCCCCCCAAGCACGACTTCCCTAAGTTCGACGGCACGGCGCCGTATCTCTGGATCGATCGTTGCGAGTCCTACTTCGAGCTGTATCGGGTGCCGCAGCACAATTGGGTGACCATGGCCTCCCTCTATATCGAGGGGCATGCTGCACATTGGCTTCAAGCTTACCGTCAGGCACACAGAGCCTTGTCATGGGAGGCGTTCTGTCAAGCGCTCAAGGAGGAATTTGGCCCTGACGAGTTTGAGTTGGAGATGCACAAATTACTGCAACTCCGTCAGACAGGAACAGTGGCTGAATACCGGCTCGCGTTCGAGGCGCATATGTATCACCTGCTGGCGCTCGATGCTACACTCAGCAACAAGTTCTTCATCACGCAGTTCCTGCTTGGTCTGCGCGACGATCTTCGAGTGGCGGTGCGCCTTCAAGCGCCCACAAGCATCACGCGCGCATCTGTTCTGGCGCGCATCCAGGAGGAGGAGACCGACACGCATCGACCTCGACCACGCATGTTCCTGGTGGGACGACCCCCAACACCACCCATCGTGCTGCCACCACGGCCGGAGGTTGTGCCACGACCTGCTGCCGCACCAGCCGTGGCCGTGGGTGGGGACGAATTTGCGCGTGAGCGGCAGCTTCGAGATCACCGTCGGGCACATGGCCTGTGTTTCAAATGTGGTGACCGATACTCCAGGGAGCACCGTTGCAAGCAGGCCACACAGCTGCTCACTATACACATGGGTGAGCACGGGGAAGTGCTCACGGACGAAGCAATTCAGGCAATGGAGTTGTTAGATGAGCCGGGCGATGCACCGGCAGAGCAACAGTGCTGTGTGCTCTCCACCCAAGCTGTCTCCGGCATGGAGACGCCGCGCACGATCCGCTTGCGTGCTCTAGTGGGCAATCAGGTCATGCTGCTCCTTGTCGATTCAGGCAGTACACACAGTTTCATCTCCGCGTCCTTTGCCGATCGCATTGCTGCAACAACAACGCCCCTGCCGCCAGTGGACGTGCGCGTTGCTAATGGTGAACGACTTGTCTGCGACAAGCTTGTACCTGGTGTCAAATGGTGGATACAGGGGCACACCTTTTCCACAGACATGCGCCAGCTCACGCTCGGTGCATACGACGGCGTGCTGGGTATGGACTGGCTGGAGAAATTCAGCCCAATGAGTTGCCATTGGCGAAACAATACTCTCACCTTCGAGCATGAGGGTGCCACCGTTACGCTACAAGGTGTTCGACACAATGATGTTCAGTCCCTGGAGGCAATCGAACCAGAGCAGTTCAACAAGTGGCAAGCCGGCAACGAGATCTGGTACATGGATCTTCTGGACAGACATGCACCCCATAGTGAGCCCGGGAACAAGTTGCCGACCGGCATTCAAGCAGTGCTCAGCGAGTACAAGGATGTGTTTGGCGAACCCAAAAAATTGCCACCACATCGTCAATACGACCATGCTATTACACTGGTCGAGGGGGCACAACCGGCGAATGCACGCCCCTATCGGTACTCTCCATTGCAGAAGGACGAAATTGAGCGGCAAGTCAGAGAAATGCTCGATTCCGGTGTCATTGAGCACAGCATGAGTCCCTATGCTGCTCCGGTTCTGCTAGTCAAGAAAAAAGATGGATCATGGCGTTTTTGTGTGGATTATCGACGCCTCAATGACAGTACAGTGAAGAATCGGTTTCCCTTACCAATTGTGGATGAGCTATTGGACGAGCTCGCGGGTGCTAAATACTTCTCCAAGTTGGATTTACGGGCTGGCTACCACCAAATTCGAATGCGAGATGGCGATGAAGAGAAGACAGCATTCAAGACCCACCACGGGCACTTCCACTTCAGGGTCATGCCCTTTGGCCTTTGCAATGCCCCGGCAACCTTCCAGTGCTTGATGAATCAAATATTCAGCAAGTATGTACGCAAATTTGTGATCATATTTCTCGATGACATTTTGGTGTTCAGTGAAACGCTGCAGGAGCACGAAGAACATTTGCAGCTGGTCTTTGATCTCCTTCGCCAACACCAACTATTCGCCAAGCTATCCAAGTGTTCCTTTGCTCAGGAGAGCATTGACTACCTCGGGCATGTCATTTCGAGCGCCGGCGTCGCCACCGACGCGGAGAAGACCCAAGCTATGCTGAACTAGCCAATGCCGACGACACCCACAGAGCTCCGTGGCTTCCTTGGCCTCACCGGCTACTACAGAAAATTTGTAGCCCGGTACGGCATCATCGCCAAACCACTTACCAACTTGCTGACGAAGAAGGGGTTTGAGTGGAGCGAGCAAGCACAGACAGCCTTCGATCTCCTCAAACGTGCCATGGCCAGCGCACCAGTACTCACCTTGCCTGACTTCGCCAAGCCATTCAGCATCGAGACCGACGCCTGCGACACTGGCATTGGCGCCGTGCTCGTGCAGGAAGGCCACCCAGTGGCTTACTTCAGTAAGGCCCTGGGAGTGCGCAATCAGAAGCTTTCAGCTTACGAGAAGGAGTTTTTGGCGGTAATGATGGCCGTGGACAAGTGGCGGGCGTATCTGCAGCGTGGCCAGTTCACCATTGTCACCGACCACAAAAGTCTCTGCAATCTGGGTGATCAACAGCTAGAGACGGATCTGCAGCGCAAGGCTATGTCCAAGTTGGTCGGATTGCAATTCAAATTTCAGTACAGACGTGGAGTGGACAACGGAGCCGCAGATGCTCTGTCACGCGTGGGCGCGGCCCTGGACATTGCAGCACTCTCCCTTTGCCAGCCAACCTGGGTGTAGGAAGTGGCCAACTCCTACGCCACAGATGCAGAGGCTCAAGAGAAACTGACACAGCTTGCAATCCATAGCCCCGACGAAGACGGATTTGAGCTGCACAAAGGGCTGATTCATCGAAATGATCGCCTCTGGATTGGCAGCAACACGGCTCTCCGCACCAAGTTGATCAGTGCCCTCCATGACAGCGCGGTGGGTGGACATTCAGGCAACACAGCCACATATCAACGCCTGAAGAAGCGTTTTCTGTGGACTGGCATGAAGCGCGACGTGGCGGACTACGTGAAGCAGTGCTTGGTATGCCAACAAGCTAAACATGAGCACCGGCGACCGACGGGCATGCTGGCTCCCCTTCCTATCCCTATGGCGCCATGGCATGACCTCACCATGGATTTCGTCGAAGGATTGCCCAAGTCTGAAGGGTATGACGCAATCATGGTGGTGGTCGATCGACTAACAAAGTTCGCCCACTTTGTTCCCCTCCGCACCCGTTCAATGCCGCCAAGGTGGCGCGTGTCTTCTGGGACAATGTCGTCAAGCTGCACGGCCTTCCCAACTCCATTGTCTCCGACCGCGATCAAGTTTTCACCAGCGCCCTCTGGCGTGAGCTGTTCACCACCGCGGGCACCAAATTGCTCTACTCTACGGCCTACCATCCTCAGACTGATGGCCAGAGCGAGCGCGTCAACCAGTGCATGGAGATGTACCTCCGATGCGCGATCCATGATGCACCGCGCCACTGGCGACACTGGCTTCCGACAGCAGAGTTTTGGTACAACTCGTCCTTCCATTCGTCGATCAACTGCACGCCATTCAAGGCTCTGTATGGGGTGGAACCCAATCTGGGCGGCATGGCACTCTGGGACGACAAGCCGCCCACGGCCCTCAACTCCGAGCACTGGGACTGGGGGGAGCACACGGCATGGCTGCGCGTGCAAATTCTCCATGCGCAGCGCCGGTTCATGAAGCAGGCTGATCGTCACAGGACGGAGCGGGAGTTTGAGGTTGGTGATTCGGTCTTGCTCAAGCTACAACCATACGCCCAATCCTCCCTCGTCAACAGGCCATGTGCAAAATTGGCGTACAAGTTCTTTGGGCCTTTCAAGATTTGTGCGCGCATCGGCAAGCTGGCGTACAAGCTGGAGCTTCCCTCGGACAGCCGCATCCACGATGTTTTTCATATCTCTCAGTTGAAGCCGTTCACGCCCAATTACTCACCGGTGTTCTCAGAGTTGCCTCACCCACCTGATATGTCCAACACTGACAGTGAACCTGTAGAAATTCTGGAGAGACGGATGGTCAAGCATGGCCACCAGGTAGTCGTCCACATCAGGCACAACATGGGAGGACTATGAGACCTTGCGTCAATGTTTCCCGACGGCAAGCATATGGCAAGATGCTTCAGCGAGCCAAGATGAAGGGCAACCTGAAGATGGCGTTCTTTCTGCAGGCGACCCTCTTTCTGAAGACGAGGGGCATGTCACACCCGCATCCCCTGGATGATGCGGTGGACAAGGAAGACGTGGGTCCCCAGCCAGGGCCCACTGGCAGTGGTGTGCGTGGGTACTTAAGCGTGTGAGTTAGCCAGAGTGGGCACGCATGTTGTATCTGAACCTTATTCCTCACCTACCCTCTCTGTATCTCGCCCTCCTTCTCTGCTCCTCCTCATCTTCTTCTGCAAGTAAGAACTCTAGTTGATTTCTCATCCCGATCTCCTTGTATCGATCCCTTGTGCCGCTGGGTTCGTTACAAATTAGTACTACTGTAGCAGCAAAAGCAAAGGCCGCCCCCACGCCGTGACGTGCGTATGTACCTCCGGGGCCAGTACCACAAAGATAGCGTGGGTTGTACGCGGGGTGTCGCCGGTACTGGTAGAGCCCCGGAGGGAGGGAGGGAGACAGGGAGTGGTTGATACGCGCGTGGCCTGGGTGATCCGTAGAATTGGGACTTAGGAGCGATGCGCGCGTTTGCCGCCGAGCCGGTCACTCCGTCTGGGTCTATCCCTGTTGCTCGGACGGTGGTGTGGCACAGCCACGAATCGACCTCTATCTGCACGTCATCCATGATCACCATCAACTCTCGGTCCTCAGGCCAACTCCACCGGACGACCCCAAACGGACGTCCGGAATGCCTGGATTTTGTCCTTTTGGGGCATCGATGGGTTCGCCCGTGTCCGGCTTTGTCATCTAGGTTGTGCGTGCGCCCACCGCGCGGCCGCACCCCAAATCGTGTCCGGGGCGGACGTGAATAAAAAACTATATGACATAACTAAAAAAGTAAATAAACGCATTTAAAAAAACATAAAACATATATAGGGGTTGGCCACAAAACGGCCCAGTCTCCACGGCCCCTTTAAAAGGCCCAGTTTCATAATTAACATAAAAACAAAATAAAAACCGCCTCCCGCGCGCTCTTGCCGCGCCCGTCGGTGCCCTGACCGTCGCCGTCTTCACTGGCCGCCGGTGTCGTCGTCGTCGTCGTCGCTGACGAGGTCGACGTAGGCCGGCGGTGTCCACAGGTGGGCCGGCGATGCGTGGTAGACGGGGGCGGGCTGGACGGCCGGAGGTGCCTGCACCACCTTCCCCCATGGCGACGCCTCCCGCTCCGGTGACCGCGGCGGAGTGGGGCACCAGTTCACGCCCATGCCAGCGGCCATCTCCGAAGCAGTGCAGGTCCAGGCCCACCCCTGGCCCAGCAGCTGCTGGAACGCGGTCGGCGGGTCCTCCTCCCTCTGCAGCTCCGAGAAGGCGACGTCCCCGGCGGCAGAGAGGGCCATGGCCTCCTCCAGGCCATCCCACTGCTGCTCATCGTGCGTGTTCATGGAGTCGTCCATGACCTGCTGCAGGAGACGGGCCTCCTCCTCCGCTGTCATGCGAGGAGGGGGAGGTGGCGACGGAGACGGGGAAAGCGACGGCGTGGGAGTGCCGCCGCGCACACGCCTACGCCCGCGCTCCAGGGGAGCAGGCGCCTGATGGGCCTCGAACCCCTCGTTGGTTACCCCAAGTGGAAGGTGTAAGATGCAGTAAGTAGAAGTGTTTTCCCCTAGCAAAGATGCCAAGGATCGAATCCCCAGAGACTCCTAGGTTCAACAAGTAGGTGTCAACTGCTAACGGCGCAATTAGCAATCAACGTGGACCTGCACACAGATACAAATAACTTTGCTCCCAACGAGTACAGAGAGGTTGTCAATCCCTCCGGCCTTGTAGTTCACAAAGGGTTAAAAGCAATGATAGTAGTGATAGATAGTTTTTGCAATAGTAAGTAAATAGCGTAAAGTAAATAGTGGATGTGATCAATGATGGTAATATGGACCGGAGTCTCATGATGTTCACTAGTGATGTCTCTCTCCCAAAAGACGATAAAACAGCTATGTGAGGTAACAAATTACAGCTGGGCAATTGACAGGACCACGAACGCAAACCAATGCTGACTACATTGCAAGAAAGGTTGAGGTTCAAAGCATGGGAGGTACGCCAAAGTAAGTAGACCGAAATCCATCAATATCTACTACTAATCATCCACCTTGAGATATCTATCCAGAACATCTCGCTGGTATTAAGTTGCGAGTCCCATCCATAGTGTAAACTCAATGCAACAGACAACTGCATTAAAAGAACTTTGCGTAAAGTAAACAATCCTTGCACCCGCGGGCACAAGCACCGTTGTTTTCCCCCTTGTGGCAACAACACATCCCCTAGACTCATGTTTCTGTCACTCAAGCTAGTCATCGAGGGGCATGAACCCACAATCGAGCATAACGTTTCCTCTTGGAGTCACTACCTACTACTCGGCCAAAGCAATAAGTAACAACGGAGAACATGCAAGAATTACTTATGAACTAAAATATAAAAGAGGTGAATCAAATATATTACTCAAGATCAATCTGAACATAATCTCATAATCCATCGGATCCCAGCAAACTCAACATAGCAACAGCATAAGGATTACATAGGTGCATCGATCATGTAGGGCAGCCCACGAGGACTAATTAGTGAAGCACAAGAACGGGAGGAGAACATCACATAGCTACTGGTCATGGACTCATGGTCCAAGGGAGAATACTCACGAGTCATCCGGGAGGCGTCCATGGTGGTGGAGAAGCTCCCGGTGGTGATCCTCCCCTCCGGCAGGGTGCCGGGAAGAGTTCTCCTGGTGCTCCCGATCTTGGAAGCGGCGGCGGCGGCGGAACAGAGATGGGATCGCGAAAAGAGTTCCTGTTCTGAGGGTTCCGGAGGGTCCTTTAAATATATGCCAAAGTAGGGCACCGGGGGAGTTTCGGGGGGCCCAGACGCCCCCCCCGGCGCGGCCCAGGGGGGGCGCGCCCACAGGGCGCCTGGAGCCCCTGTGCCCCCCCAGGCTGCCCTTCGGACGCAGTGTTGTTTCCGGATCGCTGATTTTTTATATAATTTTTCTGGATTTTTCTGGGCAGTTCTCGAAACGTGAAAACCTGAAATTCAAAAACAGCCGAAAACAGAAACTGGCACTGGGGTGCACTGGATTAGTAAGTTAGTCCAAATATGATCAAAAGTGTATGGAAGTGTATGAATATCATAGCAATATCACCCAAAAGTGGCATGGAGCAAGCAAAAATTATAGAAACGTTTTGGACGTATCAACATCCCCAAGCTTAATTCCTGCTTGTCCTCGAGTAGGTAAATGATAACAAGAATAATTTCTGTGGTGACATGCTATTAACCATATAGGACTTTCTCATAGTCATATGACAAAAGCTTACTGAGACAATGATTCTATAGTAATTAAGTTGCCTCAAGAGGAAATCACAAATGACTGAAAGTTTTACAACATGAAACTGAAACATCAAAAAGATTTGCAATGAACATGATGTGCAAATATGATAAAGTGATATCTAGCTTGCCCCCTTTAGTGATGCAAAACATAAATGCAGGGGCACCTTCAAGGTTTAAGTGATGAGTAGATACAATCATTTCAGAATAAACGATATCACAATCATGCAAAAGACAATGCTACTTTGGGACAATGCACATTACACTCAGAATGACAATCATGCTCTCAGTAGTTGGTGCTTCAACATAAAGGTAAAAGAAAGGTTAAGTGCTAAAGCTTTTTATTTTGAAAACATGGAAGCAATTGTGTCAACGGTAGTAGTACTTCCTATGTGTCATGCATAAAACATCCTATAAGTTGCAATCCTCATGCATCGAATACTAATAGTGCTCGCTCCTTGTCCTAATTAGCTCGGATCCCCATGGGTTATCATTGCATTACATATGTTTTAACCAAGTGTCACAAAGGGGTACCTCTATGCCACCTGTACAAAGGTCCAAGGAGATAGATCGCATTTGATTTCTCGTTTTTGATAGATCTCAACTTGAGGACATCCATACCGGGACAACATAGAAAATAGATGATGGACTCCTCTTTAATGCATAAGCATATTCTCATAAGAGATTGAGGATTAAGGTCCAAGCTAAAACTTCCACCATGATGCATGGCTTTGGTTGGCGGCCCAATGTTCTTCTCTAACAATATGCATATTAATTCAACCCACGGTAAATCACCCTTACTTCAGACAAGACGAACATGCATAGCAACTCACATGATATTCAACAAAAGTGTGACAGTTGATGGCGTCCCCAGAAACATGGTTACCGCTCAACAAGCAACTTATAAGACATAAGATACATAAGCAACATATTCTTTACCACAATAGTTTTTAGGCTACTTTCCCATGAGCTATGTATTGCATGGTTAGTTTGCTTACTGCAGGTGGAGGTTAGCAAAAGATTGGGAGCGACCAACTAAGAGAGCAATGACGGTCATAATCATGCAGAGCGACAAAGCAATATTGAATCAGGCATGGTAGTTATATCGCTACTTAGAAACAAAAGATCATCAAGGCTTGACAGACTTTCTTTACAGTCTTGAATATGCGTGAGCATACGCCAAGTCAATCAAAATAAATTCTCGAAGGAAGATATTACTAAACCATACCATATCATAGGCAAACAAATCATGTTGGTACTCCAATAACACATTGGGAACCCCCCAGCTATTTGAGATTAACCAAAAGAAAACCTGAACTACTAAGCACCATCATGCAAGTAGCATCTTTATCATAGACACATTAACCAATGCAACGGAAGCAAACTCTCTTAATAAGGTGAGCATGGTAATTAAAGAGAGTTCAAGCAACCAACTAAATAAAAGCTCTTGAAAAGATGAGCATGAATACTAAGAGCAGAGTATGATAGTAGCTATTAAAAGACAAAGAACACACACAGCATAGATAGACATGAAAATTCTATGTAATGTTCTAGGTAGAGGTGGAGCGTTTTTCTCTCCCACATAAAGGAATGCTGGGTTCCGACTCGTTATGAAAAACTAAAAAAAAAACTAAAAGCAAGACGCTCCAAGCATAGCACATAACACATGAAGTGATAAAATATAGCGAAACGAAAGACGAACTGATAGTGTTGATGGAGAAGGGGATGCACGGGGGCATCCCCAAGCTTAGACGCTTGAGTCTCCTTGAATATTTCTTGGGGGTGCACGGGGGCATCCCCAAGCTTGAGCGCTTGACACTCCTGAATCTTTTTATCATCTTCCCTCGCACACTTGAAAACTCTCTTCATACACAACTCATCATAATCTGATTAGCGAAGTTAGTACCCTTAATAAAATAATTATACCTTGCTGGAAATAAGGATATTCTTGAAGTTCTACTGTTTCTCAAGATTGCCAAAAGGTTTTTGCAAAGAAAAAGCAAGTTCTTAATTTGCAAAGTGAAGGTAAGGCAAAACAGGACAGAATCTGTGAAAAACAGAACAGCAGGCAGTAATTGACCTGTTCGGGATACTTCTGCAACTCAAATCAAAAAACTCAGAACTGACGCACGAAAGACAATTATATAGATAACGCTGTCGAAAAAATTCAGACCAAAAAGATGATCTGGTGATTTTATACGAATTTTTCTATCCAAGGACATAATCTGTTTCCTGGACAGCACCTCACAACTTTTGAACTTTCTAGCAATCAGAGGCTATACTTGGCACAAATATGAAAAGAAAAGATACAATGATGATGCTACAGCAGTAAACAACATCAAGACACAACAAAAGCAAAAAATTTATTCATGTGGACTGCCTCCCAAAAGCGCTTTCTTTTATGCCTTTAAGCTAGGCATAATGCATAGATCAAGTTTTATCAAGAGTAAAAGAATAGCTAGCCCGTACAACGGACTCAAAAGGTAACTTGACCTTCTTACGAGGGAAGTGTTCCATCCCTTTCTTGAGAGGAAACTGAAATTTTATATTACCCTCTTTCATGTCAATGACAGCACCAACGGTGCGCAAAAAGGGACGTCCCAAAATAATTGGACAAGAAGGATCACATTCAATATCCATGATAGTGAAATCAACGGGCACATAATTATCATTGACAACAATAAGAACATCGTCGATCCTCCCCAAAGGTTTCTTTATGGAAGAATCAACGAGACGAACACCAAAA
>LR738711.1:37652301-37782259 GCA_902687465.1 Secale cereale
GCTTTGATGAGAGCATTAGTGATATGCTCTGTGAAGGCAAGGTTAAGCGTGCTAGTGCGGGGATCTCTAGACATCTTGTGAAGGAAATCAATAACTTCGGTAAGAGTGCAATTATCAAAATCAAGTTCACGAGCATCAAGTAAAGTGGTAGTGGTGTCCTTAAGGTTCTCTTGTTTGGTAGCTTCTAAAGTCATAGCATCACCATTAATAGGTCCATTGGGACCAGGAGTACATTGGGTGCTAAGAGTGTGAACATCCTCAACAACTTGGATAGTAGCAACAGTGTGGTGGGTAGGAAGGCTCTTAATTCTTTCCTCTTCCTCCCTTTCTCTAGCCCATCTTTCTTTTAGCTTAGCCATCATCCTAATATTTTCATTAATTTGTACTTGAGTAGCATTAATAGGGATGACTTCCCTCTCCTTAAGAGGAGAAGTTTCAATTTTTAGCAATTTTACCTCATTGGCTAAGTGGTCTACCTTAAAAGAAAGATCATCTAGTTTATGTAGTTTCTCTTCTACATTCTTATTAAAGGCTTTTTGGGTAGTGATGAAATCTCTAAGCATAGTCTCTAGTTCAGTATTGGAGTTCTTGGTACTAGGATAAGCATTGTTGTTCCCATAAGAGTTAGAGGGGAACGGTCTAGAATTGTTACCAAAGTTACTCCTATAAGCATTGTTGTTAAAATTGTTTCTAGAGATAAAGTTCACATCTACTTGTTCTTGAGCAATCAAAGAATTTAAAGGAACATCACGAGGATCAACAGTAGATTGCTTCGAAAGTAGAGACATGATCAAGTCAAATTTTTCATTGAGGGAGGAAATCTCCTCGACAGAGTTTACCTTCCTACCTGTTGGAGCGCGTTCGATGTGCCATTGGGAATAGTTGGTCATCATCTCATCGAGAAGCTTTGTGGCAGCACCAAGTGTAGTCGACATAAAGGTTCCTCCCGCGGCCGAGTCTAACAAGTTCCGCGAGGTAAAGTTCAAGCCTGCATAAAAAGTTTGGATAACCATCCAAGTAGTCAAACCGTGAGTAGGGCAGTTCTTGATAAGAGACTTCATACGTTCCCAAGCTTGGGCAACGTGTTCATTATCCAATTGTTTAAAATTCATGATGTTACTTCTAAGTTGGATAATTTTAGCAGGTGGATAGTATTTTCCGATAAAAGCATCTTTGCACTTGTCCCATGAATCTATGCTATTTCTAGGCAAACACTGAAACCAAATTTTAGCTCCTCCTCTCAAGGAGAAAGGAAAAAGCTTAAGATTAACAATATTACCATCTATTTCTTGGTACTTTTGCATATCACAAAGTTCAATAAAGTTGTTCAAGTGTAAAGCAACATCATCTCCAGCACCGGAGAATTGTTCTCTCATGACTAAGTTAAGTAAAGCAGGTTTAATTTCATATGAAGGTGCTGAAGTGGCAGGTGTAGTGATAGGTGTGCTGATAAAGTCATCGTTGTTGTGACTAGTGAAGTCACACAACTTGGTGTTTTCGGTGGAACCCATAGTAGCAAGCAAGCAAGATAACTATTTTTGTGATTTTCGATAAAAAGGAACTAAAGCAAAAATGAAAGGTAAACTAACAAGACTAAAAAGCAAAGGTAGAAGATAGCATGCAACTCCCCTATCCTGAAGGGTGGAGTCCCCGGCAACGGCGCCAGAAAATACTCCTTGATGGGCCTCGAACCCCTCGTTGGTTACCCCAAGTGGAAGGTGTAAGATGCAGTAAGTAGAAGTGTTTTCCCCTAGCAAAGATGCCAAGGATCGAATCCCCAGAGACTCCTAGGTTCAACAAGTAGGTGTCAACTGCTAACGGCGCAATTAGCAATCAACGTGGACCTACACACAGATACAAATAACTTTGCTCCCAACGAGTACAGAGAGGATGTCAATCCCTCCGGCCTTGTAGTTCACAAAGGGTTAAAAGCAATGATAGTAGTGACAGATAGTTTTTGCAATAGTAAGTAAATAGCGTAAAGTAAATAGTGGATGTGATCAATGATGGTAATATGGACCGGAGTCTCATGATGTTCACTAGTGATGTCTCTCTCCCAAAAGACGATAAAACAGTTATGTGAGGTAACAAATTACAGCTAGGCAATTGACAGGACCACGAACGCAAACCAATGCTGACTACATTGCAAGAAAGGTTGAGGTTCAAAGCATGGGCGGTACGCCAAAGTAAGTAGACCGAAATCCATCAATATCTACTACTAATCATCCACCTTGAGATATCTATCCAGAACATCTCGCTGGTATTAAGTTGCGAGTCCCACCCATAGTGTAAACTCAATGCAACAGACAACTGCATTAAAAGAACTTTGCGTAAAGTAAACAATCCTTGCACCCGCGGGCACAAGCACCGTTGTTTTCCCCCTTTTGGCAACAGCACATCCCCTAGACTCATGTTTCTGTCACTCAAGCTAGTCATCGAGGGGCATGAACCCACAATCGAGCATAACGTTCCCTCTTGGAGTCACTACCTACTACTCGGCCAAAGCAATAAGTAACAACGGAGAACATGCAAGAATTACTTATGAACTAAAATATAAAAGAGGTGAATCAAATATATTACTCAAGATCAATCTGAACATAATCTCATAATCCATCCGATCCCAGCAAACTCAACATAGCAACAGCATAAGGATTACATAGGTGCCTCGATCATGTAGGGCACCTCACGAGGACTAATTAGTGAAGCACAAGAACGGGAGGAGAACATCACATAGCTATTGGTCATGGAATCATGGTCCAACGGAGACTACTCACGAGTCATCCGGGAGGCGTCCATGGTGGTGGAGAAGCTCCCGTTGGTGATCCTCCCCTCCGGCAGGGTGCCGGGAAGAGTTCTCCTGGTGCTCCCGATCTTGGATGCGGCGGCGGCGGCGGAACAGAGATGGGATCGCGAAAAGAGTTCCTGTTCTGAGGGTTCCGGAGGGTCCTTTAAATATATGCCAAAGTAGGGCACCGGCGGAGTTTCGGGGGGCCCAGGCGCCCCCCCGGCGCGGCCCAGGGGGGGGCGCCCACAGGGCGCCTGGAGCCCCTGTGCCCCCCCCAGGCTGCCCTTCGGACGCAGTGTTGTTTCCGAATCACTGATTTTTTATATAATTTTTCTGGATTTTTCTGGGCAGTTCTCGAAACGTGAAAACCTGAAATACAAAAACAGCCGAAAACAGAAACTGGCACTGGGGCGCACTGGATTAGTAAGTTAGTCCAAATATGATCAAAAGTGTATGGAAGTGTATGAATATCATAGCAATATCACCCAAAAGTGGCATGGAGCAAGCAGAAATTATAGATACGTTTTGGACGTATCAGCGCCGCGCGCGCCTGTCGTGGCCGCCGCGGCCCCGTCGACGTGCCGGCGAAGAAGGACGCGCGCCTGGTGTCGTGCTCGTCACGAAACCAGGTGTCCCACTGGCCGGAGTCGGGGGCGTACCTGGGGTCGTAGAATAGGTCGTCGGGGAGGAGGCGGCGGCGGCGCTGGATCTCCTCGTCGCGCACGGCCGCTCGTCGGGACCGACGGGATAGGGACCCGGTCGACGGACAGATGCCAGTTATTGGGGAGGTCAACTCCACCGCGCGACCCTATCTTGTCCGGCCCCGTCCGTTTGGGGCAAAACGGACAAACCAGGCGGCCCAACGCGCAACGGCCCGGACCCATCTGGTCCGTTTTGTGTTCGGGCCGACCTATTTCGAGCGCAAACTTGCGCCGGGTTTGGGTCGCGGCGGACAGCGAACGGACGCTTCGAACGTCCGCGTCGGGGCCGCGTGGCAGGCGGCCACCTACCTCCCACCCGCCAACATAAATGCGCACGGGCGGGTGGCTCCACCTGTCATCCACACAGCGAAGGGTCGTCGTCCTTCTTAAATGGGAAGCCGTGGACCGGTCATCGTCCACACTTCCCACTCCGGCCCCTCTCTGCCCCCTCGAAACCCGACACCCTAGAAACCCTAGCCGCTCCCGGTCGTCGACCTCGCCAGCCGGCCGCAGCCATGGGCCTGTGGAACTACGGTTGCAAGGGGAAGCACGACTGTGAGGCCGGCTCCTTCTCAGGCCGCCGCCGCGGATCCGTGAAGAAGGGGGAGCCCGCGTCACCGCCGCGCTCCTCCCGTCAAGCCCCCGCGTCACCGCCGCGCTCCTCCCGTCAAGCCCCCGCGCCGGCCCCCTTCACCATTGCCCCTAGGCCCGCTGGCGAGCGCAACCGGCAGTACATCTGCGCGGACGTGTGTCGGAGGTACTGGGAGACGAGGACGAGGACGGCAGTACATCGGCACTAATAGCTCCGAGATCATCTCCATCCTTTGCATGTCATAGTTCATCACGAAGTTCTAGATGCTCGAGCGCGACGCCGAGGACGAGCAACGCGAGGTCGAGGAGTAGGTGCGCCAGGCCGCGGCGGCACAACCCATGGGTCAACACGATGTTCCGTGGGCCACCCCTGCGCCGACGCTCATCGGCTTCACGGTCCCCGAGGACGACAACGACGCCTAGGGCAGCACGCTGCCTCGTAGTTTAGTATGTTTTTGGACTCTCGCCGGTCTTCGTGGCCGGCTTTAATGTTTAATTAATGTTAATTTTATTTTAAAGATGCTTGTATTCTTTTTTTTCTCGCGCTGTCACAATAGGTCGGGCCAGCATTGGGCGCATGCACCGACCCAAAAGCGAAAGCAGACGTTCGTATCCGCTGGACTAACCAAAACGGACAAAAAACGAACAAATCCATTGTCCGTTTGGGTCGGTCCATTGAAGTTGCTCTCATGTACTCTGGACGGTTTCATGTTTTCTTCCCTCATGATGTTTTTTTTGAAACGAACGGGAGAGTCAGGAACGGACGCTGCCTCCACAACGACCGTCCCCTCGCGCCGTCCCATCCCACGCCGCTCATGTGCCATCGGGCCACGCGTCGAGCGGGCACTCGCGGAGCTGCTCAAGAGGGCACGACGGTTACGTGCGCCTCAGCTCTGCTTTCCGCCACACCCGCCCTCCATGCATGCTGCTCCGGGAAAAGTGGCAAAGCAATGCCAAGGCTGCGGTGCGGCCAGAGGGGAGGGAAACCCGGGCTACGAACGTGCGGCCGGAGATGGAGGGAGGGAGGGATGGATGGATGCGTGCCTGAGCGATTTGTGCGTGCACCGCACCCGTGAGCGTGCCTGATGAGTGATGCGGTTGGGTAGGTGTGATGGTGAGCGTGCACCGCAGCCACATAAGCATATCGCTCGCACGAATGAAAAAACATGTTCAAAATAGTAACTCCGGCCTCGGGTAAAAAGCAGGCCGGAATTGGCTGGCATGCCATCCAATGGAGGCCGCGGAGAGGGGGCAGCAATCAGCCTGATGTGCGGTCCCACAAAGTACCAGTCCCCTGATCACCCACCCTAGTCTCCTTTCTGTTTTGTTTTGCTTTTTGGCTTCTTTCTCCACGCGTTGCTGCCAGCACACGGTGATTTGCACCCAACCCACCCTGCTCAAGCTCCTCTCCAATATCTGCGAACCCTCAACTCCAAACATATCGTCCAATATCTGCTATAAATGCAACTCCGAACCCTCCCCGCCGAAAAAAAATCAAAATAAACATGCAACTCTTGGATCCCATCCGTTCCATCACCATCTACCATCTCTTCACAGCATATGCAACCACACTGGACAAATCGGACGATCCGGACACGTCCGTGTAAAGTAACCACTCATCGCTTAGTCCGCGTTCACAACCTTGTCCCTCGAAAGCCAATCCTGAAATCCGTACATTATCATGCAAAGTGAAAATTACACACATAGTTGAACCCAACTATGTTTGTAATTTTAGGCCTCATTTGGTTTGTAAAAACTTTATAGGAAGAGCAATGCTATACGGATGACAGTTTTCTGCACGATCTTTGGACGATATGTGTCGTCGGAGCCTTTCATCATGTCCGCTATGTACATGAGGGCCATTGGATCAGCTGTCGTTTAAGAAGCGTCCTTTGAATTGTCGTCCGCAAAGGATTTCCGTTATAGGAATTCCATAGGACAAGATTTTGCAAAGGAAAAATTCCTTTGAAGCCCTTTGGGTTGTAGGAATGGATTCCTATTCCTATGTAGGATAATAATTAATCCTTCACATTTTGGAGGAAAAAAACATTAGCCTTGACTCAATGAAAAAATTCCTATCATATGCATCAAATGAAATCTCTTTCCATATAGGAATTAAGATATATGTCATCTCACTCCCTGTGATTTTCCTATTCCTATAAAATTTCTATCATATGAACCAAAGGAGGCCACGTGGATGAACTTCCTCCATTGTCGTATCATGCGTGTAGAACATGTCGATTTTTAACATGATGAACTACCAACATGTGTGGAGTGGACGCAATGGATTCCCGCTAGAGCGACTCTGGCTATGGATTTGAGATTTCCACCCGCAACCAGCGGAGAGCCAGCCGTACGGCCAACTCCTCCTCGTCCCTGGATGGGACGAGGTCCCAGTCGACGGATTCAGAGATCTCAAAGTTAGGTATATTGTCTGCCATGCCGGAGACCGTCGAAGAGGAGCTTCGGACGGAGTGAAAACGAGTGGCTAGGGTTTGGTCCGAGATGCAAATAAGGACACAAATATGTGGGGTCAAGGTGGGCCGGCGTGGATTGGATCTTTGTGACAAATGCATCTGGGTGCGTCCGGACATCCCTATATCTGCCTTGTATATGGGCCGGCTGCTCGCTGCACCGGGAAAAGCTGGCCTAACCTAGCCATGAGATCAACTGTCATACATACAACAAGGGATACTAGCTAGCTGATAGTATCTATCCTCTGTGGTCTGCTGGAACTTTATCTACTTTGGCCCAGCCCAATATTAATTTCAGAAATTCCTAATAAATCCTACTAACTGGTGTTCAACACTACCATGCCTCCCTACGTGCAAGTTTTATGAAGCACGAAAAAACATCAAATTGTTGTGAATCACATAATTCGTAGGGAAACCAAGGAAAACTAGCAATTAACAGCAGCACTAACAGACGGGACAAACCAACCTGCATGTTCATCATGTTTTGGCCCGATGGCAATAATGCAAACAACTAATAAACCTAGTTGGCTAATAGCTGGTTTATGCAAGTTAAATTTATATGGATAGACAGAAAGCATAGTATGCTCAAGGGCAATCTGATAGTACACTCCCCGGTTAGAAAAGTACTTGTCATCACGTATACAAAGTTAGAAACTGTCAGTCTACAAACTAGAGGAATTGAACGGCCAACTAGTTTTACTCAAAGTTTAAGACGCACATACAAATTGAAATGAACAAAGTGGGACATAGAGAAGTCACCTTGGCAACACACGCAGGAACTCGCAACAGCTTCTCCTTGGACCTTTCATAGAACTAGATGCATGGTTGGAAAAGTAGCTCCAATGGTGGATAGCAACAACAAGCATGCACTATCTCAACATATCAACCAACAAAATCAAAAGAATCAATGCAAAAATAACATATCTTCTCTAGAGAATAAGAGAGTCACCCATGGCCAAGAAAAACATATCCCAATCACTGGACAAAATCATTATTGCATGAGCAAGGAGGCCAACTGACTAGTTCAACCACTGGCGCAAAATATGTTCACTCGGCATCACTAAGCATCCCCATGGTAAGTGGCCAGCAAGCAGTGATTGATCACCGAGCAGCACAACCCAATGATTATGATGCCATGAGGAATCGAGGCATAGTGGGTAACCAAAATAACAATACCAGGTATATTGGCACGGCAGGAGCAAGTACGATACAGATAGAGTGTATAGTTTTTGGCAAGGAAATTAAAAAACACAAATGAAGAGAAAATTTCACAAGTTTTGGCAAGGAAATTAAAAAACAAGCGCGGCTCCCGCGACCCGCTCCCGCCCCCGCAACCCTATCCGCCACCGTCTTCCCCTGCCCGTCGCCGGCGGGATCCGGCCGCCCTCGCACATGATGGTGTAGCCGACCTAGACCGCTGATAAAGTTAGAGTGGACAGCCTCATGTTTTTGTTTTGTTAGAAACAAGGACAATTTTTTTGCACCGAGCACCCTCACATTTTAGTTTTGTTACTAACAGGGACAAAATTTGGACAAGTCGGAGAGAATTTTCACTCGAAATTTTGGCAGCATAACAGGCGGAAAGAAATGGAAGGGCACCATGACGGCCATTTTGTATTTCACAAGGGAGGAGAACACTATAGTTTGTGCCGCTACAACAACTATGCCATCAACCAACTACTTACCATAGTCGACCACTATATATAGAGGTCTAGTACAACAGCCAACGTTATTGCATACACCAAGAAACCATCCATTGTCATGGCAGCTCCATCCAGGTCCTTATTTGCACCCAAAGTCAGGTATGTTGTCTGCCATGCCGGAGACCGCCGAAGAGGAGCTTTGGACGGAGTGAAAACGAGTGGCTAGGGTTTGGTCCGAGATGCAAATAAGGACACAAATATGTGGGGTCAAGGTGGGCCGGCGTGGATTGGATCTTTGTGACAGATGCATCTGGGTGCGTCCGGACATCCCTATATCTGCCTTGTATATGGGCCGGCTGCTCGCTGCACCGGGAAAAGCTGGCCTAACCTAGCCTATGAACCTGCTTGAGTGGTGCGGAGGGCTGGTTTAGCATCCCCCCCACCCCCAAACACTGAAGATTTTTGTTTCGCCCCCAGTGATGTTCTGCTAGCTTCGCCACTGGGTGTGATCGTGGCGAAGCATGACGGAACGCACACTTCTTTTGTGTGAAACGGACGGGCAGTATTGGCATCCGATGGAGGCACAGAGAGAGGGAGAAAAACACCCTGCTGACCCCTGGCGCCACGAAACCAGACGCGGCACAGATGTGCCGATCACTCTTCCTGGCTCCTTTTTGTGTTGGTTTGGCTTCATACTCCACACGCACCCGGCCATTTGCACATCCTGGTGAAGGTCATCTCGAATCTTGGCCATAAATGCAACTCGGAACCCATCCCATCCCATCCACCAACGCTTCAGAGCATATGCAACCACGGTGGAGAAATACGAGCCCCAAAGTGGGCGCGTCCGCCCGTGTTCAGAGCATCTGTATCCGCGGATAGTAAATCCGACTCTTAAAAAAAAAAAATCCGACTCTTCCAATCACACATTGGTGTTTGAAGAGTCGGATTTGTCCGCCCGTGTTCAAATCATCTACATCTCAGCACCCTGGCAAAAGAAGCACCAATATGTGATACTGCATCATCAATGTAGTACATGCAGCCAAAGAAGTGCCAATATGCGATACTGCATCATCAATGTAGTACATGCAGCCATCGATGTAGAAATTTTGCCACATAGGTATGAGTTGATTAGCAGATAAGAGAATCACACCACAGAAGGCCCGCCAGAACACAACATTAAAAATAAAAAATAAAACACACTTCATCATCTCCCCCACTCGCCAAACCGAATACTCTCTCGATTTCATAATATAAGGTGGATTTCTTTTTCTTGAAAAGCCAAATTTATTAAATTTTGACCAAGTCCAGAGCCAAAAATGTCGACATGTAGTGACAATACTAAATAAAATGAAATGTGAAAAATTATTTGATGATGAATCAAATGATGCCGAATTGATGCTATGGACATCGATATGTTTGTCTCAGTTTCTGTCAAACTTCAAAATATTTGAATTTTCATTAAAAAAAACACCTTACATTTTGAAACCGGGGCAGTAAGTGCTTTATGAAATACTCCCAGTGTTCTTTTATATAAGGTGTATTTGTTTTTGATAAAATTTCAGAATTTAAGGTGTATTTCTTTTTTAATTCCTCATAATTCCGTTCGTAGCACTCCAGAAAACTGGAAATTATCTCACTCCTTGTGTGTCCCAGCGCACGCCGCTCACGTGCCAGCGGGGGAGCGGGCGAGCAGAGGCGCGGCGGTTACGTGCGCCCAGGCTTTGCCTTTCGCGCCGCGGGCCCCGCCACACCCGCCATGCATGCATGCAGCTGCTCCGGCTGCTCGCTGGGCGCTGCGCCGGGAAAAGCGGGCAAAGCAGTGCCGGTGGTGACGCGCGCTCGTACTCGCCTGTCCACCCGATCGCCAGAGACGAGACCGCGGTGCGTGACTGCTTGGTCGATTCGTTCATTTCGTTGGGTGCCATGCCAGCCAGCCAACTTTTACCCATCTCAAACAACGATCCAACCGGTCCACCCATCCTTATGCTATCCGGAGTTCCGGACACTAGCTACCACCTCCTGCAATTCATCGGTGCATGCACCGCACCCACGTATGGTATAGTAGTACATCGCACGAACGGAAAAAAAGTTCGGAATAAACCTGGTCTCCGGTAGTGGTAAAAGCAGGACATGGTTGGCTGGCTGGCTGGCACCCAACGGAGGCACGGAGAGCGAGGAACACAGAGGAGGGGGTGACCCTGGCGCCACCAAACCAGAGGACGCAGAGATGGGCAGGGGTAGCAGCAATCAAGCTCCTATGTGGTCCCACAAAATACCAGTTCTTCGATCACCCCACCCTGGTCTCCTCTCTGTTTTCGTTTG
Source organism: Secale cereale (assembly GCA_902687465.1). NCBI lineage: Eukaryota > Viridiplantae > Streptophyta > Magnoliopsida > Poales > Poaceae > Secale > Secale cereale. Next base: position 37,662,821 of record LR738711.1, read on the forward strand.
GCTCCTGTCGTGTCTACAACTGGACTCCTCACACTTGTCTCGAACGTCCGGGCAGGTAGATCGGTCAATGATCGGTCACGCGATCCAACCAGACCCGTCATATCCGTCTCAAATGCACCGGCACCCTCATATCCATCTCAAATATGAGGACGGTATGAGGACTTGCGGCCCCGCCCGGCACTACCTATACCGGAACCACCTTTTTTTTCTTTCTTTATCCATCTTTTTTCTTTCTCTCTCTTCTTCTTTGCTAATCACGTGCAAATGATCGGACATATGAGAAAAAAATATGGCTGCGCGAACGAAAAAGTAGGGAGTCAAAACGGACACGCCCGATCACTGACCGGGCGCGTTCGCGGACGTTTGAGGGGTCGAATTAGAGGTACGTGGCTCAAAATGCTCTAAGGGCACCTCCAACGTGCGTCCCATCTGGTCCGTATGCGTTCGTTTAGACCCAAATGAATACACGCCACAAACCCAACGCGTGGCCGTATCCGTAAATTTTGTCTGCTTCTTGTCCGGCCCGTCCTATTTTCAAAGCAAAATTGCTGGATGCGGACAGTGAATGGACGGAAGCGCGCTTGCTTCTCGACTGCCTCGGGGACGCGTGGCGGCCCTCCACCTACCTCCATGCCCAAATTATCTGCGCACGCGTGCCGGGCCCCGGCTGTCAGCTACCCAGCTGCCCTCGGTGGTCGTCCTTCTTAATTGGAAGCCGTGGACCGGCCAGTCCACTGCTTCCACGTTCGAGCCCCGCTGCCTCCTCGAACCCCGAAACGAGCGAGCAAACCCTTGCCGCCGGCGCATCCCACTCCCAACACATCGTCGGCGCCATGGGTTGGCATTGGACGATCAGCAACGAGAAGCACGGCCATGAGGTCGCCTCCTCCTCCGCCTGCCGTAGCTCCACCAGGTCTGCGCAACCCTCACAACCCGCGTTTGCCATCGCGCTTGCAGCCACCCCGCTGCGCAGACGCCCCAACATGGGCACCGACATCTGCAGGCGCTCTTGGGAGACGGCGACGCCACTGCCGTGGGGAGATGCCCACCTCCCCAATAATTAGCATCTCTTCACGGATCGGGTGCCAATCCCGCCAGTGCTGGTGAGCGGGCGCGCCCGTCGTGAGGAGATCGAATATGGCCGCTCCCGCCTCCCACCGGACCTGCTCCTCTACGAACCACCGGATAGTTCCAGTAGATATTCGACAATTCGGATAGTTCTTTCCCCTTCCTCTTCACTCTCATCAGGGATGGGACTAGTAATTATTTTTCCAAGCTCCGTGTGTGCTTTTTTCAATCTTTTTTTGGGCTTCTTCAACACTCTTTGATCCCAACCATGGAATGCTCTACGCATGCGGTCGAACTTCTCATGTACTCCCTCCGTCCCGTGAAAAGTGTACATCTAGAAATTGTAGGACAAATTATGCAGTTGAGTAAAAAATGGATTGGAAAGATGCAAACCGCCATCTCTCTCCTCTTTAATTACCCAATCCCCAATGAGCTAAGTGCATGTAGAAATTAAGAAGACCATGTGTAGATTGTTATTGGTCTTGATTACCGTGTGATGAGAGAGAAGTATTTTTTCCCACTTTAAAGTGCATTGGGAAGATGGAAGTACACTCTTTTGTGGACAAATTTTGGAGCTAGATGTACACTTTTCACCGGACGGAGGGAGTACTACCTATGTAATGATCTAAACGCTCTTATATTAGTTTACGGACGGAGGGGGTAAATTATTTGTCCAAGCTGGAGAACACAAATCTGATCGATATACACGCTTTGTACATGATCGTGGGAACGTTTGAATTTTGATCAGTTCGGAGTTTGAGGAGTAGAGCTGGGGAGAATCGGACGCCAGGGTGAAATACCGATACTACCCATCGGCCCGGACACACGTCGCCCACGCCCCCACCAACCCGCAGCCTTTTTCTCTTCATGCTCGCTCACAGGCCGCCCATCCCATCAGAACAATCACTCGCCTAGGTCACGCGGCCGGTGCGGAGCGGCGGGCGATGGCCGCCTCCAAACGGGCTGCGCAAGCCGCCGCCGCCGCCGCGCTAGCAACCGCTCGCCCCCTCTGCACCCGCCTCCTCCCGTCGAAGCTCGCTCCACGCTTCGCGGCGCGGCGCCTCTGCTCTCCCCCGACGAACGGCTCGGGAGGAGACACCTCCCCCAACCCCAAGATCCCGGACCCCGAGGACAAGATCCATCGGGGTAAGCAAGTGGCTCCTCCGACCGACCCCATGCTTCAAATCCCGGCGCCCACCATCGCTCCTAAGGACGGCGGCGTCGAGGTCGGCATCCCGGCCTTGCTTGAGGACGTGGCAACTGCCGTCAAGGGCGAGATCATCCAGATGCTGGAGCCGTCCGCCGCGACTGGCGTCAAGTCCGACATCCACAAGGCAGCGGAGAAGGTCGTGTCGAACACCGCCGGCAGCAACTCCCTCAAGGCGCCGGAGGAGATCACGCCGACCGCGTCCGCCGACAAGAACTCCCTCAAGGCGCCGGACAAGTTCACGCCGACCGCCCCGCGCCCCCTCTACCTCTCCCATGCCACCCGCTGGACTCCGAGCCCGTCCACGCTAACCACCTGCCGCCCAGCCTTCGCCCCGCCTGCCCGCAACCCCAGCTCTCCTGCGGCGGCGGCGCTGGCGCGGTTCGCTTCTACACGGCGTCTGTGTTCTCACACGACCAAGAGCAGCTCGGGAGGAGATGCCTCCCCCATGATCTCGGAGGAAAAGCACATCCCGGCGCCCACCGCCGCTGCCAAGGAGGGCGGCGTCGAGGTCCACATCCCGGGCCCTCACGAGGACGCGGCACCTGCCATCAAGCGCGACACCACGGTGGAGCCGCCTGCCGTCAAGCCCCAACTCCACGAGGCTGCGGAGAAGCCCGTTCCGACCGTCGCCGACAAGTCGTCGACCGCCGCAGAGATCAAGTCCCGCAACGCACTGGACGAGGGCGTGCCCACTGCCGCCGAGCCCGGCGCCCACGAGTCGACGGAGAAGCCCGTGCCGACCGCCGCCGACAAGTCGTCGACCGCCGCGGAGATCAAGTCCCGCAACGCACCGGACAAGGGCGCGCCCACTGCCGCCGAGCCCGGCGCCCACGAGTCGGCGGAGAAGCTCGCGGGGACTGCCACCAAGCCCGGCGCCCACGAGGCGGCGAAGAAGCTCGCGGGGACTGCCACAGAGCAGGAGGCTCTCATTGCGGCAGAGAAGGCCGCGGCAGCTGCCAGCAAGGCGCTCTGAGCGGCAGAGCAGGCCGCGGCGATTGCCTCCGAGAAGATCAGGGCGGCGGAGTTGGCCGCAGCGAGGGTGCAGTTCTGAAAGATCAGATTGAATCATGTTGGAATAAGTGTTCGCGCGTTAATGATCTGGGAGATGTGGCAAATAATTTACACATGATGATGAAGTCTCTTCATGGGTGGAGTGAGGCTCATATTGGATATCTGCCTAAAAAGCTTGAATCTGCTCGCAGAAGATTAAATGTGTTATTCAAAAGAAATGATCTTAATGCAAGTGTGGAGAGGAAGAAAATCCTTGCAGAGATGGATGAGCTTCTGACTAAAGAAGAAATAATGTGGAAGCAGAGATCTTGTTTGGACAAAATGAAATGGGGGGATAGAAACACTAAATTTTTTCACAGAAAGGCCACATGGAGAGCTAAGAAGAACAATATTTCGTCTATCAGAAGAAGCGATGGATCTCTCTCAAAAGATTTGGAGGAAATTAAAGGTATCACAAATTCATTTTTTAAGGATCTTTATTCCTGCGATACTATGATAAATCCGTCTCGTATTATTTCGCTTGTGAAACCGAAGGTGAATGAGAATATGAATCAAGAACTCTGCAAACCTTTTTATGAACAAGAAATTAGCGATGCTCTCTTTCAAATTGGGCCGATGAAGGCCCCGGGACCAGATGGGTTTCCAGCCGGTTTTTTTCAAAGAATCTGGGGTTTACTCAAGATGGACATTGTTCGGGCAGTCCAACAATTCTTTGAGTCCGGAATTATGCCAGAGGGGATTAATGATACAACTATTGTTCTTATTCCTAAAATTAAGAATCCCCAGTCCATAAAAGATTTTCGACCTATTAGTCTGTGCAATGTCATTTACAAAATTATCTCCAAGTGCCTTGTCAACAGATTGAGACCTCTGCTGGATGGTATGATCTCCCCTACCCAAAGTGCTTTTATCCCGGAAGATTAATTTCGGATAATGCTCTTATCGCATTTGAATGTATGCACTCGTTGAATACATTGAAAGATTCTCGTGGCGAATACTGTGCATACAAACTGAACCTAGCTAAAGCATATGACCGTGTTGATTGGAAGTTTTTGGAATGTATGCTTCGAGCATATGGGTTTGATCCAATCTGGATTAAATGGATTATGACTTGTGTTACCTCCGTGAAATTCTCTGTGCGCTTTAATGGCCAGCTGTTAGAATCTTTTCATCCTTCTCGTGGTCTAAGGCAAGGGGATCCTTTATCGCCATACTTATTCCTCTTTGTGGCTGAGGCCCTTTCGCTATTACTCAATGATGCATCGGCAAGAGGGGTTATCCAAGACTTCCGGCTAAACAGACATGCTCCAGGTATATCTCATTTATTATTTGCTGATGATAGTCTACTATTTTTTAAGGGATCTCTGGAGCAAGCTCTAGCCATTAAGGATATTTTGGTGGCATATGAGGATGGTACAGGCCAATTATTAAGTCCTGACAAGTGTTCCATCTTATTTGGCAAAAATTGTCCTATTGAGATCCAAGTGTATCTTCTGGTTATATTGAAAATCACATGTGATGGGTTTGAGGATAAATATCTTGGATTGCCGGTCCCAGAAGGTCGTATGAAGGCTGGCAATTTTCAATATACAAAAGATAAAGCTCTTAAGAGGGGTTCAGACTGGGTCGAAAAATATGCTTCTAGCGGGGCGAAGGAAATCCAGATTAAGGCTGGTATTCAGGCCATTATGGTTTATGCCATGAGTATTTTTAAATTTCCTGTGTCTCTTTGTGATGAGCTATCTCAAATTATAAGGAATTTTTGGTGGGGTGATGAGGAAAATAGGAAAAGAACTCATTGGGTGGCTTGGGACAAATTGACGAAGCCAAAAGGTGAAGGGGGTATGGGTTTTCGTGATCTCAGGATTTTCAATCAAGCACTTTTGGCCAAACAAGCTTGGCGATTACTGGTTTTTCCGGACTCTTTGTGTGCAAAGGTGATGAAAGCTAAATATTACCCTCATGGGCATCTTATTGATATCGTCTTCCCTCAAGCGACTTCGCTCACGTGGCAAGGTATTATGCATGGACTCGAGTTGTTGAAGAGGGGTATCATATGGAGAGTCGCCGATGGTGCGAGTATAAATATATGGAGGGATAATTGGCTACCAAGGGATTCTGGCCTTAAAATATCTGCTAAGAGAACCAGAACTAGGGTCAAATGGGTTGCTGATCTTTTCATGAGTGGCTCAAGGAGATGGGATGAGAATTTAATCAGGCATTTGTTTTTCCCTCATGACGCTGAGGAAATTTTAAAGTTACGCATTCTTAATTTCAGTGAGGGTGATTTCATCGCCGGGCACCATGAGAAAAGTGGGGTGTTTTCAGTGAACAGTGCGTATAGGTTGGCCCTCAATTTGAAGGACTCGAACATGGTAGTGGGGAACTCCAGTGTAGCTGTTAATGGGGAAAGGAGGCTATGGAATATTATTTGGAAGGCTAACATCCCCCCGAAGATTAGAATCTTTGCTTGGAGAGCTGCATCTAATAGCCTAGCTGTACAAGTCAACAGAGTAAAACACCATCAAGCTACACTAGGTATGTGCTCAATCTGTGGTGTGGAAGATGAAAGTGTTTTTCATGCTTTGGTATGCTGCCCCAAGGCACGTGCGCTTCGTATGGGTTTGCGAGAGGTGTGGAATTTACCGGCTGAAGATATGTTAAAATGCTCGGGGCCGGATTGGTTACTTATTTTGTTGGATCAGTTAAGCTCGCCTGTGCGTGAACAAACCATATTCATGTTCTGGAGAGCCTGGCATTTGAGAAATGACTTGATCTTTGGTAAAGGGAAGGAACCTATATCGGCCTCAGTGAGTTTTATCCAAAATTACTGGGCATCTTTCTCGGCTTGTCATGCAACCAGGAAGGTAGAGGTAAGTAATAAAGGTAAGGGTGTGATCGATGGATTTCAACCCAGTAGCATTGTGGAGAGGAATTGTGTTCCCTGGCTGCCTCCCACATCGGATTTTCTCAAGATTAATGTTGATGCTAGCTTTGTGGAGGCCATTAGTGCTGCGAGCGTAGGGGTGGTTGTCAGAAATCATATTGGAGAAGTTCTTATCTCCTCTTGGGATTATATTGGTATTTGTTCTAGTGCTGACGAAGCGGAACTTCGAGCGACCATCTCAGGCCTGTACATCGGTATCACCCTTCACAAGCCCATAATTTTAGAAACTGACTGCTCTTTCGTGGCCTCTGTTTTTGCAAATAATAATCTGGACAGGTCAAACCTTGTTGATTTGAAGAAGGAAGCGTTGAGTGTTTCCAAGATGATGAGTATGTTTAAAATAACCAAGATAAACAGGAAGGCGAATATGGTGGCACATGAGATTGCGAAATTTAGTTTTTCAAATAGGTCTGATGGTATCCTTATTAATAGTGTCCCGCCCTGCGTGGCTAAAGCTGTAGCGAACGATTGTATGAACATTTTTGTTAATTAATTAATATATGGGTGGAGTTTTCAAAAAAAATATATCGTGCGCTACTACTAAGCAAAGAACCAGAAGCGGGTGCCGTGCCCTGCGTGGAGGGAGCCGCGTGCCGCTGTGTGGAACAGGATGGGCTGTCCGGTCGGCGTGAGGTGCTAGACAAGTACAGAAGTACTGTAGACACGCATACATGACCCAAGCTACAGTCGCAGCACAGCACGCTGTCCGTTACGTTGCTGGCCGGTCGGCGTTCGTACTATCGCGAGGATCGCTGCTTCTGCTTGGCACACGCACGCAAAACGTCGCCGCCCGGGTGGCACGGGCCAAAAGGCTCGAGGGAGTACTTTGATATTTGTTGACGATAATTATCCTACTCCCTTCGTCCGAAAATACTTGTCATCAAAATGGACAAAAAGGGGTGTGTCTAGAACTAAAATACATCTAGATACATCCTCTTTTATTCATTTTGATGACAAGTATTTCCGGACAGAGGGAGTATTTGACAGTTTTAGTCCATATTACTTCATTTATCAAAAGTTTTGTAAGAAAAACAGTAATGCTAAAACTTTCATGATTGTTCGCCATTTGCGCAGACACAATGAATTTCCGCTGTAACAAGTTCGTCTACGGCCAGGCACACTTCACCCGGGAGCGTCGGAGAATCATGCAGACGACCATCTCCTCGTCGGGACCGCAAGGGACAAGGCCCCGGTTGACGAATCTGGAACTTCCTGAGCCAGATTCGTTGTCAGCCCCGTCGGAGATGGCCGGAGTTCGGTGGAGAAGACCTAGGGGACGAGGGGAGTGCAGGCAAATGGAGTGGCTCGGATTTGGTTCAGAGTGTGGAAAGGGATGAATGTAAGTGGGGCCTTGGCGGGCTATGGTGGACCGAATCCGACGTGACGGACGCGCCCGAGTGTCCTATATCTGCCGGACATATGGTCTGGATATAGGGTTGTTGGTCAGCCCGGGCAAATGGGTTGCGTTTTGGGCGTCCAGTTGTATGGAAAATTTACGTCCGGGTAGTGATCAAGCTAGCCGCCCAAACGTTTGAGGCGGATATGGATTGTATGGTTATATTTGCTCTTATCGATTATGCATATATATAAATACACTACACCCACTATTTTTTATAGCCTCGCAATCAATTAAGGACTACAATTTGAAATTGGTCACCCGATTTTGACTGTGTCAACAATTTTTGAAAGAAGCTTTGAAACACTTCCATCTGATTGAGGTATTCAATTTTGAATTTGGTTCATGGTTTTGACCGGGTCAACGATTTTTCAAACCAATCGGTAGCAAACTGGCCTAAATAACATATCAGTTCCGCATGCGCTCTCACCACCTAGGCAAAGGAAGCGCCAACATGTGATACTGCATCATCATGCAACCACCGATCTAAAAAAATCACCACATAAGTATGAGTTGATTAGTAGATATCACAATCACACCATAGAAGGCCCACTAGAACACCACAATATAAATAAAAAAGGAAAAACACACTCCATCACCTGCCCCACTCGCCAAACCGAATACTCCCTCGGTTTCAAAATATAAGGTGCATTAGTGTTTTTTAAAGTCAAATTTATTTAACTTTGACCAAGTTTAGATCCTAATATATTGATATCCACAATACTTAGATAAATAATGTATGGAAATTTATTTCATGACGAATCTAATGTCACCGACATGATATTTTGGTATTTATAAGTTTCTTTCAAATTTGATCAAACTTAGAAGAATTAGACTTTACAAAATACCAATACACCTTACCTTTTGAAACATATGAAGTAATTTTTTATGAAAAGCCTGACATCGACGGTTGCAGAAAATTACGCACTCTAAACCTTCTAGTATTTGTTTTGAAACGTAAGCCTTCTAGTATCCGGTGAAAGGTAAACTTTGAATTTTTTTACTTTTTTTTAGAATCGTAAAACGAACGGTCATGTAAACGACCAGAGCTAGAACATATACACCGCACCGGCCACCCTTAGCCATATATCTCGTGACCGTTGGTGCGTGCCCGGGTTGGGTCTTGGGGTGGGTGTGCTCGTGACGAAGCATGATAGAACATACACTTTTTTTTTGGTGAAACTGGAGGGGCAGTACACTGGTTGGTTGGCATCTGATGAAGGAGAGAGACAGGGAGAAACACACCCTATTGACCCTGGCGCCACGAAACCAGAGGCGGCACAGGATGTGAGGTCCCCCGATCACTCATCATGGCTCCTTTCTGTTACGGTTTGGCTTCATTCTCCGAGCGCACGCGCACCCGGCCATTTGCACATCCCGACCAAGCTCCTCTCGAATCTTGGCCATAAATGCAACTCGGAACCCATCCACCAAAGCTTCACGGCATATGCAACCACGGTGGACAAATACGAGCCCCAAAATGGACGCGTCCGCCCGTGTTCAGAGCATCTACATCCACGAACAACAAATCTGACTCTTCAAACGCCCCACATTGTGTCCGTGTCAAGCCTCCAATTTTATCATCTACATCCGGATACCTCGTAATAGAAACCTCAATTCCGTAAAAGACATGCAAACGATGAAATCCGTGTACTACGTAGATCACGAACCTATACTACCCTAATCCTCGTCGAAGATGTCCACTATCTTCGTGCGCGGGAGCTGCAGCTCTGACTCCACCGGCTGCTCCGCGCCCCCCTCCACCTCCATCTCAGCGTCGAGTTCATCGAAGAGCGCGCCGGTAGTCGCCCGTTCCTGCCGAATGAATTGCATGTTCGCCTCCACATAGGCCTCATCCTAGATGGAGTTCAGGATGGCCTGCTGCTCTGCCATCTCGCCCGACCACGGTGGCTTCGCCGCAACAATGCCAAGGCCCAAGGCGCCCCGACTCCTCATCAGCAGTATGAGCCCGAGGCGGCAGGGATGGTGGCTGCCGTGCGGCTGGCGATGGAGCAGACGCACGTGGTCCGTGAGTTGGCCGACATCATCTCTTCCTTCGATGGCTCCGACGACGCCCCTCCGCCAACTACGGCTAGTGCCGGAGCTTGACTGGGATGTTTGAGGGGGCAAAAGGGTAAAGTGTGCATGTTTTGGGGGGCTAATGAGAAATTTTTCTTCTTACTATGTTGCTTCAAAAAATATTTTTTTCAGGAATTTCTCATGGGCTGGAGGGGCCACAACCCCCTCAGGAATGCACATAGCTCCACCCCTGCCTATGGCTACACGGAGGGCTACGGTCGCACCGGCGACCGCAAGGGCAAGGGACCTGCGAGGAAGTGGTGATGCTCGGCACCCCCACACTGTTACCTATGTTTCTAGCTAGCAGTTGTCCGGTCATGAACTTGATCTTTTGGTCTAGTTTCTATCTAGTATTTGTTCGGTGATGAACTTGATCTTCCCTTTGCACAAAGCTTATGCTATGTTGGGCGTCGTTATGTGCTGCTAGATGTTGATCTAGTTGTATGTCCGGCGATCTATGTAGTTTCTCTACTCCACATTGCATGGATAGCATTGTTTTGAGAGGGCGGCTGCGGAGGCAAAGAAATGAGAGCGTGAGAGCGCGGGTTGTACGCGGGGTGACTACGAGAGGGAGGGAGAGCTGCGTGTGGGTGGGGAGTAGAAAGGACAGGACATGCATACCCATGCCGCCTGGTCATCCATATGCGTCCAAGCGCTGCTCCGGCCAGGGAAAATTATGTCACACCCGCATCCCCTGGATGATGCGGTGGACAAGGAAGACGTGGGTCCCCAGCCAGGGCCCACTGGCAGTGGTGTGCGTGGGTACTTAAGCGTGTGAGTTAGCCAGAGTGGGCACACGTGTTGTATCTGAACCTTATTCCTCACCTACCCTCTCTGTATCTCGCCCTCCTTCTCTGCTCCTCCTCATCTTCTTCTGCAAGTAAGAACTCTAGTTGATTTCTCATCCCGATCTCCTTGTATCGATCCCTTGTGCCGCTGGGTTCGTTACAATCTGGTAATCAGAGCCTTGTTCCGTTTTTTACCTAATTTTTTTCTGCCAGATCGTGCTCACATCCTCTCGATCGGACCGCAACACCCACCGCTGTGGGTGCCGATTCACTCCGGTGAGTTGGCCCAAAATCCCCAGCGGGGTTGGACCGATTTGGAGCGAGGGCGACGGCGCCGCCATCCAAACCTTCCGCCCAGACCCGCGACATCCTAGTAGCCATGTCAGAAACCTCGGGAGAGATCAAATCCTTGCTGGAGTCACTCTTGACGCGGTTCGAGGCAAGCCAGATCACGGCCGACAAGCATGTGGAGGCACAGCTCGCCTTCAACGAGCAGGTCTCCAGCGACCTCACGCACCTTCGCCGCCAGATGGACTTGACGCAAGCGGATGTCGATGAGGTGCGCCAGCAGCGCACCGACCACAACAAGCAGCAGGCGCCCGCCTCCTCTCACCAGCACCAGTTCACGCCCAGGGGAGGCGATCCACATGCGTCCTCGGCCACGCCACTACCAGAGCACGCAAGGGGCTCAGGAGTCCATGGGCCCGTCGCTCGCCTCGTCAACGATGGTCCACCCCTCATCCCGCACCGCCCCGCGGTCACCATCACCGGGGCGGGTCAGATGCCGCCGCCAGCTTCCCCTCGCGGAATTCCTCAAGCGCCGCCCACATACGACTACCACGTCAAGCCCCCCAAGCACGACTTCCCTAAGTTCGACGGCACGGCGCCGTATCTCTGGATCGATCGTTGCGAGTCCTACTTCGAGCTGTATCGGGTGCCGCAGCACAATTGGGTGACCATGGCCTCCCTCTATATCGAGGGGCATGCTGCACATTGGCTTCAAGCTTACCGTCAGGCACACAGAGCCTTGTCATGGGAGGCGTTCTGTCAAGCGCTCAAGGAGGAATTTGGCCCTGACGAGTTTGAGTTGGAGATGCACAAATTACTGCAACTCCGTCAGACAGGAACAGTGGCTGAATACCGGCTCGCGTTCGAGGCGCATATGTATCACCTGCTGGCGCTCGATGCTACACTCAGCAACAAGTTCTTCATCACGCAGTTCCTGCTTGGTCTGCGCGACGATCTTCGAGTGGTGGTGCGCCTTCAAGCGCCCACAAGCATCACGCGCGCATCCGTTCTGGCGCGCATCCAGGAGGAGGAGACCGACACGCATCGACCTCGACCACGCATGTTCCAGGTGGGACGACCCCCAACACCACCCATCGTGCTGCCACCACGGCCGCAGGTTGTGCCACGACCTGCTGCCGCACCAGCCGTGGGGTGGGGACGAATTTGCGCGTGAGCGGCAGCTTCGAGATCACCGTCGGGCACATGGCCTGTGTTTCAAATGTGGTGACCGATACTCCAGGGAGCACCGTTGCAAGCAGGCCACACAGCTGCTCACCATACACATGGGTGAGCACGGGGAAGTGCTCACGGACGAAGCAATTCAGGCAATGGAGTTGTTAGATGAGCCGGGCGATGCACTGGCAGAGCAACAGTGCTGTGTGCTCTCCACCCAAGCTGTCTCCGGCATGGAGACGCCGCGCACGATCTGCTTGCGTGCTCTAGTGGGCAATCAGGTCATGCTGCTCCTTGTCGATTCAGGCAGTACACACAGTTTCATCTCCGCGTCCTTTGCCGATCGCATTGCTGCAACAACAACGCCCCTGCCGCCAGTGGACGTGCGCGTTGCTAATGGTGAACGACTTGTCTGCGACAAGCTTGTACCTGGTGTCAAATGGTGGATACATGGGCACACCTTTTCCACAGACATGCGCCAGCTCACGCTCGGTGCATACGACGGCGTGCTGGGTATGGACTGGCTGGAGAAATTCAGCCCAATGAGTTGCCATTGGCGAAACAAGACTCTCACCTTCGAGCATGAGGGTGCCACCGTTACGCTACAAGGTGTTCGACACAATGATGTTCAGTCCCTGGAGGCAATCGAACCAGAGCAGTTCAACAAGTGGCAAGCCGGCAACGAGATCTGGTACATGGCTCTTCTGGACAGACATGCACCCCATAGTGAGCCCGGGAACAAGTTGCCGACCGGCATTCAAGCAGTGCTCAGCGAGTACAAGGATGTGTTTGGCGAACCCAAAAAATTGCCACCACATCGTCAATACGACCATGCTATTACACTGGTCGAGGGGGCACAACCGGCGAATGCACGCCCCTATCGGTACTCTCCATTGCAGAAGGACAAAATTGAGCGGCAAGTCAGAGAAATGCTCGATTCCGATGTCATTGAGCACAGCATGAGTCCCTATGCTGCTCCGGTTCTGCTAGTCAAGAAAAAAGATGGATCATGGCGTTTTTGTGTGGATTATCGACGCCTCAACGACAGTACAGTGAAGAATCGGTTTCCCTTACCAATTGTGGATGAGCTGCTGGACGAGCTCGCGGGTGCTAAATACTTCTCCAAGTTGGATTTACGGGCTGGCTACCACCAAATTCGAATGCGAGATGGCGATGAAGAGAAGACAGCATTCAAGACCCACCACGGGCACTTCCACTTCAGGGTCATGCCCTTTGGCCTTTGCAATGCCCCGGCAACCTTCCAGTGCTTGATGAATCAAATATTCAGCAAGTATGTACGCAAATTTGTGATCATATTTCTCGATGACATTTTGGTGTTCAGTGAAACGCTGCAGGAGCACGAAGAACATTTGCAGCTGGTCTTTGATCTCCTTCGCCAACACCAACTATTCGCCAAGCTATCCAAGTGTTCCTTTGCTCAGGAGAGCATTGACTACCTCGGGCATGTCATTTCGAGCGCCGGCGTCGCCACCGACGCGGAGAAGACCCAAGCTATGCTGAACTGGCCAATGCCGACGACACCCACAGAGCTCCGTGGCTTCCTTGGCCTCACCGGCTACTACAGAAAATTTGTAGCCCGGTACGGCATCATCGCCAAACCACTTACCAACTTGCTGATGAAGAAGGGGTTTGAGTGGAGCGAGCAAGCACAGACAGCCTTCGATCTCCTCAAACGTGCCATGGCCAGCGCACCAGTACTCACCTTGACTGACTTCGCCAAGCCATTCAGCATCGAGACCGACGCCTGCGACACTGGCATTGGCGCCGTGCTCGTGCAGGAAGGCCACCCAGTGGCTTACTTCAGTAAGGCCCTGGGAGTGCGCAATCAGAAGCTTTCAGCTTACGAGAAGGAGTTTTTGGCGGTAATGATGGCCGTGGACAAGTGGCGGGCGTATCTGCAACGTGGCCAGTTCACCATTGTCACCGACCACAAAAGTCTCTGCAATCTGGGTGATCAACATCTAGAGACGGATCTGCAGCGCAAGGCTATGTCCAAGTTGGTCGGATTGCAATTCAAATTTCAGTACAGACGTGGAGTGGACAACGGAGCCGCAGATGCTCTGTCACGCGTGGGCGCGGCCCTGGACATTGCAGCACTCTCCCTTTGCCAGCCAACCTGGGTGCAGGAAGTGGCCAACTCCTACGCCACAGATGCAGAGGCTCAAGAGAAACTGACATAGCTTGCAATCCATAGCCTCGACGAAGACGGATTTGAGCTGCACAAAGGGCTGATTCGTCGAAATGATCGCCTCTGGATTGGCAGCAACACGGCTCTCCGCACCAAGTTGATCAGTGCCCTCCATGACAGCGCGGTGGGTGGACATTCAGGCAACACAGCCACATATCAACGCCTGAAGAAGCGTTTTCTGTGGACTGGCATGAAGCGCGACGTGGCGGACTACGTGAAGCAGTGCTTGGTATGCCAACAAGCTAAACATGAGCACCGGCGACCGGCGGGCATGCTGGCTCCCCTTCCTATCCCTATGGCGCCATGGCATGACCGCACCATGGATTTCGTCGAAGGATTGCCCAAGTCTGAAGGGTATGACGCAATCATGGTGGTGGTCGATCGACTAACAAAGTTCGCCCACTTTGTTCCCCTCCGCCACCCGTTCAATGCCGCCAAGGTGGCGCGCGTCTTCTGGGACAACGTCGTCAAGCTGCACGGCCTTCCCAACTCCATTGTCTCCGACCGCGATCAAGTTTTCACCAGCGCCCTCTGGCGTGAGCTGTTCACCACCGCGGGCACCAAATTGCTCTACTCTACGGCCTACCATCCTCAGACTGATGGCCAGAGCGAGCGCGTCAACCAGTGCATGGAGATGTACCTCCGATGCGCGATCCATGATGCACCGCGCCGCTGGCGACACTGGCTTCCGACAGCAGAGTTTTGGTACAACTCGTCCTTCCATTCGTCGATCAACTGCACGCCATTCAAGGCTCTGTATGGGGTGGAACCCAATCTGGGCGGCATGGCACTTTGGGACGACAAGCCGCCCACGGCCCTCAACTCCAAGCACTGGGACTGGGGGGAGCACACGGCACGGCTGCGCGCGCAAATTCTCCATGCCCAGCGCCGGTTCAAGAAGCAGGCTGATCGTCACAGGACGGAGCGGGAGTTTGAGGTTGGTGATTCGGTCTTGCTCAAGCTGCAGCCATACGCCCAATCCTCCCTCGTCAACAGGCCGTGTGCAAAATTGGCTTACAAGTTCTTTGGGCCTTTCAAGATTTGTGCGCGCATCGGCAAGCTGGCGTACAAGCTGGAGCTTCCCTCGGACAGCCGCATCCACGACGTTTTTCATATCTCTCAGTTGAAGCCGTTCACGCCCAATTACTCACCGGTGTTCTCAGAGTTGCCTCACCCACCTGATCTGCCAACACTGACAGTGAACCTGTAGAAATTCTGGAGAGACGGATGGTCAAGCATGGCGACCAGGCAATCGTGCAGCTCCGCGTCCGCTGGTCGTCGTCCACATCAGGCACAACATGGGAGGACTATGAGACCTTGCGTCAATGTTTCCCGACGGCAAGCATATGGCAAGATGCTTCAGCGAGCCAAGATGAAGGGCAACCTGAAGATGGCGTTCTTTCTGCAGGCGACGCTCTTTCTGAAGACGAGGGGCATGTCACACCCGCATCCCCTGGATGATGCGGTGGACTAGGAAGACGTGGGTCCCCAGCCAGGGCCCACTGGCAGTGGTGTGCGTGGGTACTTAAGCGTGTGAGTTAGCCAGAGTGGGCACGCGTGTTGTATCTGAACCTTATTCCTCACCTACCCTCTCTGTATCTCGCCCTCCTTCTCTGCTCCTCCTCATCTTCTTCTGCAAGTAAGAACTCTAGTTGATTTCTCATCCCGATCTCCTTGTATCGATCCCTTGTGCCGCTGGGTTCGTTACAAATTAGTACTACTGTAGCAGCAAAAGCAAAGGCCGCCCCCATGCCGTGACGTGCGTATGTACCTCCGGGGCCAGTACCACAAAGATAGCGTGGGTTGTACGCGGGGTGTCGCCGGTACTGGTAGAGCCCCGGAGGGAGGGAGGGAGACAGGGATTGGTTGATACGCGCGTGGCCTGGGTGATCCGTAGAATTGGGACTTAGGAGCGATGCGCGCGTTTGCCGCCGAGCCGGTCACTCTGTCTGGGTCTATCCCTGTTGCTCGGACGGTAGTGTGGCACAGCCACGAATCGACCTCTATCTGCACGTCGTCCATGATCACCATCAACTCTCGGTCCTCAGGCCAACTCCACCGGACGACCCCAAACGGACGTCCGGAATGCCTGGATTTTGTCCTTTTGGGGCATCGATGGGTTCGCCCGTGTCCGGCTTTGTCAGCTAGGTTGTGCGTGCGCCCACCGCGCGGCCGCACCCCAAATCGTGTCCGGGGCGGACGTGAATAAAAAACTATATGACATAACTAAAAAAGTAAATAAACGCATTTAAAAAAACATAAAACATATATAGGGGTTGGCCACAAAACGGCCCAGTCTCCACGGCCCCTTTAAAAGGCCCAGTTTCATAATTAACAGAAAAACAAAATAAAAACCGCCTCCCGCGCGCTCTTGCCGTGCCCGTCGGTGCCGTGACCGTCGCCGTCTTCACTGGCCGCCGGTGTCGTCGTCGTCGTCGTCGCTGACGAGGTCGACGTAGGCCGGCGGTGTCCACAGGTGGGCCGGCGATGCGTGGTAGACGGGGGCGGGCTGGACGGCCGGAGGTGCCAGCACCACCTTCCCCCGTGGCGACGCCTCCCGCTCCAGTGACCGCGGCGGAGTGGGGCACCAGTTCACGCCCACGCCAGCGGCCATCTCCGAAGCAGTGCAGGTCCAGCCCCACCCCTGGCCCAGCAGCTGCTGGAACGCGGCCGGCGGGTCCTCCTTCCTCTACAGCTCCGAGAAGGCGACGTCCCTGGCGGCAGAGAGGGCCATGGCCTCCTCCAGGCCGTCCCACTGCTGCTCGTCGTGCGTGTTCATGGAGTCGTCCATGACCTGCTGCAGGAGACGGGCCTCCTCCTCAGCTGTCATGCGAGGAGGGGGAGGTGGCGACGGAGACGGGGAAGGCGACGGCGTGGGAGTGCCGCGGCGCACACGCCTACGCCCGCGCTCCAGGGGAGCAGGCGCCTGATGGGCCTCGAACCCCTCGTTGGTTACCCCAAGTGGAAGGTGTAAGATGCAGTAAGTAGAAGTGTTTTCCCCTAGCAAAGATGCCAAGGATCGAATCCCCAGAGACTCCTAGGTTCAACAAGTAGGTGTCAACTTCTAACGGCGCAATTAGCAATCAACGTGGACCTGCACACAGATACAAATAACTTTGCTCCCAACGAGTACAGAGAGGTTGTCAATCCCTCCGGCCTTGTAGTTCACAAAGGGTTAAAAGCAATGATAGTAGTGATAGATAGTTTTTGCAATAGTAAGTAAATAGCGTAAAGTAAATAGTGGATGTGATCAATGATGGTAATATGGACCGGAGTCTCATGATGTTCACTAGTGATGTCTCTCTCCCAAAAGACGATAAAACAGCTATGTGAGGTAACAAATTACAGCTGGGCAATTGACAGGACCACGAACGCAAACCAATGCTGACTACATTGCAAGAAAGGTTGAGGTTCAAAGCATGGGCGGTACGCCAAAGTAAGTAGACCGAAATCCATCAATATCTACTACTAATCATCCACCTTGAGATATCTATCCAGAACATCTCGCTGGTATTAAGTTGCGAGTCCCATCCATAGTGTAAACTCAATGCAACAGACAACTGCATTAAAAGAACTTTGCGTAAAGTAAACAATCCTTGCACCCGCGGGCACAAGCACCGTTGTTTTCCCCCTTGTGGCAACAGCACATCCTCTAGACTCATGTTTCTGTCACTCAAGCTAGTCATCGAGGGGCATGAACCCACATTCGAGCATAACGTTCCCTCTTGGAGTCACTACCTACTACTCGGCCAAAGCAATAAGTAACAACGGAGAACATGCAAGAATTACTTATGAACTAAAATATAAAAGAGGTGAATCAAATATATTACTCAAGATCAATCTGAACATAATCTCATAATCCATCGGATCCCAGCAAACTAAACATAGCAACACCATAAGGATTACATAGGTGCATCGATCATGTAGGGCAGCTCACGAGGACTAATTAGTGAAGCACAAGAACGGGAGGAGAACATCACATAGCTACTGGTCATGGACTCATGGTCCAAGGGAGACTACTCACGAGTCATCCGGGAGGCGTCCATGGTGGTGGAGAAGCTCCCGGTGGTGATCCTCCCCTCCGGCAGGGTGCCGGGAAGAGTTCTCCTGGTGCTCCCGATCTTGGAAGCGGCGGCGGCGGCGGAACAGAGATGGGATCGCGAAAAGAGTTCCTTTTCTGAGGGTTCCGGAGGGTCCTTTAAATATATGCCAAAGTAGGGCACCGGGGGAGTTTCGGGGGGCCCAGACGCCCCCCCGGCGCGGCCCGGGGGGGCGCGCCCACGGGGCGCCTGGAGCCCCTGTGCCCCCCCCAGGCTGCCCTTCGGACGCAGTGTTGTTTCCGGATCGCTGATTTTTTATATAATTTTTCTGGATTTTTCTGGGCAGTTCTCGAAACGTGAAAACCTGAAATACAAAAACAGCCGAAAACAGAAACTGGCACTGGGGTGCACTGGATTAGTAAGTTAGTCCAAATATGATCAAAAGTGTATGGAAGTGTATGAATATCATAGCAATATCACCCAAAAGTGGCATGGAGCAAGCAGAAATTATAGATACGTTTTGGACGTATCAACATCCCCAAGCTTAATTCCTGCTTGTCCTCGGGTAGGTAAATGATAACAAGAATAATTTCTGTGGTGACATGCTATTAACCATATAGGACTTTCTCATAGTCATATGACAAAAGCTTACTGAGACAATGATTCTATAGTAATTAAGTTGCCTCAAGAGGAAATCACAAATGACTGAAAGTTTTACAACATGAAACTGAAACATCAAAAAGATTTGCAATGAACATGATGTGCAAATATGATAAAGTGATATCTAGCTTGCCCCCTTTAGTGATGCAAAACATAAATGCAGGGGCACCTTCAAGGTTTAAGTGATGACTAGATACAATCATTTCAGAATAAACGATATCACAATCATGCAAAAGACAATGCTACTTTGGGACAATGCACATTACACTCAGAATGACAATCATGCTCTCAGTTGTTGGTGCTTCAACATAAAGGTAAAAGAAAGGTTAAGTGCTAAAGCTTTTTATTTTGAAAACATGGAAGCAATTGTGTCAACGGCAGTAGTACTTAATATGTGTCATGCATAAAACATCCTATAAGTTGCAAGCCTCATGCATCGAATACTAATAGTGCTCGCTCCTTGTCCTAATTAGCTCGGATCCCCATGGGTTATCATTGCATTACATATGTTTTAACCAAGTGTCACAAAGGGGTACCTCTATGCCACCTGTACAAAGGTCCAAGGAGATAGATCACATTTGATTTCTCGTTTTTGATAGATCTCAACTTGAGGACATCCATACCGGGACAACATAGAAAATAGATGATGGACTCCTCTTTAATGCATAAGCATATTCTCATAAGAGATTGAGGATTAAGGTCCAAGCTAAAACTTCCACCATGATGCATGGCTTTGGTTGGCGGCCCAATGTTCTTCTCTAACAATATGCATATTAAATCAACCCACGGTAAATCACCCTTACTTCAGACAAGACGAACATGCATAGCAACTCACATGATATTCAACAAAAGTGTGACAGTTGATGGCGTCCCCAGAAACATGGTTACCGCTCAACAAGCAACTTATAAGACATAAGATACATAAGCAACATATTCTTTACCACAATAGTTTTTAGGCTACTTTCCCATGAGCTATGTATTGCATGGTTAGTTTGCTTAGTGCAGGTGGAGGTTAGCAAAAGATTGGGAGCGACCAACTAAGAGACATAATCATGCAGAGCGACAAAGCAATATTGAATCAGGCATGGTAGTTATATCGCTACTTAGAAACAAAAGATCATCAAGGCTTGACAGACTTTCTTTACAGTCTTGAATATGCGTGAGCATACGCCAAGTCAATCAAAATAAATTCTCGAAGGAAGATATTACTAAACCATACCATATCATAGGCAAACAAATCATGTTGGTACTCCAATAACACATTGGGAACCCCCCAGCTATTTGAGATTAACCAAAAGAAAACCTGAACTACTAAGCACCATCATGCAAGTAGCATCTTTATCATAGACACATTAACCAATGCAACGGAAGCAAACTCTCTTAATAAGGTGAGCATGGTAATTAAAGAGAGTTCAAGCAACCAACTAAATAAAAGCTCTTGAAAAGATGAGCATGAATACTAAGAGCTGAGTATGATAGTAGCTATTAAAAGACAAAGAACACACACAGCATAGATAGACATGAAAATTCTATGTAATGTTCTAGGTAGAGGTGGAGCGTGTTTCTCTCCCACATAAAGGAATGCTGGGTTCCGACTCGTTATGAAAAACTAAAAAGAAAACTAAAAGCAAGACGCTCCAAGCATAGCACATAACACATGAAGTGATAAAAATATAGCGAAACGAAAGACGAACTGATAGTGTTGATGGAGAAGGGGATGCACGGGGGCATCCCCAAGCTTAGACGCTTGAGTCTCCTTGAATATTTCTTGGGGGTGCACGGGGGCATCCCCAAGCTTGAGTGCTTGACACTCCTGAATCTTTTTATCATCTTCCCTCGCACACTTGAAAACTCCCTTCATACACAACTCATCATAATCTGATTAGCGAGGTTAGTATCCTTAATAAAATAATTATACCTTGCTGGAAATAAGGATATTCTTGAAGTTCTACTGTTTCTCAAGATTGCCAAAAGGTTTTTGCAAAGAAAAAGCAAGTTCTTAATTTGCAAAGTGAAGGTAAGGCAAAACAGGACAGAATCTGTGAAAAACAGAACAGCAGGCAGTAATTGACCTGTTCGGGATACTTCTGCAACTCAAATCAAAAAACTCAGAACTGACGCACGAAAGACAATTATATAGAGAACGCTGTCGAAAAATTCAGACCAAAAAGATGATCTGGTGATTTTATACGAATTTTTCTATCCAAGGACAGAATCTGTTTCCTGGACAGCACCTCACAACTTTTGAACTTTCTAGCAATCAGAGGCTATACTTGGCACAAATATGAAAAGCAAAGATACAATGATGATGCTACAGCAGTAAACAACATCAAGACACAACAAAAACAAAATTTTTATTCATGTGGGCTGCCTCCCAAAAGCGCTTTCTTTTATGCCTTTAAGCTAGGCATAATGCATAGATCAAGTTTTATCAAGAGTAAAAGAATAACTAGCCCGTACAACGGACTCAAAAGGTAACTTGACCTTCTTACGAGGGAAGTGTTCCATCCCTTTCTTGAGAGGAAACTGAAATTTTATATTACCCTCTTTCATGTCAATGACAACACCAACGGTGCGCAAAAAGGGACGTCCCAAAATAATTGGACAAGAAGGATCACATTCAATATCCATGATAGTGAAATCAACGGGCACATAATTATCATTGACAACAATAAGAACATCGTCGATCCTCCCCAAAGGTTTCTTTATGGAAGAATCAACGAGACGAACACCAAAAGAACAAGAATCATAAGGTTTCAATTTAAGCATATCATATATCCTTTTGGGCATAACAGAGGTACTAGCACCAACATCACATAATGCATAACAAGAGAAGTCATTCAAATAAATTTTTATCATAGGATCCCAACCATCTTCTAGCTTTCTAGGTATGGAGGCTTCTACTCTAAGTTTCTCCTCCCTAGCTTTGATGAGAGCATTAGTGATATGCTCTGTGAAGGCAAGGTTAAGCGTGCTAGTGCGGGGATCTCTAGACATCTTGTGAAGGAAATCAATAACTTCGGTAAGAGTGCAATTATCAAAATCAAGTTCACGAGCATCAAGTAAAGTGCTAGTGGTGTCCTTAAGGTTCTCTTGTTTGGTAGCTTCTAAAGTCATAGCATCACCATTAATAGGTCCATTGGGACCAGGAGTACATTGGGTGCTAAGAGTGTGAACATCCTCAACAACTTGGATAGTAGCAACAGTGTGGTGGGTAGGAAGGCTCTTAATTCTTTCCTCTTCCTCCCTTTCTCTAGCCCATCTTTCTTTTAGCTTAGCCATCATCCTAATATTTTCATTAATTTGTACTTGAGTAGCATTAATAGGGATGACTTCCCTCTCCTTAAGAGGAGAAGTTTCAATTTTTAGCAATTTTACCTCATTGGCTAAGTGGTCTACCTTAAAAGAAAGATCATCGAGTTTATGTAGTTTCTCTTCTACATTCTTATTAAAGGCTTTTTGGGTAGTGATGAAATCTCTAAGCATAGTCTCTAGTTCAGTATTGGAGTTCTTGGTACTAGGATAAGCATTGTTGTTCCCATAAGAGTTAGAGGGGAACGGTCTAGAATTGTTACCAAAGTTACTCCTATAAGCATTGTTGTTAAAATTGTTTCTAGAGATAAAGTTCACATCTACTTGTTCTTGAGCAATCAAAGAATTTAAAGGAACATCACGAGGATCAACAGTAGATTGCTTCGAAAGTAGAGACATGATCAAGTCAACTTTTTCATTGAGGGAGGAAATCTCCTCGACAGAGTTTACCTTCCTACCTGTTGGAGCGCGTTCGATGTGCCATTGGGAATAGTTGGTCATCATCTCATCGAGAAGCTTTGTGGCAGCACCAAGTGTAGTCGACATAAAGGTTCCTCCCGCGGCCGAGTCTAACAAGTTCCGCGAGGTAAAGTTCAAGCCTGCATAAAAAGTTTGGATAACCATCCAAGTAGTCAAACCGTGAGTAGGGCAGTTCTTGATAAGAGACTTCATACGTTCCCAAGCTTGGGCAACGTGTTCATTATCCAATTGTTTAAAATTCATGATGTTACTTCTAAGTTGGATAATTTTAGCAGGTGGATAGTATTTTCCGATAAAAGCATCTTTGCACTTGTCCCATGAATCTATGCTATTTCTAGGCAAACACTGAAACCAAATTTTAGCTCCTCCTCTCAAGGAGAAAGGAAAAAGCTTAAGCTTAACAATATTACCATATATTTCTTGGTACTTTTGCATATCACAAAGTTCAATAAAGTTGTTCAAGTGTAAAGCAGCATCATCTCCAGCACCGGAGAATTGTTCTCTCATGACTAAGTTAAGTAAAGCAGGTTTAATTTCATATGAAGGTGCTGAAGTGGCAGGTGTAGTGATAGGTGTGCTGATAAAGTCATCGTTGTTGTGACTAGTGAAGTCACACAACTTGGTGTTTTCGGTGGAACCCATAGTAGCAAGCAAGCAAGATAACTATTTTTGTGATTTTCGATAAAAAGGAACTAAAGCAAAAATGAAAGGTAAACTAACAAGACTAAAAAGCAAAGGTAGAAGATAGCATGCAACTCCCCTATCCTGAAGAGTGGAGTCCCCGGCAACGGCGCCAGAAAATACTCCTTGATGGGCCTCGAACCCCTCGTTGGTTACCCCAAGTGAAAGGTGTAAGATGCAGTAAGTAGAAGTGTTTTCCCCTAGCAAAGATGCCAAGGATCGAATCCCCAGAGACTCCTAGGTTCAACAAGTAGGTGTCAACTGCTAACGGCGCAATTAGCAATCAACGTGGACCTACACACAGATACAAATAACTTTGCTCCCAACGAGTACAGAGAGGTTGTCAATCCCTCCGGCCTTGTAGTTCACAAAGGGTTAAAAGCAATGATAGTAGTGATAGATAGTTTTTGCAATAGTAAGTAAATTGCGTAAAGTAAATAGTGGATGTGATCAATGATGGTAATATGGACCGGAGTCTCATGATGTTCACTAGTGATGTCTCTCTCCCAAAAGACGATAAAACAGTTATGTGAGGTAACAAATTACAGCTAGGCAATTGACAGGACCACGAACGCAAACCAATGCTGACTACATTGCAAGAAAGGTTGAGGTTCAAAGCATGGGCGGTCCGCCAAAGTAAGTAGACCGAAATCCATCAATATCTACTACTAATCATCCACCTTGAGATATCTATCCAGAACATCTCGCTGGTATTAAGTTGCGAGTCCCACCCATACTGTAAACTCAATGCAACAGACAACTGCATTAAAAGAACTTTGCGTAAAGTAAACAATCCTTGCACCCGCGGGCACAAGCACCGTTGTTTTCCCCCTTGTGGCAACAGCACATCCCCTAGACTCATGTTTCTGTCACTCAAGCTAGTCATCGAGGGGCATGAACCCACAATCGAGCATAACGTTCCCTCTTGGAGTCACTACCTACTACTCGGCCAAAGCAATAAGTAACAACGGAGAACATGCAAGAATTACTTATGAACTAAAATATAAAAGAGGTGAATCAAATATATTACTCAAGATCAATCTGAACATAATCTCATAATCCATCGGATCCCAACAAACTCAACATAGCAACAGCATAAGGATTACATAGGTGACTCGATCATGTAGGGCAGCTCACGAGGACTAATTAGTGAAGCACAAGAACGGGAGGAGAACATCACATAGCTATTGGTCATGGACTCATGGTCCAAGGGAGACTACTCACGAGTCATCCGGGAGGCGTCCATGGTGGTGGAGAAGCTCCCGGTGGTGATCCTCCCCTCCGGCAGGGTGCCGGAAAGAGTTCTCCTGGTGCTCCCGATCTTCGAAGCGGCGGTGGCGGCGGAACAGAGATGGGATCGCGAAAAGAGTTCCTGTTCTGAGGGTTCCGGAGGGTCCTTTAAATATATGCCAAAGTAGGGTACCGGGGGAGTTTCGGGGGGCCCAGGCGCCCCCCCGGCGCGGCCCAGGGGGGGGGCGCGCCCATAGGGCGCCTGGAGCCCCTGTGCCCCCCCCCCCCAGGCTGCCCTTCGGACGCAGTGTTGTTTCCGGATCGCTGATTTTTTATATAATTTTTCTGGATTTTTCTGGGCAGTTCTCGAAACGTGAAAACCTGAAATACAAAAACAGCCGAAAACAGAAACTGGCACTGGGGCGCACTGGATTAGTAAGTTAGTCCAAATATGATCAAAAGTGTATGGAAGTGTATGAATATCATAGCAATATCACCCAAAAGTGGCATGGAGCAAGCAGAAATTATAGATACGTTTTGGACGTATCAACGCCGCGCGCGCCTGTCGTGGCCGCCGCGGCCCCGTCGACGTGCCGGCGAAGAAGGACGCGCGCCTGGTGTCGTGCTCGTCACGAAACCAGGTGTCCCACAGGCCGGAGTCGGGGGCGTACCTGGGGTCGTAGAATAGGTCGTCGGGGAGGAGGCGGCGGCGGCGCTGGATCTCCTCGTCGCGCACGGCCGCTCGTCGGGACCGGCGGGATAGGGACCCGGTCGGCGGACAGATGCCAGTTATTGGGGAGGTCAACTGCACCGCGCGACCCTATCTTGTCCGGCCCCGTCCGTTTGGGGCAAAACGGACAAACCAGGCGGCCCAACGCGCAACGGCCCGGACCCATGTGGTCCGTTTTGTGTTCGGGCCTACCCATTTCGAGCGCAAACTTGCGCGGGGTTTGGGTCACGGCGGACAGCGAACGGACGCTTCGAACCTCCGCGTCGGGGCCGCGTGGCAGGCGGCCACCTACCTCCCACCCGCCAACATAAATGCGCACGGGCGGGTGGCTCCACCTGTCATCCACACAGCGAAGGGTCGTCGTCCTTCTTCAATGGGAAGCCGTGGACCGGTCATCGTCCACACTTCCCACTCCGGCCCCTCTCTGCCCCCTCGAAACCCGACACCCTAGAAACCCTAGCCGCTCCCGGTCGTCGACCTCGCCGGCCGGCCGCAGCCATGGGCCTGTGGAACTACGGTTGCAAGGGGAAGCACGACTGCGAGGCCGGCTCCTTCTCAGGCCGCCGCCGCGGATCCGTGAAAAAGGAGGAGCCCGCGTCACCGCCGCGCTCCTCCCGTCAAGCCCCCGCGTCACCGCCGCGCTCCTCCCGTCAAGCCCCCGCGCCGGCCCCCTTCACCATTGCCCCTAGGCCCGCCGGCGAGCGCAACCGGCAGTACATCTGCGCGGACGTGTGTCGGAGGTACTGGGAGACGAGGACGAGGACGGCAGTACATCGACACTAATAGCTCCGGGATCATCTCCATCCTTTGCATGTCATAGTTCATCACGAAGTTCTAGATGCTCGAGCGCGACGCCGAGGACGAGCAACGCGAGGTCGAGGAGTAGGTGCGCCAGGCCGCGGCGGCACAACCCATGGGTCAACACGATGTTCCGTGGGCCACCCCTGCGCCGACGCTCATCGGCTTCACGGTCCCCGAGGACGACAACGACGCCTAGGGCAGCACGCTGCCTCGTAGTTTAGTATGTTTTTGGACTCTCGCCGGTCTTCGTGGCCGGCTTTAATGTTTAATTAATGTTAATTTTATTTTAAAGATGCTTGTATTCTTTTTTTTCTCGCGCTGTCACAATAGGTCGGGCCAGCATTGGGCGCATGCACCGACCCAAAAGCGAAAGCAGACGTTCGTATCCGCTGGACTAACCAAAACGGACAAAAAAGAACAAATCCATTGTCTGTTTGGGTCGGTCCATTGAAGTTGCTCTCATGTACTCTGGACGGTTTCATGTTTTCTTCCCTCATGATGTTTTTTTTGAAACGAACGGGAGAGTCAGGAACGGACGCTGCCTCCACAACGACCGTCCCCTCGCGCCGTCCCATCCCACGCCGCTCATGTGCCATCGGGCCACGCGTCGAGCGGGCACTCGCGGAGCTGCTCAAGAGGGCACGACGGTTACGTGCGCCTCAGCTCTGCTTTCCGCCACACCCGCCCTCCATGCATGCTGCTCCGGGAAAAGTGGCAAAGCAATGCCAAGGCTGCGGTGCGGCCAGAGGGGAGGGAAACCCGGGCTACGAACGTGCGGCCAGAGATGGAGGGAGGGAGGGATGGATGGATGCGTGCCTGAGTGATTTGTGCGTGCACCGCACCCGTGAGCGTGCCTGATGCATGATGCGGTTGGGTGGGTGTGATGGTGAGCGTGCACCGCAGCCACATAAGCATATCGCTCGCACGAATGAAAAAACATGTTCAAAATAGTAACTCCGGCCTCGGGTAAAAAGCAGGCCGGAATTGGCTGGCATGCCATCCAATGGAGGCCGCGGAGAGGGGGCAGCAATCAGCCTGATGTGCGGTCCCACAAAGTACCAGTCCCCTGATCACCCACCCTAGTCTCCTTTCTGTTTTGTTTTGCTTTTTGGCTTCTTTCTCCACGCGTTGCTGCCAGCACCCGGTGATTTGCACCCAACCCACCCTGCTCAAGCTCCTCTCCAATATCTGCGAACCCTCAACTCCAAACATATCGTCCAATATCTGCTATAAATGCAACTCCGAACCCTCCCCGCCGAAAAAAAATCAAAATAAACATGCAACTCTTGGATCCCATCCGTTCCATCACCATCTACCATCTCTTCACAGCATATGCAACCACACTGGACAAATCGGACGATCCGGACACGTCCGTGTAAAGTAACCACTCATCGCTTAGTCCGCGTTCACAACCTTGTCCCTCGAAAGCCAATCCTGAAATCCGTACATTATCATGCAAAGTGAAAATTACACACATAGTTGAACCCAACTATGTTTGTAATTTTAGGCCTCATTTGGTTTGTAAAAACTTTATAGGAAGAGCAATGCTATACGGACGACAGTTTTCTGCACGATATTTGGACGATATGTGTCGTCGGAGCCTTTCATCATGTCCGCTATGTACATGAGGGCCATTGGATCAGCTGTCGTTTAAGAACCGTCCTTTGAATTGTCGTCCGGAAAGGATTTCCGTTATAGGAATTCCATAGGACAAGATTTTGCAAAGGAAAAATTCCTTTGAAGCCCTTTGGGTTGTAGGAATGGATTCATATTCCTATGTAGGATAATAATTAATCCTTCACATTTTGTAGGAAAAAAACATTAGCCTTGACTCAATGAAAAAATTCCTATCATATGCATCAAATGAAATCTCTTTCCATATAGGAATTAAAATATATGTCATCTCACTCCCTGTGATTTTCCTATTCCTATAAAATTTCTATCATATGAACCAAAGGAGGCCACGTGGATGAACTTCCTCCATTGTCGTATCATGCGTGTAGAACATGTCGATTTTTAACATGATGAACTACCAACATGTGTGGAGTGGACGCAATGGATTCCCGCTAGAGCGACTCTGGCTATGGATTTGAGATTTCCACCCGCAACCAGCGGAGAGCCAGCCGTACGGCCAACTCCTCCTCGTCCCTGGATGGGACGAGGTCCCAGTCGACGGATTCAGAGATCTCAAAGTCAGGTATATTGTCTGCCATGCCGGAGACCGTCGAAGAGGAGCTTCGGACGGAGTGAAAACGAGTGGCTAGGGTTTGGTCCGAGATGCAAATAAGGACACAAATATGTGGGGTCAAGGTGGGCCGGCGTGGATTGGATCTTTGTGACAGATGCATCTGGGTGCGTCCGGACATCCCTATATCTGCCTTGTATATGGGCCGGCTGCTCGCTGCACCGGGAAAAGCTGGCCTAACCTAGCCATGAGATCAACTGTCATACATACAACAAGGGATACTAGCTAGCTGATAGTATCTATCCTCTGTGGTATGCTGGAACTTTATCTACTTTGGCCCAGCCCAATATTAATTTCAGAAATTCCTAATAAATCCTACTAACTGGTGTTCAACACTACCATGCCTCCCTACGTGCAAGTTTTATGAAGCACGAAAAAACATCAAATTGTTGTGAATCACATAATTCGTAGGGAAACCAAGGAAAACTAGCAATTAACAGCAGCACTAACAGACGGGACAAACCAACCTGCATGTTCATCATGTTTTGGCCCGATGGCAATAATGCAAACAGCTAATAAACCTAGTTGGCTAATAGCTGGTTTATGCAAGTTAAATTTATATGGATAGACAGAAAGCATAGTATGCTCAAGGGCAATCTGATAGTACACTCCCCGGTTAGAAAAGTACTTGTCATCACGTATACAAAGTTAGAAACTGTCAGTCTACAAACTAGAGGAATTGAACGGCCAACTAGTTTTACTCAAAGTTTAAGACGCACATACAAATTGAAATGAACAAAGTGGGACATAGAGAAGTCACCTTGGCAACACACGCAGGAACTCGCAACAGCTTCTCCTTGGACCTTTCATAGAACTAGATGCATGGTTGGAAAAGTAGCTCCAATGGTGGATAGCAACAACAAGCATGCACTATCTCAACATATCAACCAACAAAATCAAAAGAATCAATGCAAAAATAACATATCTTCTCTAGAGAATAAGAGAGTCACCCATGGCCAAGAAAAACATATCCCAATCACTGGACAAAATCAATATTGCATGAGCAAGGAGGCCAACTGACTAGTTCAACCACTGGCACAAAATATGTTCACTCGGCATCACTAAGCATCCCCATGGTAAGTGGCCAGCAAGCAGTGATTGATCACCGAGCAGCACAACCCAATGATTATGATGCCATGAGGAATCGAGGCATAGTGGGTAACCAAAATAACAATACCAGGTATATTGGCACGGCAGGAGCAAGTATGATACAGATAGAGTGTATAGTTTTTGGCAAGGAAATTAAAGAACACAAATGAAGAGAAAATTTCACAAGTTTTGGCAAGGAAATTAAAAAACAAGCGCAGCTCCCGCGACCCGCTCCCGCCCCCGCAACCCTAGCCGCCACCGTCTTCCCCTACCCGTCGCCGGCGGGATCCGGCCGCCCTCGCACATGATGGTGTAGCCGACCTAGACCGCTGATAAAGTTAGAGTGGACAGCCTCATGTTTTTGTTTTGTTAGAAACAAGGACAATTTTTTTGCAGCGAGCACCCTCACATTTTAGTTTTGTTACTAACAGGGACAAAATTTGGACAAGTCGGAGAGAATTTTCACTCGAAATTTTGGCAGCATAACAGGCGGAAAGAAATGGAAGGGCACCATGACGGCCATTTTGTATTTCACAAGGGAGGAGAACACTATAGTTTGTGCCGCTACAACAACTATGCCATCAACCAACTACTTACCATAGTCGACCACTATATATAGAGGTCTAGTACAACAGCCAACGTTATTGCATACACCAAGAAACCATCCATTGTCATGGCAGCTCCATCCAGGTCCTTATTTGCACCCAAAGTCAGGTATGTTGTCTGCCATGCCGGAGACCGCCGAAGAGGAGCTTTGGACGGAGTGAAAACGAGTGGCTAGGGTTTGGTCCGAGATGCAAATAAGGACACAAATATGTGGGGTCAAGGTGGGCCGGCGTGGATTGGATCTTTGTGACAGATGCATCTGGGTGCGTCCGGACATCCCTATATCTGCCTTGTATATGGGCCGGCTGCTCGCTGCACCGGGAAAAGCTGGCCTAACCTAGCCTATGAACCTGCTTGAGTGGTGCGGAGAGCTGGTTTAGCATCCCCCCCACCCCCAAACACTGAAGATTTTTTTTTCGCCCCCAGTGATGTTCTGCTAGCTTCGCCACTGGGTGTGATCGTGGCGAAGCATGACGGAACGCACACTTCTTTTGTGTGAAACGGACGGGCAGTATTGGCATCCGATGGAGGCACAGAGAGAGGGAGAAAAACACCCTGCTGACCCCTGGCGCCACGAAACCAGACGCGGCACAGATGTGCCGATCACTCTTCCTGGCTCCTTTTTGTGTTGGTTTGGCTTCATACTCCACACGCACCCGGCCATTTGCACATCCTGGCGAAGGTCATCTCGAATCTTGGCCATAAATGCAACTCGGAACCCATCCCATCCCATCCACCAACGCTTCAGAGCATATGCAACCGCGGTGGAGAAATACGAGCCCCAAAGTGGGCGCGTCCGCCCGTGTTCAGAGCATCTGTATCCGCGGATAGTAAATCCGACTCTTCAAAAAAAATTCCGACTCTTCCAATCACACATTGGTGTTTGAAGAGTCGGATTTGTCCGCCCGTGTTCAAATCATCTACATCTCAGCACCCTGGCAAAAGAAGCACCAATATGTGATACTGCATCATCAATGTAGTACATGCAGCCAAAGAAGTGCCAATATGCGATACTGCATCATCAATGTAGTACATGCAGCCATCGATGTAGAAATTTTGCCACATAGGTATGAGTTGATTAGCAGATAAGAGAATCACACCACAGAAGGCCCGCCAGAACACAACATTAAAAATAAAAAATAAAACACACTTCATCATCTCCCCCACTCGCCAAACCGAATACTCTCTCGATTTCATAATATAAGGTGGATTTGTTTTTCTTGAAAAGCCAAATTTATTAAATTTTGACCAAGTCCAGAGCCAAAAATGTCGACATATAGTGACAATACTAAATAAAATGAAATGTGAAAAATTATTTGATGATGAATCAAATGATGCCGAATTGATGCTATGGACATCGATATGTTTGTCTCAGTTTCTGTCAAACTTCAAAATATTTGAATTTTCATTAAAAAAAACACCTTACATTTTGAAACCGGGGCAGTAAGTGCTTTATGAAATACTCCCAGTGTTCTTTTATATAAGGTGTATTTGTTTTTGATAAAATTTCAGAATTTAAGGTGTATTTCTTTTTTAATTCCTCATAATTCCGTTCGTAGCACTCCAGAAAACTGGAAATTATCTCACTCCTTGTGCGTCCCAGCGCACGCCGCTCACGTGCCAGCGGGGGAGCGGGCGAGCAGAGGCGCGGCGGTTACGTGCGCCCAGGCTTTGCCTTTCGCGCCGCGGGCCCCGCCACACCCGCCATGCATGCATGCAGCTGCTCCGGCTGCTCGCTGGGCGCTGCGCCGGGAAAAGCGGGCAAAGCAGTGCCGGTGGTGACGCGCGCTCGTACTCGCCTGTCCACCCGATCGCCAGAGACGAGACCGCGGTGCGTGACTGCTTGGTCGATTCGTTCATTTCGTTGGGTGCCATGCCAGCCAGCCAACTTTTACCCATCTCAAACAACGATCCAACCGGTCCACCCATCCTTATGCTATCCGGAGTTCCGGACACTAGCTACCACCTCCTGCAATTCATCGGTGCATGCACCGCACCCACGTATGGTATAGTAGTACATCGCACGAACGGAAAAAAAGTTCGGAATAAACCTGGTCTCCGGTAGTGGTAAAAGCAGGACATGGTTGGCTGGCTGGCTGGCACCCAACGGAGGCACGGAGAGCGAGGAACACAGAGGAGGGGGTGACCCTGGCGCCACCAAACCAGAGGACGCAGAGATGGGCAGGGGTAGCAGCAATCAAGCTCCTATGTGGTCCCACAAAATACCAGTTCTTCGATCACCCCACCCTGGTCTCCTCTCTGTTTTCGTTTGGCTCCTGTCGTGTCTACAACTGGACTCCTCACACTTGTCTCGAACGTCCGGGCAGGTAGATCGGTCAATGATCGGTCACGCGATCCAACCAGACCCGTCATATCCGTCTCAAATGCACCGGCACCCTCATATCCATCTCAAATATGAGG
Source organism: Secale cereale (assembly GCA_902687465.1). NCBI lineage: Eukaryota > Viridiplantae > Streptophyta > Magnoliopsida > Poales > Poaceae > Secale > Secale cereale. Next base: position 37,695,285 of record LR738711.1, read on the forward strand.
ACGGTATGAGGACTTGCGGCCCCGCCCGGCACTACCTATACCGGAACCACCTTTTTTTTCTTTCTTTATCCATCTTTTTTCTTTCTCTCTCTTCTTCTTTGCTAATCACGTGCAAATGATCGGACATATGAGAAAAAAATATGGCTGCGCGAACGAAAAAGTAGGGAGTCAAAACGGACACGCCCGATCACTGACCGGGCGCGTTCGCGGACGTTTGAGGGGTCGAATTAGAGGTACGTGGCTCAAGATGCTCTAAGGGCACCTCCAACGTGCGTCCCATCTGGTCCGTATGCGTTCGTTTAGACCCAAATGAATACACGCCACAAACCCAACGCGTGGCCGTATCCGTAAATTTTGTCTGCTTCGTGTCCGGCCCGTCCTATTTTCAAAGCAAAATTGCTGGATGCGGACAGTGAATGGACGGAAGCGCGCTTGCTTCTCGACTGCCTCGGGGACGCGTGGCGGCCCTCCACCTACCTCCATGCCCAAATTATCTGCGCACGCATGCCGGGCCCCGGCTGTCAGCTACCCAGCTGCCCTCGGTGGTCGTCCTTCTTAATTGGAAGCCGTGGACCGGCCAGTCCACTGCTTCCACGTTCGAGCCCCGCTGCCTCCTCGAACCCCGAAACGAGCGAGCAAACCCTTGCCGCCGGCGCATCCCACTCCCAACACATCGTCGGCGCCATGGGTTGGCATTGCACGATCAGCAACGAGAAGCACGGCCATGAGGTCGCCTCCTCCTCCGCCTGCCGTAGCTCCACCAGGTCTGCGCAACCCTCACAACCCGCGTTTGCCATCGCGCTTGCAGCCACCCCGCTGCGCAGACGCCCCAACATGGGCACCGACATCTGCAGGCGCTCTTGGGAGACGGCGACGCCACTGCCGTGGGGAGATGCCCACCTCCCCAATAATTAGCATCTCTTCACGGATCGGGTGCCAATCCCGCCAGTGCTGGTGAGCGGGCGCGCCCGTCGTGAGGAGATCGAATATGGCCGCTCCCGCCTCCCACCGGACCTGCTCCTCTACGAACCACCGGATAGTTCCAGTAGATATTCGACAATTCGGATAGTTCTTTCCCCTTCCTCTTCACTCTCATCAGGGATGGGACTAGTAATTATTTTTCCAAGCTCCGTGTGTGCTTTTTTCAATCTTTTTTTTGGGCTTCTTCAACACTCTTTGATCCCAATCATGGAATGCTCTACGCATGCGGTCGAGCTTCTCATGTACTCCCTCCGTCCGGTGAAAAGTGTACATCTAGAAATTGTAGGACAAATTATGCAGTTGAGTAAAAAATGGATTGGAAAGATGCAAACCGCCATCTCTCTCCTCATTAATTACCCAATCCCCAATGAGCTAAGTGCATGTAGAAATTAAGAAGACCATGTGTAGATTGTTATTGGTCTTGATTACCGTGTGATGAGAGAGAAGTATTTTTTCCCACTTTAAAGTGCATTGGGAAGATGGAAGTACACTCTTTTGTGGACAAATTTTGGAGCTAGATGTACACTTTTCACCGGACGGAGGGAGTACTACCTATGTAATGATCTAAACGCTCTTATATTAGTTTACGGAGGGAGGGGGTAAATTATTTGTCCAAGCTGGAGAACACAAATCTGATCGATATACACGCTTTGTACATGATCGTGGGAACGTTTGAATTTTGATCAGTTCGGAGTTTGAGGAGTAGAGCTGGCGAGAATCGGACGCCAGGGTGAAATACCGATACTACCCATCGGCCCGGACACACGTCGCCCACGCCCCCACCAACCCGCAGCCTTTTTCTCTTCATGCTCGCTCACAGGCCGCCCATCCCATCAGAACCATCACTCGCCTAGGTCACGCGGCCGGTGCGGAGCGGCGGGCGATGGCCGCCTCCAAACGGGCTGCGCAAGCCGCCGTCGCCGCCGCGCTAGCAACCGCTCGCCCCCTCTGCACCCGCCTCCTCCCGTCGAAGCTCGCTCCACGCTTCGCGGCGCGGCGCCTCTGCTCTCCCCCGACGAACGGCTCGGGAGGAGACACCTCCCCCAACCCCAAGATCCCGGACCCCGAGGACAAGATCCATCGGGGTAAGCAAGTGGCTCCTCCGACCGACCCCATGCTTCAAATCCCGGCGCCCACCATCGCTCCTAAGGACGGCGGCGTCGAGGTCGGCATCCCGGCCTTGCGTGAGGACGCGGCAACTGCCGTCAAGGGCGAGATCATCCAGACGCTGGAGCCGTCCGCCGCGACTGGCGTCAAGTCCGACATCCACAAGGCAGCGGAGAAGGTCGTGCCGAACGCCGCCGGCAGCAACTCCCTCAAGGCGCCGGAGGAGATCACGCCGACCGCGTCCGCCGACAAGAACTCCCTCAAGGCGCCGGACAAGTTCACGCCGACCGCCCCGCGCCCCCTCTACCTCTCCCATGCCACCCGCTGGACTCCGAGCCCGTCCACGCTAACCACCTGCCGCCCAGCCTTCGCCCCGCCTGCCCGCAACCCCAGCTCTCCTGCGGCGGCGGCGCTGGCGCGGTTCGCTTCTGCACGGCGTCTGTGTTCTCACACGACCAAGAGCAGCTCGGGAGGAGATGCCTCCCCCATGATCTCGGAGGAAAAGCACATCCCGGCGCCCACCGCCGCTGCCAAGGAGGGCGGCGTCGAGGTCCACATCCCGGCCCCTCACGAGGACGCGGCACCTGCCGTCAAGCGCGACACCACGGTGGAGCCGCCTGCCGTCAAGCCCCAACTCCACGAGGCTGCGGAGAAGCCCATTCCGACCGTCGCCGACAAGTCATCGACCGCCGCAGAGATCAAGTCCCGCAACGCACTGGACGAGGGCGCGCCCACTGCCGCCGAGCCCGGCGCCCACGAGTCGGCGGAGAAGCCCGTGCCGACCGCCGCCGACAAGTCGTCGACCGCCGCGGAGATCAAGTCCCGCAACGCACCGGACAAGGGCGCGCCCACTGCCGCCGAGCCCGGCGCCCACGAGTCGGCGGAGAAGCTCGCGGGGACTGCCACCAAGCCCGGCGCCCACGAGGCGGCGAAGAAGCTCGCGGGGACTGCCACAGAGCAGGAGGCTCTCATTGCGGCAGAGAAGGCCGCGGCAGCTGCCAGCAAGGTGCTCTGAGCGGCAGAGCAGGCCACGGCGATTGCCTCCGAGAAGATCAGGGCGGCGGAGTTGGCCGCAGCGAGGGTGCAGTTCTGAAAGATCAGATTGAATCATGTTGGAATAAGTGTTCGCGCGTTAATGATCTGGGAGATGTGGCAAATAATTTACACAAGATGATGAAGTCTCTTCATGGGTGGAGTGAGGCTCATATTGGATATCTGCCTAAAAAGCTTGAATCTGCTCGCAGAAGATTAAATGTGTTATTCAAAAGAAATGATCTTAATGCAAGTGTGGAGAGGAAGAAAATCCTTGCAGAGATGGATGAGCTTCTGACTAAAGAAGAAATAATGTGGAAGCAGAGATCTTGTTTAGACAAAATGAAATGGGGGGATAGAAACACTAAAAATTTTCACAGAAAGGCCACATGGAGAGCTAAGAAGAAAAATATTTCGTCTATCAGAAGAAGCGATGGATCTCTCTCAAAAGATTTGGAGGAAATTAAAGGTATCAGAAATTCGTTTTTTAAGGATCTTTATTCCTGCGATACTATGATAAATCCGTCTCGTATTATTTCGCTTGTGAAACCGAAGGTGAATGAGAATATGAATCAAGAACTCTGCAAACCTTTTTCTGAACAAGAAATTAGCGATGCTCTCTTTCAAATTGGGCCGATGAAGGCCCCGGGACCAGATGGGTTTCCAGCCGGTTTTTTTCAAAGAAACTGGGGTTTACTCAAGATGGACATTGTTCGGGCAGTCCAGCAATTCTTTGAGTCCGGAATTATGCCAGAGGGGATTAATGATACAACTATTGTTCTTATTCCTAAAATTAAGAATCCCCAGTCCATAAAAGATTTTCGACCTATTAGTCTGTGCAATGTCATTTACAAAATTATCTCCAAGTGCCTTGTCAACAGATTGAGACCTCTGCTGGATGGTATGATCTCCCCTACCCAAAGTGCTTTTATCCCGAAAGATTAATTTCGGATAATGCTCTTATCGCATTTGAATGTATGCACTCGTTGAATACATTGAAAGATTCTCGTGGCGAATACTGTGCATACAAACTGAACCTAGCTAAAGCATATGACCGTGTTGATTGGAAGTTTTTGGAATGTATGCTTCGAGCATATGGGTTTGATCCAATCTGGATTAAATGGATTATGACTTGTGTTACCTCCGTGAAATTCTCTGTGCGCTTTAATGGCCAGCTGTTAGAATCTTTTCATCCTTCTCGTGGTCTAAGGCAAGGGGATCCTTTATCGCCATACTTATTCCTCTTTGTGGCTGAGGCCCTTTCGCTATTACTCAATGATGCATCGGCAAGAGGGGTTATCCAAGACTTCCGGCTAAATAGACATGCTCCAGGTATATCTCATTTATTATTTGCTGATGATAGTCTACTATTTTTTAAGGGATCTCTGGAGCAAGCTCTAGCCATTAAGGATATTTTGGTGGCATATGAGGATGGTACAGGCCAATTATTAAGTCCTGACAAGTGTTCCATCTTATTTGGCAAAAATTGTCCTATTGAGATCCAAGTGTATCTTCTGGTTATATTGAAAATCACATGTGATGGGTTTGAGGATAAATATCTTGGATTGCCGGTCCCAGAAGGTCGTATGAAGGCTGGCAATTTTCAATATACAAAAGATAAAGCTCTTAAGAGGGGTTCAGACTGGGTCAAAAAATATGCTTCTAGCGGGGCGAAGGAAATCCAGATTAAGGCTGGTATTCAGGCCATTATGGTTTATGCCATGAGTATTTTTAAATTTCCTGTGTCTCTTTGTGATGAGCTATCTCAAATTATAAGGAATTTTTGGTGGGGTGATGAGGAAAATAGGAAAAGAACTCATTGGGTGGCTTGGGACAAATTGACGAAGCCAAAAGGTGAAGGGGGTATGGGTTTTCGTGATCTCAGGATTTTCAATCAAGCACTTTTGGCCAAACAAGCTTGGCGATTACTGGTTTTTCCGGACTCTTTGTGTGCAAAGGTGATGAAAGCTAAATATTACCCTCATGGGCATCTTATTGATACCGTCTTCCCTCAAGCGACTTCGCTCACGTGGCAAGGTATTATGCATGGACTCGAGTTGTTGAAGAGGGGTATCATATGGAGAGTCGCCGATGGTGCGAGTATAAATATATGGAGGGATAATTGGCTACCAAGGGATTCTGGCCTTAAAATATCTGCTAAGAGAACCAGAACTAGGGTCAAATGGGTTGCTGATCTTTTCATGAGTGGCTCAAGGAGATGGGATGAGAATTTAATCAGGCATTTGTTTTTCCCTCATGACGCTGAGGAAATTTTAAAGTTACGCATTCTTAATTTCAGTGAGGGTGATTTCATCGCCTGGCACCATGAGAAAAGTGGGGTGTTTTCAGTGAAGAGTGCGTATAGGTTGGCCCTCAATTTGAAGGACTCGAACATGGTAGTGGGGAACTCCAGTGTAGCTGTTAATGGGGAAAAGAGGCTATGGAATATTATTTGGAATGCTAACATCCCCCCGAAGATTAGAATCTTTGCTTGGAGAGCTGCATCTAATAGCCTAGCTGTACAAGTCAACAGAGTAAAACACCATCAAGCTACACTAGGTATGTGCTCAATCTGTGGTGTGGAAGATGAAAGTGTTTTTCATGCTTTGGTATGCTGCCCCAAGGCACGTGCGCTTCGTATGGGTTTGCGAGAGGTGTGGAATTTACCGGCTGAAGATATGTTAAAATGCTCGGGGCCGGATTGGTTACTTATTTTGTTGGATTAGTTAAGCTCGCCTGTGCGTGAACAAACCATATTCATGTTCTGTAGAGCCTGGCATTTGAGAAATGACTTGATCTTTGGTAAAGGGAAGGAACCTATATCGGCCTCAGTGAGTTTTATCCAAAATTACTGGGCATCTTTCTCGGCTTGTCATGCAACCAGGAAGGTAGAGGTAAGTAATAGAGGTAAGGGTGTGATCGATGGATTTCAACCCAGTAGCATTGTGGAGAGGAATTGTGTTCCCTGGCTGCCTCCCACATCGGATTTTCTCAAGATTAATGTTGATGCTAGCTTTGTGGAGGCCATTAGTGCTGCGAGCGTAGGGGTGGTTGTCAGAAATCATATTGGAGAAGTTCTTATCTCCTCTTGGGATTATATTGGTATTTGTTCTAGTGCTGACGAAGCGAAACTTCGAGCGACCATCTCAGGCCTGTACATCGGTATCACCCTTCACAAGCCCATAATTTTAGAAACTGACTGCTCTTTCGTGGCCTCTGTTTTTGCAAATAATAATCTGGACAGGTCAAACCTTGTTGATTTGAAGAAGGAAGCGTTGAGTGTTTCCAAGATGATGAGTATGTTTAAAATAACCAAGATAAACAGGAAGGCGAATATGGTGGCACATGAGATTGCGAAATTTAGTTTTTCAAATAGGTCTGATGGTATCCTTATTAATAGTGTCCCGCCCTGCGTGGCTAAAGCTGTAGCGAACGATTGTATGAACATTTTTGTTAATTAATTAATATATGGGTGGAGTTTTCAAAAAAAATATATCGTGCGCTACTACTAAGCAAAGAACCAGAAGCGGGTGCCGTGCCCTGCGTGGAGGGAGCCGCGTGCCGCTGTGTGGAACAGGATGGGCTGTCCGGTCGGCGTGAGGTGCTAGACAAGTACAGAAGTACTGTAGACACGCATACATGACCCAAGCTACAGTCGCAGCACAGCACGCTGTCCGTTACGTTGCTGGCCGGTCGGCGTTCGTACTATCGCGAGGATCGCTGCTTCTGCTTGGCACACGCACGCAAAACGTCGCCGCCCGGGTGGCACGGGCCAAAAGGCTCGAGGGAGTACTTTGATATTTGTTGACGATAATTATCCTACTCCCTTCGTCCGAAAATACTTGTCATCAAAATGGACAAAAAGGGGTGTGTCTAGAACTAAAATACATCTAGATACATCCTCTTTTATTCATTTTGATGACAAGTATTTCCGGACAGAGGGAGTATTTGACAGTTTTAGTCCATATTACTTCATTTATCAAAAGTTTTGTAAGAAAAACAGTAATGCTAAAACTTTCATGATTGTTCGCCATTTGCGCAGACACAATGAATTTCCGCTGTAACAAGTTCGTCTACGGCCAGGCACACTTCACCCGGGAGCGTCGGAGAATCATGCAGACGACCATCTCCTCGTCGGGACCGCAAGGGACAAGGCCCCGGTTGACGAATCTGGAACTTCCTGAGCCAGATTCGTTGTCAGCCCCGTCGGAGATGGCCGGAGTTCGGTGGAGAAGACCTAGGGGACGAGGGGAGTGCAGGCAAATGGAGTGGCTCGGATTTGGTTCAGAGTGTGGAAAGGGATGAATGTAAGTGGGGCCTTGGCGGGCTATGGTGGACCGAATCCGACGTGACGGACGCGCCCGAGTGTCCTATATCTGCCGGACATATGGTCTGGATATAGGGTTGTTGGTCAGCCCGGGCATATGGGTTGCGTTTTGGGCGTCCAGTTGTATGGAAAATTTACGTCCGGGTAGTGATCAAGCTAGCCGCCCAAACGTTTGAGGCGGATATGGATTGTACGGTTATATTTGCTCTTATCGATTACGCATATATATAAATACACTACACCCACTATTTTTTATAGCCTCGCAATCAATTAAGGACTACAATTTGAAATTGGTCACCCGATTTTGACTGTGTCAACAATTTTTGAAAGAAGCTTTGAAACACTTCCATCTGATTGAGGTATTCAATTTTGAATTTGGTTCATGGTTTTGACCGGGTCAACGATTTTTCAAACCAATCGGTAGCAAACTGGCCTAAATAACATATCAGTTCCTCATGCGCTCTCACCACCTAGGCAAAGGAAGCGCCAACATGTGATACTGCATCATCATGCAACCACCGATCTAAAAAAATCACCACATAAGTATGAGTTGATTAGTAGATATCACAATCACACCATAGAAGGCCCACTAGAACACCACAATATAAATAAAAAAGGAAAAACACACTCCATCACCTGCCCCACTCGCCAAACCGAATACTCCCTCGGTTTCAAAATATAAGGTGCATTAGTGTTTTTTAAAGTCAAATTTATTTAACTTTGACCAAGTTTAGATCCTAATATATTGATATCCACAATACTTAGATAAATAAAGTATGGAAATTTATTTCATGATGAATCTAATGTCACCGACATGATATTTTGGTATTTATAAGTTTCTTTCAAATTTGATCAAACTTAGAAGAATTAGACTTTACAAAATACCAATACACCTTACCTTTTGAAACATATGAAGTAATTTTTTATGAAAAGCCTGACATCGACGGTTGCAGAAAATTACGCACTCTAAACCTTCTAGTATTTGTTTTGAAACGTAAGCCTTCTAGTATCCGGTGAAAGGTAAACTTTGAATTTTTTTACTTTTTTTTAGAATCGTAAAACGAACGGTCATGTAAACGACCAGAGCTAGAACATATACACCGCACCGGCCACCCTTAGCCATATATCTCGTGACCGTTGGTGCGTGCCCGGGTTGGGTCTTGGGGTGGGTGTGCTCGTGACGAAGCATGATAGAACATACACTTTTTTTTGGTGAAACTGGAGGGGCAGTACACTGGTTGGTTGGCATCTGATGAAGGAGAGAGAGAGAGGGAGAAACACACCCTATTGACCCTGGCGCCACGAAACCAGAGGCGGCACAGGATGTGAGGTCCCCCGATCACTCATCATGGCTCCTTTCTGTTACGGTTTGGCTTCATTCTCCGAGCGCACGCGCACCCGGCCATTTGCACATCCCGACCAAGCTCCTCTCGAATCTTGGCCATAAATGCAACTCGGAACCCATCCACCAAAGCTTCACGGCATATGCAACCACGGTGGACAAATACGAGCCCCAAAATGGACGCGTCCGCCCGTGTTCAGAGCATCTACATCCACGAACAACAAATCTGACTCTTCAAACGCCCCACATTGTGTCCGTGTCAAGCCTCCAATTTTATCATCTACATCCGGATACCTCGTAATAGAAACCTCAATTCCGTAAAAGACATGCAAACGATGAAATCCGTGTACTACGTAGATCACGAACCTATACTACCCTAATCCTCGTCGAAGATGTCCACTATCTTCGTGCGCGGGAGCCGCAGCTCTGACTCCACCGGCTGCTCCGCGCCCCCCTCCGCCTCCATCTCAGCGTCGAGTTCATCGAAGAGCACGCCGGTAGTCGCCCGTTCCTGCCGAATGAATTGCATGTTCGCCTCCACATAGGCCTCATCCTAGATGGAGTTCAGGATGGCCTGCTGCTCTGCCATCTCACCCGACCACGGTGGCTTCGCCGCAACAATGCCAAGGCCCAAGGCGCCCCGACTCCTCATCAGCAGTATGAGCCTGAGGCGGCAGGGATGGTGGCTGCCGTGCGGCTGGCGATGGAGAAGACGCACGTGGTCCGTGAGTTGGCCGACATCATCTCTTCCTTCGATGGCTCCGACGACGCCCCTCCGCCAACTACGGCTAGTGCCGGAGCTTGACTGGGATGTTTGAGGGGGCAAAAGGGTAAAGTGTGCATGTTTTGGGGGGCTAATGAGAAATTTTTCTTCTTACTATGTTGCTTCAAAAAATATTTTTTTCAGGAATTTCTCATGGGCTGGAGGGGCCACAACCCCCTCAGTAATGCACATAGCTCCACCCCTGCCTATGGCTACACGGAGGGCTACGGTCGCACCGGCGACCGCAAGGGCAAGGGACCTGCGAGGAAGTGGTGATGCTCGGCACCCCCACACTGTTACCTATGTTTCTAGCTAGCAGTTGTCCGGTCATGAACTTGATCTTTTGGTCTAGTTTCTATCTAGTATTTGTTCGGTGATGAACTTGATCTTCCCTTTGCACAAAGTTTATGCTATGTTGGGCGTCGTTATGTGCTGCTAGATGTTGATCTAGTTGTATGTCCGGCGATCTATGTAGTTTCTCTACTCCACATTGCATGGATAGCATTGTTTTGAGAGGGTGGCTGCGGAGGCAAAGAAATGAGAGCGTGAGAGCGCGGGTTGTACGCGGGGTGACTACGAGAGGGAGGGAGAGCTGCGTGTGGGTGGGGAGTAGAAAGGACAGGACATGCATACCCATGCCGCCTAGTCATCCATATGCGTCCAAGCGCTGCTCCGGCCAGGGAAAATTATGTCACACCCGCATCCCCTGGATGATGCGGTGGACAAGGAAGACGTGGGTCCCCAGCCAGGGCCCACTGGCAGTGGTGTGCGTGGGTACTTAAGCGTGTGAGTTAGCCAGAGTGGGCACGCGTGTTGTATCTGAACCTTATTCCTCACCTACCCTCTATGTATCTCGCCCTCCTTCTCTGCTCCTCCTCATCTTCTTCTGCAAGTAAGAACTCTAGTTGATTTCTCATCCCGATCTCCTTGTATCGATCCCTTGTGCCGCTGGGTTCGTTACAATCTGGTAATCAGAGCCTTGTTCCGTTTTTTACCTAATTTTTTTCTGCCAGATCGTGCTCACATCCTCTCGATCGGACCGTAACACCCACCGCTGTGGGTGCCGATTCACTCCGGTGAGTTGGCCCAAAATCCCCAGCGGGGTTGGACTGATTTGGAGCGAGGGCGACGGCGCCGCCATCCAAACCTTCCGCCCAGACCAGCGACATCCTAGTAGCCATGTCAGAAACCTCGGGAGAGATCAAATCCTTGCTGGAGTCACTCTTGACGCGGTTCGAGGCAAGCCAGATAACGGCCGACAAGCATGTGGAGGCACAGCTCGCCTTCAACGAGCAGGTCTCCAGCGACCTCACGCACCTTCGCCGCCAGATGGACTTGACGCAAGCGGATGTCGATGAGGTGCGCCAGCAGCGCACCGACCACAACAAGCAGCAGGCGCCCGCCTCCTCTCACCAGCACCAGTTCACGCCCAGGGGAGGCGATCCACATGCGTCCTCGGCCACGCCACTACCAGAGCACCCAAGGGGCTCCGGAGTCCATGGGCCCGTCGCTCGCCTCGTCAACGATGGTCCACCCCTCATCCCGCACCGCCCCGCGGTCACCATCACCGGGGCGGGTCAGATGCCGCCGCCAGCTTCCCCTCGCGGAATTCCTCAAGTGCCGCCCACATACGACTACCACGTCAAGCCCCCCAAGCACGACTTCCCTAAGTTCGACGGCACGGCGCCGTATCTCTGGATCGATCGTTGCGAGTCCTACTTCGAGCTGTATCGGGTGCCGCAGCACAATTGGGTGACCATGGCCTCCCTCTATATCGAGGGGCATGCTGCACATTGGCTTCAAGCTTACCGTCAGGCACACAGAGCCTTGTCATGGGAGGCGTTCTGTCAAGCGCTCAAGGAGGAATTTGGCCCTGACGAGTTTGAGTTGGAGATGCACAAATTACTGCAACTCCGTCAGACAGGAACAGTGGCTGAATACCGGCTCGCGTTCGAGGCGCATATGTATCACCTACTGGCGCTCGATGCTACACTCAGCAACAAGTTCTTCATCACGCAGTTCCTGCTTGGTCTGCGCGACGATCTTCGAGTGGCGGTGCGCCTTCAAGCGCCCACAAGCATCACGCACGCATCCGTTCTGGCGCGCATCCAGGAGGAGGAGACCGACACGCATCGACCTCGACCACGCATGTTCTAGGTGGGACGACCCCCAACACCACCCATCGTGCTGCCACCACGGCCGCAGGTTGTGCCACGACCTGCTGCCGCACCAGCCGTGGGGTGGGGACGAATTTGCGCGTGAGCGGCAGCTTCGAGATCACCGTCGGGCACATGGCCTGTGTTTCAAATGTGGTGACCGATACTCCAGGGAGCACCGTTGCAAGCAGGCCACACAGCTGCTCACCATACACATGGGTGAGCACGGGGAAGTGCTCACGGACGAAGCAATTCAGGCAATGGAGTTGTTAGATGAGCCGGGCGATGCACTGGCAGAGCAACAGTGCTGTGTGCTCTCCACCCAAGCTGTCTCCGGCATGGAGACGCCGCGCACGATCCGCTTGCGTGCTCTAGTGGGCAATCAGGTCATGCTGCTCCTTGTCGATTCAGGCAGTACACACAGTTTCATCTTCGCGTCCTTTGCCGATCGCATTGCTGCAACAACAACGCCCCTGCCACCAGTGGACGTGCGCGTTGCTAATGGTGAACGACTTGTCTGCGACAAGCTTGTACCTGGTGTCAAATGGTGGATACAGGGGCACACCTTTTCCACAGACATGCGCCAGCTCACGCTCGGTGCATACGACGGCGTGCTGGGTATGGACTGGCTGGAGAAATTCAGCCCAATGAGTTGCCATTGGCGAAACAAGACTCTCACCTTCGAGCATGAGGGTGCCACCGTTACGCTACAAGGTGTTCGACACAATGATGTTCAGTCCCTGGAGGCAATCGAACCAGAGCAGTTCAACAACTGGCAAGCCGGCAACGAGATCTGGTACATGGCTCTTCTGGACAGACATGCACCCCATAGTGAGCCCGGGAACAAGTTGCCGACCGGCATTCAAGCAGTGCTCAGCGAGTACAAGGATGTGTTTGGCGAACCCAAAAAATTGCCACCACATCGTCAATACGACCATGCTATTACACTGGTCGAGGGGGCACAACCGGCGAATGCACGCCCCTATCGGTACTCTCCATTGCAGAAGGACGAAATTGAGCGGCAAGTCAGAGAAATGCTCGATTCCGGTGTCATTGAGCACAGCATGAGTCCCTATGCTGCTCCGGTTCTGCTAGTCAAGAAAAAAGATGGATCATGGCGTTTTTGTGTGGATTATCGACGCCTCAACGACAGTACAGTGAAGAATCGGTTTCCCTTACCAATTGTGGATGAGCTGCTGGACGAGCTCGCGGGTGCTAAATACTTCTCCAAGTTGGATTTACGGGCTGGCTACCACCAAATTCGAATGCGAGATGGCGATGAAGAGAAGACAGCATTCAAGACCCACCACGGGCACTTCCACTTCAGGGTCATGCCCTTTGGCCTTTGCAATGCCCCGGCAAACTTCCAGTGCTTGATGAATCAAATATTCAGCAAGTATGTACGCAAATTTGTGATCATATTTCTCGATGACATTTTGGTGTTCAGTGAAACGCTGCAGGAGCACGAAGAACATTTGCAGCTGGTCTTTGATCTCCTTCGCCAACACCAACTATTCGCCAAGCTATCCAAGTGTTCCTTTGCTCAGGAGAGAATTGACTACCTCGGGCATGTCATTTCGAGCGCCGGCGTCGCCACCGACGCGGAGAAGACCCAAGCTATGCTGAACTAGCCAATGCCGACGACACCCACAGAGCTCCGTGGCTTCCTTGGCCTCACCGGCTACTACAGAAAATTTGTAGCCCAGTACGGCATCATCGCCAAACCACTTACCAACTTGCTGACGAAGAAGGGGTTTGAGTGGAGCGAGCAAGCACAGACAGCCTTCGATCTCCTCAAACGTGCCATGGCCAGCGCACCAGTACTCACCTTGCCTGACTTCGCCAAGCCATTCAGCATCGAGACCGACGCCTGCGACACTGGCATTGGCGTCGTGCTCGTGCAGGAAGGCCACCCAGTGGCTTACTTCAGTAAGGCCCTGGGAGTGCGCAATCAGAAACTTTCAGCTTACGAGAAGGAGTTTTTGGCGGTAATGATGGCCGTGGACAAGTGGCGGGCGTATCTGCAGCGTGGCCAGTTCACCATTGTCACCGACCACAAAAGTCTCTGCAATCTGGGTGATCAACAGCTAGAGACGGATCTGCAGCGCAAGGCTATGTCCAAGTTGGTCGGATTGCAATTCAAATTTCAGTACAGACGTGGAGTGGACAACGGAGCCGCAGATGCTCTATCACGCGTGGGCGCGGCCCTGGACATTGCAGCACTCTCCCTTTGCCAACCAACCTGGGTGCAGGAAGTGGCCAACTCCTACGCCACAGATGCAGAGGCTCAAGAGAAACTGACACAGCTTGCAATCCATAGCCCCGACGAAGACGGATTTGAGCTGCACAAAGGGTTGATTCGTCGAAATGATCGCCTCTGGATTGGCAGCAACACGGCTCTCCGCACCAAGTTGATCAGTGCCTTCCATGACAGCGCGGTGGGTGGACATTCAGGCAACACAGCCACATATCAACGCCTGAAGAAGCGTTTTCTGTGGACTGGCATGAAGCGCGACGTGGCGGACTACGTGAAGCAGTGCTTGGTATGCCAACAAGCTAAACATGAGCACCGGCGACCGGCGGGCATGCTGGCTCCCCTTCCTATCCCTATGGCGCCATGGCATGACCTCACCATGGATTTCGTCGAAGGATTGCCCAAGTCTGAAGGGTATGACGCAATCATGGTGGTGGTCGATCGACTAACAAAGTTCGCCCACTTTGTTCCCCTCCGCCACCCGTTCAATGCCGCCAAGGTGGCGCGCGTCTTCTGGGACAACATCGTCAAGCTGCACGGCCTTCCCAACTCCATTGTCTCCGACCGCGATCAAGTTTTCACCAGCGCCCTCTGGCGTGAGCTGTTCACCACCGCGGGCACCAAATTGCTCTACTCTACGGCCTACCATCCTCAGACTGATGGCCAGAGCGAGCGCGTCAACCAGTGCATGGAGATGTACCTCCGATGCGCGATCCATGATGCACCGCGCCGCTGGCGACACTGGCTTCCGACAGCAGAGTTTTGGTACAACTCGTCCTTCCATTCGTCGATCAACTGCACGCCATTCAAGGCTCTGTATGGGGTGGAACCCAATCTGGGCGGCATGGCACTCTGGGACGACAAGCCGCCCACGGCCCTCAACTCCGAGCACTGGGACTGGGGGGAGCACACGGCACGGCTGCGCGCGCAAATTCTCCATGCCCAGCGCCGGTTCAAGAAGCAGGCTGATCGTCACAGGACGGAGCGGGAGTTTGAGGTTGGTGATTCGGTCTTGCTCAAGCTGCAGCCATACGCCCAATCCTCCCTCGTCAACAGGCCGTGTGCAAAATTGGCTTACAAGTTCTTTGGGCCTTTCAAGATTTGTGCGCGCATCGGCAAGCTGGCGTACAAGCTGGAGCTTCCCTCGGACAGCCGCATCCACGACGTTTTTCATATCTCTCAGTTGAAGCCGTTCACGCCCAATTACTCACCGGTGTTCTCAGAGTTGCCTCACCCACCTGATCTGTCCAACACTGACAGTGAACCTGTAGAAATTCTGGAGAGACGGATGGTCAAGCATGGCGACCAGGCAATCATGCAGCTCCGCGTCCGCTGGTCGTCGTCCACATCAGGCACAACATGGGAGGACTATGAGACCTTGCGTCAATGTTTCCCGACGGCAAGCATATGGCAAGATGCTTCAGCGAGCCAAGATGAAGGGCAACCTGAAGATGGCGTTCTTTCTGCAGGCGACGCTCTTTCTGAAGACGAGGGGCATGTCACACCCGCATCCCCTGGATGATGCGGTGGACTAGGAAGACGTGGGTCCCCAGCCAGGGCCCACTGGCAGTGGTGTGCGTGGTTACTTAAGCGTGTGAGTTAGCCAGAGTGGGCACGCGTGTTGTATCTGAACCTTATTCCTCACCTACCCTCTCTGTATCTCGCCCTCCTTCTCTGCTCCTCCTCATCTTCTTCTGCAAGTAAGAACTCTAGTTGATTTCTCATCCCGATCTCCTTGTATCGATCCCTTGTGCCGCTGGGTTCGTTACAAATTAGTACTACTGTAGCAGCAAAAGCAAAGGCCGCCCCCACGCCGTGACGTGCGTATGTACCTCCGGGGCCAGTACCACAAAGATAGCGTGGGTTGTACGCGGGGTGTCGCCGGTACTGGTAGAGCCCCGGAGGGAGGGAGGGAGACAGGGAGTGGTTGATACGCGCGTGGCCTGGGTGATCCGTAGAATTGGGACTTAGGAGCGATGCGCGCGTTTGCCGCCGAGCCGGTCACTCCGTCTGGGTCTATCCCTGTTGCTCGGACGGTGGTGTGGCACAGCCACGAATCGACCTCTATCTGCACATCGTCCATGATCACCATCAACTCTCGGTCCTCAGGCCAACTCCACCGACGACCCCAAACGGACGTCCGGAATGCCTGGATTTTGTCCTTTTGGGGCATCGATGGGTTCGCCCGTGTCCGGCTTTGTCAGCTAGGTTGTGCGTGCGCCCACCGCTCGGCCGCACCCCAAATCGTGTCCGGGGCGGACGTGAATAAAAAACTATATGACATAACTAAAAAAGTAAATAAACGCATTTAAAAAAACATAAAACATATATAGGGGTTGGCCACAAAACGGCCCAGTCTCCACGGCCCCTTTAAAAGGCCCAGTTTCATAATTAACATAAAAACAAAATAAAAACCGCCTCCCGCGCGCTCTTGCCGTGCCCGTCGGTGCCGTGACCGTCGCCGTCTTCACTGGCCGCCGGTGTCGTCGTCGTCGTCGTCGCTGACGAGGTCGACGTAGGCCGGCGGTGTCCACAGGTGGGCCGGCGATGCGTGGTAGACGGGGGCGGGCTGGACGGCCGGAGGTGCCAGCACCACCTTCCCCCGTGGCGACGCCTCCCGCTCCAATGACCGCGGCGGAGTGGGGCACCAGTTCACGCCCACGCCAGCAGCCATCTCCGAAGCAGTGCAGGTCCAGCCCCACCCCTGGCCCAGCAGCTGCTGGAACGCGGCCGGCGGGTCCTCCTCCCTCTACAGCTCCGAGAAGGCGACGTCCCCGGCGGCAGAGAGGGCCATGGCCTCCTCCAGGCCGACCCACTGCTGCTCGTCGTGCATGTTCATGGAGTCGTCCATGACATGCTGCAGGAGACGGGCCTCCTCCTCCGCTGTCATGCGAGGAGGGGGAGGTGGCGACGGAGACGGGGAAGGCGACGGCGTGGGAGTGCCGCCGCGCACACGCCTACGCCCGCGCTCCAGGGGAGCAGGCGCCTGATGGGCCTCGAACCCCTCATTGGTTACCCCAAGTGGAAGGTGTAAGATGCAGTAAGTAGAAGTGTTTTCCCCTAGCAAAGATGCCAAGGATCGAATCCCCAGAGACTCCTAGGTTCAACAAGTAGGTGTCAACTTCTAACGGCGCAATTAGCAATCAACGTGGACCTGCACACAGATACAAATAACTTTGCTCCCAAGGAGTACAGAGAGGTTGTCAATCCCTCCGGCCTTGTAGTTCACAAAGGGTTAAAAGCAATGATAGTAGTGATAGATAGTTTTTGCAATAGTAAGTAAATAGCGTAAAGTAAATAGTGGATGTGATCAATGATGGTAATATGGACCGGAGTCTCATGATGTTCACTAGTGATGTCTCTCTCCCAAAAGACGATAAAACAGCTATGTGAGGTAACAAATTACAGCTGGGCAATTGACAGGACCACGAACGCAAACCAATGCTGACTACATTGCAAGAAAGGTTGAGGTTCAAAGCATGGGCGGTACGCCAAAGTAAGTAGACCGAAATCCATCAATATCTACTACTAATCATCCACCTTGAGATATCTATCCAGAACATCTCGCTGGTATTAAGTTGCGAGTCCCATCCATAGTGTAAACTCAATGCAACAGACAACTGCATTAAAAGAACTTTGCGTAAAGTAAACAATCCTTGCACCCGCGGGCACAAGCACCGTTGTTTTCCCCCTTGTGGCAACAGCACATCCTCTAGACTCATGTTTCTGTCACTCAAGCTAGTCATCGAGGGGCATGAACCCACAATCGAGCATAACGTTCCCTCTTGGAGTCACTACCTACTACTCGGCCAAAGCAATAAGTAACAACGGAGAACATGCAAGAATTACTTATGAACTAAAATATAAAAGAGGTGAATCAAATATATTACTCAAGATCAATCTGAACATAATCTCATAATCCATCGGATCCCAGCAAACTAAACATAGCAACAGCATAAGGATTACATAGGTGCATCGATCATGTAGGGCAGCTCACGAGGACTAATTAGTGAAGCACAAGAACGGGAGGAGAACATCACATAGCTACTGGTCATGGACTCATGGTCCAAGGGAGACTACTCACGAGTCATCCGGGAGGCGTCCATGGTGGTGGAGAAGCTCCCGGTGGTGATCCTCCCCTCCGGCAGGGTGCCGGGAAGAGTTCTCCTGGTGCTCCCGATCTTGGAAGCGGTGGCGGCGGCGGAACAGAGATGGGATCGCGAAAAGAGTTCCTGTTCTGAGGGTTTCGGGGGGTCCTTTAAATATATGCCAAAGTAGGGCACCGGGGGAGTTTCGGGGGGCCCAGACGCCCCCCCGGCGCGGCCCGGGGGGGCGAGCCCACAGGGCGCCTGGAGCCCCTGTGCCCCCCCCAGGCTGCCCTTCGGACGCAGTGTTGTTTCCGGATCGCTGATTTTTTATATAATTTTTCTGGATTTTTCTGGGCAGTTCTCGAAACGTGAAAACCTGAAATACAAAAACAGACGAAAACAGAAACTGGCACTGGGGTGCACTGGATTAGTAAGTTAGTCCAAATATGATCAAAAGTGTATGGAAGTGTATGAATATCATAGCAATATCACCCAAAAGTGGCATGGAGCAAGCAGAAATTATAGATACGTTTTGGACGTATCAACATCCCCAAGCTTAATTCCTGCTTGTCCTCGGGTAGGTAAATGATAACAAGAATAATTTCTGTGGTGACATGCTATTAACCATATAGGACTTTCTCATAGTCATATGACAAAAGCTTACTGAGACAATGATTCTATAGTAATTAAGTTGCCTCAAGAGGAAATCACAAATGACTGAAAGTTTTACAACATGAAACTGAAACATCAAAAAGATTTGCAATGAACATGATGTGCAAATATGATAAAGTGATATCTAGCTTGCCCCCTTTAGTGATGCAAAACATAAATGCAGGGGCACCTTCAAGGTTTAAGTGATGACTAGATACAATCATTTCAGAATAAACGATATCACAATCATGCAAAAGACAATGCTACTTTGGGACAATGCACATTACACTCAGAATGACAATCATGCTCTCAGTAGTTGGTGCTTCAATATAAAGGTAAAAGAAAGGTTAAGTGCTAGAGCTTTTTATTTTGAAAACATGGAAGCAATTGTGTCAACGGTAGTAGTACTTCATATGTGTCATGTATAAAACATCTTATAAGTTGCAAGCCTCATGCATCGAATACCAATAGTGCTCGCTCCTTGTCCTAATTAGCTCGGATCCCCATGGGTTATCATTGCATTGCATATGTTTTAACCAAGTGTCACAAAGGGGTACCTCTATGCCACCTGTACAAAGGTCCAAGGAGATAGATCACATTTGATTTCTCGTTTTTGATAGATCTCAACTTGAGGACATCCATACCGGGACAACATAGAAAATAGATGATGGACTCCTCTTTAATGCATAAGCATATTCTCATAAGAGATTGAGGATTAAGGTCCAAGCTAAAACTTCCACCATGATGCATGGCTTTGGTTGGCGGCCCAATGTTCTTCTCTAACAATATGCATATTAAATCAACCCACGGTAAATCACCCTTACTTCAGACAAGACGAACATGCATAGCAACTCACATGATATTCAACAAAAGTGTGACAGTTGATGGCGTCCCCAGAAACATGGTTACCGCTCAACAAGCAACTTATAAGACATAAGATACATAAGCAACATATTCTTTACCACAATAGTTTTTAGGCTACTTTCCCATGAGCTATGTATTGCATGGTTAGTTTGCTTAGTGCAGGTGGAGGTTAGCAAAAGATTGGGAGCGACCAACTAAGAGACATAATCATGCAGAGCGACAAAGCAATATTGAATCGGGCATGGTAGTTATATCGCTACTTAGAAACAAAAGATCATCAAGGCTTGACAGACTTTCTTTACAGTCTTGAATATGCGTGAGCATACGCCAAGTCAATCAAAATAAATTCTCGAAGGAAGATATTACTAAACCATACCATATCATAGGCAAACAAATCATGTTGGTACTCCAATAACACATTGGGAACCCCCCAGCTATTTGAGATTAACCAAAAGAAAACCTGAACTACTAAGCACCATCATGCAAGTAGCATCTTTATCATAGACACATTAACCAATGCAACGGAAGCAAACTCTCTTAATAAGGTGAGCATGGTAATTAAAGAGAGTTCAAGCAACCAACTAAATAAAAGCTCTTGAAAAGATGAGCATGAATACTAAGAGCTGAGTATGATAGTAGCTATTAAAAGACAAAGAACACACACAGCATAGATAGACATGAAAATTCTATGTAATGTTCTAGGTAGAGGTGGAGCGTGTTTCTCTCCCACATAAAGGAATGCTGGGTTCCGACTCGTTATGAAAAACTAAAAAGAAAACTAAAAGCAAGACGCTCCAAGCATAGCACATAACACATGAAGTGATAAAAATATAGCGAAACGAAAGACGAACTGATAGTGTTGATGGAGAAGGGGATGCACGGGGGCATCCCCAAGCTTAGACGCTTGAGTCTCCTTGAATATTTCTTGGGGGTGCACGGGGGCATCCCCAAGCTTGAGCGCTTGACACTCCTGAATCTTTTTATCATCTTCCCTCGCACACTTGAAAACTCTCTTCATACACAACTCATCATAATCTGATTAGCGAGGTTAGTACCCTTAATAAAATAATTATACCTTGCTGGAAATAAGGATATTCTTGAAGTTCTACTGTTTCTCAAGATTGCCAAAAGGTTTTTGCAAAGAAAAAGCAAGTTCTTAATTTGCAAAGTGAAGGTAAGGCAAAACAGGACAGAATCTGTGAAAAACAGAACAGCAGGCAGTAGTTGACCTGTTCGGGATACTTCTGCAACTCAAATCAAAAAACTCAGAACTGACGCACGAAAGACAATTATATAGATAACGCTGTCGAAAAAATTCAGACCAAAAAGATGATCTGCTGATTTTATACGAATTTTTCTATCCAAGGACATAATCTGTTTCCTGGACAGCACCTCACAACTTTTGAACTTTCTAGCAATCAGAGGCTATACTTGGCACAAATATGAAAAGAAAAGATACAATGATGATGCTACAGCAGTAAACAACATCAAGACACAACAAAAGCAAAAAATTTATTCATGTGGGCTGCCTCCCAAAAGCGCTTTGTTTTATGCCTTTAAGCTAGGCATAATGCATAGATCAAGTTTTATCAAGAGTAAAAGAATAGCTAGCCCGTACAACGGACTCAAAAGGTAACTTGACCTTCTTACGAGGGAAGTGTTCCATCCCTTTCTTGAGAGGAAACTGAAATTTTATATTACCCTCTTTCATGTCAATGACAGCACCAACGGTGCGCAAAAAGGGACGTCCCAAAATAATTGGACAAGAAGGATCACATTCAATATCCATGATAGTGAAATCAACGGGCACATAACTATCATTGACAACAATAAGAACATCGTCGATCCTCCCCAAAGGTTTCTTTATGGAAGAATCAACGAGACGAACACCAAAAGAACAAGAATCATAAGGTTTCAATTTAAGCATATCATATATCCTTTTGGGCATAACAGAGGTACTAGCACCAACATCACATAATGCATAACAAGAGAAGTCATTCAAATAAATTTTTATCATAGGATCCCAACCATCTTCTAGCTTTCTAGGTATGGAGGCTTCTACTCTAAGTTTCTCCTCCCTTGCTTTGATGAGAGCATTAGTGATATGCTCTGTGAAGGCAAGGTTAAGCGTGCTAGTGCGGGGATCTCTAGACATCTTGTGAAGGAAATCAATAACTTCGGTAAGAGTGCAATTATCAAAATCAAGTTCACGAGCATCAAGTAAAGTGGTAGTGGTGTCCTTAAGGTTCTCTTGTTTGGTAGCTTCTAAAGTCATAGCATCACCATTAATAGGTCCATTGGGACCAGGAGTACATTGGGTGCTAAGAGTGTGAACATCCTCAACAACTTGGATAGTAGCAACAGTGTGGTGGGTAGGAAGGCTCTTAATTCTTTCCTCTTCCTCCCTTTCTCTAGCCCATCTTTCTTTTAGCTTAGCCATCATCCTAATATTTTCATTAATTTGTACTTGAGTAGCATTAATAGGGATGACTTCCCTCTCCTTAAGAGGAGAAGTTTCAATTTTTAGCAATTTTACCTCATTGGCTAAGTGGTCTACCTTAAAAGAAAGATCATCTAGTTTATGTAGTTTCTCTTCTACATTCTTATTAAAGGCTTTTTGGGTAGTGATGAAATCTCTAAGCATAGTCTCTAGTTCAGTATTGGAGTTCTTGGTACTAGGATAAGCGTTGTTGTTCCCATAAGAGTTAGAGGGGAACGGTCTAGAATTGTTACCAAAGTTACTCCTATAAGCATTGTTGTTAAAATTGTTTCTAGAGATAAAGTTCACATCTACTTGTTCTTGAGCAATCAAAGAATTTAAAGGAACATCACGAGGATCAACAGTAGATTGCTTCGAAAGTAGAGACATGATCAAGTCAACGTTTTCATTGAGGGAGGAAATCTCCTCGACAGAGTTTACCTTCCTACCTGTTGGAGCGCGTTCGATGTGCCATTGGGAATAGTTGGTCATCATCTCATCGAGAAGCTTTGTGGCAGCACCAAGTGTAGTCGACATAAAGGTTCCTCCCGCGGCCGAGTCTAACAAGTTCCGCGAGGTAAAGTTCAAGCCTGCATAAAAAGTTTGGATAACCATCCAAGTAGTCAAACCGTGAGTAGGGCAGTTCTTGATAAGAGACTTCATACGTTCCCAAGCTTGGGCAACGTGTTCATTATCCAATTGTTTAAAATTCATGATGTTACTTCTAAGTTGGATAATTTTAGCAGGTGGATAGTATTTTCCGATAAAAGCATCTTTGCACTTGTCCCATGAATCTATGCTATTTCTAGGCAAACACTGAAACCAAATTTTAGCTCCTCCTCTCAAGGAGAAAGGAAAAAGCTTAAGCTTAACAATATTACCATCTATTTCTTGGTACTTTTGCATATCACAAAGTTCAATAAAGTTGTTCAAGTGTAAAGCAGCATCATCTCCAGCACCGGAGAATTGTTCTCTCATGACTAAGTTAAGTAAAGCAGGTTTAATTTCATATGAAGGTGCTGAAGTGGCATGTGTAGTGATAGGTGTGCTGATAAAGTCATCGTTGTTGTGACTAGTGAAGTCACACAACTTGGTGTTTTCGGTGGAACCCATAGTAGCAAGCAAGCAAGATAACTATTTTTGTGATTTTTGATAAAAAGGAACTAAAGCAAAAATGAAAGGTAAACTAACAAGACTAAAAAGCAAAGGTAGAAGATAGCATGCAACTCCCCTATCCTGAAGAGTGGAGTCCCCGGCAACGGCGCCAGAAAATACTCCTTGATGGGCCTCGAACCCCTCGTTGGTTACCCCAAGTGAAAGGTGTAAGATGCAGTAAGTAGAAGTGATTTCCCCTAGCAAAGATGCCAAGGATCGAATCCCTAGAGACTCCTAGGTTCAACAAATAGGTGTCAACTGCTAACGGCGCAATTAGCAATCAACGTGGACCTACACACAGATACAAATAACTTTGCTCCCAACGAGTACAGAGAGGTTGTCAATCCCTCCGGCCTTGTAGTTCACAAAGGGTTAAAAGCAATGATAGTAGTGATAGATAGTTTTTGCAATAGTAAGTAAATAGCGTAAAGTAAATAGTGGATGTGATCAATGATGGTAATATGGACCGGAGTCTCATGATGTTCACTAGTGATGTCTCTCTCCCAAAAGACGATAAAACAGTTATGTGAGGTAACAAATTACAGCTAGGCAATTGACAGGACCACGAACGCAAACCAATGCTGACTACATTGCAAGAAAGGTTGAGGTTCAAAGCATGGGCGGTACGCCAAAGTAAGTAGACCGAAATCCATCAATATCTACTACTAATCATCCACCTTGAGATATCTATCCAGAACATCTCGCTGGTATTAAGTTGCGAGTCCCACCCATAGTGTAAACTCAATGCAACAGACAACTGCATTAAAAGAACTTTGCGTAAAGTAAACAATCCTTGCACCCGCGGGCACAAGCACCGTTGTTTTCCCCCTTGTGGCAACAGCACATCCCCTAGACTCATGTTTCTGTCACTCAAGCTAGTCATCGAGGGGCATGAACCCACAATCGAGCATAACGTTCCCTCTTGGAGTCACTACCTACTACTCGGCCAAAGCAATAAGTAACAACGGAGAACATGCAAGAATTACTTATGAACTAAAATATAAAAGAGGTGAATCAAATATATTACTCAAGATCAATCTGAACATAATCTCATAATCCATCGGATCCCAACAAACTCAACATAGCAACAGCATAAGGATTACATAGGTGCCTCGATCATGTAGGGCAGCTCACGAGGACTAATTAGTGAAGCACAAGAATGGGAGGAGAACATCACATAGCTATTGGTCATGGACTCATGGTCCAAGGGAGACTACTCACGAGTCATCCGGGAGGCGTCCATGATGGTGGAGAAGCTCCCGGTGGTGATCCTCCCCTCCGGCAGGGTGCCGGGAAGAGTTCTCCTGGTGCTCCCGATCTTGGAAGCGGCGGCGGCGGCGGAACAGAGATGGGATCGCGAAAAGAGTTCCTGTTCTGAGGGTTCCGGAGGGTCCTTTAAATATATGCCAAAGTAGGGTACCGGGGGAGTTTCGGGGGGCCCAGGCGCCCCCCCCCGGCGCGGCCCAGGGGGGGCGCGCCCACAGGGCGCCTGGAGCCCCTGTGCCCCCCCCCCCCAGGCTGCCCTTCGGACGCAGTGTTGTTTCCGGATCGCTGATTTTTTATATAATTTTTCTGGATTTTTCTGGGCAGTTCTCGAAACGTGAAAACCTGAAATACAAAAACAGCCGAAAACAGAAACTGGCACTGGGGCGCACTGGATTAGTAAGTTAGTCCAAATATGATCAAAAGTGTATGGAAGTGTATGAATATCATAGCAATATCACCCAAAAGTGGCATGGAGCAAGCAGAAATTATAGATACGTTTTGGACGTATCAACGCCGCGCGCGCCTGTCGTGGCCGCCGCGGCCCCGTCGACGTGCCGGCGAAGAAGGACGCGCGCCTGGTGTCGTGCTCGTCACGAAACCAGGTGTCCCACAGGCCGGAGTCGGGGGCGTACCAGGGGTCATAGAATAGGTCGTCGGGGAGGAGGCGGCGGCGGCGCTGGATCTCCTCGTCGCGCACGGCCGCTCGTCGGGACCGGCGGGATAGGGACCCGGTCGGCGGACAGATGCCAGTTATTGGGGAGGTCAACTCCACCGCGCGACCCTATCTTGTCCGGCCCCGTCCGTTTGGGGCAAAACGGACAAACCAGGCGGCCCAACGCGCAACGGCCCGGACCCATCTGGTCCGTTTTGTGTTCGGGCCTACCCATTTCGAGCGCAAACTTGCGCCGGGTTTGGGTCACGGCGGACAGCGAACGGACGCTTCGAACCTCCGCGTCGGGGCCGCGTGGCAGGCGGCCACCTACCTCCCACCCGCCAACATAAATGCGCACGGGCGGGTGGCTCCACCTGTCATCCACACAGCGAAGGGTCGTCGTCCTTCTTCAATGGGAAGCCGTGGACCGGTCATTGTCCACACTTCCCACTCCGGCCCCTCTTTGCCCCCTCGAAACCCGACACCCTAGAAACCCTAGCCGCTCCCGGTCGTCGACCTCGCCGGCCGGCCGCAGCCATGGGCCTGTGGAACTACGGTTGCAAGGGGAAGCACGACTGCGAGGCCAGCTCCTTCTCAGGCCGCCGCCGCGGATCCGTGAAAAAGGGGGAGCCCGCGTCACCGCCGCGCTCCTCCCGTCAAGCCCCCGCGTCACCGCCGCGCTCCTCCCGTCAAGCCCCCGCGCCGGCCCCCTTCACCATTGCCCCTAGGCCCGCCGGTGAGCGCAACCGGCAGTACATCTGCGCGGACGTGTGTCGGAGGTACTGGGAGACGAGGACGAGGACGGCAGTACATCGGCACTAATAGCTCCGGGATCATCTCCATCCTTTGCATGTCATAGTTCATTACGAAGTTCTAGATGCTCGAGCGCGACGCCGAGGACGAGCAACGCGAGGTCGAGGAGTAGGTGCGCCAGGCCGCGGCGGCACAACCCATGGGTCAACACGATGTTCCGTGGGCCACCCCTGCGCCGACGCTCATCGGCTTCACGGTCCCCGAGGACGACAACGACGCCTAGGGCAGCACGCTGCCTCGTAGTTTAGTATGTTTTTGGACTCTCGCCGGTCTTCGTGGCCGGCTTTAATGTTTAATTAATGTTAATTTTATTTTAAAGATGCTTGTATTCTTTTTTTTCTCGCGCTGTCACAATAGGTCGGGCCAGCATTGGGCGCATGCACCGACCCAAAAGCGAAAGCAGACGTTCGTATCCGCTGGACTAACCAAAACGGACAAAAAACGAACAAATCCATTGTCCGTTTGGGTCGGTCCATTGAAGTTGCTCTCATGTACTCTGGACGGTTTCATGTTTTCTTCCCTCATGATGTTTTTTTTGAAACGAACGGGAGAGTCAGGAACGGACGCTGCCTCCACAACGACCGTCCCCTCGCGCCGTCCCATCCCACGCCGCTCATGTGCCATCGGGCCACGCGTCGAGCGGGCACTCGCGGAGCTGCTCAAGAGGGCACGACGGTTACGTGCGCCTCAGCTTTGCTTTCCGCCACACCCGCCCTCCATGCATGCTGCTCCGGGAAAAGTGGCAAAGCAATGCCAAGGCTGCGGTGCGGCCAGAGGGGAGGGAAACCCGGGCTACGAACGTGCGGCCAGAGATGGAGGGAGGGAGGGATGGATGGATGCGTGCCTGAGCGATTTGTGCGTGCACCGCACCCGTGAGCGTGCCTGATGCGTGATGCGGTTGGGTGGGTGTGATGGTTGTTGGGGAACGTTGCATGGGAAACAAAAATTTTCCTACGCTCACCAAGATCAATCTAGGAGATGCACATCTACGAGAGGAGAGTCGGATCCACATACCCTTGTAGATCGCTAAGCGGAAGCGTTGCTAGAACGCGGTTGATGGAGTCGTACTCGCGGCGATTCAAATCGCGGAAGATCCGATCTAGCGCCGAACGGACGGCGCCTCCGCATTCAACACACGTACGGCTTGATGACGCCTTCACCTCCTCGATCCAGCGAGCGATGGTGAAGTAGCAACTCGAGTCCTCTGGCAGCACGACGGCGTGGTGGAGGTGGTGGTGGAGAAAACTCAGCAGGGCTTCGCCAAGCGCTGCGGAGAGGAAGATATGCTACGAGGGAGAGGAGAGGCAGCGCCAAGGCACGTCGGGTTATTGCTGCCCTCTCTCTACCTCTCTATATATAGGGGGAGGGGAGAAGTGGAGGCGCCCCTAGGGTTTCCCCTAGGGGGTGGCGGCCACAAGGGAGAGGGGGGCGCCTAGGGTTTGGGTGGCCCCCCCCTAGGTGCCTTGCCCCCCAAGCCAGAGGGGGCCGGCTGCCCTAGGGGCGCCCCCACCCTCCTAGCTGCGTGGGAGGGCTGTGGGGGGGCGCACAGCCCCTGTGTGGGCTGATGTGCCTCCCCCTTTTTGGCCCATGAGGCCCGCAACACTTGCCGGGACCCCCCGAAACTCCTTTCGGTCACCGACGACTCCCCGGTGCTCCCCGGAACACTTCCGGACTCCGATTCCCATCATCCAATATATCTATCTTCATCCCCGGACCATTCCGGAGTTCCTCGTCACGTCCGGGATCTCATCCGGGACTCCGAACAACCTTCGGTTACCAACATAACGACTCGAATATACTTATATCATCACCAAACGTTAAGTGTGTAGACCCTGCGGGTTCGAGAACTATGCAGACAAGACCGAGACACCTCTACGGTCAATAACCAATAGCGGGACCTGGATGCCCATATTGGTTC
This sequence comes from Secale cereale, assembly GCA_902687465.1. Classification (NCBI taxonomy): domain Eukaryota; kingdom Viridiplantae; phylum Streptophyta; class Magnoliopsida; order Poales; family Poaceae; genus Secale; species Secale cereale. The sequence continues at coordinate 37,723,133 of LR738711.1, forward strand.
CCACATATTCTACGAAGATCTTATCGATTGAACCTCGATGTCAAGGATTCAGACAATCCCGTATATAGTTCCCTTTGTCTGTCGGTATGTTACTTGCCCGAGATTCGATCGTCGGTATCCCTATACCTAGTTCAATCTCGTTACCGGCAAGTCTCTTTACTCGTTCCGTAATACAAGATCCCGTGATCAACTCATTGGTCACATTGCTTGCAAGCTCATTGTGATGTTGTATTACCGAGTGGGCCCTGAGATACCTCTCCGTCATACGGAGTGACAAATCCCAGTCTTGATCTATGCCAACTAAACAGACACCCTCGGAGATACCTGTAGAGCACCTTTATAGTCACCCAGTTACGTTGTGACGTTGGGTACACACAAGGTACTCTTCCGGTGTCAGTGAGTTGCATGATCTCATGGTCGTAGGAACATATACTTGACATGCAGAAAACAATAGCAATAAACTGACACGATCATATGCTACGTTTATTGTTTGGGTCTTGTCCATCACATCATTCTCCTAATGATGTGATCCCGTTATCAAATGACAACTCATGTCTATGGCTAGGAAACCGTAGCCATCTTTGATCAACGAGCTAGTCTAGTAGAGGCTCACTAGGGACACGGTGTTGTCTATGTATCCACACATGTATCTTAGTTTCCTATCAATACAATTCTAGCATGGATAATAAACGATTATCATGAACAAGGAAATATAATAATAACCAATTTATTATTGCCTCTAGGGCATATTTCCAACAGTCTCCCACTTGCACTAGAGTCAATAATCTAGTTCACATCGCTATGTGATTAACACTCATAGTTCACATCGCCATGTGATTAATACCCAAAGAGTTTACTAGAGTCAATAATCTAGTCCACATCGCTATGTGATTAACACTCATAGGTCACATCGCCATGTGACTAAAAACCAAAGAGTTTACTAGAGTCAGTAATCTAGTTCACATCAATATGTTATTAACACTCAATGAGTTCTGGGTTTGATCATGTTATGCTTGTGAGAGAGGTTGTAGTCAACGGGTCTGCAACAGTCAGATCCCTATGTACTTCGCAAAACTTTATGTCATATTGTAGATGCTGCTACCACGTTCCACTTGGAGCTATTCCAAACTGTTGCTCCATTATACGTATCCGGTATCTCCACTTAGAGTTATCCGGATAGGTGTTAAGCTTGCATCGACGTAACTCTTTACGTCGAACTCTTTATCACCTCCATAACCGAGAAACATTTCCTTATTACTCTAAGGATAATTTTGACCACTATCCAGTGATCTACTCCTGGATCACCTTTGTACCCTCTTGCCAGACATGTGGCTAGGCACCCATCAGGTGCGGTACTTAGCATGGCATACCGTATAGAGCCTATGACAAAAGCATAGGGGACGACCTTCGTCCTTCCTCTTCCTTCTGCCGTGGTCAAGTTTTGAGTCTTACTCAACTTCACACCTTATAACTCAGGTAAGAATTCCTTCTTTAACTGACCTATTTTGAACTCCTTCAAAATCATGTCAAAGGTGTGTGTTCCTTTTGAAAGTATCATCAGGTGTCTTGATCTATCTCTATAGATCTTGATGCCCAATTATGTAAGCAGCTTTATCCAGGTCTTCTTTTGAAAAACTCCTTTCAAACAACCCTTTACGCTTTCCAGAAATTCAACATCATTTCGGATCAACCATATGTCATTCACATATACTTATCAGAAATGTTGTAGTGCTCCCACTCACTTTATTGCAAATTCAAGTTTCTAACAAACTTTGTATACCCAAAAACTTTGATCACTCCATCAAAGTGTATATTCCGACTCCGAGATGCTTGCTCTAGTCCATGGAAGGATCGCTGGAGCTAGCATATTTTTTAGCATCCTTAGGATCGACAAAACCTTTCTGATTGTATCACATACAACCTTTCCTTACGAAAACTGGTAAGGAAACTTGTTTTGTCATCCATCTGTCAGATTTCATAAATGCAGCTGATGCTAACATGATTCCGACGGACTTAAGCATCGCTACGGGTGAGAAAATCTCATCGTAGTCAACTCCTTGAACTTGTGGAAAAACTCTTTGCCACAAGTCGAGCTTCATAGACGGTGACATTACCGTCCACGTCCGTCTTCCTTTTAAAGATCCATTTATCTCAATGGCTTGCCAGTCATCGGGCAAGTCCACCAAAGTCCATACTTTGTTTCGATACATGGATCCTATCTCGGATTTCTCGGCTTCTAACCATTTGTCGGAATATGGGCCCACCATCGCTTCTCCATAGTTCGTAGGCTCATCGTTGTCCAACAACATGACCTCTAAGACAGGATCACCGTACCACTCAGGAGTAGTACATATCCTTGTCGACCTACGAGGATCGATAGCAACTTGATCTGGAGCTTCATGATCACTATCATTAGTTTCCTCTTCAACTGTCGTAGGTTCCACAGAAACATCTTTCTGTGTTGCACTACTTTCCGGTTGAAGTGAGGGTTCGACAACCTCATCAAGTTCTATCTTCCTCCCACTCAATTCTTTCGAGAGAAACTCCTTCTCGAGAAAGGACCCGTTCTTAGCGACAAACATTTTTGTCCTTGGATCTGAGATAGAAGGTATACCCAACTGTTACCTTTGGGTATCCTATGAAGATGTATTTGTCCGCTTTGGGTTTGAGCTTTTCCTGGCTGAAGCCATAAGCATCGCAGCCCCAAACATTTTAAGAAAACGACAACTTTGGTTTCTTTCCAAACCATACGACGTTGTCTCAACGGACTTAGATGGTGCCCTATATAAAGCGAATGCAGCTGTCTCTAATGCATAACCTCAAAATAATAGCGGTAGATCGGTAAGACACACCATAGATCGCACCGTATCTCATAAGGTTCGATTACGATGTCCGGACACACCATTACGCTTATGGTGTTCCAGGGGACTTCAACTGTGAAACAATTCCACAATGTCTTAAGTGATTGCCAAACTCATAATTCAGATAATATCCCCTTGATCAGATCGTAGGAACATGATCTTCTTGTTATGATGATTCTTAATCTTCACTCTGAAATTTTTGAACCTTTCAAATGTTTCAGACTTTTGCTTCATTAAGTAAATATACCATATCTACTCAAATCGTCAGTGAAGATGAGAAAATAACGATATCCACCACACGCCTTAATTCTCATTGGATCACATACATCAGCATGTATGATTTCCAATAAGTCACTTACCCGTTTCATTGTACCTGAAAACGAGATCTCAGTCATCCTGCCCATGAGGCATGGCTCGCATGTGTCAAGCGATTCAAAATCAAGTGACTCCAAACGTCCATCAACATGGAGTTTCTTCATGCATATTTTGCCAAAATGACCTAAGCGGCAGTGCCACAAGAAAGTGGTACTATCATTATTAACTCTACATCTTTTGGCATTAATATTATCATCATGTGTATTGCTATAATCAAGATTCAATAAACCATTGGGTGCATGACCATAAAGGTATTATTCATGTAAACAGAATAACCATTATTCTCTAACTTAAATGAATAACTGTATTGCAATGAACATGATCTAATCATATTCATGCTCAACGTAGACACCTGATAACATTTATCTAGGTTCAACTCTAATCTCGAAAATAGAGGGAGCGTGCGATGGTGATCTTATCAACCTTGGAAACACTTCCAACACACATCGTCACCTCGCCCTTAGCTAGTCTCCGTTCAGTCCATAGCTTTTGCTTCAAGTCACTAATAATAGTAACTGAACCGGTATCCAATACCCAAGTGCTACAAGGAGTACTACTAAGGTACACATCAATAACACGTATATCAAATATACTTTGTTGAAGTTGCCAGCTATCATATCTACCATGTATTTGGGGTAGTTCCGCTACCATGTGACCGTTCCCCTTACAATAGAAGCACTTAGTCTCGAGGTTTGGGTTCAACCTAGGGTTCCTTCATTAGAGTGACAACTGGTTTGCCATTCATGAAGTTTCCCTTCTAGCCCTTGCCCTTCTGAGACCAGTGGTCTTGTTAAACCATCAACACTTGATGCTCCTTCTTGATTTCTACTTTCGCGGTCTTAAGAACCGCTAATAGCTCCGGGATCATCACCATCCTTTGCATGTCATAGTTCATCACGAAGTTCTAGTAGCTTGGTGATAGTGTCTAGAGAATTCTGTCAACCACTATCTCACCTGGAAGATTAACTCCCACTTGGTTCAAGTGATTTTAGCACCCAGACATTCTGAGCACATGCTCACTAGTTGAGCTATTCTCCTCCATCTTTTTGGCAAAGGAACTTGTCAGAGGTCTCATACCTCTCAACACGGGCATGAGCCTGAAATCCCAATTTCAGCTCTTAGAACATCTCATATGTTCCATGGCGTTCAAAACGTCATTGGAATCCCGATTCTAAGCCGTAAAGTATGGTGCACTAAACTATCAAGTAGTCATCAGGACGTGTCTCTCAGGTGTTCACAACATCCACAGACAACGTTGTAGGGGTTTGCACATTGAGTGGTGCATCAAAGACGTAAGCTTTCTGTGCAGCAGTGAGGACACTCCTCGGACTACGGACCCAGTCCGCATCCTTGCTTACAATATCTCTCAACTTAGTCTTTCTCTAGGATCGTATTAAACAGGGAGCTACAACGCAGTTTATTGGTCTACTACATAATATGCAAAGACGACTTAGACTATTGTTCATGACAAGTGAGTTTTAACTAATCAAATTACTTATAACTCCCACTCAAATTGACATCCCTCTGGTCATCCGAGCGTGACATGATCCAAATTCACCAACCCAAGTCCGATCATCACGTGAGATGAGGTGGTGTCAATGGTGAACATCTTCATGTTGATCATATCTACTATATGACTCATGCTCGACCTTTCGGTCTTCCGTGTTCCGAGGCCATGTCTGTACATGCTAGGCTCGTCAAGTCTAACCCGAGTGTTCTGCATGTGCAAAAACTGGCTTGCACCCGTTGTATGCGAACGTAGAGTCTATCACACCCGATCATCACGTGGTGCTTCGAAACGACGAACCTTCTCAACGGCGCACACTTGGGGGGAACACAATTTCATCTTGAAATTTTAGTGAGGGATCATCTTATAATGCTACCGTCGTCCTAAGCAAAATAAGATGCATAAAAGGATTAACATCACATGCAAATCATAAGTGACATGATATGGCCATCAACTCGTGCTTTTGATCTCCATCTCCAAAGCACCGGCATGATCTCCATCGTCACCGGCGCCACACCATGATCCCTATCATCATGATCTCCATCATCGTGTCGCCATCGGGGTTGCCGCGCGCCCACCATGCTCTTACTACTATTGCTACCGTTTAGCGATAAAGTAAAGCATTACAAAGCGCTTAATGATTGACACGCAGGTCATACAAAAATTAAAGACAACCCTATGGCTCCTGCCGGTTGCCGTATGCATCGACATGCAAGTCGATATTAACTATTACAACATGATCATCTCATACATCAAATATATCTCATCATGTCATTGGCCATATCATATCACATACATACCCTGCAAAAACAAGTTAGACGTCCTCTAATTTGTTGTTGCATGTTTTACGTGGCTGCTATGGGTATCTAGCAAGAACGCTTCTTACCTACGCAAAGCCACAACGGTGATATTCAAGTTGCTATTTAACCTTCTACAAGGACCGCCTTGTTCTATTCCGATTCAACTAAGATAGGAGAGACAGACACCCGCCAGCCATCTTATGCAACAAAAGTCACATGTCTGTCGATGGAACCGGTCTCATGTACGTGGACATGTAAAGTTGGTCCGGGCCGCTTCATCCCATAATACCGCTGAATCAAGAAAGACTAAGGAGGGAAGCAATCTAAACATCAACGTCCACAAACCCTTTTGTGTTCTACTCGTGAAAGCATCTACGCAAGATCCTAGCTCATGATGCCACTGTTGGGGAACGTTGCATGGGAAACAAAAATTTTCCTACGCTCACCAAGATCAATCTAGGAGATGCACATCTACGAGAGGAGAGTCGGATCCACATACCCTTGTAGATCGCTAAGCGGAAGCGTTGCTAGAACGCGGTTGATGGAGTCGTACTCGCGGCGATTCAAATCGCGGAAGATCCGATCTAGCGCCGAACGGACGGCGCCTCCGCGTTCAACACACGTACGGCTTGATGACGCCTTCACCTCCTCGATCCAGCGAGCGATGGTGAAGTAGCAACTCGAGTCCTCTGGCAGCACGACGGCGTGGTGGAGGTGGTGGTGGAGAAAACTCAGCAGGGCTTCGCCAAGCGCTGCGGAGAGGAAGATATGCTACGAGGGAGAGGAGAGGCAGCGCCAAGGCACGTCGGGTTATTGCTGCCCTCTCTCTACCTCTCTATATATAGGGGGAGGGGAGAAGTGGAGGCGCCCCTAGGGTTTCCCCTAGGGGGTGGCGGCCACAAGGGAGAGGGGGGGCGCCTAGGGTTTGGGTGGCCCCCCCTAGGTGCCTTGCCCCCCAAGCCAGAGGGGGCCGGCTGCCCTAGGGGCGCCCCCACCCTCCTAGCTGCGTGGGAGGGCTGTGGGGGGGGCGCACAGCCCCTGTGTGGGCTGATGTGCCTCCCCCTTTTTGGCCCATGAGGCCCGCAACACTTGCCGGGACCCCCCAAAACTCCTTTCGGTCACCGACGACTCCCCGGTGCTCCCCGGAACACTTCCGGACTCCGATTCCCATCATCCAATATATCAATCTTCATCCCCGGACCATTCCGGAGTTCCTCGTCACGTCCGGGATCTCATCCGGGACTCCGAACAACCTTCGGTTACCAACATAACGACTCGAATATACTTATATCATCACCAAACGTTAAGTGTGTAGACCCTGCGGGTTCGAGAACTATGCAGACATGACCGAGACACCTCTACGGTCAATAACCAATAGCGGGACCTGGATGCCCATATTGGTTCCCACATATTCTACGAAGATCTTATCGATTGAACCTCGATGTCAAGGATTCAGACAATCCCGTATATAGTTCCCTTTGTCTGTCGGTATGTTACTTGCCCGAGATTCGATCGTCGGTATCCCTATACCTAGTTCAATCTCGTTACCGGCAAGTCTCTTTACTCGTTCCGTAATACAAGATCCCGTGATCAACTCATTGGTCACATTGCTTGCAAGCTCATTGTGATGTTGTATTACCGAGTGGGCCCTGAGATACCTCTCCGTCATACGGAGTGACAAATCCCAGTCTTGATCTATGCCAACTAAACAGACACCCTCGGAGATACCTGTAGAGCACCTTTATAGTCACCCAGTTACGTTGTGACGTTGGGTACACACAAGGTACTCTTCCGGTGTCAGTGAGTTGCATGATCTCATGGTCGTAGGAACATATACTTGACATGCAGAAAACAATAGCAATAAACTGACACGATCATATGCTACGTTTATTGTTTGGGTCTTGTCCATCACATCATTCTCCTAATGATGTGATCCCGTTATCAAATGACAACTCATGTCTATGGCTAGGAAACCGTAGCCATCTTTGATCAACGAGCTAGTCTAGTAGAGGCTCACTAGGGACACGGTGTTGTCTATGTATCCACACATGTATCTTAGTTTCCTATCAATACAATTCTAGCATGGATAATAAACGATTATCATGAACAAGGAAATATAATAATAACCAATTTATTATTGCCTCTAGGGCATATTTCCAACAATGGTGAGCGTGCACCGCAGCCACATAAGCATATCGCTCGCACGAATGAAAAAACATGTTCAAAATAGTAACTCCGGCCTCGGGTAAAAAGCAGGCCGGAATTGGCTGGCATGCCATCCAATGGAGGCCGCGGAGAGGGGGCAGCAATCAGCCTGATGTGCGGTCCCACAAAGTACCAGTCCCCTGATCACCCACCCTAGTCTCCTTTCTGTTTTGTTTTGCTTTTTGGCTTCTTTCTCCACGCGTTGCTGCCAGCACCCGGTGATTTGCACCCAACCCACCCTGCTCAAGCTCCTCTCCAATATCTGCGAACCCTCAACTCCAAACATATCGTCCAATATCTGCTATAAATGCAACTCCGAACCCTCCCCGCCGAAAAAAAATCAAAATAAACATGCAACTCTTGGATCCCATCCGTTCCATCACCATCTACCATCTCTTCACAGCATATGCAACCACACTGGACAAATCGGACGATCCGGACACGTCCGTGTAAAGTAACCACTCATCGCTTAGTCCGCGTTCACAACCTTGTCCCTCAAAAGCCAATCCTGAAATCCGTACATTATCATGCAAAGTGAAAATTACACACATAGTTGAACCCAACTATGTTTGTAATTTTAGGCCTCATTTGGTTTGTAAAAACTTTATAGGAAGAGCAATGCTGTACGGACGACAGTTTTCTGCACGATCTTTGGACGATATGTGTCGTCGGAGCCTTTCATCATGTCCGCTATGTACATGAGGGCCATTGGATCAGCTGTCGTTTAAGAAGCGTCCTTTGAATTGTCGTCCGGAAAGGATTTCCGTTATAGGAATTCCATAGGACAAGATTTTGCAAAGGAAAAATTCCTTTGAAGCCCTTTGGGTTGTAGGAATGGATTCATATTCCTATGTAGGATAATAATTAATCCTTCACATTTTGGAGGAAAAAAACATTAGCCTTGACTCAATGAAAAAATTCCTATCATATGCATCAAATGAAATCTCTTTCCATATAGGAATTAAGATATATGTCATCTCACTCCCTGTGATTTTCCTATTCCTATAAAATTTCTATCATATGAACCAAAGGAGGCCACGTGGATGAACTTCCTCCATTGTCGTATCATGCGTGTAGAACATGTCGATTTTTAACATGATGAACTACCAACATGTGTGGAGTGGACGCAATGGATTCCCGCTAGAGCGACTCTGGCTATGGATTTGAGATTTCCACCCGCAACCAGCGGAGAGCCAGCCGTACGGCCAACTCCTCCTCGTCCCTGGATGGGACGAGGTCCCAGTCGACGGATTCAGAGATCTCAAAGTCAGGTATATTGTCTGCCATGCCGGAGACCGTCGAAGAGGAGCTTCGGACGGAGTGAAAACGAGTGGCTAGGGTTTGGTCCGAGATGCAAATAAGGACACAAATATGTGGGGTCAAGGTGGGCCGGCGTGGATTGGATCTTTGTGACAGATGCATCTGGGTGCGTCCGGACATCCCTATATCTGCCTTGTATATGGGCCGGCTGCTCGCTGCACCGGGAAAAGCTGGCCTAACCTAGCCATGAGATCAACTGTCATAAATACAACAAGGGATACTAGCTAGCTGATAGTATCTATCCTCTGTGGTATGCTGGAACTTTATCTACTTTGGCCCAGCCCAATATTAATTTCAGAAATTCCTAATAAATCCTACTAACTGGTGTTCAACACTACCATGCCTCCCTACGTGCAAGTTTTATGAAGCACGAAAAAACATCAAATTGTTGTGAATCACATAATTCGTAGGGAAACCAAGGAAAACTAGCAATTAACAGCAGCACTAACAGACGGGACAAACCAACCTGCATGTTCATCATGTTTTGGCCCGATGGCAATAATGCAAACAGCTAATAAACCTAGTTGGCTAATAGCTGGTTTATGCAAGTTAAATTTATATGGATAGACAGAAAGCATAGTATGCTCAAGGGCAATCTGATAGTACACTCCCCTGTTAGAAAAGTACTTGTCATCACGTATACAAAGTTAGAAACTGTCAGTCTACAAACTAGAGGAATTGAACGGCCAACTAGTTTTACTCAAAGTTTAAGACACACATACAAATTGAAATGAACAAAGTGGGACATAGAGAAGTCACCTTGGCAACACACGCAGGAACTCGCAACAGCTTCTCCTTGGACCTTTCATAGAACTAGATGCATGGTTGGAAAAGTAGCTCCAATGGTGGATAGCAACAACAAGCATGCACTATCTCAACATATCAACCAACAAAATCAAAAGAATCAATGCAAAAATAACATATCTTCTCTAGAGAATAAGAGAGTCACCCATGGCCAAGAAAAACATATCCCAATCACTGGACAAAATCAATATTGCATGAGCAAGGAGGCCAACTGACTAGTTCAACCACTGGCGCAAAATATGTTCACTCGGCATCACTAAGCATCCCCATGGTAAGTGGCCAGCAAGCAGTGATTGATCACCGAGCAGCACAACCCAATGATTATGATGCCATGAGGAATCGAGGCATAGTGGGTAACCAAAATAACAATACCAGGTATATTGGCACGGCAGGAGCAAGTACGATACAGATAGAGTGTATAGTTTTTGGCAAGGAAATTAAAGAACACAAATGAAGAGAAAATTTCACAAGTTTTGGCAAGGAAATTAAAAAACAAGCGCGGCTCCCGCGACCCGCTCCCGCCCCCGCAACCCTAGCCGCCACCGTCTTCCCCTGCCCGTCGCCGGCGGGATCCGGCCGCCCTCGCACATGATGGTGTAGCCGACCTAGACCGCTGATAAAGTTAGAGTGGACAGCCTCATGTTTTTGTTTTGTTAGAAACAAGGACAATTTTTTTGCAGCGAGCACCCTCACATTTTAGTTTTGTTACTAACAGGGACAAAATTTGGACAAGTCGGAGAGAATTTTCACTCGAAATTTTGGCAGCATAACAGGCGGAAAGAAATGGAAGGGCACCATGACGGCCATTTTGTATTTCACAAGGGAGGAGAACACTATAGTTTGTGCCGCTACAACAACTATGCCATCAACCAACTACTTACCATAGTCGACCACTATATATAGAGGTCTAGTACAACAGCCAACGTTATTGCATACACCAAGAAACCATCCATTGTCATGGCAGCTCCATCCAGGTCCTTATTTGCACCCAAAGTCAGGTATGTTGTCTGCCATGCCGGAGACCGCCGAAGAGGAGCTTTGGACGGAGTGAAAACGAGTGGCTAGGGTTTGGTCCGAGATGCAAATAAGGACACAAATATGTGGGGTCAAGGTGGGCCGGCGTGGATTGGATCTTTGTGACAGATGCATCTGGGTGCGTCCGGACATCCCTATATCTGCCTTGTATATGGGCCGGCTGCTCGCTGCACCGGGAAAAGCTGGCCTAACCTAGCCTATGAACCTGCTTGAGTGGTGCGGAGAGCTGGTTTAGCATCCCCCCCACCCCCAAACACTGAAGATTTTTGTTTCGCCCCCAGTGATGTTCTGCTAGCTTCGCCACTGGGTGTGATCGTGGCGAAGCATGACGGAACGCACACTTCTTTTGTGTGAAACGGACGGGCAGTATTGGCATCCGATGGAGGCACAGAGAGAGGGAGAAAAACACCTTGCTGACCCCTGGCGCCACGAAACCAGACGCGGCACAGATGTGCCGATCACTCTTCCTGGCTCCTTTTTGTGTTGGTTTGGCTTAATACTCCACACGCACCCGGCCATTTGCACATCCTGGCGAAGGTCATCTCGAATCTTGGCCATAAATGCAACTCGGAACCCATCCCATCCCATCCACCAACGCTTCAGAGCATATGCAACCACGGTGGAGAAATACGAGCCCCAAAGTGGGCGCGTCCGCCCGTGTTCAGAGCATCTGTATCCGCGGATAGTAAATCCGACTCTTCAAAAAAAAATCCGACTCTTCCAATCACACATTGGTGTTTGAAGAGTCGGATTTGTCCGCCCGTGTTCAAATCATCTACATCTCAGCACCCTGGCAAAAGAAGCACCAATATGTGATACTGCATCATCAATGTAGTACATGCAGCCAAAGAAGTGCCAATATGCGATACTGCATCATCAATGTAGTACATGCAGCCATCGATGTAGAAATTTTGCCACATAGGTATGAGTTGATTAGCAGATAAGAGAATCACACCACAGAAGGCCCGCCAGAACACAACATTAAAAATAAAAAATAAAACACACTTCATCATCTCCCCCACTCGCCAAACCGAATACTCTCTCGATTTCATAATATAAGGTGGATTTGTTTTTCTTGAAAAGCCAAATTTATTAAATTTTGACCAAGTCCAGAGCCAAAAATGTCGACATATAGTGACAATACTAAATAAAATGAAATGTGAAAAATTATTTGATGATGAATCAAATGATGCCGAATTGATGCTATGGACATCGATATGTTTGTCTCAGTTTCTGTCAAACTTCAAAATATTTGACTTTTCATAAAGAAAAACACCTTACATTTTGAAATACTCCCAGCATTCCTTTTATATAAGGCGTATTTGTTTGTTGATAAAATTTCAGAATTTAAGGTGTATACTTTTTAAAATTCCTCGTGATTCCGTTCCTAGCACTCGAGAAAATGGGAAATTATCTCACTCCTTGGTGCGTCCCAGCGCACGCCGCTCACGTGCCAGCGGGGGAGCGGGCGAGCAGAGGCGCGGCGGTTACGTGCGCCCCGGCTTTGCCTTTCGCCGCGGGCCCCGCCACACCAGCCATGCATGCATGCAGCTGCTCCGGCTGCTCGCTGCGCGCTGCGCCGGGAAAAGCGGGCAAAGCAGTGCCGGTGCTGACGCGCGCTCGTACCCGCCTGTCCACCCGATCGCCAGAGACGAGACTGCGGTGCGTGACTGCTTGGTCGATTCGTTCATTTCGTTGGGTGCCATGCCAGCCAGCCAACTTTTACCCATCTCAAACAACGATCCAACCGGTCCACCCATCGTTCCGCTATCCGGACGCTAGCTATCACCTCCTGCAATTCATCGGTGCTTGCACCGCACCCACGTCTGGTATAGTACTAGTACATCGCACGAACGGAAAAAAAGTTCGGAATAAACCCGGTCTCCGGTAGCGGTAAAAGCAGGACATGGTTGGCTGGCTGGCTGGCACCCAGCGGAGGCACGGAGAGCGAGGAACACAGAGGAGAGGGTGACCCTGGCGCCACCAAACCAGAGGGCGCAGAGATGGGCAGGGGTAGCAGCAGCAGCAGCAATCAAGCTCCTATGCGGTCCCACAAAATACCAGTTCTCCGATCACCCCACCCTGGTCTCCTCTCTGTTTTCGTTTGGCTCCTGTCGTGTCTACAACTGGACTCCTCACACTTGTCTCGAACGTCCGGGCAGGTAGATCGGTCAATGATCGGTCACGCGATCCAACCAGACCCGTCATATCCGTCTCAAATGCACCGGCACCCTCATATCCATCTCAAATATGAGGACGGTATGAGGACTTGCGGCCCCGCCCGGCACTACCTATACCGGAACCACCTTTTTTTTCTTTCTTTATCCATCTTTTTTCTTTCTCTCTCTTCTTCTTTGCCAATCACGTGCAAATGATCGGACATATGAGAAAAAAATATGGCTGCGCGAACGAAAAAGTAGGGAGTCAAAACGGACACGCCCGATCACTGACCGGGCGCGTTCGCGGACGTTTGAGGGGTCGAATTAGAGGTACGTGGCTCAAGATGCTCTAAGGGCACCTCCAACGTGCGTCCCATCTGGTCCGTATGCGTTCGTTTAGACCCAAATGAATACACGCCACAAACCCAACGCGTGGCCGTATCCGTAAATTTTGTCTGCTTCGTGTCCGGCCCGTCCTATTTTCAAAGCAAAATTGCTGGATGCGGACAGTGAATGGACGGAAGCGCGCTTGCTTCTCGACTGCCTCGGGGACGCGTGGCGGCCCTCCACCTACCTCCATGCCCAAATTATCTGCGCACGCGTGCCGGGCCCCGGCTGTCAGCTACCCAGCTGCCCTCGGTGGTCGTCCTTCTTAATTGGAAGCCGTGGACCGGCCAGTCCACTGCTTCCACGTTCGAGCCCCGCTGCCTCCTCGAACCCCGAAACGAGCGAGCAAACCCTTGCCGCCGGCGCATCCCACTCCCAACACATCGTCGGCGCCATGGATTGGCATTGGACGATCAGCAACGAGAAGCACGGCCATGAGGTCGCCTCCTCCTCCGTCTGCCGTAGCTCCACCAGGTCTGCGCAACCCTCACAACCCGCGTTTGCCATCGCGCTTGCAGCCACCCCGCTGCGCAGACGCCCCAACATGGGCACCGACATCTGCAGGCGCTCTTGGGAGACGGCGACGCCATTGCCGTGGGGAGATGCCCACCTCCCCAATAATTAGCATCTCTTCACGGATCGGGTGCCAATCCCGCCAGTGCTGGTGAGCGGGCGCGCCCGTCGTGAGGAGATCGAATATGGCCGCTCCCGCCTCCCACCGGACCTGCTCCTCTACGAACCACCGGATAGTTCCAGTAGATATTCGACAATTCGGATAGTTCTTTCCCCTTCCTCTTCACTCTCATCAGGGATGGGACTAGTAATTATTTTTCCAAGCTCCGTGTGTGCTTTTTTCAATTTTTTTTGGGGCTTCTTCAACACTCTTTGATCCCAATCATGGAATGCTCTACGCATGCGGTCGAGCTTCTCATGTACTCCCTCTGTCCGGTGAAAAGTGTACATCTAGAAATTGTAGGACAAATTATGCAGTTGAGTAAAAAATGGATTGGAAAGATGCAAACCGCCATCTCTCTCCTCTTTAATTACCCAATCCCCAATGAGCTAAGTGCATGTAGAAATTAAGAAGACCATGTGTAGATTGTTATTGGTCTTGATTACCGTGTGATGAGAGAGAAGTATTTTTTCCCACTTTAAAGTGCATTGGGAAGATGGAAGTACACTCTTTTGTGGACAAATTTTGGAGCTAGATGTACACTTTTCACCGGACGGAGGGAGTACTACCTATGTAATGATCTAAACGCTCTTATATTAGTTTACGGAGGGAGGGGGTAAATTATTTGTCCAAGCTGGAGAACACAAATCTGATCGATATACACGCTTTGTACATGATCGTGGGAACGTTTGAATTTTGATCAGTTCGGAGTTTGAGGAGTAGAGCTGGGGAGAATCGGACGCCAGGGTGAAATACCGATACTACCCATCGGCCCGGACACACGTCGCCCACGCCCCCACCAACCCGCAGCCTTTTTCTCTTCATGCTCGCTCACAGGCCGCCCATCCCATCAGAACCATCACTCGCCTAGGTCACGTGGCCGGTGCGGAGCGGCGGGCGATGGCCGCCTCCAAACGGGCTGCGCAAGCCGCCGCCGCCGCCGCGCTAGCAACCGCTCTCCCCCTCTGCACCCGCCTCCTCCCATCGAAGCTCGCTCCACGCTTCGCGGCGCGGCGCCTCTGCTCTCCCCCGATGAACGGCTCGGGAGGAGACACCTCCCCCAACCCCAAGATCCCGGACCCCGAGGACAAGATCCATCGGGGTAAGCAAGTGGCTCCTCCGACCGACCCCATGCTTCAAATCCCGGCGCCCACCATCGCTCCTAAGGACGGCGGCGTCGAGGTCGGCATCCCGGCCTTGCGTGAGGACGCGGCAACTGCCGTCAAGGGCGAGATCATCCAGACGCTGGAGCTGTCCGCCGCGACTGGCGTCAAGTCCGACATCCACAAGGCAGCGGAGAAGGTCGTGCCGAACGCCGCCGGCAGCAACTCCCTCAAGGCGCCGGAGGAGATCACGCCGACCGCGTCCGTCGACAAGAACTCCCTCAAGGCGCCGGACAAGTTCACGCCGACCGCCCCGCGCTCCCTCTACCTCTCCCATGCCACCCGCTGGACTCCGAGCCGTCCACGCTAACCACCTGCCGCCCAGCCTTCGCCCCGCCTGCCCGCAACCCCAGCTCTCCTGCGGCGGCGGCGCTGGCGCGGTTCGCTTCTGCACGGCGTCTGTGTTCTCACACGACCAAGAGCAGCTCGGGAGGAGACGCCTCCCCCATGATCTCGGAGGAAAAGCACATCCCGGCGCCCACCGCCGCTGCCAAGGAGGGCGGCGTCGAGGTCCACATCCCGGCCCCTCACGAGGACGCGGCACCTGCCGTCAAGCGCGACACCACGGTGGAGCCGCCTGCCGTCAAGCCCCAACTCCACGAGGCTGCGGAGAAGCCCGTTCCGACCGTCGCCGACAAGTCGTCGACCGCCGCGGAGATCAAGTCCCGCAACGCACTGGACGAGGGCGCGCCCACTGCCGCCGAGCCCGGCGCCCACGAGTCGGCGGAGAAGCCCGTGCCGACCGCCGCCGACAAGTCGTCGACCGCCGCGGAGATCAAGTCCCGCAACGCACCGGACAAGGGCGCGCCCACTGCCGCCGAGCCCGGCGCCCACGAGTCAGCGGAGAAGCTCGCGGGGACTGCCACCGAGCCCGGCGCCCACGAGGCGGCGAAGAAGCTCGCGGGGACTGCCATAGAGCAGGAGGCTCTCATTGCGGCAGAGAAGGCCGCGGCAGCTGCCAGCAAGGCGCTCAGAGCGGCAGAGCAGGCCGCGGCGATTGCCTCCGAGAAGATCAGGGCGGCGGAGTTGGCCGCAGCGAGGGTGCAGTTCTGAAAGATCAGATTGAATCATGTTGGAATAAGTGTTCGCGCGTTAATGATCTGGGAGATGTGGCAAATAATTTACACAAGATGATGAAGTCTCTTCATGGGTGGAGTGAGGCTCATATTGGATATCTGCCTAAAAAGCTTGAATCTGCTCGCAGAAGATTAAATGTGTTATTCAAAAGAAATGATCTTAATGCAAGTGTGGAGAGGAAGAAAATCCTTGCAGAGATGGATGAGCTTCTGATTAAAGAAGAAATAATGTGGAAGCAGAGATCTTGTTTGGACAAAATGAAATGGGGGGATAGAAACACTAAATTTTTTCACAGAAAGGCCACATGGAGAGCTAAGAAGAACAATATTTCGTCTATCAGAAGAAGCGATGGATCTCTCTCAAAAGATTTGGAGGAAATTAAAGGTATCACAAATTCGTTTTTTAAGGATCTTTATTCCTGCGATACTATGATAAATCCGTCTCGTATTATTTGGCTTGTGAAACCGAAGGTGAATGAGAATATGAATCAAGAACTCTGCAAACCTTTTTCTGAAAAAGAAATTAGCGATGCTCTCTTTCAAATTGGGCCGATGAAGGCCCCGGGACCAGATGGGTTTCCAGCCGGTTTTTTTCAAAGAAACTGGGGTTTACTCAAGATGGACATTGTTCGGGCAGTCCAGCAACTCTTTGAGTCCGGAATTATGCCAGAGGGGATTAATGATACAACTATTGTTCTTATTCCTAAAATTAAGAATCCCCAGTCCATAAAAGATTTTCGACCTATTAGTCTGTGCAATGTCATTTACAAAATTATCTCCAAGTGCCTTGTCAACAGATTGAGACCTCTGCTGGATGGTATGATCTCCCCTACCCAAAGTGCTTTTATCCCTGGAAGATTAATTTCGGATAATGCTCTTATCGCATTTGAATGTATGCACTCGTTGAATACATTGAAAGATTCTCGTGGCGAATACTGTGCATACAAACTGGACCTAGCTAAAGCATATGACCGTGTTGATTGGAAGTTTTTGGAATGTATGCTTCGAGCATATGGGTTTGATCCAATCTGGATTAAATGGATTATGACTTGTGTTACCTCTGTGAAATTATCTGTGCGCTTTAATGGCCAGCTGTTAGAATCTTTTCATCCTTCTCGTGGTCTAAGGCAAGGGGATCCTTTATCGCCATACTTATTCCTCTTTGTGGCTGAGGCCCTTTCGCTATTACTCAATGATGCATCGGCAAGAGGGGTTATCCAAGACTTCCGGCTAAACAGACATGCTCCAGGTATATCTCATTTCTTATTTGCTGATGATAGTCTACAATTTTTTAAGGGATCTCTGGAGCAAGCTCTAGCCATTAAGGATATTTTGGTGGCATATGAGGATGGTACAGGCCAATTATTAAGTCCTGACAAGTGTTCCATCTTATTTGGCAAAAATTGTCCTATTGAGATCCAAGTGTATCTTCTGGTTATATTGAAAATCACATGTGATGGGTTTGAGGATAAATATCTTGGATTGCCGGTCCCAGAAGGTCGTATGAAGGCTGGCAATTTTCAATATACAAAAGATAAACCTCTTAAGAGGGGTTCAGACTGGGTCGAAAAATATGCTTCTAGCGGGGCGAAGGAAATCCAGATTAAGGCTGGTATTCAGGCCATTATGGTTTATGCCATGAGTATTTTTAAATTTCCTGTGTCTCTTTGTGATGAGCTATCTCAAATTATAAGGAATTTTTGGTGGGGTGATGAGGAAAATAGGAAAAGAACTCATTGGGTGGCTTGGGACAAATTGACGAAGACAAAAGGTGAAGGGGGTATGGGTTTTCGTGATCTCAGGATTTTCAATCAAGCACTTTTGGCCAAACAAGCTTGGCGATTACTGGTTTTTCCGGACTTTTTGTGTGCAAAGGTGATGAAAGCTAAATATTACCCTCATGGGCATCTTATTGATACCGTCTTCCCTCAAGCGACTTCGCTCACGTGGCAAGGTATTATGCATGGACTCGAGTTGTTGAAGAGGGGTATCATATGGAGAGTCGCCGATGGTGCGAGTATAATATATGGAGGGATAATTGGCTACCAAGGGATTCTGGCCTTAAAATATCTGCTAAGAGAACCAGAACTAGGGTCAAATGGGTTGCTGATCTTTTCATGAGTGGCTCAAGGAGATGGGATGAGAATTTAATCAGGCATTTGTTTTTCCCTCATGACGCTGAGGAAATTTTAAAGTTACGCATTCTTAATTTCAGTGAGGGTGATTTCATCGCCTGGCACCATGAGAAAAGTGGGGTGTTTTCAGTGAAGAGTGCGTATAGGTTGGCCCTCAATTTGAAGGACTCGAACATGGTAGTGGGGAACTCCAGTGTAGCTGTTAATGGGGAAAGGAGGCTATGGAATATTATTTGGAAGGCTAACATCCCCCCGAAGATTAGAATCTTTGCTTGGAGAGCTGCATCTAATAGCCTAGCTGTACAAGTCAACAGAGTAAAACACCATCAAGCTACACTAGGTATGTGCTCAATCTGTGGTGTGGAAGATGAAAGTGTTTTTCATGCTTTGGTATGCTGCCCCAAGGCACGTGCGCTTCGTATGGGTTTGCGAGAGGTGTGGAATTTACCGGCTGAAGATATGTTAAAATGCTCGGGGCCGGATTGGTTACTTATTTTGTTGGATCAGTTAAGCTCGCCTGTGCGTGAACAAACCATATTCATGTTCTGGAGAGCCTGGCATTTGAGAAATGACTTGATCTTTGGTAAAGGGAAGGAACCTATATCGGCCTCAGTGAGTTTTATCCAAAATTACTGGGCATCTTTCTCGGCTTGTCATGCAACCAGGAAGGTAGAGGTAAGTAATAAAGGTAAGGGTGTGATCGATGGATTTCAACCCAGTAGCATTGTGGAGAGGAATTGTGTTCCCTGGCTGCCTCCCACATCGGATTTTCTCAAGATTAATGTTGATGCTAGCTTTGTGGAGGCCATTAGTGCTGCGAGCGTAGGGGTGGTTGTCAGAAATCATATTGGAGAAGTTCTTATCTCCTCTTGGGATTATATTGGTATTTGTTCTAGTGCTGACGAAGCGGAACTTCGAGCGACCATCTCAGGCCTGTACATCGGTATCACCCTTCACAAGCCCATAATTTTAGAAACTGACTGCTCTTTCGTGGCCTCTGTTTTTGCAAATAATAATCTGGACAGGTCAAACCTTGTTGATTTGAAGAAGGAAGCGTTGAGTGTTTCCAAGATGATGAGTATGTTTAAAATAACCAAGATAAACAGGAAGGCGAATATGGTGGCACATGAGATTGTGAAATTTAGTTTTTCAAATAGGTCTGATGGTATCCTTATTAATAGTGTCCCGCCCTGCGTGGCTAAAGCTGTAGCGAACGATTGTATGAACATTTTTGTTAATTAATTAATATATGGGTGGAGTTTTCAAAAAAAAAATATCGTGCGCTACTACTAAGCAAAGAACCAGAAGCGGGTGCCGTGCCCTGCGTGGAGGGAGCCGCGTGCCGCTGTGTGGAACAGGATGGGCTGTCCGGTCGGCGTGAGGTGCTAGACAAGTACAGAAGTACTGTAGACACGCATACATGACCCAAGCTACCGTCGCAGCACAGCACGCTGTCCGTTACGTTGCTGGCCGGTCGGCGTTCGTACTATCGCGAGGATCGCTGCTTCTGCTTGGCACACGCACGCAAAACGTCGCCGCCCGGGTGGCACGGGCCAAAAGGCTTGAGGGAGTACTTTGATATTTGTTGACGATAATTATCCTACTCCCTTCGTCCGAAAATACTTGTCATCAAAATGGACAAAAAGGGGTGTGTCTAGAACTAAAATACATCTAGATACATCCCCTTTTATTCATTTTGATGACAAGTATTTCCGGACAGAGGGAGTATTTGACAGTTTTAGTCCATATTACTTCATTTATCAAAAGTTTTGTAAGAAAAACAGTAATGCTAAAACTTTCCATTTGCGCAGACACAATGAATTTCCGCTGTAACAAGTTCGTCTACGGCCAGGCACACTTCACCCGGGAGCGTCGGAGAATCATGCAGACGACCATCTCCTCGTCGGCACCGCAAGGGACAAGGCCCCGGTTGACGAATCTGGAACTTCCTGAGCCAGATTCGTTGTCAGCCCCGTCGGAGATGGCCGGAGTTTGGTGGAGAAGACCTAGGGGACGAGGGGAGTGCAGGCAAATGGAGTGGCTCGGATTTGGTTCAGAGTGTGGAAACGGATGAATGTAAGTGGGGCCTTGGCGGGCTATGGTGGACCGAATCCGACGTGACGGACGCGCCCGAGTGTCCTATATCTGCCGGACATATGGTCTGGATATAGGGTTGTTGGTCAGCCCGGGCATATGGGTTGCGTTTTGGGCGTCCAGTTGTATGGAAAATTTACGTCCGGGTAGTGATCAAGCTAGCCGCCCAAACGTTTGAGGCGGATATGGATTGTACGGTTATATTTGCTCTTATCGATTACTCATATATATAAATACACTACACCCACTATTTTTTATAGCCTCGCAATCAATTAAGGACTACAATTTGAAATTGGTCATCCGATTTTGACTGTGTCAACAATTTTTGAAAGAAGCTTTGAAACACTTCCATCTGATTGAGGTATTCAATTTTGAATTTGGTTCATGGTTTTGACCGGGTCAACGATTTTTCAAACCAATCGGTAGCAAACTGGCCTAAATAACATATCAGTTCCGCATGCGCTCTCACCACCTAGGCAAAGGAAGCGCCAACATGTGATACTGCATCATCATGCAACCACCGATCTAAAAAAATCACCACATAAGTATGAGTTGATTAGTAGATATCACAATCACACCATAGAAGGCCCACTAGAACACCACAATATAAATAAAAAAGGAAAAACACACTCCATCACCTGCCCCACTCGCCAAACCGAATACTCCCTCGGTTTCAAAATATAAGGTGCATTAGTGTTTTTTAAAGTCAAATTTATTTAACTTTGACCAAGTTTAGATCCTAATATATTGATATCCACAATACTTAGATAAATAAAGTATGGAAATTTATTTCATGACGAATCTAATGTCACCGACATGATATTTTGGTATTTATAAGTTTCTTTCAAATTTGATCAAACTTAAAAGAATTTGACTTTACAAAATACCAATACACCTTACCTTTTGAAACATATGAAGTAATTTTTTATGAAAAGCCTGACATCGACGGTTGCAGAAAATTACGCACTCTAAACCTTCTAGTATTTGTTTTGAAACGTAAGCCTTCTAGTATCCGGTGAAAGGTAAACTTTGAATTTTTTTACTTTTTTTTAGAATCGTAAAACGAACGGTCATGTAAACGACCAGAACTAGAACATATACACCGCACCGGCCACCCTTAGCCATATATCTCGTGACCGTTGGTGCGTGCCCGGGTTTGGTCTTGGGGTGGGTGTGCTCGTGACGAAGCATGATAGAACGTACACCTTTTTTATGGTGAAACTGGAGGGGCAGTTCACTGGTTGGCTGGCATCTGATGGAGGAGAGAGAGAGAGGGAGAAAAACACCACGAAACCAGAGGCGGCACAGGATGTGCGGTCCTACAAAGTACCAGTCCCCCGATCACTCATCCTGGCTCCTTTCTGTTTCGGTTTGGCTTCATTCTCCACGCGCACGCGCACCCGGCCATTTGCACATCCCGGCCAAGCTCCTCTCGAATCTTGGCCATAAATGCAACTCGGAACCCATCCATCAAAGCTTCGGGGCAATGCAACCACAATGGACAAATACGAGCCATAAAAGCGGACGCGTCCGCCCGTGTTCGGAGAATCTACATCCACGGATAGCTAATCCGACTCTTCAAACGCCCCACGTCGTGTCTGTGTCAAGCCTTCAATTTTATCATCTACATCCGGATACCTCGTAATAGAAACCTCAATTCCGTAAAAGACATGCAAACGATGAAATCCGTGTACTACGTACATCACGAACCTATACTACCCTAATCCTTGTCGAAGATGTCCACTATCTTCGTGTGCGGGAGCCGCAGCTCTGACTCCACCGGCTGCTCCCCGCCGCCCTCCGCCTCCATCTCAGCGTCGAGTTCATCGAAGAGCGCGCCGGTAGTCGCCCGTTCCTACGGAATGAATTGCCGGTTCGCCACCACATAGGCGTCATCCTGGATGGAGTTCGGGATGGCCCGCTGCTCTGCCATCTCGCCCACCACGATGGCTTCGCCGCAACAATGCCAAGGTCCAAGGCGCTCTGACTCCTCATCAGCAGTATGAGCCCGAGGCGGCGGGGATGGTGGCGGCCGTGCGGCTGGCGATGGAGCAGACGCACGTGGTCCGTGAGCTGGCCGACATCATCTCTTCCTTCGATGGCTCCGACGACGCCCCTCCGCCAATTACGACCAGTGCCGGAGCTTGACTGGGATGTTTGAGGGGGCAAAAGGGTAAAGTGTGCATGTTTTGGGGGGCTAATGAGAAAATTTTCTTCTTACTATGTTGCTTCAAAAAATATTTCTTCAGGAATTTCTCATGGGCTGGAGGGGCCACAGCCCCCTCAGGAATGCACATAGCTCTGCCCCTGCCTACGGCTACACAGAGGGCTACAGCCGCACCGGCGACCGCAAGGGCAAGGGACCTGCGAGGAAGTAGTGATGCTTAGCACCCCCACACTGTTACCTATGTTTCTATCTAGCAGTTGTCCGGTCATGAACTTGATCTTTTGGTCTAGTTTCTATCTAGTATTTGTCCGGTGATGAACTTGATCTTCCCTTTGCACAAAGTTTATGCTATGTTCGGCGTCGTTATGTGTTGCTAGATGTTGATCTAGTTGTATGTCCGGCGATCTATGTAGTTTCTCTACTCCACATTGCATGGATAGCATTGTTTTGAGAGGGCGGCTGCGGAGGCAAAGAAATGAGAGCGTGAGAGCGCGGGTTGTACGCGGGGTGACTACGAGTGGGAGGGAGAGCTGCGTGTGGGTGGGGAGTAGAAAGGACGGGACATGCATACCCATGCCGCCTGGTCATCCATATGCGTCCAAGTAGGCCTGGGCATTCGGTTCCCCTGAACCGATCGGTTCGGTTTCTCGGGTTTCAGAGAATTTTGGTCTCCATATTTGGCTGACCGATCGGTTTCTTAGAAATACGAGAACTGAGACTTCGGTCCATTGGAACTTCGGTGCGGTCCTCGGTTGTGACCGAACGACACCGATACTATGCATTCCTGTTGAAATTTTTCCGGGGCGTCGAGTTGTTGCGCACACGCCGCACAGGTAGCGCACCGTCGTTGCCCGCATCAGCTACTACATCTCTTGCCGATTTGCTGGTCAGAACCAGAACAGGTTGTACACGCAAAGGAAGGGGATGAGATAGAGCAGAGGAAGGAGACGAGGGGGACCAAGAAAGAGGGGCGAGATGCATTGCAGTCAGTCGTTGGAAGGCCGCCGCCATCGGTTGTTGGAAGGCCGCCGCCGTCAGCCGCCATGGTGGAGAGCAGGAGGCGGCCAGGGTTGGGGATGAGAGCATTGTATGAGGAACGATTGGGACTCAACGCAGTTTTTTTTTTTTTGCGCAGTTGGGCTCGTGTCTGCGTGACATTTGAGTGAAAGAAGACAAGTCGTGGCTTCCTCCATGTAATGGGCCGGATTTTCACTTAGTGCTATTCCAGAAATTACTCGGTTACATGGTCTATTCGGTTAGCAACGGCCCATGACCGAAATAGCCGAGAT
Organism: Secale cereale; assembly: GCA_902687465.1. NCBI lineage: Eukaryota > Viridiplantae > Streptophyta > Magnoliopsida > Poales > Poaceae > Secale > Secale cereale. Next base: position 37,747,183 of record LR738711.1, read on the forward strand.
AAATTCGGTTTTCAGGATCTGGCAACCGAGAAAGCAAACAAGTTAACCGGTTCAGGTCATTTCGGTCTCGGTTCCGGTTTATTCGGGGTCGGTTTTCGGTCCTCGGTTTATTTGCCCACCCCTACGTCCAAGCGCTGCTCCGGACAGGGAAAATTAGTACTGTAGCAGCAAAAGCAAAGGCAGCCCTACGCCGTGACGTGCGTTTGTACCTCCGGGGCCAGTACCACAAAGATAGCGTGGGTTGTACGCGGGGTGTCGCCGGTACTGGTAGAGCGCCGGAGGGAGGGAGTGGTTGATGCGCGCGTGGCCTGGGTGATCCGTAGAATTGGGACTCGGGAGCGATGCGCGCGTTTGCCGCCGAGCCGAGCCGGTCACTCGATCCGCCTGGGTCGGACGGTGGTGTGGCACAGGCACGAATCGACCTCTATCTGCACATCGTCCATGATCACCACCAACTCTCGGCCCTCATCACCCGCCGTCCTTTTTTCTATCAAACCCAACCCACTTACCAAGTTTATGTACCTGCGTACGATTACCATTTCTTTTCCTCAACGAAGAAATGTTTCTCTTTCTTTATCATGGGAAAACAAAGAAAGCCTCTACAGTTTCGTCGCATTGGTTATTCTTTTCCTTTGCTTCCGGGCAATTCAATAGAATTATTTTATTCATTTTGAATCGACGGAGTACTATCCAACATGCACACCATAATCTCTACTCCTAATGGAGGAGTCCGTATGTGGTTTCGTTCGTTGGTAACCCCCCTCCCACCAATCCCCTCGACCACCCACCCACCGATTTTCTCTATACCTCCACCGGTTTTCATTAAAAAAAGATAAGTCGCCGACCCCAGCGGTTTTATTGAAAGAAGGAAGTCGCCAGGCAATCCAATTTTCTGAACGCTATCTCCCACGTCCCATAGCCAAAAAAGGGAACCCTCCCTGTCCAGATTTTCTTTTCCTTATGCACATAACATTTATTACATATACAACACCAATCATATCACCAATCAGACTGCAATCTTTGTTCAAATCGCCATGTTTGTCCGTGGTTCCCCGTCTCGGCAAGGATCCCCGGAAGCGACGCAAATTTTGCCATCGGAGCAGGAGGCACAGGTCGCATGGCTGCAAGTCCTGCTTGGATCAACCGCGATTCCAATTCTCGGCTGCGAGCCATAGTTTGCCATCGAAGGTGGAGCTATAGGTCAGCACCATTGCCCTGTCCATGACGGGACACATGACGACGACGCGCCCCGCCGCTACGACAGAGGAGGAGGAGATGGTCGTGGCCGCCTCTGGAGCGGTCAATGCCGCGTCACTGGAAGCAGACGATCGAGAGCAGCAGAAGAATGCGCGGGCGAGGAACAAGAAGAAGCGGTGGAGGGCGCCGAGCGAGGACGAGCTGGCCGTGCTGGGGTCCGTGCTCCGCTGGGCCCGCCGCGGTGAGGCGGGCAAGGAGGAGGAGGAGGACTGCGGTCACCTGTTGCCGGCTGGGAGGCGGCGGCCGCGCGTGGCGGTGGAGCTGCATGCGCACTCGGCGCGCAACGACGGCTTGCTCTCGCCCGCGGCGCTCGTGGAGCGCGCGCACCGCAATGGAGTAAGCCTTTCTTCCCGCCTGTCACCAACTGCAGAGACGTTCGCCACGTGCTCAACGAAACAACTGCAGCTCCAATGTTCTTCAGTTCCGTAGTAGCCGATGCCATGTCCGAGCTCATCCTCGTGCGCTGCTAAGCACCTCCGCCGCCATTTTTTTTTTTACTCTTGCTGCGCTTTGTTTGGGAAGGATAATGCCTAGCACGTTCGCACACTAACTCTGTTACCTGGTGACCAGCACAGGTGAAGGTGCTCACACTGATTGATCATGACACCATGGCCGGTGTCCCGGAGGCGATGGAGTCGGCAAAGGATTTTTCCATCAGGATCATCCCTGGTGTTGAGATAAGCGCCCTTTATTCACCTAGGTAACCCTCTTCTCACCACCCTAAATTTTGTAACATGCCTTGATGATCACACAGATGTGGTTAATTCTCAAAGTTGTTAATTGTTCTAAATGCAATGGATCAGGAGCGGATGAACCTGTTCATATTCTCGCATACTACGATAGTTGGGGTCCTGCTAAATCTCAGGAACTGGAGAACGTTCTATCTAGCATCAGGGAGGGCCGCTATACACGTGCCAAGTAAATGTTATTGAAACTTAGGAACTCGGCATGCCATTGAACTTTGAAGATGTGTCTAATATAGCAGGGAATGGAGTGGCTCCAGGGCGGGTGCACGTGGCGCGTGCCATGGTTGCAGCTGTATATGTTGATAATCTTTTTTAAGCCTGATTGTTCTACGGTATATTTTCATTAAAAGAAAAAAAAAGGAAAACAGTCCAGCGGACACAGTATCTGCATAATTTGGTAACATAGGCAAGCTTTCAACAGGTACTTGTACGATGGAGGGTCTGCTTATGCTACGTGAGTAGTATACATTTTGAATCATGGCCATGCATATTTTTGCTTCATTTCGCAGCAGATGCAGAGTAGTTAGTTTCTACTGATGTGGATTTCTGCTATTCATTTGTAGTGGCAGTGAGCCAGCTAGGAATCCGTTGTGCAGCTAATATGTAGAACTGGGGGCATAGCTGTTTTGGCTCATCCATGGGCATTGAAAAATCATGTTCCTATTATAAAGGATTTGAAAGCTGCTGGTGTGCATGCTATTGAGGTCTATCAAAGAGATGGGAAACTATCTGGTATGAACAGCATGATCATTTCCCAGTCATCACAAGTGATACTTTATGTTACCAATTTATGCAGATACTAATGATGCATCTAACATATATGTCTGTTGTATCCCTTTGTTGAGAAGAAAATGTCTAATGTATCTGAACTTCAATGGAATTAACTGCTGAATTTGTCTAAAACAGGTTTGAGTGATCTGGCTGATACTTATGAGCTTCTGAAGCTCGGTGGATCAGATTACCATGGACGAGATGACAAGGAAGAACCTGATATAGGAAGTGTTGATCTTCCAGTCTTGGCATTTTTTAGATTTCTTGAGGTAGCCCAACCAATTTGGTGCAATGCTATCAAGGAAAGTTTTGCAAACGCCACCGAAAGAACTGGCTTAAATGGCCCAAAAGGATGTCATTGGACTAGCTCTGTAGATGATCTATGTAATATGTACCTTTCTTCTCCAGAACCGGAGGAAACAGATGATTCTGAGATTGAGGTCCTCCGGGCGGAACTTGCAGACAGACGACAATTCTGTTCATAAAGGAACCATCGTTCTCATCGGCGGCTCCAAGCTGTTGTGTGACACAGAGATCTCATTTTTCTAGAAACTACAAGCACTCAGTGAAGCAGTAAGAAGGAAGTCGGTCAGACGATTATCTGATGACCTGATATGCTACCTGGTGTCTTTTAGTAACAAATATAGCTTCTTCTCTAGCAAAAAGAACATTGAGAGGCATGCTACAGTTAATTTTGCCCTGACAATTGCTCATAATTTTGTAACAAAGACAAACATGCCAGTAGACCTCTTACACTTGACTCCGGCACCTCTTTCTAGAAATAGATGGAACTGAAGTTTCCTGTTCGATTTTTTTACATACCTTTTGTCTAGGCCAAAGGTGTGATTCTTCAGGGTTAATACTTCATATATTGTTAGCTCTTGATTCTTGTACGACATTTATGAAAATTTAGCTTCAAATTTATTTGTATTTTTTCTGGGACATTTATTGTTGAACCAAATAAAAGCATGATATAACTTGGAATCTTGTTATTCTTGCAGCGACATGTACGGAAAGTTAAGCGGGTTAATGGAAGATGAGAACGGTCAAAGGCAATCATATTTCTCGGGTTCGTTATAAGATGCTTTTTGGGTGTCTTTTAGTATATAAATAAATAAATTTTGAAGATTATTGAACAATTAAAAGTCATTGGTCTATTTGATGGTTATATCTCTGACAAGAGACTGCATCTTGTCCTTAGTATCCAATTTGTCAGTCTGTGTGCTTTATCATAAATTTGTTTGTTCGTTAGTGTTAGAAAGAGTGTCACATAGCGCCATCACATGATGTTGGCCCTCCTGACTCTGATGCATCCCCCCATATGGCGGGACATAATCAAAGGGCTCGATTTCTACCGTTCGATCACCAGGGTCCATCTTGGCAATGGGACCACCACTTCATTCTGGCTGGATCTGTGGTTACCAAACGCCACTCAAACCCTCGCGCAGCAATTCCCGCCGCTGTTCACCCACTATACCAGGATTCACACTTCAGTGGCACGTGCCTTGGACTCGAACGACCTAACCTTGGACCTTACCCCTAGGCTCTCTTACACGGCTGAGCGAGAGCTCAGTAATCTGCGATCTTTGTTGGCTGCGGTAAACTTGAATTTGCAGGCTGCTGACAGACGAACGATGAGGGAAGCTGGCCACCCTCTAACTACTAAGCGGGCATATGAGGCAGTTTGGAGGTCCCGGCCTACAGATCCTCTGGCGCCAGCCATCTGGAGAAACTACGCGCCCAACAAATGCAGAATCTTCGCCTGGCTAGCCCACAAAGACCGCCTGTTCACCAATGAGAGGCGTTTTCGCCGGGGCATTACTACTTCGGCAAGGTGCCCCTTCTGCAGTCAAGACGAAACCATCAACCACCTGCTCTTTACCTGTAGGCGGCTTGCCCCTCTCTGGGCCGAGCTAAGCAGCCTATGCCACTCTCCACAGTGACTACTTCAGGCCTGGGACGGAGACTTGAACAATAAAACCAGGTCCACTGTTTTACTGGCCACCCTCTGGAATATTTGGAAAAGATGCAACGCCAAGGTGTTCCGGAACGAACACCAACAGCTCCACCAAGTTGCCAGCTCCGCTGCAGATGACCTACGCCTCTGGTCCTACAGATGCAAAAACATTCAGAAGCAAATCAGTCTTCGGGACTGGGGCTCCATGTTGTTTCACCTTGCTGGGAGATTATAGACCCCCAGCTTATGTGTAATCTCCCTAATCTTCCTTCTCTCCTTCCTTCTCCAACCCCCTTGTATTTTTGCCCCTTGTACTTGTAATGTTGGTTTTGGGAATAAAGTTCAGGCAGGCGTAAGCCCGCCGTTGACGAGTCAAAAAAAAAAGTGTCACATAGCTAGGATACTTTTGGAGTCATTGGTTGGTACATACGATCCGAGGATTACAAGATAACAACTTTACTTCTCAAAAAGATACTTTACATTAACATTTAACGTGCTTGATGTATTATCAGAATTCAGCAATGTCTAATCATTGGGTGACAACTAATGCACTAGCTTTGTTTTATTTTTGTGTAACAGTGGTCTCAACTTTGGGATTTATATTTACATCATAAAGCATGTGTTGATAACAACTGCGGCCACCTTTTTTAGTTACTCTATGGCAAGGTTGGTACTAGACGATTTCAGAAGGAAAATGAATGCAAAACAAACTATAGAGAAAATAACATGTGCAATATGCCAAACTGGAGGAAGAGATACAAATCAAGGTAAGAAGTCTATTACATCAATGTTGGTATAAAAGAAGTAAAATCAGGGAGGAAGGTAAATTAAGAAATGTATAAGAGTTCTCTTATATTGTCTACAAGCAAGTTGATTAGTGCTCTTATATTTTCAAAAAGGAGAAGAGAATAACTGAAAAATAAATAAATGAAATGGCAAGTTGATTAGTGCTATTATAGTTAAAAATTTGTGTACGCCGTTAGATATTGTGATGGAGAAGTATTCGGCAGAGCAGTACACAAATTGATGGGATCCATCTTCTGGAACGTTTAGGGTAAGGAAGAATCCTTTTGGGCAGATAAAATCTCTGCTATTAATTAGGAATGCATAATCCAATCAAGCCCAATCAAATAAGCGAAAAATGAAAGAAAATAAATTTAGATGACAACCCCAAAGACAAATAGTGATTTGACTTCTCAAGTTTTCGTTGCCAATCCATGACCCCAAAGTACAACAGGTAGTTCAAATAGAATGCTTAGAATACATATGTATACAATTCAATTTCTGTTTATAGAAATGAAAAGTTTGATACATCTCGACTGAAATAAAACTCAAAAAAAGTATACCTTTGTTGTGTGATTTCCCTGTCAAGTAGGCGGTGTAGCAGGCCTATAGGCAGCAACTCCTCCCTGCGCGAGTGGAGGCTAGCCATCCTCGCTCTTGGCGTCGGCGCCTACTACTCGGAGCGGCAAGCGGCAACCAGTGGACAGCGGAAGAGCCATGTCGTCGTGCAGCTTGGTTGCAGAACGCGATGCCCTCGGCATCAGAAATAGGCCTGGGTTGGTCAGATCGACGGCGCGGCTCGACTGAGGTAGAAATCATCAGGTCATCGTCGACACTGGAAATCGGCCTGGGATGGCTAGATCCACGGCGCGGCTCGCCGGTGGCCGAATCCTGGCTGCTCAGCGCGACACATGGTCTCACCGTTGCTCACTGGATCCAGCCGGAACAGATAACCATGGCGAGCATGGATGGGAGGCGGCAAGTACATACCAAGGTGGGGAGATGTGGCGGCCGGGATGCCGTGGAGGAGAGGAATAGTTGCGGCAACGACGTGGAGGAGGAGGGTGGCTTCGATGAGGATAAGGTTAAAAAAACAATTTGGTTTGTCTCAATTTTATTTACATGATTAACATTTAATATTCCACCTCAAACACCCACTCGGACGACCTTCCTTGACAAATTACACAGTACATGTGGAGCCTCGCACTACAATCAATACCCAACGTGTAAGAGCATCTATAGCCGGGCGCCCGTCACAAAAAAGTGACCCAGATGTTATGTTAGAACAGGTCTCAAATGCCCGGGTTGATCAAAACTCTTCATATCCAACCCAAATCTAGGGCGGACATGGGGCGCCCAGGCGCGTTCGTCACGTCGGACTCTACAGCCCTTCCCCACCACAGATTGCACCAAATCCTTTCTCCTCCTCCCGTCTCCCACCTACGTACCTTTCTCGCTGTCGAGCCCTCGCCATCCGCCACCCTTGACCCCTCCTCATCGCCGGTCCCGATCCGCCGCCCTAGATGTCGTCCCGCCCGTCCCCTACCACCGCGACAAAGGCTGCGTCCGCCTCGCCCGTCGGTGTCCCGTCCTCGCCATCGAGGGATTTGAGGAGAAAGGGGGCATGAGAGATGGAGGGGAGTGGAGGTGCCGATTGACGTTGCAGAGGGAAGAAGAGGATGCGGTGATGTCGTCAAGGGAAGGAAGGCGGATGGAACAGAAGCGGATGGGCTCCGACAGTGGCGTGAAGAGGATGAGCGTCGACGCCATGGAGGAAGGACGAGGGGCCGACTGACATCGCAGAGGATAGGAGGGGTCGGGTGATGGCGGAGCGGAGGGAGGTGCCATTCGTGCGAATGAAGCTGACGACAACATTTCTGATATTGTGAATGAATATCGTAAGGGTATCAAGTAATTCTTAATTCCTAACAGGTTATTTAGTTGGTTCATCACTCTCTATGTATACATAGTCTATTTTTTGATGGACCTAAATTGTAAGTGAAGTAGATTCCAATTATTACCCAATTGCACTCGTGCTATCTTCAGCATCCACTATGTTTATATATAAACTCAACCAAAATATTCCAAAAGCCCGTGGCAACGCACAGGCATTCTACTAGTACTATATATATATGACCATGTCCGTGCACGTTGAAACATGAGGCTGGTCACAATGGGCAGGAACATAAGGTAGTAACATACACACTTATCTAGACTATGTTACTACCTCCACAGTGGGTAGGAACATGTAGGTAGTGTCATGCAACGATGCATTTATTAGCTTATAGACTCATTGTTTCTTGAAGTGTGTGATGTTCCGGTAACTTAGCTAGTTATCACAAGCACCTCACTCTTCATTAAATATGTGCCACATAAGCAATGTTGTATTGAAATATGTGATGTTACTCCTAAGTTCCACCCCATTGTGACCAGCCTGACAGTTTTGAGGCATTCAGATGGACCGAGGAATACCCCATTAGTTATTGGATTAAAGTATTCTTCAATGACATCTGAAAATGTGACAATTTCGTGAACATGTGTGAACTGTTTAACAGGTTTGGGGAGGTGATTTGCGATACGCACGGGGCACCGAGTTCCTCACGCGTGCTTTTTTTGGGCTTCCGGTTTTCAAACCTTTATATCTATTAAACGAAAAAATTAAATTAACTTTTGTTTTCATATTCGTATTTCTTGTGAAGAGTGCTTTCAAAGAAGATTTATTTTGGATATATTTTGAATACTTTTTAGAAATATGTCAAATTTCAACCTTTGAAACTTACTACGAGCAATAGATAAAATAATGACTTTTGTGCCAATGACTGAAAAAACTTTCACTTAGAGCTTTATCTGCAACATGGTACGTGCGAGCGAGAAAATCTCAAGTCTCAGATACAATGTCGTAATTTCAAATATTAAAACTTCAATTTACTATGTGTGGGGGCATGCACGTGCGTGATCCAACTACTTTGCGAATCATGAAGCAATCGGACGGCCAAGCATGGCTGCATAGGTGCGTGCCCCCGCACATGCGTGTCTTGTGAATTTTCGAGCAGGTTTGTGGTTGTGACTCTTTTTTTTTGCATGGTAATATTGTGGTTGTTTCTTCATCCATTCCCTTATACAAGGTCATATGAAAAATACATTTTGCGTATATACAAGGCCACTAACATTAATCAAGGCATAAATTAATGATGTTTTCTAGTACTAGCAGCTTGTTTAAGGCTGATTGTAATGGAGAGTATCATATACAAGTATCATGCACATGATACTAGTGTATGATACTACATTGGTAGTGCATAGTATCATATTTAGTATCATAGGATAGTCATTTATTGTCATGCATGACACGTACTAGCACATCATTTAATATGATACGGTATCATAATATGATACTCAACCCCCTCTCTCTTCATTTAATTCTATGACACATCATCAAAATTGCCTAATTGGCATGCATGATACTACCTATGATACTCCCATTACGGGCAGCCTAACATATTGCTACTTCCTTCTCACTCCTTCATTGCATGCATGCGGACATATTAATGATCCTCGTTAACAAAAAGAAAAGTAACTAACTTGCAAATCAGTCATTAAATTTTACCTTGGTACTCCCTCCGTCTAGGTGAATTAGACATCTTAGAAGGTGCACCGCAACCTAGGCGCAAAGAGATTGGGCAAGGAAAAAAAATTGAATCATGGATGAAGCCAATCACATCATTTCTTTCTCAATTAAAAGTGTGCTATTAATTAGAAGACTTCTTCAAATTCCAATAGCGTGCCACAGAAATTGCATGCATTGGTCCTCCAATTAATAGATGAGGTCTAATTAATATGCATGCAACTAGTACTACTCTTTCGCGCCTTAGTGTTTTGGGATTATTCCATTTTCGTAAGGTGACTTACACACCTAGACGGAGGGAGTACGTGTCATCTGAGTTGATGGCCTTGTATTAGGGAATGAAGGGAGTACCATTTTGCTATGTTTGATAAGATGAGCTCCTTATCAGTTTGTTTTTATATGATAGCATCGATTCCTTATCACATGTTTTTATGTGATAGTGCATGTTACTTATCAGTTTGTTTTCATGTGATAGCATCTACTCCTCATTAGTTTGTTTTCATATCACATCATATGTTCCTTATTATTTGTTTTTATGTGATAACTACTCCTTATCATTTTGTTTTTAAATGATAGCGTGTTGTCCTTATCATTTTGCTCTTTAAACAATTACATTCTAGATGCAAGAGGATCACGCATTTTTTCGTGTGTGGTAGGATAGACTACAACAAAAAAGGCACAACAAGTACATGTAGAATCTAGCTAAAATCAAGAAGTTGTAGAGGATGAAGAAGAAGATTCATCAATTCCACAGGTATGTATTTCTTGCATAAATTCCAATGAACCCTGCACCACCTGTTTGCGAATTGCAAAGTAAACAATATGGGCAGAACATAGTGATCCACCAAGCAAACCCTAGTCGGGATCCAACAAATGTACCTAGAAGCCTAGTTTACAACATTGGGCAGCAGGTAACTAACTCTTCCCATTTCAAAAATACATTAATGATGAACTTATCAATTTCGTCAATAAAGCAACACCAAATTTTTTTTTACAGGAGAGAAACTATGTAGTACCTCACAGGACATATGGTCCTTTTCTACAAGAAAGCTCATTTGTAGTTGTTGCCTGGGCATCAATTCCACAAGGCAAGGGAAGGCTGACGACAACAATGCTTAGAGGAAGGGTGAGTGCAGGGGTAGGGGTAGGGGCAGGGGCACAATACAAGATAAAAAGAAGGATGAGTTGGTAGGGGCAGGGGCATCGATGCAATAGGGAAAAGGAGAAAATTATACCAAGCGAGTTCAAGGGGACAAACTAGGACAATAAGATGATGAGCAACTTCTATTGCAGAAAAACCCTTGTACAACTTGATGTTGGGTTAGGATCTCAATGATGTTGCCCTGCCTGATCTAAATGTTGGACAACTGCCTGACCTGAATGTAGCAGATATTCAACATTAAGAAATTTAGGTCACCCATAATTCACCTGCACAGTGAATTGTGTTCTTTACCTATATGACCTTATTTCTAGGGGGGAATATCAAGTGCTCCCAGGGCTTGTATGCTACCGTGATACGGTCTACTGGGAGCCATTGGATCTGACACCCAACGACTCTTAAAAACTCTTGAATGTTTTGCAAACAGCCCACAAATACTCTTGAAATTGAAGACACACAGGTCAGGCAGTGCACCAGGCGGAGTGGCACGCACTGGCACCGGCAGCACCGCGTGCCTCTCCCATACCCCGCGCCACCCTGCCGCACGACTGGCACCTGAATCTGGAGAGGATCCCAGTGCCGGCGGCGCCACGATCGGCTAGGGCACACACGAAGGAGGTGCGGCGCCGGCGGGCGCTGCTTACGTCAGAGCAGCGCCGCAACGCCGGGTACGCCTCTCACTCGCCCAACTGGGCTGGATGGTTCGCCTTCGAGCACGAGGAGGCGAGGCGACGTGGCGTTCGCGAAGTCGACCGCAGCGTGCCGCCGCCCCCGCTCGTCGTCCGCGAGGCCGTTGCAGCGGAAGCCGCCTACCAGGAGGCCGTTGTGGTGGTCTATTGGGAGGGCGAGGAGGACGAGCGGCGTAGGATGGAAGAGGAGGCGGCGTACGAGGCGGCCATGGCGAAGGCCATGGCCCTCTCCGCTGCGGGCGACAGCGTCGTGCCGCCGGTGGCCCCGCCGTCCCCGGTCGAAGCCGAGCCGGATCCGGCCCCCTTCGAGCGCTACTCCTGGACGGGAGTAGTGCGCGAGTGGGTCAGCGTGCCGCCGGTCTGGATGGGGGCGATGTCGGTGCAGGAGGCGGCGTACCTCGAACATTGGCGCCAGCGACGGCTCGACGAGGAGCGCTGCTACAGCGAATACCTCGAGATGCTCGAGCGCGACGCCGAAGACGAGCAACGCGAGGTCGAGGAGTAGGTGCGCCAGGCCGCGGCGGCACAACCCATGGGTCAACACGATTTTCCCTGGGCCAGCCCTGCGCCGACGCTCATCGACTTCACGGTCCCCGAGGACGACAACGACACCTAGGGCAGCACGCTGCCTCGTAATTTAGTATGTTTTTTAATTTTCCTTAATGCAAATATGGACGCGTGGACTCTCGCCGGCCTTCGTGGCCGGCTTTAATGTTTAATTAATGTTAATTTTATTTTAAAAATGCTTGTATTCTTTTTTTTCTCGCGCTGTCACATTAGGTCGGGCCAGCATTGGGCGCATGCACCGACCCAAAAGCGAAAGCAGACGTTCGTATCCGCTGGACTGACTAAAACGGACAAAAAACGAACAAAACCATTGTCCGTTTGGATCGGCCCGTTAAAGTTGCTCTCATGTACTCTGGACGATTTCGTCTTTTTCTTCCCTGATGATGTTTTTTTTGGAACGGGAGAGTCAGGAACGGACGCTGCCTCCACAACGACCGTCCCCTCGCGCCGTCCCATCCCATCCCACGCCGCTCATGTGCCATCGGGCCACGCGTCGAGCGGGCACTCGCGGAGCTGCTCAAGAGGGCACGACGGTTACGTGCGCCTCAGCTCTGCTTTCCGCCACACCCGCCCTCCATGCATGCATGCTGCTCCGGGAAAAGTGGCAAAGCAATGCAAAGGCTGCGGTGCGGCCAGAGGGGGAGGGAGACCCGGGCTACGAACGTGCGGCCAGAGATGGACGGAGGGATTGGATGGATGCGTGCCTGAGCGATTTGTGCGTGCACCGCACCCGTGAGCGTGCCTGATGCGTGATGCGGTTGGGTGGGTGTGATCGTGGCGGTGCATACGATTGGACCGGTCGATTGATTCTCCTACCATCCGGATACTAGCTACCATACCACGTGCAAGACCATCGGTTCATGCACCGCACCCACATAAGCATATCGCTCATAAGAATGAAAAAAACATGTTCAAAATAGTAACTCCGGTCTCGGGTAAAAAGCAGGCCGGACTTGGCTGGCATGCCATCCAATGGAGGCCGCGGAGAGGGGGCAGCAATCAGCCTGATGTGCGGTCCCACAAAGTACCAGTCCCCTGATCACCCACCCTGCTCTCCTTTCTGTTTTGTTTTGCTTTTTGGCTTCTTTCTCCACGCGTTGCTGCCAGCACCCGGTGATTTGCATCCAACCCACCCTGCTCAAGCTCCTCTCCAATATCTGCTATAAATGCAACTCCGAACCCTCCCCGCCGAAAAAAAAATCAAAATAAACATGCAACTCTTGGATCCCATCCGTCCCATCACCATCTACCATCTCTTCACAGCATATGCAACCACACTGGACAAATCGGACGATCCGGACACGTCCGTGTAAAGTAACCACTCATCGCTTAGTCCGCGTTCACAACCTTGTCCCTCGAAAGCGAATCCTGAAATCCGTACATTATCATGCAAAGTGAAAATTACACACATAGTTGAACCCAACTATGTTTGTAATTTTAGGCCTCATTTGGTTTGTAAAAACTTTATAGGAAGAGCAATGCTATACGGACGACAGTTTTCTGCACGATCTTTGGACGATATGTGTGTCGGAGCCTTTCATCATGTCCGCTATGTACATGAGGGCCATTGGATCAGCTGTCGTTTAAGAAGCGTCCTTTGAATTGTCGTCCGCAAAGGATTTCCGTTATAGGAATTCCATAGGACAAGATTTTGCAAAGGAAAAATTCCTTTGAAGCCCTTTGGGTTGTAGGAATGGATTCCTATTCCTATGTAGGATAATAATTAATCCTTCACATTTTGGAGGAAAAAAACATTAGCCTTGACTCAATGAAAAAATTCCTATCATATGCATCAAATGAAATCTCTTTCCATATGAGAATTAAGATATATGTCATCTCACTCCCTGTGATTTTCCTATTCCTATAAAATTTCTATCATATGAACCAAAGGAGGCCACGTGGATGAACTTCCTCCATTGTCGTATCATGCGTGTAGAACATGTCGATTTTTAACATGATGAACTACCAACATGTGTGGAGTGGACGCAATGGATTCCCGCTAGAGCGACTCTGGCTATGGATTTGAGATTTCCACCCGCAACCAGCGGAGAGCCAGCCGTACGGCCAACTCCTCCTCGTCCCTGGATGGGACGAGGTCCCAGTCGACGGATTCAGAGATCTCAAAGTCAGGTATATTGTCTGCCATGCCGGAGACCGTCGAAGAGGAGCTTCGGACGGAGTGAAAACGAGTGGCTAGGGTTTGGTCCGAGATGCAAATAAGGACACAAATATGTGGGGTCAAGGTGGGCCGGCGTGGATTGGATCTTTGTGACAGATGCATCTGGGTGCGTCCGGACATCCCTATATCTGCCTTGTATATGGGCCGGCTGCTCGCTGCACCGGGAAAAGCTGGCCTAACCTAGCCATGAGATCAACTGTCATACATACAACAAGGGATACTAGCTAGCTGATAGTATCTATCCTCTGTGGTCAGCTGGAACTTTATCTACTTTGGCCCAGCCCAATATTAATTTCAGAAATTCTTAATAAATCCTACTAACTGGTGTTCAACACTACCATGCCTCCCTACGTGCAAGTTTTATGAAGCACGAAAAAACATCAAATTGTTGTGAATCACATAATTCGTAGAGAAACCAAGGAAAACTAGCAATTAACAGCAGCACTAACAGACGGGACAAACCAACCTGCATGTTCATCATGTTTTGGCCCGATGGCAATAATGCAAACAGCTAATAAACCTAGTTGGCTAATAGCTGGTTTATGCAAGTTAAATTTATATGGATAGACAGAAAGCATAGTATGCTCAAGGGCAATCTGATAGTACACTCCCCGGTTAGAAAAGTACTTGTCATCACGTATACAAAGTTAGAAACTGTCAGTCTACAAACTAGAGGAATTGAACGGCCAACTAGTTTTACTCAAAGTTTAAGACGCACATACAAATTGAAATGAACAAAGTGGGACATAGAGAAGTCACCTTGGCAACACACGCAGGAACTCGCAACAGCTTCTCCTTGGACCTTTCATAGAACTAGATGCATGGTTGGAAAAGTAGCTCCAATGGTGGATAGCAACAACAAGCATGCACTATCTCAACATATCAACCAACAAAATCAAAAGAATCAATGCAAAAATAACATATCTTCTCTAGAGAATAAGAGAGTCACCCATGGCCAAGAAAAACATATCCCAATCACTGGACAAAATCAATATTGCATGAGCAAGGAGGCCAACTGACTAGTTCAACCACTGGCGCAAAATATGTTCACTCAGCATCACTAAGCATCCCCATGGTAAGTGGCCAGCAAGCAGTGATTGATCACCGAGCAGCACAACCCAATGATTATGATGCCATGAGGAATCGAGGCATAGTGGGTAACCAAAATAACAATACCAGGTATATTGGCACGGCAGGAGCAAGTACGATACAGATAGAGTGTATAGTTTTTGGCAAGGAAATTAAAGAACACAAATGAAGAGAAAATTTCACAAGTTTTGGCAAGGAAATTAAAAAACAAGCGCGGCTCCCGCGACCCGCTCCCGCCCCCGCAACCCTAGCCGCCACCGTCTTCCCCTGCCCGTCGCCGGCGGGATCCGGCCGCCCTCGCACATGATGGTGTAGCCGACCTAGACCGCTGATAAAGTTAGAGTGGACAGCCTCATGTTTTTGTTTTGTTAGAAACAAGGACAATTTTTTTGCAGCGAGCACCCTCACATTTTAGTTTTGTTACTAACAGGGACAAAATTTGGACAAGTCGGAGAGAATTTTCACTCGAAATTTTGGCAGCATAACAGGCGGAAAGAAATGGAAGGGCACCATGACGGCCATTTTGTATTTCACAAGGGAGGAGAACACTATAGTTTGTGCCGCTACAACAACTATGCCATCAACCAACTACTTACCATAGTCGACCACTATATATAGAGGTCTAGTACAACAGCCAACGTTATTGCATACACCAAGAAACCATCCATTGTCATGGCAGCTCCATCCAGGTCCTTATTTGCACCCAAAGTCAGGTATGTTGTCTGCCATGCCGGAGACCGCCGAAGAGGAGCTTTGGACGGAGTGAAAACGAGTGGCTAGGGTTTGGTCCGAGATGCAAATAAGGACACAAATATGTGGGGTCAAGGTGGGCCGGCGTGGATTGGATCTTTGTGACAGATGCATCTGGGTGCGTCCGGACATCCCTATATCTGCCTTGTATATGGGCCGGCTGCTCGCTGCACCGGGAAAAGCTGGCCTAACCTAGCCTATGAACCTGCTTGAGTGGTGCGGAGAGCTGGTTTAGCATCCCCCCCACCCCCAAACACTGAAGATTTTTGTTTCGCCCCCAGTGATGTTCTGCTAGCTTCGCCACTGGGTGTGATCGTGGCGAAGCATGACGGAACGCACACTTCTTTTGTGTGAAACGGACGGGCAGTATTGGCATCCGATGGAGGCACAGAGAGAGGGAGAAAAACACCCTGCTGACCCCTGGCGCCACGAAACCAGACGCGGCACAGATGTGCCGATCACTCTTCCTGGCTCCTTTTTGTGTTGGTTTGGCTTCATACTCCACACGCACCCGGCCATTTGCACATCCTGGCGAAGGTCATCTCGAATCTTGGCCATAAATGCAACTCGGAACCCATCCCATCCCATCCACCAACGCTTCAGAGCATATGCAACCACGGTGGAGAAATACGAGCCCCAAAGTGGGCGCGTCCGCCCGTGTTCAGAGCATCTGTATCCGCGGATAGTAAATCCGACTCTTCAAAAAAAAAATCCGACTCTTCCAATCACACATTGGTGTTTGAAGAGTCGGATTTGTCCGCCCGTGTTCAAATCATCTACATCTCAGCACCCTGGCAAAAGAAGCACCAATATGTGATACTGCATCATCAATGTAGTACATGCAGCCAAAGAAGTGCCAATATGCGATACTGCATCATCAATGTAGTACATGCAGCCATCGATGTAGAAATTTTGCCACATAGGTATGAGTTGATTAGCAGATAAGAGAATCACACCACAGAAGGCCCGCCAGAACACAACATTAAAAATAAAAAATAAAACACACTTCATCATCTCCCCCACTCGCCAAACCGAATACTCTCTCGATTTCATAATATAAGGTGGATTTGTTTTTCTTGAAAAGCCAAATTTATTAAATTTTGACCAAGTCCAGAGCCAAAAATGTCGACATATAGTGACAATACTAAATAAAATGAAATGTGAAAAATTATTTGATGATGAATCAAATGATGCCGAATTGATGATATGGATATCGATATGTTTGTCTCAGTTTTTGTCAAACTTCAAAATATTTGACTTTTCATAAAGAAAAACACCTTACATTTTGAAATACTCTCAGCATTCCTTTTATATAAGGCGTATTTGTTTGTTGATAAAATTTCAAAATTTAAGGTGTATACTTTTTAAAATTCCTCGTGATTCCGTTCTTAGCACTCGAGAAAATGGGAAGTCCCACCGCACGCCGCTCACGTGCCAGCCCAGCCGGGGAGCGGGTGAGCAGAGGCGCGGCGGTTACGTGCGCCCCGGCTTTGCCTTTCGCCGCGGGCCCCGCCACACCCGCCATGCATGCATGCAGCTGCTCCGGCTGCTCGCTGCGCGCTGCGCCGGGAAAAGCGGGCAAAGCAGTGCCGGTGGTGACGCGCGCTCGTACTCGCCTGTCCACCCGATCGCCAGAGACGAGACCGCGGTGCGTGACTGCTTGGTCGATTGGTTCATTTTGTTGGGTGCCAGCCAGCCAACTTTTACCCATCTCAAACAACGATCCAACCGGTCCACCCATCGTTCCGCTATCCGGACGCTAGCTATCACCTCCTGCAATTCATCGGTGCTTGCACTGCACCCACGTCTGGTATAGTACTAGTACATCGCACGAACGGAAAAAAAGTTCGGAATAAACCCGGTCTCCGGTAGCGGTAAAAGCAGGACATGGTTAGTTGGCCGGCTGGCTGGCACCCAACGGAGGCACGGAGAGCGAGGAACACAGAGGAGAGGGTGACCCTGGCGCCACCAAACCAGAGGACGCAGAGATGGGCATTGGTAGCAGCAGCAGCAATCAAGCTCCTATGCGGTCCCACAAAATACCAGTTCTCCGATCACCCCACCCTGGTCTCCTCTCTGTTTTCGTTTGGCTCCTGTCGTGTATACAACTGGACTCCTCACACTTGTCTCGAACGTCCGGGCAGGTAGATCGGTCAATGATCGGTCACGCGATCCAACCAAACCCGTCATATCCGTCTCAAATGCACCGGCACCCTCATATCCATCTCAAATATGAGGACGGTATGAGGACTTGCGGCCCCGCCCGGCACTACCTATACCGGAACCACCTTTTTCTTTCTTTCTTTATCCATCCTTTTCTTTCTCTCTCTTCTTCGCCAATCACGTGCAAATGATCGGACATATGAGAAAAAATATATGAATAGTGTGGCTGCGCGGACAAAAAAGTAGGGAGTCAAAACGGACACGCCCGATCACTGACCGGGCGCGTTCGCGGACGTGTGAGGGGTCGAATGAGAGGTACGTAGCTCAAGATGCTCTAAGGGCACCTCCAACGTGCGTCCCATCTGGTCCGTGTGCGTTCGTTTAGACCCAAATGAATACACGCCACAACCCAACGCGTGGCCGTATCCGTAAATTTTGTCTGCTTCGTGTCCGGCCCGTCCTAATTTCAAAGCAAAATTGCTGGATGCAGACAGTGAATGGACGGAAGCGCGCTTGCTTCTCGACTGCCTCGGGGACGCGTGGCGGCCCTCCACCTACCTCCATGCCCAAATTATCTGCGCACGCGTGCCGGGCCCCGGCTGTCAGCTACCGAGCTGCCCCCGGTGGTCGTCCTTCTTAATTGGAAGCCGTGGACCGGCCAGTCCACTGCTTCCACGTTCGAGCCCCGCTGCCTCCTCGAACCCCGAAACGAGCGAGCAAACCCTTGCCGCCGGCGCATCCCACTCCCAACACATCGCCGGCGCCATGGGTTGGCATTGGACGATCAGCAACGAGAAGCACGGCCATGAGGTCGCCTCCTCCTCCGCCTGCCGTAGCTCCACCAGGTCTGCGCAACCCTCACAACCCGCGTTTGCCATCGCGCTTGCAGCCACCCCGCTGCGCAGACACCCCAACATGGGCACCGACATCTGCAGGCACTCTTGGGAGACGGCGACGCCACTGCCGTGGGGAGATGCCCACCTCCCCAATAATTAGCATCTCTTCACGGATCGGGTGCCAATCCCGCCAGTGCTGGTGAGCGGGCGCGCCCGTCGTGAGGAGATCGAATATGGCCGCTCCCGCCTCCCACCGGACCTGCTCCTCTACGAACCACCGGATAGTTCCAGTAGATATTCGACAATTCGGATAGTTCTTTCCCCTTCCTCTTCACTCTCATCAGGGATGGGACTAGTAATTATTTTTCCAAGTTCCGTGTGTGCTTTTCTCAATCTTTTTTTTGGGCTTCTTCAACACTCTTTGATCCCAATCATGGAATGCTCTACGCATGCGGTCGAGCTTCTCATGTAGTACCTATGTTTTTTTGAAATGGTCACCGGGGGGGGAAAGGCTCCCCACCTGAATATATTTCAAACATAGTAGTAGAGTACAGAGCTCACATGTTTTGTGAGGAGAGGAAGTCACGCCACAGTCCGGCGTGTTCCTTTAGACTCTCGGTTTTGAGCCGAGGAGCCCATAAAGTTATGTCATCAATAATAGCTCTAATGGAATCCGCAGCGGGTAGGTCTATTCCTTGGAAGACTTTTTTGTTCGTGCGTCCCAAATCTTCCAGAGGATGATTAGGAGCATGAAGGAGCGTACTGAAGTTGGCAGTGCAGCTGGTAACTTTGTAGAGAAGAGGTCACCAGTAGGCGTAAAGCACGGTTTAATGGAGGTAGCCCTCCAAATCTTCCGAGCTGCCGGGCATGTGAAGAAAAGGTGCTCTCGATCTTCCACCTGGTGAGAACATCTTGGGCATGCTTCTGTATCCAGGATGCTTTTTTTATGCAGATTCTTCCGGGTGTTTAGGCGGTCAAGGTAGAAAATCCATCCGAAGATCATAACCTTTTTGGGCACTTTTGAGTCCCAAATGTTGGCGAGGATGGGATCAGAGAGGTGGTCTGAGAGAGCCGCGTACGCACCCCGAGTCGAGAAGGCGGCCCCGTTGATCAGGCGACGAGTGTCTGGTACCTGTGAGAGAGCACAACTCTGCAGCAAAGAGGTTAGAGAAGCAAGTTCTGCAATCGCAGTAGTGGTTAGCCGATTACGAAGAGCAAGTTCGATTCCTTCCTGCATAATTGTAGTACCTATGTAATGATCTAAACGCTCTTATATTAGTTTACGGAGGG
Organism: Secale cereale; assembly: GCA_902687465.1. Taxonomy (NCBI): domain Eukaryota; kingdom Viridiplantae; phylum Streptophyta; class Magnoliopsida; order Poales; family Poaceae; genus Secale; species Secale cereale. The sequence continues at coordinate 37,767,041 of LR738711.1, forward strand.
AGGGAGTAAATTATTTGTCCAAGCTGGAGAACACAAATCTGATCGATATACACGCTTTGTACATGATCGTGGGAACGTTTGAATTTTGATCAGTTCGGAGTTTGAGGAGTAGAGCTGGGGAGAATCGGACGCCAGGGTGAAATACCGATACTACCCATCGACCCGGACACACGTCGCCCACGCCCCCACCAACCCGCAGCCTTTTTCTCTTCATGCTCGCTCACAGGTCGCCCATCCCATCAGAACCGTCACGCGGCCGGTGCGGAGCGGCGGGCGATGGCCGCCTCCAAACGGGCTGCGCAAGCCGCCGCCGCCGCCGCGCTAGCAACCACTCGCCCCCTCTGCACCCGCCTCCTCCCGTCGAAGCTCGCTCCACGCTTCGTGGCGCGGCGCCTCTGCTCTCCCCCGACGAACGGCTCGGGAGGAGACACCTCCCCCAACCCCAAGATCCCGGACCCCGAGGACAAGATCCATCGGGGTAAGCAAGTGGCTCCTCCGACCGACCCCAAGCTTCAAATCCCGGCGCCCACCATCGCTCCTAAGGACGGCGGCGTCGAGGTCGGCATCCCGGCCTTGCGCGAGGACGCGGCAACTGCCGTCAAGGGCGAGATCATCCAGACGCTGGAGCCGTCCGCCGCGACTGGCGTCAAGTCCGACATCCACAAGGCAGCGGAGAAGGTCGTGCCGAACGCCGCCGGCAGCAACTCCCTCAAGGCGCCGGAGGAGATCACGCCGACCGCGTCCGCCGACAAGAACTCCCTCAAGGCGCCGGATAAGTTCACGCCGACCGCCCCGCGCCCCCTCTACCTCTCCCATGCCACCCGCTGGACTCCGAGCCCGTCCACGCTCACCACCTGCCGCCCAGCCTTCGCCCCGCCTGCCCGCAACCCCAGCTCTCCTGCGGCGGCGGCGCTGGCGCGGTTCGCTTCTGCACGGCGTCTGTGTTCTCACACGACCAAGAGCAGCTCGGGAGGAGATGCCTCCCCCAAGATCTCGGAGGAAAAGCACATCCCGGCGCCCACCGCCGCTGCCAAGGAGGGCGGCGTCGAGGTCCACATCCCGGCCCCTCACGAGGACGCGGCACCTGCTGTCAAGCGCGACACCACGGTGGAGCCGCCTGCCGTCAAGCCCCAACTCCACGTTGCTGCGGAGAAGCCCGTTCCGACCGTCGCCGACAAGTCGTCGACCGTCGCGGAGATCAAGTCCCGCAACGCACTGGACGAGGGCGCGCCCACTGCCACCGAGCCCGGCGCCCACGAGTCGGCGGAGAAGCCCGTGCCGACCGCCGCCGACAAGTCGTCGACCGCCGCGGAGATCAAGTCCCGCAACGCATCGGACAAGGGCGCGCCCACTGCCGCCGAGCCCGGCGGCCACGAGTCGGCGGAGAAGCTCACGGGGACTGCCACCGAGCCCGGCGCCCACGAGGCGGCGAAGAAGCTCGCGGGGACTGCCACAGAGCAGGAGGCTCTCATTGCGGCAGAGAAGGCCGCGGCAGCTGCCAGCAAGGCGCTCAGAGCGGCAGAGCAGGCCGCGGCGATTGCCTCCGAGAAGTTCAGGGCGGCGGAGTTGGCCGCAGCGACTGCCACCAAGAAGTTCAGGGCGGCGGAGCAGGCCGCGGCGAGTGCAGGCACGAACAGCAACCCGCTGGGCTCTGCTGTAGGTCCTCTCCTCCCACGACGCCGACTCCGTGACACCATGGCGCGGGGCTTCGCTGCCCAGCGAGCTCTTCTGTTGAGGGCCTTCGCAGGACAGCAGATGTTCTTGAAGAATCTCATGGAGGATTCCATCAAGGAGATGGCGCGGGCTACGGGGTGAGTAGTTTCTGTTAGGATTGATCTCCTCTGCTTTGGGCCCAACGGCCCATAGACCCTTAGATCCGCGCCCTGATCGGGGGCGCACAACCCATTATGGTTGTTGGGCCCCTGTGACCCGCGCTATATAAAGAGAGGTGGGGGGTCGGAGCACGCATCACGAGGTTGGACGTTGCCACAAACCCCACCTACAAACCCTACCGATCTAGGGTTAGCGCGGTGCTCACGGGAAGCACCACCACCGCCGCCATCTCGACCGCATCTCCGGCCCCTACAACGCCATGGCCGGAGCTGGATCGAGTTCATCCGGTCACCAAGAAGGTAGGATACCGGGATCCATCTAGCCTACAAGATCCAGGGGGTCTTTCATTGGTGTCAGAGCCATCTAGGCTTAGATCAATTCGGTACAAAGGCAATACAGAAAAGAAAAGGATCCCCTCCCCAAGAACCCTAGAAGGGCAAAGAACAAATCCTATACACGGATAAAGTCGCGCCGCCACACGGCCCCGCCATTCCTCTCGATCCCGAATCGCATCGGCAAGCCGAGGATTCGGGACGAAGAACCACCGGGAGCTTCAAGCTTTTCGGAAAAGGAAAAGTAAACAGACAAAAAAAAAACAGAGGGGGAGGGCACCGCGGCCCAACCACTCGACGGCGGCGCGCTCACCCCAAGGGGAACGCACCTCCGGCGAGGGGGATAGCAACGGTGCCGTCGTCCGAAAGTCACGCTGCAGCTGCGATGCGCATCTGAGATGGGCTCCATCCTCTCTCTCTCTCTCTCTCTCTCTCTGTGTGTGTGTTCATCAAGATGAAGAAGGGGGAGAGGGAAGGGAAGAAAGAGGGCAAGGGGAGAACCCGCCCGGCGGCGCGGTGGCGCTCGTCACCGGCGGCTGGCCAAGCGCCGCGGTGCGGCAGCCCGACTAGATCGGGACAGAGAGCGAGAGAGGAACGGGCCAGAGAACGAGCGGCGCTCGCTGGGGGAAAGAATGCGAGAGGAACGACCGATTCGGTCGGGGAGGTCGCTTTTGTTCGGGCTAGATCGTCGCTGGTCCATCCGATCGAAATAGATGGCTGAGATTAAAACCCTAATCCCGCCGGGCCATTTGGGCTAAAGGAGAGGCAGGCCGCCAGCGGGCGGGCCAGCCGCCTGGGCCGAGCGCGCTGGGCGCTATCGCCGCGAGCGCTGCGGGAGCCAGCCGCGAGGCCAGCTGGCCCGAGCCGGCGAGCTGCGGGCGATGCGGGCGCGCGCACGCCGGGCCGTGCCCAGCTGGGCCGAGGCCGCAGCCGCGTTGGGCTGGCCAGCTTGGCTCCAGCCGCCGCGGGGGCTGGGCCGGCTGTGCTGCTGCCATTTTTTATTCTTTTTCTGTTATTTCTTATACAGTTTTAATCAAAAGACAGAAAAAGAAAAAGGCAAAGTATTTTTCAAAAAAGTTCACGAATTTTTTATTCGTGTTTTCCGCTGCGTAAAAGTAATAGTGCTCTTTTTTAACACATAAAATAAAAGTACTGTATTTTCTCTAAGAGCATGTTTTTGTGAATATGATTATGTTATTATATATAACCAACGTTATAAATAGCATGACCATATTTCAGTATTGAAAAATTAACAGATGCATTTAATTCTTATATTTGCCCAACGGTAATATAGTTTTTTAAATGCTTAGACAATTATGTGTTTAATTTAACCAACGTTAGATTCATACATATAATTGTTATATTGACATCACTTCATTGTGATTTCAGGAGGGTACCTCCTCATGAGTTGCTTAAAAGATGTTCCGACACTCAGGGGTGACAACTACACTGAGTGGAGGAAGAAAGTGGACATGGCATTTATCTGTGCCGATGTTGACTGGGTTGTGGAACAAGCACAACCAGTCAGACCTACAGAACCAGTAAGAGAAACTACTGATGATGACGCTGCATGGGCAAGAAAGAAGAGGGATTATGCCCCTCTGGAATTGTCATATTCAATAGACAATCAAAAGTGGGTTAATGCGAATAAAAAGTGCATGGCCTTTGTAAAGAACACAATTGAGAACGCAATCGTGGGCTCAATTGCAGAGTGCACAGCTGTTGGAGAGCTGCTGACAAAGATAAAGAACCAGTTTACTGGTTCTTCAAAGACATATGCCACCCAGCTGTTGAAGCAACTGGTTTCACAGCACTACACTGGGGGTAATCATGGCATAAGGGAGCACATCCTAAGGATGAGCAATATGGCAGCGAAGCTCAAGCCCATGGATGAGGATCTGGAGATAAAACCAACTCTCCTGGTCCACCTGGTCATGGCTTCTTTGCCAAAGGAATTTGAGACATTTGTGGTGAACTACAACATGTCACCTGGAACATGGGATCTTGAAAAGACCATTGCCATGTGTGTCCAAGAGGAAGAACGGCTTAAAGCTTCACATGGTGGTTCAATCAACTATGTGAAGGAAAAGAAAAAGAATTTTAATGACAACAGTAAGGGTTCTCCCTCAAAGCCTCATGGGAAAGCTCCCTATCAGCGTCAGAATCAGCCAAAGCACTTTGCAGTGGACAAAGACACATGTCTCCACTGTCACCAGTCTGGTCACTACAAGAAGGACTGTCCTGAATGGCTGAAGCATATTATGGCAAAGCAAGGTAACGATGTTGTTTCCTTAGTTAATGAATCCCTTTATACACAGTTTTCTAAATCCACTTGGTGGATTGATTCAGGAGCAACTGTTCACGTTGCTAATTCTTTACAGGGATTCCATTCGACCCGGATTACGCAAAGAAGAGAAAGAGGAATTGAAGTAGCAAATGGAATAAAAGCGGAAGTTGAAGCTATCGGCGACATCTCCTTGGAGTTAGCCGGTGGATTCAAGCTTCTACTTAGAGATGTTTTATTTGTTCCTTCATGTAATAGGAATTTGATTAGTGTTTCTTGCTTGGACAAAGATCATTATGAATGTTATTTTGGACATGGCAAATGTGCCATATGGTTTAATAATGCTTATGTGGGTGATGCTTTCCTCCACGATGAGCTTTATTTATTATCACTTCGTGAAAAAGATTATTCTGTATGCAATGTGAATGAGCGTATTTCCGCGTCGAATAAAGAACAAAAGAAAAGAAAGAGAACTCACGACTCATCGAAATTATGGCACTGTCGTTTGGGCCATATTTCCAAGGGGAGAATAGAGATACTCGTTAAAAGTGAAATTCTTCCTCCATTAGAGTTCTCTGACTTAGAACAATGCATAGATTGCATTAAAGGAAAGTATGTAAAACAAATCAAAAAGGGTGCAAACCATAGCACAGCAACACTAGAAATCATCCACACTGACATTTGTGGACCTTTTCCGGTGCAAAGTGTGGATGGCTATGACTTGTTCATAACATTCACAGATGATTACTCTCGCTATGGTTATATTTATCCAATAAAAGAAAGATCAGAAGCGTTGGATAAATTTAAAATATTCAAAGCTGAAGTTGAAAATCAGCATGACAAAAGAATAAAGATAGTAAGGTCCGACCGGGGGGGAGAGTACTACGGTCGGCACACTCCATATGGCCAAGTCCCTGGACCTTTTGCAAAGTTCTTGCAGGAGACTGGCATAGTCGCCCAGTATTCAATGCCGGGCGAGCCTCAGCAAAATGGAGTAGCTGAAAGGCGTAACCGTACCCTTATGGATATGGTGCGCAGCATGATGAGTTACTCCACCTTGCCATTGGGATTATGGATGGAGGCACTTAAAACCGCCATTCACATTCTCAATAGAGTACCAAGCAAGTCGGTGCCCAAAACACCGTACGAGCTGTGGACAGGAAAAGTTCCCTCCCTTCAACACTTTAGGGTGTGGGGGTGCCCCGCAGAGGCCAAAATGTTTAATCCAAACATTGCAAAGTTAGATCCAAAAACAGTAAGTTGCCACTTCATTGGCTACCCAGACAGATCAAAAGGTTTTCGTTTCTACTGTCCAGACAGATATACAAAGTTTGTAGAAACAAGACATGCAGTCTTCTTAGAGGACGACATGATGAGGGGGAGCTTGGTAGCTCGGAAAATTGATCTTGAGGAGAAGAGGGTGCATGCACCTAATCCGATCATTCAGGAGCCATTTTTCTCACTACCGGTTGCAACTCCACCCATGACAACTTTGGGAGAAGACCCGGAACCTGTCCATCAGGAGCCGACTGAACCCTTTGTTGAGCATGAAAGGGAGGTGCAACAGCAAATTTTAGAAGAAGTGGTAGACGTTGAGGGACATAATGTGCCAGAAACTGAGGCTCTTAGAAGGTCTACAAGACCAAGAAAGTCAGCTATTTCTACTGACTTTAAAGTTTATAACACAGAAATGGTTCAAATGGAAAAAGATCCCACCTCATATGAAGAAGCCATGAGAAGCCCTCATTCATCGGAATGGATGAAGGCAATGGAAGATGAAATGAAATCGATGAGTTCCAAAGATGTTTGGGACTTAGAGGAAATTCCTAAAGGAGCCAAAACAGTAGGCTGTAAATGGGTCTACAAAATTAAGTATGACTCCAAAGGGAATATAGAAAAGTATAAAGCTCGACTCGTGGCAAAAGGATTTACACAAAGAGAAGGGATAGATTACAATGAGACATTTTCTCCGGTCTCATGTAAGGATTCCTTCAGAATCATAATGGCATTAGTTGCTCATTTTGATTTAGAGTTACATCAAATGGATGTAAAGACGGCATTTCTCAACGGAGATTTAAAAGAAAATGTCTACATGAAACAACCCAAGGGTTTTATCATGGAAGGCAAAGAAGATATGGGATGCCGCCTGAAGAAATCCATTTATGGATTAAAGCAAGCCTCTAGACAGTGGTATCTAAAGTTTAATGAGACAATTAAAAGTTTTGGATTTAAAGAAAATGTTGAGGATAATTGCATTTATGCAAGGTTTAAAAATGGGAAATATATTTTCCTAATCTTGTATGTGGATGATATTCTGCTCGCTAGCAGTGATGTTAGTCTACTACAAGAAACAAAGAAGTTTTTATCCTCAAATTTTGACATAACAGATCTTGGTGAAGCATCATATGTTTTGGGCATAGAAATTCACCGAGATAGGAACAATGGAGTCTTAGGACTATCGCAGAAAGTATAATATGCATGCGAGTAAAGCCACACCTGCTCCTATAGTCAAGGGCGATAGTTTTGGGAAATACCAATGTCCCAAGAATCAGTATGAGATCGATCAAATGAAAGGAGTACCATATGCTTCGGCCGTTGGAAGCTTACAGTATGCACAAGTGTGCACTCGCCCGGACTTAGCTTTTATCACCGGTGTACTCGGTAGATATCAATCCAATCCAGGCATAGAGCACTGGAAGATGGTAAAGAAAGCATTGCGTTATGCGCAAGGCACAAAGGAATGCATGCTAACATTCAGGAGATGTGAATCCCTAGAGATAAATGGGTATTCAGACGCAGATTTTGCGGGGGACAGGGATGATAGAAAATCCACGTCCGGATATGTATTCACTCTCGCTGGGGGAGCTATTTCGTGGAAAAGCTCCAAACAGTCAATAGTTGCATCATCCACGATGTATGCAGAATTCATAGCATGCTTCGAAGCAACAGGGCAGGCGATATGGCTAAAGAAATTTATACCCGACTTGAAAGTGGTAGATTGTATTGACAAACCACTAAAGATGTACTGTGACAACGAGCCCGCAGTATTTTACGCTCACAACAACAAGTCGAGTAATGCTGCAAAAACGATAGAGATAAAGTATTATGTTGTGAAGGATAAAATCCAGGATCACACTATAAGTCTCGAGCATATAAGGACAAAAGATATGCTTGCGGATCCGCTAACGAAAGGCTTACCACCCAATGTGTTCAAGGAACACTTAGCCGGCATGGGTTTAAGGGAAAGCCTATGATTCCTGGATAGGCCCTAAAGAAACGGAATTTGCTTCTGAACAGAACGTATGTTGTAGCTGTATGATTCTATCGGCAATTAAGCCGTGACGATGAAACATGCTCTATGTACCAATATGTGATGAAACAAATAAACTAGAAAGTATAAGGTTAAAAGTAAAGATGAGATCAAGGGGGAGAATGTTAGGATTGATCTCCTCTGCTTTGGGCCCAACGGCCCATAGACCCTTAGATCCGCGCCCTGATCGGGGGCGCACAACCCATTATGGTTGTTGGGCCCCTGTGACCCGCGCTATATAAAGAGAGGTGGGGGGTCGGAGCACGCATCACGAGGTTGGACGTTGCCACAAACCCCACCTACAAACCCTACCGATCTAGGGTTAGCGCGGTGCTCACGGGAAGCACCACCACCGCCGCCATCTCGACCGCATCTCCGGCCCCTACAACGCCATGGCCGGAGCTGGATCGAGTTCATCCGGTCACCAAGAAGGTAGGATACCGGGATCCATCTAGCCTACAAGATCCAGGGGGTCTTTCAGTTTCCCCCCACCCCACCCCACCCCTCTCTTCTTGTTACTTGTTCCTGGTCGAGTCCTCAATTACTGATGAACGTCCATCGATCGTGCAGTACCAAAGTTCATGGAATAGCCCAAAACTTCAAAGCCTTTCTTGTGTGGTGCTTCCTGGGGAGCATAGGGCTGTTCGTGCCCGGATTTTTCTATGGGTTGCAGTTCGCTCGGCAGCAGTTGGACGAACAGATTGTGCAGACTTTCTACAAACTTGCAGAAGCAAACATGACAAAAGAAAAGGCCAAGGAGTACCTTAGCATGGCGGTGGTGCAGGTGGAAGAGGAGATAGGCCTCAGATGGCTGCTTAAGAAGATGTTCTTCAGGTCTCGCCCCAAGCCTGCGTAAGTCGCGCCTCTTGATGTGCCATTGAACAGAACTTCATGTCTTGTGTTGTACTATGGTACCAATACTGACTCTCCCTGCTGTGATTGTCTAGCGCCGACAAGGAGAAGGAGCCGGACGAGAAGGAAGAGGAGCTTGCTCGGATGGTGGCCAAGGAGAGAGCTGAAGCCGAGAAGGCGAGGGTGGTTGATGAGCAGTTGTCCATTTTCAACCTCTACGATTAGAACTGGGCAAGAAGAGAAGCGATTTTGGCAGTTGCCATCACAATACATCGAGTCACATTGGGTAAGGGCGATAGTTTACCAGAGAAACAAATCTTGACAACATTTTGAGTTCGGTTGCTGTGACACATTTGCCTAGCTAGTTCTTGGTGTCGTGTTTTGGATTTCACATGTCTTCCGATCCTATTACTGGCGATGTTCGTCGTGCATCCAGTACCTTTCTGTTGATAATTGGAATGATTCGGTAGTCATACTTAGTATTTTTATTATGCAAGGCTGATGATCCACCCCTGTTCCTGGAACTTAGCCAGATCCACCCCTTGCTGTCGCATGCCATATGCCCAGCACCACCTATATATGTGCTCGCCACCCTTGCAATTGCAAGGCCAGGCGTTGCCACCCTAGTCCTAGAGTTAGACGCACGGGGCTCGTTGCCGCGAATGGCGCCGCCACCCCATCACCGCACGCACAACAACTATTGGATATGGCCGATCACCTATAGCTGCTATGACAACATCGTCATTGTGAGCCGTCCTAGGACCGCCACCCAAATTTCCATGCCACACACAATGAGCATTCGTCACCCCACATTTGCAGGGGGCGGGATAAATGAGTAGGGACAGATTTGCACCGAGTCGGAGAAGCAATACCCCGACCTCCCCCATAGCTGAAGGAGGAGGGACGCTGCCGTGTGGATGGGTCGAGAAAGGATACAGGGGTGGGGAAAACTGGCGGCAGATTGGGTGTATTTTCGGTCTATTTACTACAAGCTGGATATCCTCCCGTCGTTTTAATTCTAGGTAGAAACTAAGAGCTGACGATAATTTACACTTGTAAAATAATTACAGGTGTAAACACTTAAACCCAATCAAAGCAGGGCCTAAGGTTGCGCTTGGATCGTCATTTTGAAGCTTTTTACACCCGTAAAAACTCGCCCCTTGTAAAAGAAATATGACGGATTGAAACCGCCTGCTTGGATGGTCGTTTTCCCACCGTAATATTTATGCTTGTTTTTTTTTTGCGAGAAAATTTCCGATCTATTCATCTTTAATCATGGTAGTACAACGAATATCAGAAATAATAGAAATTACATCCAGATCCGTAGACTACCTAGCGACGACTACCAGTACTGAAGCGAGCCAAAGGCGCGCCGCCGTCATCGCCCCTCCATCGCCGGAGTCGGGCACAACTTGTTGGAGTAGACAGTCGGGAAGTCGTCGTGCTAAGGCCCCGTAGGACCAGCGCACCAGGATAGCAACCGCCGCAGATGAAGAATAACGTAGATCAGAAAGATCCAACCCAAAGACACATGAACGTAGACGAACAACGACTAGATCCGAGCTAATCCACCAAAGATAGATCCGCCGGAGACACACCTCTACACGGCCACCAACGGTGCTAGACGCATCGCCGGAACGGGGGCTAGGTGGGGAGACCTTTATTCCATCTTCAGGTAGCCGCCGCCGTCTCGTCTTCATGAGCAGGACACAAATCCTAACAAAACTGAAATAAACGACTAAAAACGAAGCCCTCCCGTCGACCCTTGCCGAGATCCACCGCGCCCCCATGGCCATAGGGTCACCGGAGAGGAGGCTGACCCGCGACAGCGTCGGCGGGAGGCAAAAACCCTAACTTTTTTTTGGAGGAGGAGGAGGAGGCGGCCGTCGCCTATCTCAACTTGACTTGCGTCGGAATGTATTCCACGCTACACCCATGTCTGTATCCCAACGAGCCAAAACGCTAATCCAAGCAGGGAAATCAGTCTTGTGATTAGGGCTGTGCATTTTGAAACCGAACCGAAAAACCATACCGAAAATAAACCGAACCGAACCAATTTTATGGTTTATGGTTTTGGTATGGTATGAAATTTTCATACCGTTTTGAACTTTGGTTTTATGGTATATACCGAAAAACCGAATGGTTAACCGAATAAACCGAAGTAAAAAATAAATGTATATTTCTTGAGACAAACAACCATACAAGTTGTCATTTTTCTTGTACATGAGTCAAATTCACTACTAAGCATGTACATTTTTCTTGTAACATAGGTTTTTTTCTTTTTAAAAGATGCTAAGCACGTCCATAATCATTAAGGGATGAATATATGCATGCATATATACTTATATATATAGTTATATACTATTTATGTAAAATAGTATGTGTTTTGATTGGTTTTGAGTCATAAATTTGTAAATTATTATTACGTCATTTTCAAATTCGCGTCAACTTTGGTTTTTATGGTATATACCGAAACCATTCCGAAATAATTTGGTATATACCGAAACCGAACCGTATTTTCATTTCATACCGTATTTACTGAAGTATTAATACCGTACAAACCAAAAAACCGTATAAACCGAACCATGTAAACCAAATAAACCGAACGCACAGAGTGAGCTGGAGTTGTTTGAGCTAGGAGGAAGAACCCCAGGGCGAAATGGCGAGCAGCGGCGACCCCGGAGTATTTGGCGAGGCATGCGCCGGCGAGGCAGGCGTCGGGCCGGAGATCCACCGCGTCCACGACTGGGTTCCCGAGGGGTAAGTCACGCCTCCTGTTTAGATTGAGCTTAGTTGTGCACTTGAACAGTCGATTCGAGTAGGTTTGCCCAATTAGTATGTTGATTGCGTCTCTGTTTTTTGTCGGTTAGGATGGAGTTGCGGTTTGCTTTCTTGATGCACATTAGAAGGGACCGGTACATGTTTGATGCAAAGGATAAGAAGAAATACCAAGGAGGTTTCGATTATCTGTTGCCAATGGCTAGTAATTGGAGTTTCAGACAATTTGGGGAGGTAATTTGTAGCCAATATCCTTGGGGTTTGCGTGATGAAGTGGTATACAAATACTATGATGGGGAAAAGAAATGGGTGACAGTTAGTAATGATGAGGAGCTGGCTACCATGTTCGCTAGGCATAAAGAGAAAGATAATTTTCATGTGAGGCTGCAAATTGATGTGCTTGAGCAGCCTAGGATGACTGGTGCAACATCTTGGGGAGAACCAAGTCGTCGTAATGGCATCTCTAGCCAGAACAGTTCGGTTGGTGCACGGCGACGTGGTGGCTCGACAAGTGTGAGCAACTGCAGTAGGGTCCCCCTAGAAGTGGAGCCTGATGACTACAATTCTGGGGTTGATGAAGAGAAGCTATATTCTGATGTTATTCAGAATTTACGACGGGCACCTCGGGCTGAAAACCAAGATGAGGCTCACAATGCAGTCCGTGTGGACGATGACGCGGTGGGTGAGGACGAAGACCTTGCAGCTGTTGAATGGGACCCTTTGAACCCTCATATGGAAGAAGGTACCGTTTTTGCATCCATGACCGAGTGTAGAAATGCACTGGTGACATACTGCATCAAGGCAGAACGTACTTTCAAAGTTGACAAGAGCGATCAAGTACGTTACAGAGTGCATTGTCCTACTGAGGGTTGTCCATGGAGGCTGCTTGCATCTAAAATGTGAAATATCACTAATGTTTAGGTCAAAGTGAACCCTTTTAAGCACACATGCCAGGAATCAACCCTTAGGAAGGATACAATCAGTAGAGCCAAGTCAAGATGGGTGGCAGAAGAAGTAAAGAAGTGGGTGAAAGAAAACCAGCAAGTGGGTCCAAAGGAATTGCGGAAGAACATTAAAGATAAGTTCAAGATAGATTTAACATACATGAGGTTGTTCAATGGTAAACAACATTCTATGAATTCTATTTATGGTAACTGGCAGGAAAGTTTTCAATTGTTGTATTCATTCAAAGGTGAAGTGGAGAGGACCATCCCAGGTAGTATTGTAGATATTGATCACCACACCGTGGAGTACACATTCAGGGGAGTGACAAAGACCAAGGAATGCTTTAGGAGGGTTTTTGTCTGCTTTGAGGCTTGTCGCCGGGGTTTTTTGGCAGGCTGCAGGCCTTATTTGGCTATTGATGCCACTTTTCTCACAGGGAGGTTTAAAGGACAGTTAGTAGCAACTTGTGCAGTTGATGCACACAGTTTTGTATTTCCAGTTGCCTACGGTGTGTTGGAGACAGAATCTGAGGAGAGTTGGACTTGGTTTTTGCATAATCTGTGACGGGCTATTGCACATCCCAATGGGTTAGTCATTCATACAGATGCCTGCAAAGGTTTAGAAGTGTCCGTGGACAATGTGTTCCCTGGAGTAGAGCATAGGGAATGCATGCGTCACCTTACTGCAAATTTCATGAAGAAATTCAAAGGAAAGGTGTATACCGACAATTTATGGCCAGCATCTTTGACTTGCAGTGTGAAGAAGCACAAGTACCACTTGAGACAGTTATACATGAATCCCAAAGTGAAAGAATACTTGGAAACACACCACTCCAAGTTATGGGCCAGAAGCCAATTCAGTGAACTGAGCAAAGTTGACTATGTGCACAATAATCTAGCAGAGTCTTTCAACTCCACGATCCGGAAACTAAAGGGTCATTATGTGGTGGATTTGCTTGACAGGATAAGGGTAGAATACATGCAGAAATTTCATTATCGTGCAGGAATAGCCGAGGCAAAATTCATGGGGCCAGATTATCATTCCAGCCGTGATGAATGAACTGAAGCAGAAAACAACAGGCTTGGAAATGAACATCACTCTTTGCTCGGGTACCACAGCAGAGATATCATATTTGGATAAAGAGAAGAGGGAATGGAGATATCCAGTGGATTTAGAAGCTAGAACTTGCAGTTGTAGGCAATGGCAGATAACAGGGTTGCCATGCATTCATGCCTTGTTTTTCATCACTTCTCTCCCAGGTCCAGCAGGGAACATACAACAGTATGTGCATGATTACTACTCTGTTGCAAGGTTCAAAGCCACATATGCTTATGCCTTGCCTGCTATGGAGGGAAAACAACAATGGGACATGGTGGACCCTGGATTCGAGCTTTGCGCTCCAGTTCTGAAGAGAGTAGCAGGTAGACCAAGGAAGAGTAGGATTAGACCTCAGAGCGAAGGGGCTGGACTTGGAGCGAGGAAGCGTAAGTGCACAAGGTGTGGTGGGTCTGGTCATTTCGGTAAGTATTGTGATAACACAGTAGATCCAGCGTTCGGAGAGAGTTTCGATGAAGGCTTCGATGAAAATGTTGGTCAGCAGACGGTTCCCTCAACAGATGATGAAAATGATGGTCACCCGGTTGCATCAGATGAGGATTTTTACAAGGTTCCAAATGATGATGGTCAACAGCCGCATGATTTTGACGATGATCCAAAATATCCTCCAAATAATGATTCAAGTGAGGCTCCAAATGATGATCCAAGTGAGGCTCCAAATGGTGATCCAAGTGAGGCTCCAAATGTTGATCATGGTGATCCAAGTGAGGCTCCAAATGGTGATCGAAGTGAGGCTCCAAATGTTGATCATGGTGATCCAAGTGAGGCTCCAAATGTTGATAAACCTTCTGTTGTTGTGAGTTCTGCTAGGTATGTAAATCTTGCAAGGGTCAAATACTACTGTACATTTATCACTTGACATGATCTCATTACCCTTTATGTTTTGCACAGCTCTATGGTAGGTTTGAAGAAGATGCGCAAGGTACCGACAACCAAGAGGAGAAGAGAAGAAGCGATGAGCACAAGGTGCACGAGGAGCAAAGTGATGGCAAGAGGCTCAAGGAACAGACAGAAGCCCCAACGCTATTTATGAATAATTATGAAACATTATAAATAATGTTGTATTTTCTGTTGGGTGATGTTGGACCTATGTTAGAAGTATGTTTAAATGAGTTGGACTTATGTTAGAAGTATGTTTTTCATTTTGAATTGTTTTTTGAATTTTGTTTTGCTCATTTGAAATCTGGTCAAACTTAACTTTGACCAAGATTTAAACAAGTCTAAAACATCAAAATAAAAAACTAAGCCTGATCCTTCTTAATAGGAAGATGTGGTGAGGTTTTGGAAATTTCATGAAAAATGTGCTAAAAAGTGGGGTCCAAGGTAGGGTAAACATCCTCATTTGTAAGCAAGGTTTTTTTCGACCTTGTCTAAATCAGCCAAATAACTTTCCTACACATATTATATATATACGGACTATGTGCGCTGATTTTTTTTCATTTTTTCATTGTTTTGAATTTGTTTTGCTCATTTGAATTCTGGTCAAACTTAACTTTGACCAAGATTTAAACAAGTCTAAAACATCAAAATGAAAAACTAAGCCTGGATCCTTCTTAATCAATCCAAAAGGAAGTTGTGGTGAGGTTTTGGAAATTTCATGAAAAATGTGCTAAAAAGTGAGGTCCAAAGGTAGGGTAAACAGCCTCATTTGTAAGCAAGTTTTTTTTCGACCTTGTCTAAATCAGCCAAATAACTTTCCTACACATATTATATATATATACAGACTATGTGCGTTTTTTTTTTTCATTTTTTCATTTTTTTGAATTTGT
>LR738711.1:37814153-37839976 GCA_902687465.1 Secale cereale
GGCGCGCGCCTCCTTCCTTTTGGCCTTTCTCCTCTATTCCCGTATGGCCCAATAAGGCCCATATACTCCGAAAAATACCCGAATCACTCGGAACCTTTCCGATGTCCGAATATAGTCGTCCAATATATCGATCTTTACGTCTCGACCATTTCGAGACTCCTCGTCATGTCCCCAGTCTCATCCGGGACTCCGAACTCCTTCGGTACATCAACTCATAAACTCATAATACCGATCGTCATCAAACGTTAAGCGTGCGGACCCTACGGGTTCGAGAACTATGTAGACATGACCGAGACTCATCTCCGGTCAATAAACAATAGCGGAACCTGGATGCTCATATTGGTTCCTACATATTCTACGAAGATCTTTATCGGTCAAACCGCATAACAACATACGTTGTTCCTTTTGTCATCGGTATGTTACTTGCCCGAGATTCGATCGTCGGTATCTCTATACCTAGTTCAATCTCGTTACCGGCAAGTCTCTTTACTCGTTCCGTAACACATTAGTCTTTTGCTTGCAAGGCTTATTATGATGTGTGTTACCGAGAGGGCCCAGAGATACCTCTCCGACACTCGGAGTGACAAATCCTAATCTTGATCTATGCCAACACCACGAATACTTTCGGAGACACCTGTAGAGCATCTTTATGATCACCCAGTTACGTTGTGACGTTTGATAGCACACAAGGTGTTCCTACGGTATTCGGGAGTTGCATAATCTCATAGTCATAGGAACATGTATAAGTCATGAAGAAAGCAATAGCAGTAAAACTAAACGATCATAGTGCTATGCTAACGGATGGGTCTTGTCCATCACATCATTCTCCTAATGATGTGATCCCGTTGATCAAATGACAACTCATGTCTATGGCTAGGAAACATAACCATCTTTGATCAATGAGCTAGTCTAGTAGAGGCATACTAGGGACATACTGTTTTGTCTATGTATTCACACATGTACTAAGTTTCCGGTTAATACAATTCTAGCATGAATAAAAGACATTTATCATGATATAAGGAAATACAAATAATCATCTTTATTATTGCCTCTAGGGCATATTTCCTTCAGTCTCCCACTTGCACTAGAGTCAATAATCTAGCTCACATCGCCATGTGATTTAATACCGATAGTTCACATCGTTATGTGAATAACACCCATAGTTCACATCACCATGTGACCAACACCCAAAGGGTTTACTAGAGTCAATAATCTAGTTCACATCGCTATGTGATTAATACCCAAGAGTAATAAGGTGTGATCATGTTTTGCTTGTGAGAGAAGTTTAGTCAACGGGTCTGTCACATTCAGATCCGTATGTATTTCACAAATTTCTATGTCTACAATGCTCTGCATGGAGCTACTCTAGCTAATTGATCCCACTTTCAATACGCATCCAGATTGATACTTAGAGTCATCTGGATTTAGTGTCAAAGCTTGCATCGGCGTAACCCTTTACGACGAACTCTTTATCACCTCCATAATCGAGAAATATTTCCTTTAGTCATCCAATTACTAAGGATAATTTTGACCGCTGTACAGTGATCTACTCCTGGATCACTATTGTACCTCCCTGTCAAACTCATGGCAAGGTACACAACGTGTTTTGTACACAGCATGGCATACTTTATAGAACCTATGGCCGACGCATAGGGAATGACTTTCATTCTCTCTATATTTTTCTGCCGTGGTCTGGCTTTGAGTCTTACTCAACTTCACACCTTACAAGTCAGGCAAGAACTCCTTCTTTGACTGATCCATTTTGAACTACTTCAAAATCTTATCAAGGAATGTACTCATCGAAAGTCTTATCAAGCGTCTTGATCTATCTCTATAGATCTTGATGCCCAATATGTAAGCAGCTTCACCAAGGTCTTTCTTTGAAAAACTCCTTTCAAACACTCATTTATGCTTTCCAGAAAATTCTACATCATTTCCGATCGACAATATGTCATTCACATATACTTATCAGAAAGGTTGTAGTGCTCCCTCTCACTTCTTGTAAATACAGGCTTCACCGCAAGTCTGTATAAATCTATATGCTTTGATCAACTTATCAAAGCGTATATTCCAACTCCGAGATGCTTGCACCAGTCCATAGATGGATCACTGGAGCTTGCACATTTTGTTAGCACCTTTAGGATTGACAAAAACTTCTGGTTGCATCATATACAAGTCTTCTTTAATAAATCCATTAAAGAATGCAGTTTTGTTATCCATTTGCCAGATTTCACAAAATACGGCAATTACTAACATGATTCGGACAGACTTAAGCATCGCTACGGGTGAGAAAGTCTCATCGTAGTCAACTCCTTGAACTTGTCGAAACCCTTTCGCAACAAGTCGAGCTTTGTAAACAGTAACATTACCGTTTGCATCGGTCTTCCTCTTGAAGATCCATTTATTTTCGATGGCTTGCCGATCATCGGGCAAGTGAACCAAAGTCCATACTTTGTTCTAATACATGGATCCCATCTCAGATTTCATGGTCTCAAGCCATTTTGCGGAATCTGGGCTCATCATCGCTTCCTCATAGTTCGTAGGTTCATCATGGTCTAGTAACATGACTTCCAGAACTGGGTTGCCGTACCACTCTGGTGCGGAACAAACTCTGGTTGATCTACGAAGTTCAGCAGAAACTTGATCTGAAGTTTCATGATCATCATCATTAGCTTCCTCACTAATTGGTGTAGGAATCACTGGAACAAGTTTCTGTGATGTACTACCTTCCAATTTGGGAGAAGGTACAATTACCTCATCAAGTTCTACTTTCCTTCCACTCACTTCTTTCGAGAGAAACTCCTTCTCTAGAAAGGATCCACTCTTAGCAACAAAGACCTTGGCTTAGGATCTGTGATAGAAGGTGTACCCAACAGTTTCTTTTTGGGTATCCTATGAAGATTTATTTCTCTGATTTGGGTTCGAGCTTATCATGTTGAAACTTTTTCACATAAGCATCGCAGTCCCAAACTTAAAGAAATGACAGCTTAGGTTTCTCGTCAAACCACAGTTCATACGGTGTCATCTCCACGGATTTAGATGGTGCCCTATTTAACGTGAATGTAGCTGTCTCCAATGCGTAACCCCAAAAGCGATAGTGGTAGATCGGTAAGAGACATCATCGATCGCACCATATCTAATAAAGTACGGTTATGACGTTCGGACACACCATTACACTGTGGTGTTCCAGGTGGCGTGAGTAGTGAAACTATTTCACATTGTTTTTATTGAAGGCCAAACTCGCTAACTCAAATATTTTACCTCTACGATCATATCGTAGAAACTCTTATTTTCTTGTTACGATGATTCTCCACTTCACTCTGAAATTCTTTGAACTTTTCAAATGTTTCAGACTTGTGCTTCATTAAGTAGATATACCCATATCTGCTCAAATCATCAGTGAAGGTCAAAAAATAACGATACCTGCCGCGAGCTTCAACACTCATTGGTCCGCATACATCAGTATGTATGATTTCCAACAACTCTGTTGCTCGCTCCACGGTTCCGAAGAACGGAGTTTTAGTCATCTTGCCCATGAGGCATGGTTCGCAAGCACCAAGTGATTCATAATCAAGTGATTCCAAAAGTCCATCACTATGGAGTTTCTTCATGCGCTGTACACCAATATGACCTAAATGGCAGCGCCACAAATAAGTTGCACTATCATTATTAACCTTGCATCTTTTGGCTTCAATATTATGAATATGTGTATCACACGATCGAGATCCAACAAACCATTTTCATTGGGTGTATGACCATAGAAGGTTTTATTCATGTAAACAGAACAACAATTATTCTCTAACTTACATGAATAACCGTATTGCAATAAACATGATCAAATCATATTCATGCTCAACACAAACACCAAATAACACTTATTTAGGTTCAACACTAATCCCGAAAGTATAGGGAGTGTGCGATGATGATCATATCAATCTTGGAACTACTTCCAATACACATCGTCACTTCATCCTTTAACTAGTTTCTGTTCATTATGCAACTCCCATTTCGAGTTACTACTCTTTAGCAACTGAACCAATATCAAATACCGAGGGGTTGCTATGAACACTAGTAAAATACATATCAATAATCTGTATATCAAATATACCTTTGTTCACTTTGCCATCCTTCTTATCCGCCAAATATCTAGGGCAGTTCCACTTCTAGTGACCATTTCCATTGCAGTAGAAGCACTAAGTTTCAGGCTTGAGTTTAGCTTTGGGTTTCTTCACGGGAGTGACAACTTGCTTGTCATTCTTCTTGAAGTTCCCCTTCTATCCCTTTGCCCTTTACTTGAAACAAGTGGTCTGATTAACCATCAACACTTGATGCTCTTTCTTGATTTCTACCTTCGCCGATTTCAGCATCGTGAAGAGCTCGGGAATTACTTTCGTCATCCCTTGCATATTATAGTTCATCACGAAGTTCTACTAACTTGGTGATAGTGTCTAGAGAACTTTGTCAATTACTATCTTATCTGGAAGATTAACTCCCACTTGATTCAAGCAATTGTACTACCCAGACAATCTGAGCACATGCTCACTGGTTGAGCTATTCTCCTCCATCTTGTAGGCAAAGTACTGTCAGAGGTCTTATACCTCTCGACACGGGCATGAGTATGAAATACTAATTTCAACTCTTGGAACATCTCATATGCTCCGTGGCGTTTCAAAACGTTTTTGAAGTCCCGGTTATAAGCCGTAAAACATGGTGCACTAAACTATCAAGTAGTCATCATATCGAGCTTTTGTCAAAACGTTCATAACGTCTACATCTGCTCCTGCAATAGGTCTGTCACCTAGCGGTGCATCAAGGACATAATTCTTCTGTGCAGCAATGAGGATAATCCTCAGATCACGGAACAATTCCGCATCATTGCTACTAACATCTTTCAACTTGGTTTTCTCTAGGAACATATAAAAAATAAACGTGGAGCAACATCGCGAGCTATTGATCTACAACATAGATATGCTAATACTACCAGGACTAAGTTCATGATAAATTAAAGTTCAATTTAATCATATTAATTTAAAGAACTCCCACTTAGATAGACATCCCTCTGGTCATCTAAATGATCACGTGATCCAAATCAACTAAACCATGTCCGATCATCACGTGAGATGGAGTAGTTTCAATGGTGAACATCTTATGTTGATCATATCTACTATATGATTCACGCTCGACCTTTCGGTCTCCAGTGTTTCGAGGCCATATCTGCATATGCTAGGCTCGTCAAGTTTAACCCGAGTATTCTGCGTGTGCAAAACTGGCTTACACCCGTTGTATTTGAACGTAGAGCTTATCACACCCGATCATCACGTGGTGTCTCGGCACGATGAACTTTCGCAACGGTGCATACTCAGGGAGAACACTTATACCTTGAAATTTAGTAAGGGATCATCTTATAATGCTACCATCGTTCTAAGCAAAATAAGAAGCATAATAAGATAAACATCACATGCAATCAAAATATGTGACATGATATGGCCATCATCATCTTGTGCTTTTGATCTCCATCTCCAAAGCACCGTCATGATCACCTTCGTCACCGGCGCGACACCTTGATCTCCATCGTAGCATCGTTGTCGTTTCGCCAACTATTGCTTCTACGACTATCGCTACCACTTAGTGATAAAGTAAAGCAATTACATGGCGATTGCATTTCATACAATAAAGCGACAACCATATGGCTCCTGCCAGTTGCCGATAACATTACAAAACATGATCATCTCATACAAAACCGTATAACTCATCATGTCTTGACCATATCACATCACAACATGCCCTGCAAAAACAAGTTAGACGTCCTCTACTTTGTTGTTGCAAGTTTTACATGGCTGCTACGGGCTTAGAAAGAACCGTTCTTACCTACGCATACAAAACCACAACGATGTTTCGTCAAGTATGTGCTGTTTTAACCTTCACAAGGACCGGGCGTAGCCACACTTGATTAAGCTAAAGTGAGAGAGACAGACACCCGCCAGTCACCTTTAAGCAACGAGTGCTCGTAACGGTGAAATCAGTCTCGCGTAAGCGTACGCGTAATGTCGGTCCGGGCCGCTTCATCTCACAATACCGCCGAAGCAAAGTATGACATGCTGGTAAGCAGTATGACTAGTATCGCCCACAACTCATTGTGTTCTACTCGTGCATATCATCTACGCATAGACCTGGCTCATGATGCCACTGTTGGGGAACGTAGTATTTTAAAATTTTCCTACGATCACGCAAGATCTATCTACCAGATGCATAGCAACGAGAGGGAAGAGTGTGTCTACGTACCCTCGTAGACCGGAAGCGGAAGCGTCAAGTGACGCGGTTGATGTAGTCGAACTTCTTCGCGATTCAACCGATCAAGCACCGAACGTACGGCACCTCCGCGTTCAGCACACGTTCAGCTTGATGACGTCCCACGAGCTCTTGATCCAGTTGAGCTTCACGGGAGAGTTTCGTCAGCACGACGGCGTGGTGACGGATATGATGTATTCACCGGCGCAGGGCTTCGTCTAAGCACTGCAACGGTATGACCGAGGTGTGTTTCTGTGGAGGGGGGCACCGCACACGGCTAGAACAATTCAACTTGTGTGTCCTAGGGTGCCCCCTGCCCCCGTATATAAAGGAGCAAGGGAGAGGCCGGCCCTAGAGGGGGCGCGCCAAGTGTGGGGAGGGGGAAGGAATAGGGGGCTGCACCCCTTGTCCAATTCGGACCAGAGGGGGGGCACGCGCCTCCTTCCTTTTGGCCTTTCTCCTCTATTCCCGTATGGCCCAATAAGGCCCATATACTCCGAAAAATACCCGAATCACTCGGAACCTTTCCGATGTCCGAATATAGTCGTCCAATATATCGATCTTTACGTCTCGACCATTTCGAGACTCCTCGTCATGTCCCCGGTCTCATCCGGGACTCCAAACTCCTTCGGTACATCAAAACTCATAAACTCATAATACCGATCGTCATCAAACGTTAAGCGTGCGGACCCTACGGGTTCGAGAACTATGTAGACATGACCGAGACTCATCTCCGGTCAATAACCAATAGCGGAACCTGGATGCTCATATTGGTTCCTACATATTCTACGAAGATCTTTATCGGTCAAACCGCATAACAACATACGTTGTTCCTTTTGTCATCGGTATGTTACTTGCCCGAGATTCGATCGTCGGTATCTCTATACCTAGTTCAATCTCGTTACCGGCAAGTCTCTTTACTCGTTCCGTAACACATTATCTCGTGACTAACTCATTAGTCTTTTGCTTGCAAGGCTTATTATGATGTGTGTTACCGAGAGGGCCCAGAGATACCTCTCCGACACTCGGAGTGACAAATCCTAATCTTGATCTATGCCTACACCACGAATACTTTCGGAGACACCTGTAGAGCATCTTTATGATCACCCAGTTACGTTGTGACGTTTGATAGCACACAAGGTGTTCCTACGGTATTCGGGAGTTGCATAATCTCATAGTCATAGGAACATGTATAAGTCATGAAGAAAGCAATAGCAGTAAAACTAAACGATCATAGTGCTATGCTAACGGATGGGTCTTGTCCATCACATCATTCTCCTAATGATGTGATCCCGTTGATCAAATGACAACTCATGTCTATGGCTAGGAAACATAACCATCTTTGATCAATGAGCTAGTCTAGTAGAGGCATACTAGGGACATACTATTTTGTCTATGTATTCACACATGTACTAAGTTTCCGGTTAATACAATTCTAGCATGAATAAAAGACATTTATCATGATATAAGGAAATACAAATAATCATCTTTATTATTGCCTCTAGGGCATATTTCCTTCACTAGCTGATGTAGATCGATGTTCTCGAGGGAAGGATCCTGACTGTTGTCGTGGGGGTCGCTTCTCCTTCTTCTCCTTCTCGTAGACCTTTTGGTAATGCATTAGGGGGGGAGGAGAAGCCACCATCACCGACAATCGAAATATCAGTCAGAGAGTGCCCACCATATACACCACCACTTGAAAGATGAGAGCTGTTGTAGGGTGAAACCCTAGGGGGGATCTTTTCACACTTGGAGGGGGAAAAGAGGAAGAACACACAAGAACACGAGACACAAATCACTCAAAACAAACCCAATATCACATCTACTAGAGTAGCACACAAAGGATCCACGAGATTACAAGAACAATCCAAGGAAACAAGCACAAAGGTAAGGTTCTTCCCACTCTAGGTGAGGTCTTGCAATCCAAGAGGATTCTTCTCCCTTGGGAGGTCTTGCAATCCACGAGGATTCTTCTCCCTTGGGAGGTCTTGATCTCCTCACGGAGGTGATACAAGGAGCAAAGCTCTCAAGGTCTCTCAATATCTTTGCTAACCCTCCAAAAGACATGGGGAAGGTCTATTTATAGTTTATGCTACGAAGGGGTACGAGGAGAGAGGGGTACAGGGCCAAAGGCCGCAGGCTGCACGCAGGCAGGGCGGTAGTACCGCCCACTCGAGCGGTACTACCGCTTGCCGGCGGTAGTACCGCTTAAGGAACGGTAGTACCGCTGGTGCCGGACTGGCCAGGAGCGGTAGTACCGTCTTGGGGAAACGGTATTACCGCTCGTCCCGCGTTGGACGGGTCTTCACTTGCTTCCGGGCTGAATGGGTTCTCCTTTGCTTCCACGCGATCACTTCCTTGGTAACTGAGAATGCAGAACATCTCCTTGTGAGGTAGAACCCAATCCTCATGCGAATCCAAACGAAGCTCGAAGAGGAGAGAATTCACCTCGGCCTCGATAGCGCGTGCACATGCTCTCGTCATTGGTCCCTTGAGGGTGCTTGACGGATGCTCCGCATCATCTCCCTCCCCCTTGGGGAAGATCCGTCCACGGATCGTGGTCTGCATCTCCATGGTACTTGGCCAAGTCGGTGACGTTGAAGATGTCGCTTACGTTGTACTTGTCGCGTGGGATGTCGATCTTGTAAGCGTTGTCGTTGTAGCGTGCGAGCACCTTGAATGGTCCGTCGGCTCGTGGAAGAAGCTTGGACTTGCGTTCCTTGGGGAAGCGGTCTTTGCGAAGGTGTAGCCAAACGAGATCGCCCGGATGGAACACCATTGGTGTTTTGTTGATGTTGAGCTTGATGGCGCGGCGTTGAACTTGACGCTCGGTCATGGAACGTGTTTCTTCATGCATCTTCTTGAGGTGGGCTGCTCTTGCACTTGCAGCCATGTCGGCACGTTCTTGAAGCGGGAGAGGAAGGATGTCCAATGGTGACAATGGATTGAAGCCGTAGACAACCTCGAAGGGGGACTTGCCGATCGTAGAGTGTCTTGCGCGATTGTAGGCGTACTCGGCGATGGGTAGGCACTCCTCCCACTCCTTGATGTTCTTCTTGATCAACACGCGTAGGAGAGTGGCAAGCGTCCGGTTGGTGACTTCGGTTTGGCCATCAGTTTGCGGGTGGTATGCCGTGGAGAATAGTAGCTTGATGCCGAGCTTGGAGCATAGTGTTTTCCAAAAGTAACTCAAGAACTTGACGTCACGGTCCGAGACAATCGTCTTGGGTACACCGTGGAGGCGCAATATTTCCCTACAAAAGAGAGTCGCAATATGTGAAGCATCGTCTATATTGTGACAAGGAATGAAATGTGCCATCTTGGAAAATCTATCAACAACAACGAATGTGGAATCCTTTCCAGTGCGAGTTCTAGGTAATCCAAGAATGAAATCCATGCTAATGTCTTCCCAAGGATGGAAAGGAATAGGAAGTGGCATGTGGAGGCCATGGGATTCAGCTTTTGACTTAGCTTTGCGGCATGTAGAACACCGGTTGGTGAAGCGGGAGACGTCACATAACATCTTTGGCCAAAAGTAATTCTTGGAGAGCGTAGCGAAAGTCTTGTCGCATCCGAAGTGTCCCATGAGCCCTCCTCCGTGAGATTCCTGCAAAAGGAGCAAACGAAGCGAAGACTCGGGAATGCAAAGTTTGTTAGCTTTCATGAGATATCCATCCTTGATGTAGTATTGCTCCCAAGAAGTATGTGCTACACATTTGGCATAAGGATGTGCAAAGAAAACATCATGCTCATATAAGTCTTTTATGTGCTCAAAGCCAATAACATTCAACTCAAGTTTTGTAACAAGCATGCATTTGCGGGAAAGAGCATCCGCCACTACATTTTCTTTGCCTTTGATGTACTTGATGACGTAGGGAAAAGACTCAATGAATTCACTCCACTTAGCATGACGCTTGTTTAACTTCGTTTGACCCTTGAGATACTTGAGCGTCTCATGGTCCGTGTGAAGAATAAATTCATGGGGTCGAAGATAGTGTTCCCAAACACGTAAAACTCTCACCAAAGCATAGAGCTCTTTATCATAGATGGGGTAGTTAAGTTGTGCGCCGGATAGTTTTTCACTAAAATACGCAATTGGGCGTTTCTCTTGCATGAGCACGCCACCTATGCCGGTACCACTAGCGTCACAATGAATCTCAAAAGGCTTATCAAAGTTGGGTAGGGCAAGAAGTGGTGCATGCGTGAGCAAGTGTTTGAGCTTAGTGAACGCGGTGTCTTGCGAAGGACCCCAAACAAAGGGTGCGTTCTTCTTGCTCAAGGAGTGTAGAGGCATAGCGATGGTGCTAAAGTCCTTCACAAAACGTCGATAGAAACTGGCTAAACCAAGAAAGCTACGCACTTGTTGAAGGTTCGTTGGTTGAGGCCAAGTTTTAATTGCTTCAGCTTTAGTTTCATCAACGTGAACACCTTGTGAAGATACGACAAATCCTAGGAAGACAACTTTATCAACACCAAAAGTGCATTTCTCCATATTAGCATATAATTGTTGTTTGCGAAGGGCTTGCAAAACCATATGGACATGGTCAACATGTTCCTCAAGCGACTTGCTAAAGACTAGAATGTCATCAAAGTAAACCACTACAAAGACGCCTATATAAGGTCGGAGAACGAAATGCATAAGACACACGAATGTGCCAGGCGCTTCCGATAAGCCCATCGGCATGACCAACCAGTCATATAGCCCAAACTTGGTTTTGAAAGCAGTTTTCCACTCATCACCCTCTTGAATGCGAATTTGGTAATAGCCACTTTTAAGGTCAATTTTGGAAAAAATTGTGGCACCACATAATTCATCAAGCATGTCGTCTAGGCGTGGAATAGGGTGACGGTATCTAATGGTGATAGCATTTATCGGACGACAATCTGAACACATGCGAAAGCTACCATCTTTCTTAGGCACGAGAATAACGGGAACTGCACAAGGACTTAAGCTTTCACGTACATGACCTTTGTCGATGAGTTGTTGTACTTGACGTTGTATCTCCTTTGTTTCCTCCGGGCTGAGGCGGTAAGGAGACTTGTTTGGAAGTGGTGCGCTAGGTACGAGGTCGATGCGGTGTTCGATGCCGCGAAGTGGAGGTAGACCCGGTGGTAGCTCATCGGGAAAGACGTGCGAGAATTCCTGCAACAATTCAGACATCACAAAAGGTGGAGGTGGTGAAGTGTTAGTAGGTTTGGCTTCCCCTTTGCATAGAAGCACAAGGTGGAAGACGCTCGATGGGTTCTCACACACTTCTTTCATCTCACGTTTGGTGGCTAGGAGGACTAAGTTTTTCTCTCTTGGCGAAGAGGCGCTCAATTTTGGCTTGTGGCTCTCACTTTCGTTTTGGTGGATCACTCTCTCACTGGTATCTCCACGATGGGTGGATGCTTGCTTATCGGCGATCACTTGGCTTGGAGACATTGGTCGAAGCACATATTCCTTGCCGTTCATCTTGAAGCTGTAGTAGTTGGTTCGTCCGTTGTGAATGGCTCCACGGTCAAATTTCCAAGGTCGTCCCAAGAGGAGGTGGCACACCGTCATGGGAACTACATCACACTCCAAGGTGTCTTCGTAGGCGTCGATCTTGAAAGAAACTTGTACCGTATGCTCCACTTGAATGGTTTCGGAGTCACTTAACCATTGTACCTTGTATGGACGAGGGTGCTTCTTCTTGACCAAATGAAGCTTGGAACATAGCTCGTCACTTGCCAAGTTGTGACAACTACCTCCGTCGATGATGACCTTGACGGATCGTCCGTTGATGCCGGCCTTTGTGTGGAAGATGTGGCATCATTGGTCTTCGTCTTGATTGTGTTGGAGTGTCAACACCTTGGATACCACGTGAGAGGGACTTGAATCATTGTCACAAAACACTTGATCATCTTCGTCTTCGTTGATGCGCCGGTGCATGGCCACATGCTCAATAGCTTGCACTTCGTCTTCGCTCATCGAGTCATATGTGCCGTCGTCGTTGAAGATCATGGTTCTCTTGTTGGTTCACTCGAAGGACTTGTGACCTCGGCCACCACATGTGAAGCACTTGAAAGAACTAGTCTTCTCGGTGTCGTAAGGTAGTGCCGAAGGTGAGGTAGTCTTGGGTTTGTAGTTGCTTGCCGGAGAACGAGTCGAGGAAGGTGTAGTTTGCTTGGAACTTGACTTGTCGCCGGTACTTGGTGATGCTCTCGTTGAGGTAGGAGGTGCCGAAGTTGTGGGTGCTTGAGAGTAGGAGCCGTAGGTCTTGGAAGAGTATTTGGCATACTTGAAGTCATCCTGGACTTGTCGCTCGGCCTTGGACGCTTGATGAACTAGCTCGAGAAGGTTGGAGTATGGTTGGAAGTCGGCAATCCGCTTGATTGGGTGATTGAGGCCATTCAAGAAGCGGGCCATTGTTTGCTCGTCATCTTCCTTGACGTTGGCTCGTATCATAGCAATCTCCATTTCTTGGTAGTATTCTTCCACCGTCTTTGTGCCTTGTTTGAGAAGTTGCAACTTCTTGAAGAGATCACGGGTGTAGTGTGTAGGCACGAAGCGAGCTCGCATGACATTCTTTATGTCTGACCAAGTTGTAATGGGTGGTTCGCCTCTTGTATGTCGTCGCTTGATCGTTTGTTCCCACCAAATGAGGACATAGTCTTGAAACTCGAGAGAGGCCATGGAAATCTTCTTCTCTTCTTCGAAGTTGTGGAGGCGGAATATCTTGTCGACCTTCAATGCCCATGATAGGTATTCCTCGGGGTCGGTACTTCCGGAGAACTTGGGCATAGTGAACTTGAGCTTCCCGAAGCGTTGTTCTTCATCATGTTGAGGACGGTGGTGTCGCTCATGACGGGGTAGTCGCTCCATGAAAGCTTGCTCTTCATGATGGTCTTGCCGTTGGTGGTGTCATGGCACATCGTTTCCATTTCGTCGTTCTTGTTCCGCGTCACGATGAGCGGCTTCCTCTTGTCGCTCTTGATGAAGTTCTTCTTGTTGACGTACTTGGCGGTTGCGGTCGGTGAAGATGCGCGTGGAGTCACGGAGATCTTGCTGCGCGGTTCGAGCTTGATTGTCACGCCGTTCTTGTGCTTGCCGAATTGCATCGTCATCTTCTTGTACTTGATGTGGGCGTTGTTGCTCTTGGCGGCGCCCTTGTTCACGTGCTCGAACTCGATCTCGTAACCCATCGCCATGGAATGGATTGTCCGAAGAATGTCGATCTTGATTGACGCATTGTTGGGCTTGCCGATGACGTGGAGGACTTGCATCCGTGGAAGAGTAAGCCGAAGAGTTGTCACTTGAGCGTCGACTTGAATGGCGCCGTCTTGACGAGTGAGGCGGAGACGTGCGGTTCACCAAGATGTGGCGGAACTCTTGCATTTGCGTGCAGAAGTCGGAAGCGATTTGCTCGATGCGGTCGCCCAACGCTTCGTTTTCTTGGTGAAGAGCTCGTTGGACGCCGAAAAGGTGAGTCTTGGTGACGTAGTTCGGTGCTTCCACTAGATGCTCGTCGGTCGGGTCGGTCGAAGAACTTGGCCTATCCATCATGTAAGTAGGAGGTGAGTAGGTAAATGAGAGAACAATACCAAGGTTACCTCTTCCGAAGATTGAAAATGTAACAAGTTTCACTCAATGAAATGCCACAATAGTAGAATTGGAACCGGGTTTGTTCCTCACACCTACAAGTAAATAGGCCTATGGAGTAGCTTGGTTAGGATGGTGGAAAATTTCAAACTAAATGTTAGTCAAGATATCGATAAAGTTGAGAAGATTCACAAAGATGCACGTAAAGCAAATAGATCAAAGCCAAGAGTGTCACTAGGAACACACACACGGAAGATAGATGGGATCCACACAACCAAGGGTGAGCGCAAAAAAGCGATTGATCACGGCAAATGCTCTTGTTGTGCGAATACTAGAGAGACGCTAGCGCGATTGCTCAAATGGGCGAGATAGGCTTTGTGCACCAACCTATGAGAGAAACGTGCTGTCCTCGATCCCAACTATGCTATGTATGTGGTTACCAAGATGATATGAGTATGTAAGGTGGCTCACTGCTATTGCTTATATGCTCATTGTTGCTCCTCTCCTTGCTTAAAAGCTTTTTTTTTGAGAGAATGATGCTCGAGCCGATGATAATATGAGACAAGTATGTGAGATATGCACGGGAGAGACTTATGGCACTAAGATGATATGATCACTACGGTGCACAAGAGCGTGGCCCGGCAATTCTCAACTCGCTAGTCTCGATAGGTAAGCAACGCAAAAGGCTCGGGCTATCAATGCAAAATGCAAAAGTTAAGTGTCGTCGAGGTTACCGTCCTTGCTTACGGTTAGCGGTGAAGATGATTCCGAGGCGATGATGTCGATGTCAAACGCTCCTAAGTAGCCGAAACACCTTAGGAAATGCCAAATCGCAACTCGAAACCAGTGAAAATGCGGAAGGGGAGAAATTTTTGGGTGGGGGCGGTAGTACCGCTTGATGAAGCGGAAGTAAAATTTTAGTGCCGCATGACGAAGCGGTAGTACCGCTTGGTAATGCGCAAGTAAAATTTTATTGCCGCTTGACGAAGCGGTAGTACCGCTTGGTAATGCGGACCTAAAATTTTAGTACCGTGGGTAATGCGGTAGTACCGCTTGTACGGGCGGTAGTACCGCTTGTGTCGGGTAAAATCTGCAGTTCGAAATCGGGGCGAATTTTGGGCGGAAATGGATGGTTTTGGGGGTAAAATTGGATGAATTTCGTGGTGGATGGGTGGGGAAAGTGGTGGAGTGGCTAGATCCACGTGCCAAATGTCAAATCCGTGGACCAAAACAACCAAATCTCACAAGATCCAACAAATTGCAAGAAAATTTTTGGGGCTATTTTTGTGGGGATTTTCGAAATTGGGTAAGAACACAACAAAAACAAGCTAGAAAGTGGGGGGGATGGGACTCCAAGATGTGAATCAACCTTGCTCTTGATACCAAGATGTTGTAGGGCGAAACCCTAGGGGGGATCTTTTCACACTTGGAGGGGGAAAAGAGGAAGAACACACAAGAACACGAGACACAAATCACTCAAAACAAACCCAATATCACATCTACTAGAGTAGCACACAAAGGATCCACGAGATTACAAGAACAATCCAAGGAAACAAGCACAAAGGTAAGGTTCTTCCCACTCTAGGTGAGGTCTTGCAATCCAAGAGGATTCTTCTCCCTTGGGAGGTCTTGCAATCCACGAGGATTATTCTCCCTTGGGAGGTCTTGATCTCCTCACGGAGGTGATACAAGGAGAAAATCTCTCAAGGTCTCTCAATATCTTTGCTAACCCTCCAAAAGACATGGGGAAGGTCTATTTATAGTTTATGCTACGAAGGGGTACGAGGAGAGAGGGGTACAGGGCCAAAGGCCGCAGGCTGCACGCAGGCAGGGCGGTAGTACCGCCCGCTCGAGCGGTACTACCGCTTGCCGGCGGTAGTACCGCTTAAGGAGCGGTAGTACCGCTGGTGCCGGACTGGCCAGGAGCGGTAGTACCGTCTTGGGGAAACAGTATTACCGCTCGTCCCGCGTTGGACGGGTCTTCACTTGCTTCCGGGCTGAATGGGTTCTCCTTTGCTTCCACGCGATCACTTCCTTGGTAACTGAGAATGCAGAACATCTCCTTGTGAGGTAGAACCCAATCCTCATGCGAATCCAAACGAAGCTCGAAGAGGAGAGAATTCACCTCGGCCTCGATAGCGCGTGCACGTGCTCTCGTCATTGGTCCCTTGAGGGTGCTTGACGGATGCTCCGCATCAAGAGCTGGGGAGACTCGGAGGACTGAAAGTTAACCAACAAGTCGGAATAGTGATATGTGTGTTGACATCCTCGAATTCCACACACATATCCTTGTAGTTTGCAATGACATCCTAGAATTCCATATATACTTATGTTATTTTTCATTGTGTGGTAGAAGGTGCTAGCATTGTTCTCGAGGTTATGGCTTCCGTCGATGACGCAGCTTCCTCTAGGGTCAAATCCACGGTTATGGAGTCACACGATAGTGAGGACCGTTTGGTGATGCTCCATAAGGAGAACCCGCAACCCATCCTTATTAAGTTTTTTGTGGATCTGTCCAAGAAGGAAGCACCACCTACGGAGAGTGTCGACCCTTTGCCACTGATTCCGCCGACCACCATTCCCGAAGATGCTTGCTCCTCCACTGAGGAGATATCCCCACCGCCTCCGACTCCATGTTTACCGGATTCACAAACTACCAGTTTGATTAGAGCTCCATTTTAAGAGTAGCCTAGTTAGATAGTTTGATGCTGATGTCATGACTGTAGTTGATGGTGTCTACTTAGAGTATAACTTGAGTAGAACTTGTGATGTTGCTTTTGGGTATATTAATCATTAATGCTTATGTTGGCTATATTACTTGTGGTCTTCTAAACTTCTGTTGCTTCTCCTGTTTTGCTTGTTCAAATCATATTCTTCTATTGGTAGATGAGGTGGTATGCGGTGTGTAGACGGAGGTCTCCTGGAGTGTATGATTCGTGGGAGGAATGTCGTGAACAGGTGAACGGTTACAACAATAGCTCCCATAAAGAGATTCCAACTAGGCAGCAGGCAGATGATCATTACTCTCAATTCCTTCTCAAAGCGAGGTCTCCTGGAGTGTAAGACCACTACACGAAATATTCTAACTTGCGACCATCACTATTGGTCGCTGAATGGCCATTGTTTTTCATTTTGACCTTTTTGTGACAAAAAACAGTTGGTCAAAAGCCGACCGTCTTTCATGAAACTTAACGACCTTCTTTGTGATATGGTCGTAGAAGGTTACGACCGAAATAAAAGGTCGTTGGTTCTACGACGAATTGTTTTGGTCACTGGCAGGCTGCCAATGCCACGTCAGATCCAATGTGGTAAGCTGACATGGCAAAATTGCGGCCAATTGAATTGGTCGTTGATAAGAATCTGCCCGGTCCAATTAGGTCTTTTACATGGGCCGAGCCCAACAATTCCGCCTTTTTATTTTTTTTCTATTAATTTTGGTCAGCTACGTGGGCCAGGCCCAACATTTTAGTCTTTTTATTTTTGGGTTGTAGCCTTTGTTTTTCTTATTTTAATGCACCCCAATTGTTAGGTTCTGGGTCCCAAATCTGGCATTCTTGTTTGTGGGTCCCTGCTTTCATGGTCATGTTCTTCAGATTTCAATATGCCAAAAACTAAACAACCTATATTTAAATTGAAATAGAAAAAAACAGACGCAATACTTCAAATAATAGCAAGAAGCAATCTACTACATCATATAACACACATACAAAAGTGATCAACATCAAGTTCACAATCAGATAACAAGCTCTACATGTGTACAATCTATCACATGAGCCAAGTTATGCTACATCATATAACACACATACAAATAGGATCGGCATAAAGGGCTCAATTACTCCAGGAACTAGCTCGAATGAGCTAGAACTATGCTTCTTCTGACTTCTTTGTCCCGATGCTCGCGAAGAAACATGAAATGCCAGCATCAGCATGTTATATAACAAAATGGTTAGGAACAAAATAAAAGTAAATCTAACAACATATTTAACTGTAAATAACAGAATCATGCAATAAATCATTACAGAGCAAGGTACAAAGCACAGGCCAGGCCAACAATAAATTGGTGCTAAATCCATAAATAAACATCTGAAATGAAGTTAATGGGACATTTTGGAATCAACTTGACAGTTGACAGTAATGTTTGCACTGGACATATCCAGAAAAAACATTATACATCAATGCCTAAATTCCAATGCCCAATTCCTTAGTTCAGTAAACACTAAGCACATGGTACATAGTAAATATTTGACACAACCAGAACTGAAATCATTCACTCTATCAAGCATATCTACAATCATGCATCACACAAGAAAAGAGAGATGCACAATGGAGCGGCATCGTATATCACACAACATGGACACTCTTTGAACAAGCATAGTGTTTCGGTCTAGAAACACCAAGTCAATTTCATACTTGAAGCATGTCAAATAACTAAACATACATACATATGTATATAGAAGCAACATAAACAAATAAAACATATATCCTCTTTCTTCCTCTATGACACTAACTGACCTATCATATTGTTCAGCTAGAGGATCTGCACTTGGTAACTCAATGAAGCTTGTGGATAAAATGGCACTTCTGACAATAACAGATGTAGATTAAACCAACTGAGGTTGCAATATAGACCCAAACGAATTTGGGACATGGAGGACAAGCTACCAGATTGATTACCTGTGTAGAGTAGACCCTCTCTTGGGACTCGTCCAGATTGATGTTGGTGGCCTAGTCGAATCCCCTCAATGTCCCCTAGAAGAAGAAACGAAACAGAGTCGGAGACAAGGGAATTTGGATTGTGACTGAAAGTTCGCGAGCTAAGACGAGAGATACTCACGGTCGACGAGGGACTTGAGAGTAAGTCGGCTGACGGACGGCAAGTTGGTGGCAACCTCCTCCACCTAATGCTTGGAACTTGTCGACGGTTTCCCAGTGGTTCCTAAGGGCACTTGCTACTAGCTCACCGCTGCCACGACATCCGCAACCCTATCCTTGCCCGTCGCAATATCCCCTGCAACAAGAACACATCCGGTGAACACCACGTTGCAAATCTGGGAGGGTGGAGAGAGAGGCTCTCAACTGGCCTGCCGCTAGCTCCGCACCGTTGGAGAAGGCATAGTCGAGGGCTGCAAGTAGTGCGAGCCTACAAGAAAAAGAATTTGGAGATGAGATCATTGGTAATATAACTAATAGTAATCATTTAAGGAAGAAACGGATGGAGAATTCAGCCATGCATGCCAAACTTTAATATATGGTATACTACTACTAAGGACATATTTCAAAGAGAATGTACAATGATACAACAAATGGCATGTAGGCGTGTCACAATAGATACAACCTTTAAGGACATTGGAAATACACAATGTAACAAGCACTATTTGCTTCTCTAGAGGATAGCAAACTCAAATTTGTTGAAGGTAACTAACAACAATGCTACCAACACTAGTAGAAAACAGGGCATTGGTCCAGCCCATTAGCCCCGGTTCAATCTAGAACCGGGACCAATGGGGGTACTGGACCCGGTTCGTTAGCCCAGGGGGCCGGCCGGGCCACGTGGGCCATTGGTCCCGGTTCGTCTGGACCTATTGGTCCCGGTTGGAGCTAAAAACCGGGACCAATGGCTCTTGCTCCTGGCCCACCACTATTGGTCCCGGTTTGTTTTATGAACCGGGACCAAAGGCACCCCTTTAGCCCCGGTTTGTAGAACCAACCGGGACCAGTGAGTTGCCTATATAAACCCCCTCACTCAAGAGCAGAGCTCACTGCTCTGTTTTTTTTTCTGGCCGAGGGGGAGAGGGGTTAGTGGTGCTCTAGCTCACCTCCTATGCACACAACGTGTTCGGTGGAATGCCCGAGCCACACTAGTTAAGCTTTTCTCCTCTCGAAGCTCTATTTTCTCCGAGATTTGTCTAGGTTTAGCGGTCCGTCACGTCCCGTCCCCGTCTTCGCTGCCG
This sequence comes from Secale cereale, assembly GCA_902687465.1. NCBI lineage: Eukaryota > Viridiplantae > Streptophyta > Magnoliopsida > Poales > Poaceae > Secale > Secale cereale. The sequence goes on from LR738711.1 coordinate 37,833,957, forward strand.
TCGATCGCCCCCGCCGATCTCGTCACCGGCACCACCGTGGTGAGCCTCTTGTTATGTCCATGCTTTTCTTACTTTTATTATTGCTTTAGATAGATATTTGTCTAATTTTCTTACGTTTATTATTGCTTGTTATTATATAGTGCGATGGTTTTGATATCCGCCCACGTGGGCCCTCGTCCGGTCTACGATTCGGATGTGGTATATTATCTTTAATTTATAACTATTTGTTTTAGTGCTTATGATAGTTATGCCGACCAACCTGACATGCATAGATGTTTTATTATGTCTAGGAGGTAGTTGAACTGGAAATTCCAACCGACCCTCTTGTGGAGAGGTTAAATTTAGTTGAAGAGGAAAACATTTCGTTAAAGAAAAAATTGGAAAAAATGGAGGAGGAGAAGATGGAATTGGAGTTGCATGTTGCGGAAGTTATCGATGATCACAAGATCAAGATGGAACCTATTGTCGAGAGGTTAAATTTAGTTGAAGAAGAAAAAACTGTTTAGATGACACTGAAAGTATATACCTGGACAAGTGCAGGAAGAATGTGTACCTGGGCCATCGTCGATTTCTTCCGACCAACCATCAATGTCGAAAGAAAGGCAAGCATTTCAAAGGCGAGGCAGATCACCGGAAGAAGCCCGCCATGCGTACCGGTGATCACGTACTTGCTATGGTCAATGATTTACACGTAATCTTCGGAAAGGGCCCCGGCGCACTAGCTGTTCCGAATGACGATGAGGGACACGCACCCATGTGGAAGAAGAAATCTATATTTTGGGACCTACCCTACTGGAAAGACCTAGAGGTCCGCTCTTCAATCGACGTGATGCACGTGACGAAGAACCTTTGCGTGAACCTGCTAGGCTTCTTGGGCGTGTATGGAAAGACAAAAGATACAGCTGAGGCACGGGAGGACCTGCAACGTTTGCACGAAAAAGACGGCATCCCTCCGAAGCAGTATGAAGGTCCTGCCAGCTATGCTCTTACGAAAGAAGAGAAAGAAATCTTCTTTGAATGCCTTTTCAGTATGAAGGTCCCGACTGGCTTCTCGTCGAATATAAAGGGAATAATAAATATGGCAGAGAAAAAGTTCCAGAACCTAAAGTCTCATGACTGCCATGTGATTATGACGCAACTGCTTCCGGTTGCATTGAGGGGGCTTCTACCGAAAACGTCCGATTAGCCATTGTGAAACTATGTGCATTCCTCAATGCAATCTCTCAGAAGGTGATCGATCCAGAAATCGTACCAAGGCTAAGGAGTGATGTGGCGCAATGTCTTGTCAGTTTCGAGCTTGTGTTCCCACCATCCTTCTTCAATATCATGACACATGTCCTAGTTCATCTAGTCGACGAGATTGTCATTCTGGGGCCCGTATTTCTACACAATATGTTCCCCTTTGAGAGGTTCATGAGAGTCCTCAAGAAATATGTCCGTAACCGCGCAAGGCCAGAAGGAAGCATATCCATGGGCCATCAAACAGAGGATGTCATCGGGTTTTGTGTTGACTTCATTCCTGGCCTTAATAAGATAGGTCTCCCTAAATCGCGGTACGAGGGGAGACTGACTGGAAAAGGCACGCTTGGAAGGGACTCAATAATATGCAGGGACGGTTATTCTTGGTCTCAAGCACACTACACAGTTCTACAGAACTCTACATTAGTGACCCCGTATGTCGATGAACACAAGAACAGTCTGCGCTCCAAACACCCGGAGCAGTGCGACGACTGGATTACACGTGAACACATCAGGACTTTCAGCAGTTGGTTGGAAACACGTCTCAGAGGTGACAACACTGTTTGTGATGAGTTGTACTTGTTGTCCAGGGGACCATCTTCGACTGTATTGATTTACAAAGGATACGAGATAAATGGGAATACATTTTACACGATTGTCCAAGATCAAAAGAGCACCAACCAAAACAGCGGTGTCCGCTTTGATGCAACAACCGAGAGGGGAAAGGACACATATTATGGTTACATAGTGGACATATGGGAACTTGACTACGGACATGATTTTAAGGTCCCTTTGTTTAAGTGCAAATGGGTCAATCTGTCAGGAGGCGGAGTACAGGTAGACCCACAGTACGGAATGACAACAGTGGATCTGAAAAATCTTGGATACACTGACGAACCGTTCGTCCTAGCCAATGATGTGGCACAGGTTATCTATGTGAAGGACATGTCTACTAGACCGAGAAAAAGAAAAGATAAGGAAGCGAATACATCATACGATGAGCCAAAGCGCCACATACACTAGTAGAAAACAAGGCATTGGTCCAGCCCATTAGCCCCGGTTCAATCTAGAACCGGGACCAATGGGGGTACTGGACCCGGTTCGTTAGCCCAGGGGGCCGGCCGGGCCACGTGGGCCATTGGTCCCGGTTCGTCTGGACCTATTGGTCCCGGTTGGAGCTAAAAACCGGGACCAATGGCTCTTGCTCCTGGCCCACCACTATTGGTCTCGGTTTGTTTTATGAACCGGGACCAAAGGCACCCCTTTAGCCCCGGTTTGTAGAACCAACCGGGACCAGTGAGTTGCCTATATAAACCCCCTCACTCAAGAGCAGAGCTCACTGCTCTGTTTTTTTTTTCTGGCCGAGGGGGAGAGGGGTTAGTGGTGCTCTAGCTCACCTCCTATGCACACAACGTGTTCGGTGGAATGCCCGAGCCACACTAGTTAAGCTTTTCTCCTCTCGAAGCTCTATTTTCTCCGAGATTTGTCTAGGTTTAGCGGTCCGTCACGTCCCGTCCCCGTCTTCGCCGCCGTCGATCGCCCCCGCCGATCTCGTCACCGGCACCACCGTGGTGAGCCTCTTGTTATGTCCATGCTTTTCTTACTTTTATTATTGCTTTAGATAGATATTTGTCTAATTTTCTTACGTTTATTATTGCTTGTTATTATATAGTGCGATGGTTTTGATATCCGCCCACGTGGGCCCTCGTCCGGTCTACGATTCGGATGTGGTATATTATCTTTAATTTATAACTATTTGTTTTAGTGCTTATGATAGTTATGCCGACCAACCTGACATGCATAGATGTTTTATTATGTCTAGGAGATAGTTGAACCGGAAATTCCAACCGACCCTCTTTTGGAGAGGTTAAATTTAGTTGAAGAGGAAAACATTTCGTTAAAGAAAAAATTGGAAAAAATGGAGGAGGAGAAGATGGAATTGGAGTTGCATGTTGCGGAAGTTATCGATGATCACAAGATCAAGATGGACCCTATTGTCGAGAGGTTAAATTTAGTTGAAGAAGAAAACAAATTCTTGAAGGAAAAAATAAAAAAAATTGTGGACGAGAAGATGATATTGGAGTTGCATGTTGCGGATGTCGTCGATGATCACAAGATCAAGATGGATGCAATGCGGTTGAAGATTAAAAAGATTAGAAAATATGCCATTAATACCGAGGCTTGGTATCATTATGCCGTTGGATCAATTGTTACCTTGGTTGCGATTATGATAGCATTTGTTTTCGCGTTGAAATGTTTTACATAGTTTCGATGTGTATGGAGAGCTATATGTTGTTAGATGAGAACTATATATGTATGTACTTTGGTTTTAATGTGATGATGAACTTTTATCCATTTGGTCACTTAATTATCTATTTATGATGTTCTGTAATGGTTTTTGACACACTTAATTATATATAAATGCACGCAGATGAACCGCCAATGGATGTACGGTGACAGACACACCTCCGAGTACATTAAGGGCGTGCGTGAGTTTCTAAATGCGGCAGAGGCAAACAAGCAGAATGGTTTTATGTGTTGTCCATGCACTAAATGTGTGAATACGATGTCTTACTCCAACCGAAAAATCCTTCACTCCCACCTGCTTTACAAGGGTTTCATGCCACACTATAATGTTTGGACGAGGCACGGAGAAATAGGGGTTATGATGGAAGACGGCGAAGAAGAAGAGTACGATGACAACTATGTGCCCCCTGAATACGGTGATGCTGCAATGGGGGGAGCTGGTGAAGATCAAGAGGAACCAGACGATGTGCCCAATGATGCTGCAACGGGTGAAGCTGCTGAAGATCAAGAGGAACCAAATGATGATCTTCGCCGGGTCATTGTCGATGCAAGGACACAATGCGAAAGTCAAAAGGAGAAGCTGAAGTTCGATCGCATGTTAGAGGATCACAAAAAAGGGTTGTACCCCAATTGCGAAGATGGCAACACAAAGCTCGGTACCGTACTGGAATTGCTGCACTGAAAATATTGAAGAAGAAGCTTCCGAAGGATAACGAATTGCCCGACAGTACATACGCAGCAAAGAAGGTCGTATGCCCTCTAGGATTGGAGGTGCAGAAGATACATGCATGCCCTAATGACTGCATCCTCTACCGCGGTGCATACAACGATCTGAACGCATGCCCGGTATGTGGTGCGTTGCGGTATAAGATCAGACGAGATGACCTTGGTGATGTTGATGGCGAGCCCGCCAGGAAGAGGGTTCCTGCGAAGGTGATGTGGTATGCTCCTATAATACCACGGTTGAAACGTTTGTTTAGAAACAGAGAGCATGCCAAGTTGATGCGATGGCACAGTGAGGACCGTAAGAAAGACGGGAAGTTGAGAGCACCCGCTGACGGGTCGCAATGGAGAAAAATCGAGAGAAAGTACTGGGAGGAGTTTGCAAAGGACGCAAGGAACGTATGGTTTGCTCTAAGCGCGGATGGTATTAATCCTTTCGGGGAGCAGAGCAGCAATCACAGCACCTGGCCCGTGACTCTATGTATGTATAACCTTCCTCCTTGGATGTGCATGAAGCGGAAGTTCATTATGATGCCAGTTCTCATCCAAGGCCCTAAGCAACCCGGCAACGACATTGATGTGTACCTAAGGCCATTAGTTGAAGAACTTTTACAGCTGTGGAATGGAAACGGTGTACGTGCGTGGGATGAGCACAAACAGGAGGAATTTGACCTAAAGGCGTTGCTGTTCGTGACCATCAACGATTGGCCCGCTCTCAGTAACCTTTCAGGACAGACAAACAAAGGATACCACGCATGCATGCACTGTTTAGATGACACTGAAAGTATATACCTGGACAAGTGCAGGAAGAATGTGTACCTGGGCCATCGTCGATTTCTTCCGACCAACCATCAATGTCGAAAGAAAGGCAAGCATTTCAAAGGCGAGGCAGATCACCGGAAGAAGCCCGCCATGCGTACCGGTGATCACGTACTTGCTATGGTCAATGATTTACATGTAATCTTCGGAAAGGGCCCCGGCGCACTAGCTGTTCCGAATGAAGATGAGGGACACGCACCCATGTGGAAGAAGAAATCTATATTTTGGGACCTACCCTACTGGAAAGATCTAGAGGTCCGCTCTTCAATCGACGTGATGCACGTGACGAAGAACCTTTGCGTGAACCTGCTAGGCTTCTTGGGCGTGTATGGAAAGACAAAAGATACAGCTGAGGCACGGGAGGACCTGCAACGTTTGCACGAAAAAGACGGCATCCCTCCGAAGCAGTATGAAGGTCCTGCCAGCTATGCTCTTACGAAAGAAGAGAAAGAAATCTTCTTTGAATGCCTTTTCAGTATGAAGGTCCCGACTGGCTTCTCGTCGAATATAAAGGGAATAATAAATATGGCAGAGAAAAAGTTCCAGAACCTAAAGTCTCATGACTGCGATGTGATTATGACGCAACTGCTTCCGGTTGCATTGAGGGGGCTTCTACCGGAAAACGTCCGATTAGCCATTGTGAAACTATGTGCATTCCTCAATGCAATCTCTCAGAAGGTGATCGATCCAGAAATCGTACCAAGGCTAAGGAGTGATGTGGCGCAATGTCTTGTCAGTTTCGAGCTTGTGTTCCCACCATCCTTCTTCAATATCATGACACACGTCCTAGTTCATCTAGTCGACGAGATTGTCATTCTGGGGCCCGTATTTCTACACAATATGTTCCCCTTTGAGAGGTTCATGGGAGTCCTCAAGAAATATGTCCGTAACCGCGCAAGGCCAGAAGGAAGCATCTCCATGGGCCATCAAAC
>LR738711.1:37841321-37900235 GCA_902687465.1 Secale cereale
TCTAAATACAGCAAAAAACAACTTAGAAATAAACAAAGAAAATAAAATAAATAAAGCAACTCTAAATACAGCAAAAAAACAACTTAGAAATAAATAGCAACAATAAGTATTTTATTGTAATTAAGTATAAACAAAATAAAATAAATAAAGCAACAAAGAAAATAAATAAAGGAAGTAAAATAAATAAAGCAACTCTAAATACAGCAAAAACAACTGAGAAATAAACAAAGAAAATAAAATAAATAAAGCAACTCTAAATACAGCAAAAAACAACTTAGAAATAAATAAAGCAAAAAAGGAAAAAAAAAATTGGGCGCTGCCCAGTGAGCCTGCAAGGCCTATAGCACAGGATCCACCTGTAATATAAGGCCCAGCAAGCTCACAGGGCAGCGCGCAGAGTTAGGCCCAGAAGCCTGCATTTGAGTGGAGCTCGAGAGGGTGGGAGCAGCAGCCCTTATAAACCACTCTCGAGCTCCCTCAGCTAGCGAGGTGGGACTAAACATCCCACCGCACCCGCGCCAGCACAGGGCCTTTGGTCCCGGTTGGTGGCACCAACCGGGACTAAAGGCCCCTCCTTCCCGCCCTTTGGGCTGCTGAAAAGAAACAAAATAAAATAAATAAAGCAACAAAGAAAACAAATAATTTCAAATTTAAACTATTCAAATTTGAATACTACTTGCACTAACAGAAAGTTCGTAATTGGTTTTACAAAAGAAAATAAATAATGCAGAAAACAAAACAAAAAAACTTGAAAAAAAATAGCAACAATAAATATATTTTTGTAAGTAGAAACAAAATCAAATAAATAAAGAAACAAAGAAAACAAATAAATAAAAATAGCAACAGTAAGTATTTTGTTGAAAGTAGAAACAAAACTAAAAAATAAAGCAACAAAGAAAAAAAGAAAAAATATGCCACCTGCTGGGCCCACACGGCCTGAATACGACTAGAAACCCAACCATGGGCCAGGATTCAGGCCCGTAGAAAGACCAGCAAGTCCACAGGCAAAGCAGTGTCAGTTTAGGCCCTTAGGCCTGCAGTTTAGAGGAGTTCGAGAGGAGAGAGGCAGCGGGGCTTATAAACTGGTGCTGCTCTCCCTCAACTAGCGAGGTGGGACTAAACTTCCCACCGCACCGCGGCAAGGCCTTTAGTCCCGGTTGCTGCCACCAACCGGGACTAAAGGGTGGCATTAGTCCCGGTTGCTGCCACCAACCGGGACTAAAGGCCCCTCCTTCCCGCCCTTTGGGCTGCTGAAAAGGGACCTTTAGTCCCGGTTGGTCGCAGCAACCGGGACTAAAGGGGGCTATTAGTCCCGGTTTGTGCCAAGAACCGGGACTAATACTCCTCCTATATAAGCTACACTTGCGAAAATTTCGTTCAGTTTCTCCTTTTCTTCCCCGCCCCGACGCCGCCCTCGATCTGCTCCGTCCCCGTCGCCGTCGCCGTCGCCCCCGTCGCCCCCGTCGCCCCGTCGCCGTCGCCCCCGACGCCGCCTCGTCGCTCCGCCCCGCGCCGTCGCCGCGCCCCGCGCCGTCGCCCCGCCCCGCGCCGTCGCCGCGCCCCCCGGCCGGCCCGTCGCCCCGCGCCGCCGCGCGCCCCGCCCCGCCGCCGTCGCGCCGCCGCGCCCCGACGCCGCCTCGTCGCCGCCCCGCCCCGCCGCCGTCGCGCCGCCCAGCCCTGCCGATGTGAGGGCCGGCTCCCTTTTTTTTATATGTTTAATATATATTGCTGTATATATATATATAGTTGCTGTGTATATATATGTATATATGTGTATATTTTTTTTCTTAGGAATTTTCTTAGGAAATTGCAGTATATATAGTTGCTGTATATAGTTGCTGTATTTATATGTATGTGTATATCTTTTTTTTTCTTAGGAATTTGCTAAATATATATGTTAAATATATATTTATGTGTATATAAATATATTTTTTCTTAGGAAGTTGCTGTATATATGTGATGTGTGTATATGTGATGTATATATATGTGTATGTGGCTATATAGTTTTTTGTTTATATATGCTAAATATATATAGAAAGTTTTATATATGCAAAAGTTACAAATTTAGAAAAAGAAGGATAGGAAAGAAGAAAATAAGAAAGAGGAAAGAAAGAAGAAGAGGAGAGGAAGAAGAGGAGAAATAAATAAGAAGAAGAAAAAAAAGAAAAAAAGAGGAGAAGAAGAAAGGAAATAGAGGAGAAAATTCTTCTCCTCTATTCCTTTCTTCTTCTCCTTTTTTTTTCTTTTTTTTTCTTCGATCTTCTCCTCTAGCGGTTCCTTTTTTCTTCTTCTTCCTCTTTTTTTTATCGGATATGTCTATGTCGATATACACCCTCCCCGATAACTTCGACATTAGGGGGGGGGGGGCGGTGTCGAGGGTCGTCGAGGGACCGAGAGGCCGAAGGTCGAGGGGTCGAGGGTCGTCGAGGGACCGAGAGGCCGAAGGGCGAGGGGTCGAGAGGTTGCCTAGCAGTCGGGGGTCTAGGGTTGTGGATCGCCGAGCAGTCGGGGGTCGAGAGAGAGGTTGCCTAGCTAGTGTCAAAGTATTGAAAAATTCCATGACTTCATCATTTGCCAGAAGTAACCGGGGCATGTTGGTACGAAGTTATGCAAAGATGTTTTGGAACGGAGTTCCTGATAGGATAATCCGTCTTTTGTTACGGATTATCTTATCTGGGACTTCGTTCCAAAACAACTTTGGAGAGCTTCGTACCATCATGCTACTGTTACTTTCGCCTAATGATGAAGTATTGGTTTTGTTGAATCCTTTGACAACTATAGCTAGACAAAATGTGACATGAGGGGGTCTAGGGTTTGTGGATCGCCGAGCAGTCGGGGGTCGAGGGGTCGAGAGAGGTTGCCTATAGCTAGTGTCAAAGTATTGAAAAATTCCATGACTTCATCATTTGCCAGAAGTAACCGGGGCATGTTGGTACGAAGTTATGCAAAGATGTTCTGGAACGGAGTCCCTGATAGGATAATCCGTCTTTTGTTACGGATTATCTTATCTGGGACTTCGTTCCAAAACAACTTTGGAGAGCTTCGTACCATCATGCTACTGTTACTTTCGCCTAATGATGAAGTATTGGTTTTGTTGAATCCTTTGACACTATAGCTAGACAAAATGTGACATGAGGGGGTCTAGGGTTTGTGGATCGCCGAGCAGTCGGGGGTCGAGGGGTCGAGAGAGGTTGCCTATAGCTAGTGTCAAAGTATTGAAAAATTCCATGACTTCATCATTTGCCAGAAGTAACCGGGGCATGTTGGTATGTAATGCCCCGGATGTAATACTTTCCCTTTTGGGCTTATAATAAATCTCCGGCTTCTTCTATTTCCATTTCGGGTTCTTTGTCTTTCGGGCTTTCGTCGTTTTGTTGTGTGAGTGTGTGGCATTCATTCATATCATGTAGACATGTGCATTGCATTTTGTTTGTGTTGTGGGTTGCATCCGGTTCGTGGCGTTTCTTCCCGTTGTCCGTTTCGTGTTCCGGAGCTCCCTCACGTGTTCGTGACGTCCCGTAGGCCTTCTTTGTTGTTCGGGCGTTTTTCGTTACCGGTGTGCCGCGAGGTTGTGTTGTGTGTTGTTGTTTTGTTGTGTGCAACCTGCCTCTCAAATCTCGTCTCGTTTGGACTCCGTTGACTTTTCCCTCCGTTGTCCGTGTGGGTCCGAAGTGCCCTTACTTCGTGTCCCGGAGATACCCCTGTGGTTTTCTTTTTCTCCGTCTGGTCCTTTTAAAATCATCCCCGCGATCGGATCCGTTGGATCCAGATCGGAGGGCTCCTAAACAACCCTAGTCTCCCAAACCCTAGTCTAATTGCTATATATAGACCCCTAGGTCTATTTGGGCATCCCCTTCCTCTTCCTCCCCTCCCCTTTCTTTTTTTTTCCAGTTCTTTCAGATCCAAAAAAAAATCAGATCGCAGCTATCCTCCCAGATCCCGAGGGGATCCGGTTTTCCTTCGTCCAGCCGCCGACCGCGTCCTCGTTCCCAGCGAGCGGAGTCAACGCCGTCGCGCCGTGCGCTGGTCAGTTCCAGCGTCTGCGGCCCGTCGCCGCATCGGGCCACTTGGCGCGAGTCCTCTGCGTCGGCCTCGTACCGGGCGGTCCAGGGGGGACCGCATCGCCTGAAGCGAGCCGGCCGCGCGCTCGCCTCGTACCGGGCCGGCCCGTACGCCGTCTTTCCCCGCCACTTCAGCGCGCGTCGCCGACTCCAGCCGCGTCGCCTCCCGCGTGGGCCCGAAGGCCCAGCACCTCCTCCCGCCAGTTGGGCGCCTCCGGGCTGCCAGCAGCTCGCGCCGCGCGCCGGGCCGCCGCTCGCCTCCCAGGCCTCGCCGCGCGCGGGCCCTTCTCCTCTCGCCCCGGGCCCAGCCACCGCAGGCCGCCTCCCAGCTGGGCCGCCGCCGCTGCGGGTTCCAGATCCGGGCCCAGATCGGGCCGCCGCCACTGTTCCTCCGGCCCACCCCGTTTTCAGATCTGATCCGTTAAGGTTGACTCTAAACTTCTAAGTCCCCAGATCTGCTTATCTGTGTTGCTAACTTTGCACTGTTGTAACTTTCTCTGTGGTGCTCCGTTTTGAGCGTGTGATATGTCCAGATGTTCGTGGAGTTGTCCTCTACGATTTACCTGTTGTAGTCATGCATGTTAGAGATCATCTAGGGGCTTGTTTTGCTGTTACAAGAGTGTATGATGATATAAACTGCTGCTATGTGTTATTTTTGTGCCACCTTTGACATGTGATATCTTTTAGCTCGTTTGTCCAAACGATGCAAATGACATGTCCACGTGTTCGTCTCGTCACGAACTACGTGTTGTGTGTGATAGGTTGCATGGTAGATGTATTGTTTCCTTGTTATCATCGTTGCAAGATGCCATGTTCACATGTTGTGTTTTTACTTGTTATGAAATGCCATGTGGTTGGGCTCGTTGCAATCGGTGTGTTCATCACATTGATGCATGCTTGTGTGTTTCGGGATCACCTTCATATGTATTTTGATGAGGTGCTTACCCTTTGCCATGTTTAGTTTCGAGGTGTCTTAAACATGCTCTTTTTGTTGCTATGATGATGTTGCTGTTTTGGGACTTAGTGAAATTTCACTAAGTCTGAAATCTGTAACGTTCCGATGCCATGTTCGTGTGATGTTGTAGGACAAAGCATGATAGTTTTGGGGTGGATTTTGATTGTTCCATGAAGTATATATTGTTGTCTTTCCATCCATGTCCTCACATGTCCATTTGAGGTGCTGTAGCATGCTTATCTTTTGCTCCAAACTTTCAATAAAATTCTGCTGCCAGAATTTTATTTCAAAGTTCAATATGTCCAAGATCATTGCTAGTGATCCGTGACTCCGTTGGGGGCGCACTTTGGACCTAGTTGCTGTACATTATATCTAGTTTGTGTTCAAGTCCTTTGCCATGCTTTTTGGGTGCTGTAGATTAATTATTTTGTGCTCCCAAGATGCTATGTTGCTGTAATTTGCAGTTTTTCGCTCAAATCTTGTTTCGGGCATAACTTTTAGCCCGTAACTCCGATTTTAGCGATCTTTATATCAAACTTGGGTGATTTTCTGTGTAGTTTAATAATATCAGGTTGTTATCCTGTTTTGAGGTGTTTTGCTTGAGTGATGTTTTACGTGCTCCATGTGCATCACTAGTGCATCCATCATGCATACATGTTTTTCGAGTGCGCATTGCATTGTGTTGATTTGGTGCTGGTGTGTTTGTCTTGTTTAGACCCGGAAGTTGAGCACGAGTTTTCCAACGAGGTTGAGCACGAGGTTTCCAACGAGTTTGAGCAAGAGGACCCGTCTTTCGTTCCGAACTTCTTCTCTTCAGGCAAGATGACCGAACCCCGATAACATTACTATCTTTGTCTATTGCTAGTAGTCTCGATCTATAGTTTTGCCTCGATGCCCATGTTCTTCTTGTCAGCCTCCTACTTGTAACCAATTGCCATGTTTAACCACCCTACCTATGCAAACCGTTGCTTGGCTAAGTACGCTTCGCTCAGCCCTTCTTATAGCGTTGCTAGTTGCAGGTGAAGTGAAGATGCTTGCTCCATGTTGAAGCTTGGTTGGGTTATATCACACTATATAAATGCTTTAATTGAAATTACATATATATTGGCAAGGGTGGAAGGCTAAGCCTTTTGCTTGGTGTTTTGTTCCACTCATGCCGTTAGGATCCGTATAAGCCGGTTTTATGTTCCTTGATTATGCGTTCCTAACACGGTTGGGGTGTATGGGACCCCCTCGATAAACCGCTATGTGCTAAGTCTTTTCCAGCAAATCCCAACATTGGTACTATTTGCCTAATAACAAACTAAACTTGCATAAGGGAGTAATTAACCCTCTTTCTTAATCAACAACCCCGGGCCAGTGCTCCACATGAGTGTTGGTCCGAAACGGGGAGTCTGCGGGGCCACCTCAAGGAAACTCGAGGTTTGGTAAAAACCTGTAGAATCACCCATCCGGTCGTGTCCTGAGACCTAGATACGCGCGGCTACGATCAGGGTGTCGACACGCCGGGAGGATTTGCTGGATTAGCCTTACCTTAGTTCGGTATATCTTGAGCACGGGATTCCGAGGATACTCGGGTCTTCCCACTTTGGAGTTGCGACTCCGCGGATCGTGGGCTTGTAATGGGTCAAGTTGGAACACCCCTGCAGGGTTTGAACTTTCGAAAGCCGTGCCCGCGGTTATGTGGCAGATGGGAGCTTGTTAATTCCGGTTGTAGATAACTTGACACAATGATACTAATACACTACCAGCGTGTGTTCCGTGACTGTCAATTTCCGAATAGGGATTCGGAAGTTGAACACGGAGGGGTTATGTTTGTGAGCTTGTAGCTAGGATCACTTAGTGATCACTTCTCGCGATGCCTTCTCTTCTCGCTCTTTCTTGCGTAAGTTAGTGCTAGATGCTGCTGCAGACTCTTTGTTGCTCCTTCACCTCATTTCTTTCTTCAGCCTTTCCCTCACCTAAAGGCTTTGATAGTTCTGTTACCCGGGAACGGGATTGCTGAGTCCTCTGTGGCTCACAGTTACTTCACACCAGATGCAGGTCCAGCCGTGAGCTATCCAGGTGATGGCACCGAGCTGGATTGGGAGTACGACGAGGAGCGTAGTCGTTACTACGTGCGCTACCCGGACGATCAGTAGTGGAGACTCTTACTAGGATTCGATCCGCCTGTGGTTGTTTTATTTTATCTGAGTTTGGTACTTTGACATTTGGTTTTTGCCCTTAGAGGGTTGTAGTGATCTTATTGTATGATGGTTGAGACTTGTACTGTTTCTGTGACGTGGCGATTGTAAGCCAACTATTTTAAGTTTACCATCCCTCTTTTACATGAGTTGTGCAAAGATTACCAAACTTGAGATCATTCTAGGATGGACTTATGCCTTTAAGTCGGGCCTCGACCCGTAGGAGGTATAACTCCATCCTGGGCATTACAAAGGAGCAGATCGAGGGAGGCGTCGGGGCGGGGAAGAAGGAAACTGCCCAAAATTTCGCAAGTCCTGGTTATATAGGAGGGGCATTAGTCCCGGTTGGTGGCTGAAACCGGGACTAATGCCCCCCTTTAGTCCCGGTTGCTGCCACCAACCGGGACTAAAGGTCCCTTTTCAGCAGCCCAAAGGGCGGGAAGGAGGGGCCTTTAGTCCCGGTTGGTGGCAGCAACCGGGACTAATGCCACCCTTTAGTCCCGGTTGGTGGCAGCAACCGGGACTAAAGGCCTTGCCGCGGTGCGGTGGGAAGTTTAGTCCCACCTCGCTAGTTGAGGGAGAGCAGCACCAGTTTATAAGCCCCGCTGCCTCTCTCCTCTCGAACTCCTCTAAACTGCAGGCCTAAGGGCCTAAACTGACACTGCTTTGCCTGTGGTCTTGTTGGGCTTTCTACGGGCCTGAATCCTGGCCCATGGTTGGGTTTCTAGTCGTATTCAGGCCGTGTGGGCCCAGCAGGAGGCATATTTTTTCTTTTTTTCTTTGTTGCTTTATTTTTTAGTTTTGTTTCTACATTCAACAAAATACTTACTGTTGCTATTTTTATTTATTTGTTTTCTTTGTTGCTTTATTTATTTGATTTTGTTTCTACTTACAAAAAAATATTTATTGTTGCTATTTTTTTTTCAAGTTTTTTTGTTTTGTTTTCTGCATTATTTATTTTCTTTTGTAAAACCAATTACGAACTTTCTGTTAGTGCAAGTAGTATTCAAATTTGAATAGTTTAAATTTGAAATTATTTGTTTTCTTTGTTGCTTTATTTATTTTATTTTGTTTCTTTTCAGCAGAGGGGCCTTTAGTCCCGGTTGGTGGCAGCAACCGGGACTAATGCCGCCTTTTAGTCCCGGTTGGTGCCACCAACCGGGACCAAAGGCCCTGTGCTGGCGCGGGTGCGGTGGGATGTTTAGTCCCACCTCGCTAGCTGAGGGAGCTCGAGAGTGGTTTATAAGGGCTGCTGCTCCCACCCTCTCGAGCTCCTCTCAAATGCAGGCTTCTGGGCCTAACTCTGCGCGCTGCCCTGTGAGCTTGCTGGGCCTTATATTACAGGTGGATCCTGTGCTATAGGCCTTGCAGGCTCACTGGGCAGCGCCCAATTTTTTTTTTTTTCCTTTTTTGCTTTATTTATTTCTAAGTTGTTTTTTGCTGCATTTAGAGTTGCTTTATTTATTTTATTTTCTTTGTTTATTTCTAAGTTGTTTTTTGCTGTATTTAGAGTTGCTTTATTTATTTTACTTCCTTTATTTATTTTCTTTGTTGCTTTATTTATTTTATTTTGTTTATACTTAATTACAACAAAATACTTATTGTTGCTATTTATTTCTAAGTTGTTTTTTGCTGTATTTAGAGTTGCTTTATTTATTTTATTTTCTTTGTTTATTTCTAAGTTGTTTTTGCTGTATTTAGAGTTGCTTTATTTATTTTACTTTCTTTATTTATTTTCTTTGTTGCTTTATTTATTTTATTTTGTTTATACTTACAACAAAATACTTATTGTTGCTATTTATTTTTCAAGTTTGTTTTGTTTTGTTTTGTTTTGTTAGTGCAAGTAGTATTGAAATTTGAATAGTACAAACGGACAATGGTATCATACTCGTTTGTTACAAAAATGAAACTACGGCTACATGCAAAATTTGAAAAAATGCTTTCTTCTCAAACCATATAAATAACATCATCCTATGAATACAAAATAACTAAACTAAGCCTACTTGAATACTAACAACACTAACATAATCCTCCCCCTCTCTTAAATTCATCTAACTCATCTAAAATAACATCTAATACCATCTAACATAGTGTAGGTTTCCAACATAGAAGAGTTTTTTTCAATACATATTAACTACACTAAGGTTACATATATCTTATAGATCATCTACAAATCATAAATCCCACATATGCAAGATTCTAATCTAATCAAAAAAGGATTACACAAATCTTCAAAAAAAAAAGAAAATGTATGGATAGAAAGAAGGGGATCGGATGAGTGTACCTTGTAGGATCGAAGGGTGAAGAAATCCACGGACAAAACCCTCATATCTGAAGCTTTTTGGGATTGAGATTGAGAGAAGGGGAGGAGAGGATCCAGCAGCCGCCGGTTGATACGTCTCAAACGTATCTATTTTTCCAAACACTTTTGATATTGTTTTGACCTCATTCTTACATGATTTGAGCTAAACTAACCCGGACTGACGCTGTTTTCAGCAGAGCTGCCCGTATGGTTTTATTGTGTGCATGAAAACGGATTTTTAGGTATCTCAGAAAAATCCACGAAAAATCACAGAAAATCCACGCACCCGAAGGAACCCGGAGCCAGAAGAGGGACCAGAGGGGGGCCAGGGGGGCCCAGGCGCCCTGGTGGCGCGGCCCAGCCCCTGGCCGCGTCGGGGGGTCGCCTGGGTGGGCCCCACCTCCCCTGGTGCCCTACTTCGACTCGTATTTTAGCTCGTGACGGAGAAACCCCAGATCAGAAGTTCTTTTCGCAGTTTTCGTCACGGAGACGCCGCCACCCTCTGTTCTTCTTCGGGAGGGCTAATCTGGAGGCTGATTTGGCCTCCGGTGAGGGGAGATCGTCGCCATCGTCATCACCATCACCACTCCATCATCCCTCTATGACTTCTCCTTCCATGTGTGAGTAATCCCCTGCTGTAGGCGAAGGGGATGGTAGGGATTGGATGAGTTAGATCATGTAATAGTTTGTCAGATCGTTGGGGGCATGTTGCCTATCATCTACTATGGTGTTTATCATCTTTGCTTCAACTTGTTATGCTTAATGCTTGACACTTAGGGCCCGAGTGCCATGATTTCAGATCTGAACCATATGTGTTTGCATGAATATATTTGTGTTCTTGATCCTATCTATGAGTTGTTTGCACCTATTACGGTTCGGAACCGGCGATCCCAAAAGTGACAGCTTGGGACACCAAAGGGGATGGTCCGTAGTTTGAGGATTACATGTATGCATTGAGTTCATTGCTTTGTTCCGGTGCTCTTTGACAGGAGCACCTTAATCTCCATAAGTTTCTTTTGGCCCCGTTCGTAGCGGGATGGTAGGACAAAAGATGTTGTGCAAGTTCTTATTGCAAGCACGTACAACTACCTACGAGATACATGCCTAATGTTTGATATTTGCCTAGATGATCATTACTTTTCCGTGTGCCGTGCCCCAAGTTAGAAACATGATATATCTCATCCATGCAGCGCCCAACCATCCATCTCCCTAGCCTACAGTGTTTTTAATCCTGCTTGTCACTGGTTGCTACTTTCGCTATTTAATCTCGTTATTTGCTTTTGCTGTTTACTTTTACTATCACCATCATCACTATCATATCACTGTTACCACTTATCTTTTGTTGCAAGTAAGTATATTTCAGGTGCGGTTGAATTGACAACTCAACTGTCAAATCTTATAAATACTCTTTGGCTCCCCGTGTGTCGAATCAATAAATTGGGTTATTCTTACCCGCGAAGACTATCTCGATCCCTTACGGTTGAGGGTTATCACCGGTGTAACTGCAAGGGGTGGGGATTGGGCCTGCGTGCGGCGATTGGATAAGTCATAGTGCAGCGCCTGGCTCGGAGGCGCTGCACATTACATTGTGTGGGGCCTAGCTGGGAGGCGTTGCACGGCGGGGTGCGGGCCTGGGGGCTGCCACGGTGGACAGGCGTGCAACGCCTCCGAGGCAGGCGCTGCACAGTAGGGTGCAGCGCCGTCGTGGCAGGCGCTACAAAAAAAGGTTATGGCTGTGAAGTAGTTTCGCGGGCAGTTCATTCTGTGAATTGATTGCAACAACAGGTCAAAATAGTCAAATTTGCCGCGTCCATTCCTGACTCTCCCATTCCAAAAAAACATCATCAGGGAAGAAAAGATGAAAACGTCTAGAGTGCATGAGAGCAACTTCAACGGGCCGATCCAAACGGACAACAGTTTTGTTCGTTTTTTTGTCCGTTTTGGTCAGTCCAGCGGATACGAACGTCTGCTTTCGCTTTTGGGTCGGTGCATGCGCCCAATGCTGACCCGACCTTTTGTGACGACGCGAGAAAAAAAAAAGAATACAAGCATTTTTACAATAAAATTAACATTAATTAAACATTAAAGCCGGCCACGAAGGCCGGCGAGAGTCCACGCGTCCATATTTGCATTAAGGAAAATTAAAAAACATACTAAACTACGAGGCAGCATGTTGCCCTAGGCGTCGTTGTCGTCCTCGGGGACCGTGAAGTCGATGAGCGTCGGCGCAGGGCTGGCCCAGGGAACATCGTGTTGACTCATGGGTTGCCGTCGCGGCCTGGCGCACCTACTCCTCGACCTCGCGTTGCTCGTCCTCGGCGTTGCGCTCGAGCATCTCGAGGTATTCGCTGTGGCAGCGCTCCTCGGCCAGCCGTCGCTGGCGCCAATGTTCGAGGTACGCCGCCTCCTACGCCGACATCGCCCCCATCCAGACCAATGGCGCGCTGACCCACTTGCGCACTACTCCCGTCCAGGAGTAGCGCTCGAAGGGGACCGGATCCGACTCGGCTTTGACCGGGGACGACAGGGCCACCGGCGGCACGACGCAGTCACCCGCAGCAGAGAGGGCCATGGCCTTCGCCATGGCCGCCTCGTACGTCGCCTCCTCTTCCATCCTACGACGCTCGTCCTCCTCGCTCTCCCAGTAGACCGCCACAACGGCATCCTGGTAGGCGGCTTCCGCCGCAGCGGCCTCGCGGACGACGAGCGGGGGCGGCGGCACGCTGCGGTTGACTTCGCGAACGCCACGTCGCCTCGCCTCCTCGTGCTCGAAGGCGAACCATCGAGCCCAGTTGGGCGAGTGAGAGGCGTACCCGTCGTTGCGGCGCTGCTCCGACGTAAGCAGCGCCCACTGGCGCCGCACCTCCTCCGTGTGTGCCCTAGCCAATCGTGGCACCGCCGGCACTGGGATCCTCTCCGGATTCAGGTGCCAGTCGTGCGGCAGGGTGGCGGTGGGGTACGGGAGAGGTACGCGGTGCTGCCAGTGCCACTCTGCCTGGTGCACTGGCACGTTGACGCGTTGCCTCGGTCGGCGAGCTGGCGCCGACGAAGGCAGGATGAACTCGGAAGGAAAAGGAATGGCGGGGCCCTTGCCCTTGGACTTGCTGCTACCGGCGCCGGAGAAGAGCCCCATCAGGCTTCACTAGGGTGGCTAGGGTTTGCCGCCGACGGGAGAACAGAGTGTGGCTAGATGGGGATTGTGGCTGGCTGGAAGCGGATGAGGACGGCCCCGTCGCACGGGCGGCTAAAAAAGGGACGACCGCCGTAGCTGACGCGTGGGCCCGGGGTCATAAATTAAGCTGACTAGGCTGACCACGGGCAGTTGGATGACCGCCAGGTGGGGACGTGACACACACTGAGAAGGCATGTGTGGCGACCGTTCCGTATCCGCGCCGACGCATTTGGGGCGCAAATTTGAGCCGCAAATGCGTCGGCACGGACGCGAAGCGGGCTCGATTTGGGTTTGGGTCGGCGCATTGGGCCTCCTCTTTTGTCCATGCCAACCCAAATGGAGGCAGGCAGACGAAATGGGTCGCCCCATTGGAGTTGCTCTGAGACCGTTTGTGTGCAAAAATGTCCTGAATTAGTCCAACTTCAACTCACGATCCCAAACAGATGTCTGTTTTGTTCGCTTTTCGTTCATTTGGGGATGACAATGGGTGTGCGTTCGTTCGGATGCGCCAGGCATGCGCCCAACACGCGACCGCATCTCGTCCGTTGTGCATGCAAACACGAAAAAATAAGCAAAGGGACATAGCTAAAATAGCTACAACCGCGTTCACGTTAGTTCATCCCGACCGGCAACATAGCCAGCGGCCTACAAATCACCCAAGTTTTGCGCCGGCAACAAAGCCGGCGGCTAGCACACCAGCCAACCTTCAAAATGGACGGACATCGCGGCCGAGGTCTCACCTAGTTCAGGTCGTCACGGGCAAACATCTCCTTCTATCATTTCGCGAACCAAGCCATGAGCACCCAACAATGCATGAGAGTGAACAGTTTGTTCTCGTGTGGGCCTTGAAAGCTTCTAAAGATTGAAATGCCTACACATGAAACATGCAACCACAAATTGTAACATGGAAGAACACACAATGCATAAAACAAATTTTGCATGACAACATGAAAGGTTACAAGACGAAAGATTCATACCACGTCGTCATTGCCTAGACCACTCATGTGACGGGCTTGAACGCTCTCAAGGGTGGCACAATACTTGTTGCACTCTTCTTGGATGAATTCCCATCTCTTTTGGATTGAATTGATGCCACGGTTGCTCGCAAATTGGTAGGGGGTGATGTCTACACACGCTTCTATTCTTGTAGACTATGTTGGGCCTCCAAGCGCAGAGGTTTGTAGGACAGCAGCAATTTCCCTCAAGTGGATGACCTAAGGTTTATCGAACTCAGGGAAGTAGAGGTCGAAGATGGTATCTCTCAAGCAACCCTGCAACTAAGATACAAGAAGTCTCTTGTGTCCCCAACACACCTAATACAACTAGGAGTTGTATAGGTGCACTAGTTCGGCGACGAGATGGTAAAATATGGATGATAGGAGTGGTAAAGCAAAGTAATATAAATCTGTAATAAAAAGTGCAGCAAGCAAACAAGTGGTAAACGTGGGCACAAATGGTATTGCAATGGTGGAAACAAGGCCTAGGCTTCATACTTTCACTAGTGGCAACTCTCAACAACGTTAACATAATCGAATCACATGATATTTCCCATAATGGAGACGCACTCGGAGGTCATTCCTTGGTGGTCAAGAGAGGACGAGAATTATGTAGGGCTACAAAAGCACACCTCTAAGTTCGTAGTTCTCAATCTATGGATTTCCCAATGTCACCGCGGCCATCCAAAGAGAGTACCACAATCACCACAACATATCTCAAGGATAGTCAAAGACAAGCACCAAGAGACTCTCAATCTTCAATCAACACACAAAAGAGGAAATTACTCATGAAAATATTCTTCTAATCCATGTCCAATAGACCGCTGTCACCTTGGTCTCGGGGATTATACTAGATAAAGACAAGTGAGTACATCAATCCAATACATAGAGGAAGGGGAAATATCATGGGATCACCCTAGATTAACATAGCCTATGATCACAACGAAGATCACATCATGGGAGAGAGAATTGACCACATAGCTACTGGTAGAAAACCTCATCCCCGAGGAGGAACTACTCCCGCATCATGGAGGGAGGAAGCAACGTCGATGGAGATGAATCCGGGGGCACTTCCCCGTCCCAGCAGGATGCCGGCACAGGAATCCTGGTCCCCCGAAACTTGGTGGCGATGGCGGCGGAGATCGGAATTGCTTCTGGAGAAAAGGGCTCCGGAATCAGGGTTTCTGCGACGGGAGATAAATATATGCCAAAGGGGGTCACCAGAGCCGGAGAGGGGGGCCCAGGCGCCCCCCTAGGCGGCCAGGGGTGGGGCCGCTTGGGCTGGCCGCCTGGGCTGCCCCTGGTTCCCCTCTGGCCCCACTTCTGGCGCGTGGAAGCTTCTGGAGCGCTGATTTTTTATATATTTTTCCCGGAATTTTTCTGGCAATTTAAGTAATGGGAAAACCTGAAATACAAAAACAACAGAAAACAGAAACTGGCACTGGGGTGCACTGAGTTAATAGGTTAGTCCAAATATGATCAAAAGTGTATGAAAGTGTATCAAAAGCATAGCAATATCACACAAAAGAAGCATGGAGCAACCAGAAATTATAGATACGTTTAGGACGTATCAACAACCCCAAGCTTAATTCCTGCTCGTCCTCGAGTAGGTAAATGATAACAAGCATAATTTCTGTGGTGACATGCTACCAAAGAGTCTTTCACAATCACATGACAAATGCTTATTGAGATAATGAATCTTTAGTAATTAAGTTGCCTCATGAGAATATCAAAAAGAACTAAAAGTTTACAATATGATACTGAAACACCCAATAGATTTGTAGTGAGCATGGTGTGCAAACATGACAAAGTGATACCTCGCTTGCCCCCTTTAGTGAAGCAAAACATAAATGCCGGAGCACCTCCGAAGTTTAAGTGACGACTAGATACAATAATTTCAGAATAAGCGATATCACAATCATGCAGAAGACAATGGTACTTTGGGACAATGCACATTACACTCAGAATGATAATTATGCTCTCCTAGTTGGTGCTTTGAAGAAAGAAGGTGGAGACTCTCGAACCGTGGAATTTGATGGCGAGGTTGAAAACCCGTGGTTGGAAGCAAAGACTAAACATGTACCAGAGCTCTTGGTTTTGAAAACAGAGGTAAAAATGATTTTTGGGAGGTGCATATTTCGTCAACGAATGTTAGTAGACAACCCAATCACTTCTCGAACTGGACAAGTTTCGAGGAACGGCTCCCGCACGGGGACGATCACATCCCCTTAATCTCCTTTGTTTATCACTGCCAAAAGTTTTTTGATTTCTCATGAACAAAGCGTGAAGGAGGGTTTGTTTGTTGTATTATCTTTTATGAGCCGGGCGCACTCATGCCAGTTCCTCCTCGTATTAGGGGTTTGCAGATTAGACATGCAATCCCGGGGTAAAACTTGTCCAACTTAAAAAGATCATGAATTAACTACTACTTCCTCATGAGCTAAAACAGAGGCACAAAAGAGAAATGCTTTTGAATAATTTTGAGATGGTACAAGAAAGTCTTTGTTAGGAATGGCAAGTAAATACCATATATAGGAAGGTATGGTGGACTCATATGGCATAACTGGTTTCAAGGATTTAGGATGCACAAGCAGTCAGTCCGCTTAGTACAGGTGAAGGCTAGCAAAAGACTGGGAGCGACCAACTAAGAGAGCAATGACGGCAATAATCATGCAGAGCGACAAAACAACATTGAATCGGGCATGGAAGTTATATCACTACTCAGAAATTAAAGATCATCAAGGCTTGATAGACTTTCTTTACAGTCTTAAATATGCGTGAGCATATGCCAAGTCAATCAAAATAAATTCTTGGAGGAAGATATCACTAAGCCATACCACATCATAGGCAAACAAATCATGCTGGTACTTCAATAACACATTAAGAACCCCCAGCTATTTGAGACTAACCATAAGAAAACATGATAGAACCTATGGCCGAGGCATAGAGAATGACTTTCATTCTCTCCCTATCTTCTGATGTGGTCGGGCTTTGAGTCTTACTCAATTTCACACATTGCAAAACATGCAAGAACCCCTTCTTGGATTGATCATTTTTGAACTTCTTTAAAATCTTATCAAGGTACGTGCTTTGTGAAAGTCCTATTAAACGTCTTGATCTATATCTATAGATCTTGATGCGTAATATGTAAGCAGCTTCACCAAGGTCTTTCATTGAAAAATTCTTATTCAAGTATCCTTTTATGCTTTCCAAAAATTATGTATCATTTCCAATCAACAATATGTCATCCACATATAATATTAGAAATGATTCAGAGCTCTCACTCATTTTCTTGTAAATACAAGTTTCACCATAAGTCTGTATGAAACCAAATGCTTTGATCACCTCATCAAAGCATTTATTCCAACTCCGACATGATTGCACCAGTACATAGATGGATCGTTGGAGCTTGTATACTTTGTTAGCACCTTTAGGATTGACAAAACCTTCTGGTTGCACTATATACAACTCTTACTTAAGAAACCCGTTAAGGATTGCAGTTTTGACGTCCATTTGCCAGATTTCATAATCATACGATAATTGCTAACATGATTCGGACAAATTTAAGCATCACTACGGGTGAGAAAGTCTTATCATAGTCAACCCCTTGAACTTGTCGAAAACCTTTCGCAACAAATCAAGCTTTGTAGACAGCGATATTACTATCAACGTCTGTCTTCCTCTTGAAGATCCATTTATTCTCAGTGACTTTCCAATCATCGGGCAAGTCCACCAAAGTTCACACTTTGTTCTCATACATGGATCGTGTCTCAGATTTCATGGCCTCAAGCCATTTTCAGAATCTGGGCTTGTCATAGCTTCTTCATAGTTCGTAGGTTCGTCGTTGTTTAACAACTTGACTTGCAGGACAAGATTACCGTATCACTCTGGTGCGGAACGTGTTATGGTCGACCTACGAGGTCCAGTAGTAACTTGATCTAAAGTTTCATGATCATCATCATTTGCTTACTCTATGTTTGGTGTAGACATCAGGGAAACTGTTTTCTTGAAAATTCATGTTTTTTTAATATGTGAATATTTAATCCAAATTGCTGAATCTTTTTAATTTTTATAAAGTTTTCTAAATTCATGAACTTTCTCCACGTTTTTTTTTCAAATCCATAAATTTGTATCGTTTAGTTATTAATTATGACGCTGACTAGTATTTAGGATGTGGTACCATTATCATGTTGAGTACCAGAAACCGTTACTAGATAGTGTATTTGTGCTAAAATTATTTTATTTGCTACATGATGTTTATAACACAAAATATAGAAGCGTGGGATGTATATGAAGTAGTCAAATGAAAAACAAATGCTAGTAATAGGAGGGCATTTCCTAGTTGGCGCCAAACAGTAGGCTTTTCATAAACAACAAGTGAACATAACTGGGCCGGCCCAGAAACAACTCCCTTTACAAACTGGTTTTGGGAAGCACTCACAAGCTTCCTACTGTTTTTCTTCCTTTTTCATTTCTCTATTTACTTTCCAATATACTGATATTTTTAAGGTTTTTCAGTTTGTTTATTTTTCGTATTTTCCTTCTTAAAATAATAAATCATAACTTCTTTTTTCAAGTTTTTTTTAATTTTTTCTAAGATTATGTTTTTAATTCACAACTTTTCCAAAAATATTAAATTTTAATGACGCACATTTCAAACCTTTAATTTTTCTTAAACAATTATGAGCTATTTTAAAATCCAGGAATTTTTCTAATCCATGAATATTTTTAAAACATTTATGAAAAAAATAAAAAAATCTGAGAACCTTTTTATTTATAAGACAATATACATTTTTGCATGAGAGAGCAGATAACTAGCACTAAAGCGACCGGAAAAACCAACGAACGAGAGGACGAAGCAGCCGAGCAAGCAAACACGCTACGCAGTCTGCCGAGCGTTCCGTGAGAGCCTCCACACGGCTGGCGGCGCCTGAAGCATCGAAATCACTAATTATAGGGTGCTCCTTGTAATGGTCACTTCCCACCTTTTCTCGTGATAACAAGTGGTAAACTACCTATGTGACACTTGTTGTAACACATAAATTTAGACTTTTTCGTAGACTTGTCGTTGCAAATTGTTTTATCTCTTGAACTATGCATCCAAATCACAAACCGTTTTCATCGTTGTGTTTATTGCATCAAGATCTTCAAAAATAGGTCACATGTTAATAGATTTGAGATTTTTTTTTATAAAAAATCTAAAACTAAAAAGAGCAGAAAAAAATAAACCAAAAATAAAAAAAATGAATAATTGAAACCAAAAACCCGAAGCAGAACTATGCCTTTTCCCTTTATTCAAAGGCATTGTTGTCCCGTTGCCCTTTTTCAGAAAGCATACTTATAATTCACACGAAAGCACAACTGTGTGTTTTATTTATTTATTATTATTGGGTTGATGATATTCACTTTTTCGAAAAAAAACACGGTTGTGCTTCACGCCGATCACAGATGCCCGACTGTGCTTCTCATCTATGCTTCACCGTGAAGCGCAATTGTGTTTTGTCGCATGATGTGCTTCACACAGGAAAGATAAGATAACCTTTTTGACAAAACCTAGAAAACACCAAGTAAAATCCAATAACAAGAATAAGCTAAACAAACCGTTTGCAAAAAAAAAACATGTTCCGGACAGGTTCATCTAATGCGCTTCAAGTGGCGGTGTCGTGGCGCGCCGCGAAGCGACTGAAGCGCATCCAGCAAGAGCAAGTATAATAAGGTGACGTGGGCGGGTTGTAAGCCTTAAAATAATATATTATTGCTGAGTTGGCAGAGATAGAAGATGAGGGAGAAGAGAAGCGGGCTACTAACTAACAGTCGGCTATAGCACGTGCTCCTAGACACTTAGTGAGAGAGGGAGATGGGCCATGTATCAAAAAAGTACTACTTATTTTTATCTGACTATTATACTTGCCGGCTATAAGGTTGGCTATAGATGATGCGGCAACATCTTGTAGCCACCTGGCTATACTATTAACCATGCTCTAAGAAAAAATAAGAAGGGGTGCCCGCTCAATTTGTGCTCGTCCAGATCTGCTTGCTTGGTGGTGGCGATGACGATGGTGGCGGTGCGCACGATGTCGGCGAACCTGAAGCAGAGGCTCCCCGTCGCCGTCCAGCGGGTGTTCGCGTCTTATCGGGCTCCGGTTCGTTCCCCATCTCCATCTTCTACCGCAGCCTTACCTTAGTCTTTGGTTGATCCAATCGACCGATTCACCGTGCTGCTTAGCCTTTGGTTGATCCAATCGGCCGATCCACGGTGCTACGCTGCGCGATTGGTACCGCACAAGCCGATCTATCCTTCTCCTTGCCTGCCGGCCCGAATTTGTATGCGTGATCTTGGTAGTCGCTGCGTTCTTTGTTGGTTAAAGTTTCGGCATTCAGCTTCGATTTCTCACTTAAAAGCAAAAAAAAAAAAAAAAACCTTACCGATAATCGCCGCTGGTCGAACTAGGCTCTAGGACATGTGTCCTCCAGGATCTGTCTGTTGCTAGAGACAACCGAAAGACTGTCTAGATGTCCCTCTTGTTACGAGCAATATAGTTTTTTTTTAGATTAAATTAGCGATATGGTTTCAGTTCCTTGAATGTTCTTGTAGAATTACTATAGATTGATACAATGATGGAGATTGGCGGTACATAGTTCTTGTTGAATTTTTAACATTAACTGACAATTTTGCAACTGTTGAAAACCAAAATTTTACCAATAAATACCATCTGTTGTCCAGGATCCTCTTTTACTAGAGGTAACAGTAAATATTGCCTTGATTGGGCCTATTTGCAATATAGGTCTTTAGACAAACCTAGAAATATAGGTTTAGTTACTAGGTTGCTGCTTCATTCCATACCAAACCTTCAGCATACAATAGTTACCATCCCATCTCTAACAATGTGTACTTAATTGCTTGTAGGCAACCTCTAGCAATACTGCTGCCGCCATCGACAGCCTTGATCCAGAGTTACGGTAATACACTATACAATATAGATTGATTCATTCATTATACTATTGGTCCTAACCCTCTGCCCTTTTCCTCTTTGGAAGCCGCCGGGTGCTCAACGATGTTGATAAGCTCATCAAGAGGAACCGCAGGAACGACCTCTTGGTCGCTGGTGCTGGCTTAAGTTTTGGAGGGATTGTCATGTCATATTTGGCTCATCGACTCACCAGTCGAAGTGATGACTGGCTCACCAAGTGAAATGATGAATGTAAATCTATCCTGCACTGCAAGTTTAACTATCTATCCTGTAGTGCATCTTTAACTAGCCAGTTGTATGATTCCTGGCTTGTCTTGTGTGAGAGCACTCTATATGTGATGAGCGTTCGATGTTCTGTGGAATCTACTTGTGATGAGAGATCTAAGTTCTGTGATGGCATGTGAGATGTAAGAGCACTCATATATTTATGTGGATCCTATATATAAGCGGGTGATTTATCTACTGTGCTCTGCAATTGCCATTTGTTCCTGTGTGTTGTAGGTAATTTTGTTGTTGTTGAACTGACCTATAACTTTTCATCCTGGTGTTTACTCACATTATGTTTTATTCGTCATATATTTTCAATGGATTTAAGTCAAGGCACTGGGCAATGCTTGTTTGCATAGTCTGAAGGATGGCCGCCTGAAATATGACTACCACCCCTGTGGCTGAATGTTCTACAGTACATATTATGTGGTGTGCTTGGCTGGTTTTATGGAGATTCTTTCTCCTGGCTGTATATGGCAAGCGCATTATTGAACAGTATCATGCCTGTAATGCGTCAGGTCTGGGGCACAGAACAGAGGACGAGCCGAGTAGCGATGCTGAAAGTCCTCTCCCCTTGAGATCCAGATTGCCACCAAGCTGGAGCCATTAGAGCATCCACAGCCACGGACAGCAGATTCGATGCCGCGGAACGCGCCCCCATGCACTGACCGGGCACCCCTTAAATAATGGCTTCCACGTACAGACACCTCAATTATCATATCTCAAATTCATACAAACTTGCAACTACGTTGATGCACACGCATCGTCCGGCAACTCCATCACTACTAACTAAACATGTCATCGGACTATCAAAATTTAGCATGTTTGGCTATGGTGGAGATCATCCACGGCTGCCCTAGCCCTTCCCCAACGCCATTGCCGTCATTCTCGCGGAAGTACCGGTCGAAGACGCAGTACGGATCGAGCCGGAACTGGTCATCGCCGGAGTTGTCTTCGTTGTCGTCCTTCTCCTACTTCGGTGGCAGTCCGGCCGTGGCACAAACCGCCCAATTCTACTCTCAGGCACGGGCGCGTGTGTTCTTCCGCTGTCGTTTCTTCACAATGCGGGCGCAAATGGCTTTCTATTCTGCGGCCGTCGCCATATCCGCCGCGATACGGGCCTCGACAGCCCTTATCCTCTCCTTCCAATGGCGGGCTGCCCGTTCCCGGTGGGACTCATACTCTGCCCGACCGATGATGGGGAAGGAGAGGTTATCCGGTTGCCGGGACCGTGATGATCCAGCCCCGGAGGACCCGAGCGCCCGTAGAGCCGACGTTATGGAGGAGCGGGGAGTGCAATGCCGGCCGCCATTGCCTCCTCCAACCCGCACGGGATGACACCCCATCGATGGATCCGGAATGGTCGGAGTTAGATCCGCTGCCCGCCATGCTGGAGACAGCAGGGGACGGTGGCTTCTTCCTGTCCATGGAGACATGGTCTGCTCTCCTCTTCTCTCCTCTTGGATTGGATTGGATTTGATTCATTCGATTCGATCCAACCACCATCTTCTAGGTCGCCAACCAAGGTCATGGACGGTGGATTCTTCTTCCTATCCATGGAGACATTCTGATGTTGATGCGTGCTTGCTGCTTCCCGTCCCCACGCAACGAAAGTATCTTCCTCATCTCTTCTGCACCATGCTCCTCCCATGGGTTTGGTTTTGTTAGGGTTGTGCATCTCCATGCCTGGATTCAGGCTTAATTAGTTCCATTGCATGATGTTTATGGATGTATTGGTAGGTTCAATTGCTCACTTTATCCATCTCATGTCTCTTGAATGAATGAATGGATGAGCACTTTACTTGATGCTAAAAAACTTGTACAATTACTTGTGTTGTTCTGATACCTGATAGCATTTTCTGGTGTATCAATTTTTTGTTAATGGAAATGTTAAGAAAGCATGAAATTTCTGTCCATGGAGAATGCTTCATATGCAATCTGAAATTTTTGTCCACTAATTTAACATTCTGTAGGCGTGTCCACATATTTGCACTAGTAGATAAAGGGTATTTAGCCCCGGTTCTGGAACCGGGGCAAGAGGGTCGGTACTAATGCTCTGACCCTTTAGTCCCGGTTCAATCCAGAACCGGGGCAAAAGGGTGTCCACGTGGCCTGTGCACCGAGTCCAGGCAGGAGGGGCTTTAGTCCCGGTTGGTAGTACCAACCGGGACCAAAAGGCATCCACGTGTCAGCATTTCTGTGGCTGTGGTTTTTGTTTTTTTTTTGAAAGGGGAGGGGGGGGTTTAGGTTTTGGGGGTTAATTTAGGTGTTTCATATATTGTGTTAGCTAGCTAATTAATAGAGAGAAGTGTTCTCTCTTATGTCCGTGCTTGGTCGACGCTACATACTACACATACGTATATGGAGAGGACTAGAGTCACGCTAGCTAGCTAGCTAGCTGCTAGCTACTAAGCAAACGAAGGAACAGAAGATCTCGTATATATAATCAACATATATATATATGCATACAGAGAGAAGTAATATCGACCACCTCTCCTTCTCCGAGAGATTGGTCGAACAACAAGTTCTCGTATATCTATCCGACACTACCGGGCACATATATACAATAATTATCTCTTACAAAAATAATCTCCTAACACATGGATGCAGGGTCCACATAGTATTCTCCGTCTTCAGCGATCACGTGTTCAAGGAAGAATGCCGCCAATTCCTCTTGAATTGCTCGCAGACGATCTGGTGTTAGGAGTTCATCCCGCATCCGAAACATCTAATTTGAAGTAGGGGGTCAATACATGAAATGATGCTATAAATTTGTGAATATTATTGATTGCTTACGCACTTCAAATTGTTCCTCAGTGTAGCCCCGCTCACAGGTCGTGTGGCGGATGGACTCGCAAATGTAGTATCCACAATAATCATTCCCGGGTTCCTGCCACAACCACTTTACAAGAAATAGAGCTCAATCAAACTGATAAGCAAGAATGCCAAATTGGTATTGATGAAACTAGCGCTTGAATCAAGATATAGGAGATGCGCGCACGGAACATGCTACTATATAGTACTTACTTTCGGGTATCTAAATTGTAGCTTCTTCGGCAGTCCCGGAGCTTTTTTGATGAATTTTTTCCAAGCCCTGCCAGACAAAGGAAACAATTAGTTGATATCAGAAATGAAGTTGCTGATATATATGCATGGTGGATAATATTGATCGATTTAACTTACCTGGCTAGCATTTGAGTCATGTCCGCATACTCCTCGGGATCTTTACGTTTAGAGTCGAAGACAGTTACTATTCCCTTCTCAAGCTTAATCTCTAAGAGAATATAGTGGAAGCTGCGCACGAATGCATGAGATCATCAATTACATCACTATAAACTTGACTGATATATAAGGGAAACCAAATATGCACAAGACATTAACACTCACTTGAAGTTGTAAGGAAAGAGTATTATATCTTTGTTTTCATTTACCACCAACGATCGTAGCAAGTTGGTCTCGGTATCGCCGGGACGCAATTTAACCTCGGTTGCATCTATGAGGTATGTGTTAATAAACCCAATATCACCTACTTGTCTTTTCTTCAATTCGACGATCTTCAATCTGCATAATATAGTGAGGATAATTATAAATACATGCAATGAAGATCAGCTATATAGAGAGACTTAATGACAGAAGTAGTACTACTTACAGACAGTAGCAGGTGATCGTTGTTTTAACGAGGGCCAATTGATTGAAAAATTGATAGAACTCCTCAAATGGAACAGGCAACAGGTCAATTCCAACGAGGTCATGCTCCGGTTTAACTCTCAAATACAAGTTATTCCTCCCCCAGACTCTCTGCAGATTTTCATGTACCAATCATGCAATCTTCGCATATTCGTTGATAGAGATCTTTCATTTTTGACGAGAGGCTTTTTGTACTCGTATCTTTCTATCTGCACGTCCATGAAATCATAGTGTACATCGTCGGACGCGTAATCTGCAAGATTGGTATAACCGGGCACCATCCTCGGATCATTAGCGACCATGTCGCTAGACACCTTGAGCGGGGGGCACGATTGGTTCGCTTGTTCGCCGAGCTGGGCAATTTGTTTCCCAGCTCGCCCTTCTGCTAACCTCTGATCACTTTTTGTACTTCCGGACCGCTTGGCATCTTGAAATGTCTTTTGAATAATGCGGTCATAGTTGCCCTTCGGCTTAATTTTCGCTGGTTGCTTCAGGGCAGCAAGAGTGCGCTTTGCTTTCACCGCATCTATCTTCTCCTCAGGAGGTGGATGTCTCTGTGCTTTCAACCCTTCAAAAAAGTCCTTCACTTCGCCTTCAGCGATCTTCGTGTTTTCCTCGTCGGACCTCTCGTACGGTAACTTCTCTAGAGGCGTGAGAGAAGGACCGAATCTGCATCGCCTCCCGCCTCTGGCTGTACTGGTAGACGTCGCCGGACCAGACGAAGCGGCTGTCTTTTTTACTTGCTTAGGCGCCGGAGCAGGAGCAGCCGGAGCGGCGGCAGGTCTCTTCCGCCCTTGCTGATTAGGCGAAGGAGGAGCTGGCTGTCTGCTCGGGCGCGCCGGCGGCGAAGGAGGCGGAGTGCCGCCACGCGCCGGCGGCGAAGGAGGCGGTGTGCCGCCACGCGCCGGAGAAGGAGCCGGAGTGCCCTGATGGTCACTCGCCGGAGAAGGAGCCGGAGTGCCCTGATGGTCACTCGCCGGAGGAGGAGGCGGTGGAGGAGGCGGAGTGCCCTGACTCGTCGGAGGAGGAGGAGGAGGCGGAGGCGTCCAGTTCAGAATGTTGATTAGGTCCTTCCGCCATAGGCATGGAGTCTTCAGTGAAGAACCCAGCCGAGTCTCCCCTTCACCGGTAGGGTGGTCAAGCTGGAGCTCCTCAAATCCCTCCGTTATTTCGTCGACCATCAGCCTAGAATATCCTTCTGGAATCGGCCGGCAGTGAAAAGTGTCGTCTGGTCCAGAAGGATAAATAGAGCCAGCAGCCGCCTTGACCTTCAGATTCATCCACTGTGCCATAAGGTGGCAATTTTGTGCCTGCGTGATAGCATCCACAGGATTCCTGGCAGTAGCCGTCAAGGCAAGCTCTGGCTGAGGCAGCTCGGTGGAAGCCACGCTGCTTCTCCGCTGAGATGGCGGGGTAGCTTCGGGGGAAGCTTCGGCAATTCTTTCCCGATCTGCTTCCCGTTCCTCTATCGCTTGTATTCTGGCCCGCAGCGCCTGGATTTCGGTCATCTCCATTTCCTTCCTCCTGTCGTGGCATTTGTAGCCTCCTGCGTCCGGAAACCCAGCACGCCACGGAAGGGAGCCTGGCATGCCTCGTGTCCGTCCAGGGTGCTCAGGATTCCCGAGGGCCATTGTCAGCTCGTCGTTCTCTCTGTCGGGGATGAACGTCCCTGCATGCGCTGCTTTGATATACTGCCGCATCTTCCTGAGTGGTGTTTCCAATTGCTTGTCCGTCCAAATGCACCACCCTGTTACAGGGTCCAAGGATCCGCCAGCCCCGAAGAACCAAGTCCGGCAACGTTCTGGCCAGTGCATTGTCTCTGGTTCGATCCCTTTCTGAAGCAGATCATTCTCAGCCCTGGCCCACTTAGGCCGGGCTACGAGGTAGCCGCCCGACCCCGTGCGATGGTGATGCATCTTCTTTGCAGCATTTATCCGGTTTGTCTCCGACATCTTCTGACTCTTTTCCGACTTCTTATGGGCCACAAATGCGGGCCAGTCATCTTTGATCTTCTCATATATGCCCACGAATTCTGGAGTCGTTTTCTCTTTGACAAACGTATTCAGTTTTTTCTTCCATGCCCTGAATTGGTCTGCCATCTTCTGAAGTGCAGCAGACTTGATTAAGTCCTCTATAACTGGCTTCGCCGAATCAACCTCTCGCGGTAGGACGAAGTTTGTCTTCAGCTCAGTCCAAAGATCTTCTTTCTGCATATCAGTGACATAAGTCACCTGAGCGTCTTTTGCAGCCGGCTTTAACCATTGATGGATGCTGATCGGGATCTTGTCCCTAACCAGAACCCCGCACTGATTAACAAATGCGTTCTTTGTGCGGATGGGTGCAATCGGCTCGCCGGAGCGCGAGATTTCTAAGATCTCAAACTTTTCATCCGGCCTCAACTTTTTCTTCGCTCCTCGTCTCTTTACCGAAGATTTGCTCGATCCGGAGGGCTAGAAAAGGAACAAAGACGAGAGTTAATGAATGAATCAAATAACTAGTCAGCACATGCTTAACTAACATATATACCTCCTGGCCGGACTCGGTTCGGTCACCGGAGCCAGCATCACGGTCTCCTTCTTGCACCGGCATTGGGTCACCGGAGCCGTCCTCACGGTCTACTTCTTCCATGTGCATTGGGTCACCGAATTCATCAATATCATAGCCTAGATCTTCCAGCCGCAGCTCTTGTTCGACCTGCTCATCGGTGTCGTTGAGATACGACCTGACGGCATTTTGTCCGTCTGCGATTATGTCCATCAACATCGCTTCTTGTGCTAGGTCTCGGGTGTTGTCGTCCATTGTTTCTACAAATATTTACAACATGCCAATTATTATTCAAACATGACAGATGGATATATTAATGGCAAACGTAGAACTAGCTTCAACCCTCGACTGCTCGGCGATCCACAAACCCTAGACCCCCTCATGTCACATTTTGTCTAGCTAGTGTCAAAGGATTCAACAAAACCAATACTTCATCATTAGGAGAAAGTAACAGTAGCATGATGGTACGAAGCTCTCCAAAGTTGTTTTGGAACGAAGTCCCAGATAAGATAATCCGTAACAAAAGACGGATTATCCTATCAGGAACTCCGTTCCAGAACATCTTTGCATAACTTCGTACCAACATGCCCCGGTTACTTCTGGCAAATGATGAAGTCATGGAATTCTTCAATACTTTGACACTAGCTAGGCAACCTCTCTCGACCCCTCGACCCCCGACTTCTCGGCGATCCACAACCCTAGACCCCCTCATGTCACATTTTGTCTAGTGTCAAAGGATTCAACAAACCAATACTTCATCATTAGGCGAAAGTAACAGTAGCATGATGGTACGAAGCTCTCCAAAGTTATTTTGGAACGGAGTCCCCGATAGGATAATTCGTAACAAAAGACGGATTATTCTATCAGGAACTCCGTTCCAAAATATCTTTGCATAACTTTGTACCAAAATGCCCCGGTTACTTCTGGCAAATGATGAAGTCATGGAATTCTTCAATACTTTGACCCCCGACTGCTCGGCGATCCACAACCCTAGACCCCCGACTGCTAGGCAACCTCTCGACCCCTCGCCCTTCGGCCTCTCGGTCCCTCGACGACCCTCGACCCCTCGACCTTCGACCTCGGTCCCTCGACGACCCTCGACCCCGGCCCCCCCTAATGTCGAAGTTATCGGGGAGGGTGTATATCGACATAGACATATCCGATAAAAAAAGAGGAAGAAGAAGAAAAAAGGAACCGCTAGAGGAGAAGATCGAAGAAAAAAAAAGAAAAAAAAGGAGAAGAAGAAAGGAATAGAGGAGAAGAAGAGAAAATTTCTCTTCTTCTCCTCTATTCCTTTCTTCTTCTCCTCTTTTTTTCTTTTTTTTCTTCTTCTTATTTATTTCTCCTCTTCTTCCTCTCCTCTTCTTCTTTCTTTCCTCTTTCTTATTTTCTTCTTTCCTATCCTTCTTTTTCTAAATTTGTAACTTTTGCATATATAAAACTTTCTATATATATTTAGCATATATAAACAAAAAACTATATAGCCACATACACATATACATACATCACATATACACACATCACATATATACAGCAACTTCCTAAGAAAAAATATATTTATATACACATAAATATATATTTAACATATATATTTAGCAAATTCCTAAGAAAAAAAAAGATATACACATACATATAAATACAGCAACTATATATACTGCAATTTCCTAAGAAAATTCCTAAGAAAAAAAAATATACACATATATACATATATATACACAGCAACTATATATATATATATAGCAATATATATTAAACATATAAAAAAAAGGGAGCCGGCCCTCACATCGGCAGGGCTGGGCGGCGCGACGGCGGCGGGGCGGGGCGGCGACGAGGCGGCGTCGGGGCGCGGCGGCGCGACGGCGGCGGGGCGGGGCGCGCGGCGGCGCGGGGCGACGGGCCGGCCGGGGGGCGCGGCGACGGCGCGGGGCGGGGCGACGGCGCGGGGCGCGGCGACGGCGCGGGGCGGAGCGACGAGGCGGCGTCGGGGGCGACGGCGACGGGGCGACGGGGGCGACGGGGGCGACGGCGACGGCGACGGGGACGGAGCAGATCGAGGGCGGCGTCGGGGCGGGGAAGAAAAGGAGAAACTGAACGAAATTTTCGCAAGTGTAGCTTATATAGGAGGAGTATTAGTCCCGGTTCTTGGCACAAACCGGGACTAATAGCCCCTTTAGTCCCGGTTGCTGCCACCAACCGGGACTAAAGGTCCCTTTTCAGCAGCCCAAAGGGCGGGAAGGAGGGGCCTTTAGTCCCGGTTGGTGGCAGCAACCGGGACTAATGCCACCCTTTAGTCCCGGTTGGTGGCAGCAACCGGGACTAAAGGCCTTGCCGCGGTGCGGTGGGAAGTTTAGTCCCACCTCGCTAGTTGAGGTAGAGCAGCACCAGTTTATAAGCCCCGCTGCCTCTCTCCTCTCGAACTCCTCTAAACTGCAGGCCTAAGGGCCTAAACTGACACTGCTTTGCCTGTGGACTTGCTGGGCTTTCTACGGGCCTGAATCCTGGCCCATGTTTGGGTTTCTAGTCGTATTCAGGCCGTGTGGGCCCAGCAGGTGGCATATTTTTTTTTTCTTTGTTGCTTTATTTTTTAGTTTTGTTTCTACTTTCAACAAAATACTTACTGTTGCTATTTTTATTTATTTGTTTTCTTTGTTTCTTTATTTATTTGATTTTGTTTCTACTTACAAAAAAATATTTATTGTTGCTATTTTTTTTTCAAGTTTTTTTGTTTTGTTTTCTGCATTATTTATTTTCTTTTGTAAAACCAATTACGAACTTTCTGTTAGTGCAAGTAGTATTCAAATTTGAATAGTTTAAATTTGAAATTATTTGTTTTCTTTGTTGCTTTATTTATTTTATTTTGTTTCTTTTCAGCAGCCCAAAGGGCGGGAAGGAGGGACCTTTAGTCCCGGTTGGTGGCAGCAACCGGGACTAAAGGGGGGCATTAGTCCCGGTTGGTGGCAGCAACCGGGACCAAAGGCCCTGAGCTGGCGCGGGTGCGGTGGGATGTTTAGTCCCACCTCGCTAGCTGAGGGAGCTCGAGAGTGGTTTATAAGGGCTGCTGCTCCCACCCTCTCGAGCTCCTCTCAAATGCAGGCTTCTGGGCCTAACTCTGCGCGCTGCCCTGTGAGCTTGCTGGTCCTTATATTACAGGTGGATCCTGTGCTATAGGCCTTGCAGGCTCACTGGGCAGCGCCCAATATTTTTTTTTCCTTTTTTGCTTTATTTATTTCTAAGTTGTTTTTTGCTGTATTTAGAGTTGCTTTATTTATTTTATTTTCTTTGTTTATTTCTAAGTTGTTTTTTGCTGTATTTAGAGTTGCTTTATTTATTTTACTTCCTTTATTTATTTTCTTTGTTGCTTTATTTATTTTATTTTGTTTATACTTAATTACAACAAAATACTTATTGTTGCTATTTATTTCTAAGTTGTTTTTTGCTGTATTTAGAGTTGCTTTATTTATTTTATTTTCTTTGTTTATTTCTAAGTTGTTTTTTGCTGTATTTAGAGTTGCTTTATTTATTTTACTTTCTTTATTTTTTTTCTTTGTTGCTTTATTTATTTTATTTTGTTTATACTTACAACAAAATACTTATTGTTGCTATTTATTTTTCAAGTTTGTTTTGTTTTGTTTTGTTTTGTTAGTGCAAGTAGTATTGAAATTTGAATAGTACAAACGGACAATGGTATCATACTCGTTTGTTACAAAGTTGGCATGGTATCATCATAATAGTTGCGGAAATATCTCTTCACTTTTTCTTCGCTTGTGTCATTTGCTTATTGCGCCGTAACCATGGATAATCTTCATCGTTTATCAGGATGCTTGGGTCAGCCTTGACTTTGAAGGGAGGAATTTCATGAAACTTTTCATAATCTTCAGACATGTCTGTCTTGCCCTCCACTCCCAGGATGTCCCTTTTTCCTGAAAGAACTATGTGGCGCTTTGGCTCATCGTATGATGTATTCGCTTCCTTATCTTTTCTTTTTCTCGGTCTGGTAGACATGTCCTTCACATAGATAACCTGTGCCACATCATTGGCTAGGACGAACGGTTCGTCAGTGTATCCAAGATTTTTCAGATCCACTATTGTCATTCCGTACTGTGGGTCTACCTGTACCCCGCCTCCTGACAGATTGACCCATTTGCACTTAAACAAAGGGACCTTAAAATCATGTCCGTAGTCAAGTTCCCATATGTCCACTATGTAACCATAATATGTGTCCTTTCCCCTCTCGGTTGTTGCATCAAAGCGGACACCGCTGTTTTGATTGGTGCTCTTTTGATCTTGGACAATCGTGTAAAATGTATTCCCATTTATCTCGTATCCTTTGTAAATCAATACAGTCGAAGATGGTCCCCTGGACAACAAGTACAACTCATCACAAACAGTGTTGTCACCTCTGAGACGTGTTTCCAACCAACTGCTGAAAGTCCTGATGTGTTGACGTGTAATCCAGTCGTCGCACTGCTACGGGTGTTTGGAGCGCAGACTGTTCTTGTGTTCATCGACATACGGGGTCACCAATGTAGAGTTCTGTAGAACTGTGTAGTGTGCTTGAGACCAAGAATATCCGTCCCTGCATATTATTGAGTCCCTTCCAAGCGTGCCTTTTCCAGTCAGTCTGCCCTCGTACCGCGATTTAGGGAGACCTATCTTATTAAGGCCAGGAATGAAGTCAACACAAAACCCGATGACATCCTCTGTTTGATGGCCCATGGAGATGCTTCCTTCTGGCCTGGCGCGGTTACGGACATATTTCTTTAGGACTCCCATGAACCTCTCAAAGGGGAACATATTGTGTAGAAATACGGGCCCCAGAATGACAATCTCGTCGACTAGATGAACTAGGACGTGTGTCATGATATTGAAGAAGGATGGTGGGAACACAAGCTCGAAACTGACAAGACATTGCGCCACATCACTCCTTAGCCTTGGTACGATTTCTGGATCGATCACCTTCTGAGAGATTGCATTGAGGAATGCACATAGCTTCACAATGGCTAATCGGACGTTTTCCGGTAGAAGCCCCCTCAATGCAACCGGAAGCAGTTGCGTCATAATCACATGACAGTCATGAGACTTTAGGTTCTGGAACTTTTTCTCTGTCATATTTATTATTCCCTTTATATTCGACGAGAAGCCAGTCGGGACCTTCATACCGAGCAGGCATTCAAAGAAGATTTCTTTCTCTTCTTTCGTAAGAGCATAGCTGGCAGGACCTTCATACTGCTTCGGAGGGATGCCGTCTTTTTCGTGCAAACGTTGCAGGTCCTCCCGTGCCTCAGCTGTATCTTTTGTCTTTCCATACACGCCCAAGAAGCCTAGCAGGTTCACGCAAAGGTTCTTCGTCACGTGCATCACGTCGATTGAAGAGCGGACCTCTAGGTCTTTCCAGTAGGGTAGGTCCCAAAATATAGATTTCTTCTTCCACATGGGTGCGTGTCCCTCATCGTCATTCGGGACAGCTAGTGTGCCGGGGCCCTTTCCAAAGATTACGAGTGTAAATCATTGACCATAGCAAGTACGTGATCACCGGTACGCATGGCGGGCTTCTTCCGGTGATCTGCCTCGCCTTTGAAATGCTTGCCTTTCTTTCGACATTGATGGTTGGTCGGAAGAAATCGACGATGGCCCAGGTACACATTCTTCCTGCACTTGTCCAGGTATATACTTTCAGTGTCATTTAAACAGTGCGTGCATGCGTGGTATCCTTTGTTTGTCTGTCCTGAAAGGTTACTGAGAGCGGGCCAATCGTTGATGGTCACGAACAGCAACGCCTTTAGGTCAAATTCCTCCTGTTTGTGCTCATCCCACGCACGTACACCGTTTCCATTCCACAGCTGTAAAAGTTCTTCAACTAATGGCCTTAGGTACACATCAATGTCGTTGCCGGGTTGCTTAGGGCCTTGGATGAGAACTGGCATCATAATGAACTTCCGCTTCATGCACATCCAAGGAGGAAGGTTATACATACATAGAGGCACGGGCCAGGTGCTGTGATTGCTGCTCTGCTCCCCGAAAGGATTAATGCCATCCGCGCTTAGAGCAAACCATACGTTCCTTGCGTCCTTTGCAAACTCCTCCCAGTACTTTCTCTCGATTTTTCTCCATTGCGACCCGTCAGCGGGTGCTCTCAACTTCCCGTCTTTCTTACGGTCCTCACTGTGCCATCGCATCAACTTGGCATGCTCTCTGTTTCTAAACAAACGTTTCAACCGTGGTATTATAGGAGCATACCACATCACCTTCGCAGGAACCCTCTTCCCGGCGGGCTCGCCATCAACATCACCAGGGTCATCTCGTCTGATCTTATACCGCAATGCACCGCATACCGGGCATGCGTTCAGATCGTTGTATGCACCGCGGTAGAGGATGCAGTCATTAGGGCATGCATGTATCTTCTGCACCTCCAATCCTAGAGGGCATACGACCTTCTTTGCTGCGTATGTACTGTCGGGCAATTCGTTATCCTTCGGAAGCTTCTTCTTCAATATTTTCAGTAGCTTCTCAAATCCTTTGTCAGCCACAGCATTCTCTGCCTTCCACTGCAGCAATTCCAGTACGGTACCGAGCTTTGTGTTGCCATCTTCGCAATTGGGGTACAACCCTTTTTTGTGATCCTCTAACATGCGATCGAACTTCAGCTTCTCCTTTTGACTTTCGCATTGTGTCCTTGCATCGACAATGACCCGGTGAAGATCATCATTTGGTTCCTCTTGATCTTCAGCAGCTTCACCCGTTGCAGCATCATTGGGCACATCGTCTGGTTCCTCTTGATCTTCACCAGCTCCCCCCATTGCAGCATCACCGTATTCAGGGGGCACATAGTTGTCATCGTACTCTTCTTCTTCGCCGTCTTCCATCATAACCCCTATTTCACCGTGCCTCGTCCAAACATTATAGTGTGGCATGAAACCCTTGTAAAGCAGGTGGGAGTGAAGGATTTTTCGGTTAGAGTAAGACATCGTATTCACACATTGAGTGCATGGACAACACATAAAACCATTCTGCTTGTTTGCCTCTGCCACATTTAGAAACTCACGCACGCCCTTAATGTACTCGGAGGTGTGTCTGTCACCGTACATCCATTGGCGGTTCATCTGCGTGCATTTATATATAATTAAGTGTGTCTAAAACCATTACAGAACATCATAAATAGATAATTAAGTGACCAAATGGATAAAAGTTCATCATCACATTAAAACCAAAGTACATACATATATAGTTCTCATCTAACAACATATATAGCTCTCCATACACATCGAAACTATGTAAAACATTTCAACGCGAAAACAAATGCTATCATAATCGCAACCAAGGTAACAATTGATCCAACGGCATAATGATACCAAGCCTCGGTATTAATGGCATATTTTCTAATCTTTTTAATCTTCAACCGCATTGCATCCATCTTGATCTTGTGATCATCGACGACATCCGCAACATGCAACTCCAATATCATCTTCTCGTCCACAATTTTTTTTATTTTTTCCTTCAAGAATTTGTTTTCTTCTTCAACTAAATTTAACCTCTCGACAATAGGTTCCATCTTGATCTTGTGATCATCGATAACTTCCGCAACATGCAACTCCAATTCCATCTTCTCCTCCTCCATTTTTTCCAATTTTTTCTTTAACGAAATGTTTTCCTCTTCAACTAAATTTAACCTCTCCACAAGAGGGTCGGTTGGAATTTCCGGTTCAACTACCTCCTAGACATAATAAAACATCTATGCAAGTCAGGTTGGTCGGCATAACTATCATAAGCACTAAAACAAATAGTTATAAATTAAAGATAATATACCACATCCGAATCGTAGACCGGACGAGGGCCCACGTGGGCGGATATCAAAACCATCGCACTATATAATAACAAGCAATAATAAACGTAAGAAAATTAGACAAATATCTATCTAAAGCAATAATAAAAGTAAGAAAAGCATGGACATAACAAGAGGCTCACCACGGTGGTGCCGGTGACGAGATCGGCGGGGGCGATCGACGGCGGCGAAGACGGGGACGGGACGTGACGGACCGCTAAACCTAGACAAATCTCGGAGAAAATAGAGCTTCGAGAGGAGAAAAGCTTAACTAGTGTGGCTCGGGCATTCCACCGAACATGTTGTGTGCATAGGAGGTGAGCTAGAGCACCACTAACCCCTCTCCCCCTCGGCCAGAAAAAAAACAGAGCAGTGAGCTCTGCTCTTGAGTGAGGGGGTTTATATAGGCAACTCACTGGTCCCGGTTGGTGCTACAAACCGGGGCTAAAGGGGTGCCTTTGGTCCCGGTTCATAAAACAAACCGGGACTAATAGTGGTGGGCCAGGAGCAAGAGCCATTGGTCCCGGTTTTTAGAGCCAACCGGGACCAATAGGTCCAGACGAACCGGGACCAATGGCCCACGTGGCCCGGCCGGCCCCCTGGGCTAACGAACCGGGTCCAGTACCCCCATTGGTCCCGGTTCTAGATTGAACCGGGGCTAATGGGCTGGACCAATGCCCTGTTTTCTACTAGTGGATGTCCCACGGCAAGTTCACCTTACTGCCCATGGCAAGTTTCCCTTTTTATGATAACGTCAATATAAATTACAACACATAGCAAATCTAGTTAAATGGAATAGATTTGCCATACTATATGGCACTTTTTCCCCTAGAATATGGCAATTCTATTTTTACGAAACATGGAAAATGTAGTTAAATGGATATCTTCTACAGCTGAGTTCACCCGCTATAGCACGCTATAGCTTTTAGAAGAGGTTCCGTGCTAAATGCATTTTGTCCAATCACATGAGCGAACATTTTAAATAGCCTAGCATTTAGAGGAGGTCCGCCTCTAAGAGGCTTAGCACGCTATTTAAAACTTTGCATGCATTTGATTTGCCAAACTACATGCCAATTTTTTCCCTCCACCATCACAATTCTATTTCACAAAGCATGGCAGATTTAGTAAAATAGAATAGATTTGCCATATTTCATGGCATTTTCCCCCCAAACAATGGTCATTGTTTTTTTAATCATGGGAAATTTAGTTAAATGGATCATGGCAAATATGTTGCATTTTTTGTTATTATGTGTTCAGCAAATGGTATAGTGCATGCTATGCTATAAATTTGCCATGACAATATTTTACTTCTTTAATTTTTTTCCATGGCAAACTTACGTTTTTTTATTGCCATGTCAAATTTACATTCATCGCCGTGGCAATTTTATTTTCACATACACGGAAATTTCGCCTCCATCGCTCACCACAAATGTACATTTATGTAGCATGGCGAGTTGTAGTATGGCAACTTTGTATGTATGTGAGTTTCCCACCTTCGTTTTTGTCATGCCAAATTGTTTTCACTAAATAGTTGCCACAATAGCTTTGTTTTTAGTAAATAGTTTGCCATGTCTCCATTTTTTTGCCATGGTAATTTTTAGTTTTAATGTAATTGGTTGTTCAGTTCACACAACATGTTGGTAAATTCTGTCCATTCTAATGTACTCCCTCCGTCCCATAATATAAGAGCGTTTTTGACACTACACTAGTATAAAAAAATGCTCTTATATTATGGGACGGACGGAGTAATTGGCAAATGTGTCATGATCTAAAATCTTTTGTTCAAATTGTGTAACACGGCATGGCAGATTATTCTTTTCAAAATAGCATGGCAAAGGTCTTCTATTTGTAAATCATGGCATATTTTTATAGTTTGCAACATGGCAAAAAAGAAGCTTTACTATAGGACCATGTTGATGTGCAAATTTACAAAGTTCAAAATTTGGGGATTTTTTTGGTTTGCCACCATGTTCAGTTGCAAATTGCCTTGATCTGTTTTCATTTTTGTTCAAATTGGTTCTTTTATATTTGTAGCATGATTTCTTTACACTAAAAAATTTCATCGTGGAAACTTTTCATTTTTATCACCATGGCAATAACTGGGATTTATTTAGTCACAGCCAAACCTAAGTTTTTTAGTCACATTACCAATTGGGTCAAACTGGGCCTTTTTTTCTTTTTTTAGTCACAGCAAATGCCTGTACATAGAGCTGCATGAGGGATTTGCACCGTGCGGGTTGGGGAGCAGCTCGCACCGAATCGTTCAGGCGAGATGGTCTGAAACCGCAAGTGTGGGCAGTTTTAATGTGCGCCCACACAGGGTCGTGTGGGTTGTCTTCTGGATATGCCACACAGGGTTGTGTGGTTGGGTGTTTATTGTGCCACACTGTGGCAGTTATCGGCGTCTTCTGAGAAAATGTTATAGATGTATTTGTATGATTTTAATTTTAAACGATTATTTACGTGTAAAATTATTTAGACCACACATCGATTCTTTCTGACAGAAATACGCTAATCATGTACTATTTCCTGCGCCGGGTTTGTGAAATATAAAAGGTGGACCGTTGGGGTACACTGTTTGTCCGATTAACTTTCACTTTGTTAACATTTTCTTACTGTATAATTATTTTGGTGTATATGTTACTTAGACGGTCGCGGATTTTGTTGACTGTGATAGGACTTGTAACGGCAAGCATTGCTAGCCCATTCTGTATTTGCCAAAATATATTTCCAGGACTCTAGGCTGCAACTAACAAAATAACTATGGAGACCTGATAGCCATTCTGAATCATATGCCGATGGTGCCCCTGCCCGGATGGCATCCTCTTCTTTTTCTACCAGCACTTTTGGGAGCTGATAAAAAAAGACCTGATAGCCATGTTTGAAGTTTTCATCAGAGGGAGCTGGCTATTCATAGACTTAACTTTGCTATGCTGAATTTAATTCCAAAAGAAGTTGATGCTTTCAGCATGAAAAAGTTTAGGCCCATTAGTTTGCTAAATTGTAGTTTCAAGATCTTCACCAAGGTCCTCACAAATAGACTAGCTATGATCCTACAAAGGCTTATAGCTAGTAACCAGCCAGCCTTCCTTAAGGGTAGATAACTAGATATATCTTAAAAAGTGTGGTTACAGCTCATGAGATTCTGCACTCCATCCACTCTACTAAAAGGCAAGGCCTAGTGCTTAAGCTAGACTATGAAAAGGCTTTTGATAAAGTAGATTTGGAATTCCTTGAAGAGCTGCTTAGAAAGAGAGGCTTTGGAGATAAATGGGTCCATTGGATCCTCCAAGTAACTAGAGGTGGATCAGTGGGTGTTAAGCTTAACAACACTGAGAGTGATTTTTTCCTTACAGGAAAAGGTTTAAGGCAGGGGGACCTCATTTCCCCCTGCTATTCAACCTAGTACTTGATATTTTAACTAGAATGTTAATGAAAGCAGCAAATCATCAGCTGATACAAGGGTTGTGTGCTGAGATTT
Source organism: Secale cereale (assembly GCA_902687465.1). Classification (NCBI taxonomy): domain Eukaryota; kingdom Viridiplantae; phylum Streptophyta; class Magnoliopsida; order Poales; family Poaceae; genus Secale; species Secale cereale. The sequence goes on from LR738711.1 coordinate 37,879,759, forward strand.
GCCCTGGAGGGATAGTATGTCTCCAATATGCTGATGATACCATTTTATTCTTAGATAGTAATCTAGAACATACCAGAAACCTTAAAATGGTTCTCTCCAGTTCTGAGATGATCTCTGGAATGAGAATAAACTATAGTAAAAGTGAGCTCATACCAGTTCACATGGATGCAGCTGAAGTGGGAGAGTTCCTAGAGATACTAGAGTGCACTAAAGGCTCCTTCCCCATTAAGTACCTTGGGATACCTTTGCACTATGATAAACTTAAGAGAGAAGATGTTCAACCACTTATTGATAAGATTATGAAAAGGATTGATGGATGGAGAGGGAAGCTTCTTTCTTACAAGGCAAGAATAATCCTCATCCAAGCATGTTTAGCTAGTATTCCTGTGTACTTGCTTTCTTTCTTTAAATTTCCTAAATGGGCAATAGAACTTATTAATGCCCAAATAGCAAATTGTCTATGGAATGATTTTGAGGGACACATGAAATTGCACTTAGCTAACTGGAAGATGATCTGTATGAAGAAAGAATTTTGGGGGCTTGTCATCCCAAATCTTCATGAGGTCAACATCTGCCTCTTAGGATCTTGGGTTAAAAGATACTATGAAGGTGAAGGGAAACCCTGGAAGATGATGATAGACCGGAAATATATGAGGGGCAAAACTAATGGTTTTGCCCCTAGCACCTCCACTAGTACCTCTAGGTTCTGGAAAGGAGTGAAATCCATTATCCAAACTTTGAAATTTGGGTATAGATGGAAAATAGGGACATGATACAAGATTAGGTTTTGGGAAGATACTCGGTTTGGCACCTCCCCCCTAGCAGTACAATTCTGGCACATCTATATGATTTGCAATGAGCAAAACAAAAGTGTCAAAGATGTCTGGGATGGTGAAACGCAGAAGTTGACCTTTAGGAGGAACTTTGATAGTAAGTTGATGGAACAATGGTACCAGCTAGTGGAGATTGCTAAATAAATCATCTTCGATGGTGACTCTGATGCTCTGATCTGGCAACTTGAGAATAAGGGTGTCTACTCCTCTAGCTCTTTGTACCACGTGATTAACTTTAGAGGGGTGCAACCCGTGTTTCTGCCAGCTGTTTGGAAACTGGCAGTGCCCCCAAAGATTCATGTCTTCCTTTGGTTGTTTTCCCAAAACAAGCTGATGACGAGAGACAACCTTAGGAAAAGACATATAACCAAGCCACTTGATTGTGTCTTCTGTGCTGAGCAAGAAACAAACCATCATTTATTCTTTGACTGTGTTGTAGCCAAAAATATTTGGTCGTTTGTCAATCTCTTTTTCCAAAAGAACTTGGGTGCAAACTTTGAATCCGTGGCCCGACTTTGGATCTCTAATAAAAAGAATTTAGCTTTGAACATAGTTAGTTCTGCTGTCCTTTGGTGTTTATGGAAATATAGGAACTCTATGATTTTTAATAACACCATTTGGGCATCTATTAATCAGGTGTGGAGACTGATACACATGATGATCAAGTTCTGGGTGATTCTGACCCCAGAAACAAGCAAAGCCCGCGTGGAAGAGTTCTTGAGTGCGCTGGCAAAGCTACTCCAGCAACCCTTGATGATCTCATGTGGCTGAAGAAGAACCCTGGATTGGATGCTGGGGTATGCTGGGACAACCTCAAGATCTCTGAAGACGGCGGTTTCTTTTCTCCGGCCAAGAAGCGTGACACTGACGGCAAGACCATGGTGAACAGCCCCGTGTCTACCCTCGCAATCTGCTGGTCGCCCCAGGCGGCCCTGTCGCCACCACTTAAGAGGAGGGAGCGAGCGAGTTGTGTGGTGTGATCACTGGTTGCGTTTTGTCCTTTGGCTCTTGTCGAGCAGGGCTGCAATTTTCGGTCTTAGTTTGAACTGGTGAACCTTAGTTTCAGTAGTTACTTCAAAAAAGACGTTGTATGGTTTCATTCTAGTTAATGGAACCGGGGAGAGGCCTCCCTGTTCTTCCAAAAATTAACTATGGAAAACGGATGATAGACGAAGAGATGGTATTAGTATTTCATTGTTGGAAAGAAAGACTCCTCTTAAGTAGGTATGTCATCCTATGGGCCCTGCGATGGATCTTCTCTCCTTTGTGCTCATCACAAGACTGATTTCACACTTAGGCCCTGCTTGGATTAGCGATTTGGTTCGTTTCTGGCCAGTCCTCCCGTCGTTTTAATTCTAGGCAGAAACTAAGAGGTGACTGATAATTTACACTTGTAAAATAATTACAGGTGTAAAAACTTACACCCAATCCAAGCAGGGCCTTAGACGAGGTGGTGCGGCTCAACCGGGAGGCGTAACTGCCTCTAGACAAGATTCTTAAGAAAAAAGAACAGAAAAATGCCCTATACGATGTGGTGCGGCTCGGACCTCAACCGGGCAGCGTCCCTCCTCCTTCAGCTATGGGGGAGGTCAGGGTATTGCTTCTCCGACTCGGTGCAAATCTGCCCCTACTCATTTATCCCGCCCCCCTGCAAATGTGGGGTAACGAATGCTCATTGTGTGGTGGCATGGAAGTTTGGGTGGCGGTCCTAGGACAGCTCACAATGACGATGTTGTCATAGCAATTAGCAGCCATAGGTGATCGGCCGTATCCAATAGTTGTTGTGCGTGCGGTGATGGGGTGGCGGCGCCATTCGCGGCAACGAGCCCCGTGCGTCTTACTCTAGGACTAGGGCGGCAACGCCTGGCCTTGCAATTGCAAGGGTGGCGAGCACATATAAGTGGTGCTGGGCATATGGCATGCGACTGGCAAGGGGTGGATCTGGCTAAGTTCCTGGAACGGGGTATATGATCAAAACTGTGTGTTAAAAACAAATGTGTTAGCATGAAAAAGATACTACCACAGTCACACTAACGCCTTGTGAGTTGGGCTTGTAAGGACTAACGTAGCATCACCTAGTATCTAGGAATCACGCTGGGTTGATTCCAGGGGTTTGATGAGGAGGGTACACATATTTAATGTCCATAGGTAATTTCTCATCAGCCTTGCATAATAAAAATACTAGGAGTAAGTATGACTACCGAATCATCCTAATTATCAACAGAAAGGTACTGGATGCACGGCGGCAGCTACACACGAACATCGCCAGTAATAGGATCGGAAGACATGTGAAATCCAAAACACGACACCAAGAACTAGCTAGGCAAATGTGTCACAGCAACCGAACTCAAAATGTTGTCAAGATTTGGTTCTCTGGTAAACTATCACCCTTACCCAATGTGACTTGATGTATTGTGATGCCAACTGCCAAAATCGCTTCCCCATGGCAAGTCTTCTCTTCTTGCCCAGTTCTAATCGTAGAGGTTGAAAATGGACAACTGCTCATCAACCATCCTCGCCTTCTCGGCTTCAGCTCTCTTCTTGGCCACCATCCGAGCAAGCTCCTCTTCCTTCTCGTCCGGCTCCTTCTCCTTGTCGGCGCCGAAAACATATTTTAGAGCAGCTGCACCCGGGCCCTTCTATCCTAGCCATCCATCCACGCATCGCGATCCGTACAAAATACATTTCTCTTTTTTGTTTCTCTCACATATAACATGTCTTGAAATTCAAACCTTTGCCGAACAGTAAAGCTTTCTATCTAGAATGTAGGAAAAATCTTTGCAGAATTTTTTGTCAAACATATATATACAAAAAATGATTTTTTAATCTAAAAAACCATTTTTTGTATATATATGTTTGACAAAAAATTCTGCAAAGATTTTTCCTAGATTCTAGATAGAAAGCTTTGCCGCGATGCAAAAGTTTGAACTTCAAGACATATTCTATGTGAAGAAACAAAAAAGAGAAAATTTCATGTAGAAAGTTAGTTGTGTCGCACGGATCTTGAAGCGATATTGGAGAGCCAGGATAGACGGGCCTGGGTGCAGCTGTTCTAAAAATCTGCATCCTTGTCGGCGCTAGACAATCACAGCAGGGAGAGTCAGTATTGGTACCATAGTACAACACAAGACATGAACTTCTGTTCAATGGCACATCAAGAGGCGCGACTTACGCAGGTTTGGGGCGAGACCTGAAGAACATCTTCTTAAGCAGCCATCTGAGGCCTATCTCCTCTTCCACCTGCACCACCGCCATGCTAAGGTACTCCTTGGCCTTTTCTTTTGTCATGTTTGCTTCTGCAAGTTTGTAGAAAGTCTGCACAATCTGTTCGTCCAACTGCTGCCGAGCGAACTGCAACCCATAGAAAAATCCGGGCACGAACAGCCCTATGCTCCCCAGGAAGCACCACCCAAGAAAGGTTTTGAAGTTTTGGGCTATTCCATGAACTTTGGTACTGCACGATCGACGGGCGTTCATCAGTAATTGAGGACTCGACCAAGAACCAAGTAACAAGAAGAGATGGATGGGGGGAAACTACTCACCCCGTAGCCCGCGTCATCTCCTTGATGGAATCCTCCATGAGATTCTTCAAGAACATCTGCTGTCCTGCGAAGGCCCTCAACAGAAGAGCTCGCTGGGCAGCGAAGCCCCGCGCCATGGTGTCAAGGAGTCAGCGTCGTGGGAGGCGAGGACCTACAGCAGAGCCCAGCGGGTTGCTGTTCGTGCCTGCACTCGCCGCGGCCTGCTCCGCCGCCGTGAACTTCTTGGTGGCAGTCACTGCGGCCAACTCCGCCGCCCTGAACTTCTCGGAGGCAGTCGCCGCGGCCTGCTCTGCCGCCCTGAGCGCCTTGCTGGCAGCTGCCGCGGCCTTCTCTGCCGCAATGAGAGCCTCCTGCTCGGTGGCAGTCCCCGCGAGCTTCTCCGCCGCCTCATGGGCGCCGGGCTCGGTGGCAGACTGGCAGTCCCCGCGAGCTTCTCCGCGGACTCGTGGGCGCCGAGCTCGGCGGCAGTGGGCGCGCCCTTGTCCGGTGCGTTGCGGGACTTGATCTCCGCGGCGGTCGACGACTTGTCGGCGGCGGTCGGCACGGGCTTCTCCGCCGACTCGTGGGCGCCGGGCTCGGCGGCAGTGGGCGCGCCCTCGTCCGGTGCGTTGCGGGACTTGATCTCCGCGGCGGTCGACGACTTGTCGGCGGCGGTCGGAACGGGCTTCTCCGCAGCCTCGTGGAGTTGGGGCTTGACGGCAGGCGGCTCCACCGTGGTGTCGCGCTTGACGGAAGGTGCCGCGTCCTCGTGAAGGGCCGGGATGTGGACCTCCACGCCGCCCTCCTTGGCAGCGGCGGTGGGCGCCGGGATGTGCTTTTCCTCCGGGTTCTTGGGGGAGGCGTCTCCTCCTGAGCTGCTCTTGGTCGTGTGAGAACACAGACGCAGTGCAGAAGCGAACCGCGCCAGCGCTGCCGCCGCAGGAGAGCTGGGGTTGCTGGCAGGCGGGGCGAAGGCTGGGCGGCCGGTGGTGAGCGTGGACGGGCTCGGAGTCCAGCGGGTGGCATGGGAGAGGTAGAGGGGGCGCGGGGCGGTCGGCGTGAACTTGTCCGGCGCCCTGAGGGAGTTCTTGTCGGCGGACGCGGTCGGCGTGAACTTGTCCGGCGCCCTGAGGGAGTTCTTGTCGGCGGACGCGGTCGGCGTGATCACCTCCGGCGCCTAGAGGGAGTTGCTGCCGGCGGCGATCGGCACGACCTTCTCCGCTGCCTTGTGGATGACGCCAGTCGCGGCGGACGGCTCCAGCGTCTGGATGATCTCGCCCTTGACGGCAGTTGCCGCGTCCTCGCGCAAGGCCGGGATGCCGACCTCGACGCCGCCGTCCTTAGGAGCGATGGTGGGCGTCGGGATTTGAAGCACGGGGTCGGTCGGAGGAGCCACTTGCTTACCCCGATGGATCTTGTCCTCGGGGTCCGGGATCTTGGGGTTGGGGGAGGCGTCTCCTCCCGAGCCGTTCGTCAGGGGAGAGCAGAGGCGCCGCGCCAGCGCCGCCGCCGCGGGAGAGCTGGGGTGGCAGGCGAAGCGTGGAGCGAGCTTCGACGTGAGGAGGCGGGTGCAGAGGGGGCGGGCGGTTGCTAGAGCGGCGGCGGCGGCGGCTTGTGCAGCCCGTTTGGAGGCGGCCATGGTCGCCCGCCGCTCCGCACCGGCCGCGTGACCTAGGCGAGTGATGGGATGGGCGGCCTGTGAGCGAGCATGAAGAGAAAAGGTTGCGGGTTGGTGGGGGCGTGGCGACGTGTGTCCGGGCCGATGGGTAGTATCGGTATTTCACCCTGGCGTCCGCTTCTCCCCAGCTCTCCTCCTCAAACTCCGAACTGATCAGAATTCAAACGTTCCCAGGATCATGTACAAAGCGTGTATATCGATCAGATTTGTGTTCTCCAGCTTGGATAAATAATTTACTCCCTCCCTCCGTAAACTAATATAAGAGCGTTTAAATCATTACAGAAGTAGAGGTAGTACATGAGAAGCTCGACCGCATGCGTAGAGCATTCCAAGATTGGGATCAAAGAGTGTTGAAGAAGCCCAAAAAAGAGATTGAGAAAAGCACACACGGAACTTGGAAAAATAATTACTAGTCCCATCCCTGATGAGAGTGAAGAGGAAGGGGAAAGAACTATCCGAATTGTTGAATATCTACTGGAACTATCCGGTGGTCGTAAAGGAGCAGGTCTGGTAGGAGGCGGGAGCGGCCATATTCGATCTCCTCACGGTGGGCGCGCCCGCTCACCAACACTGGCGGGATTGGCACCAGATCCGTGAAGAGATGCTAATTGTTGGGGAGGTGGGCATCTCCCCACGGCAGGGTGTCGCCGTCTCCCAACAACGCCTGCAGATGTTGGCGCCCATGTTGGGGCGTCTGCGCTGCGGGGTGGCTGCAAGCGCGATGGCAAACGCGGGTTGTGAGGGTTGCGCAGACCTGGTGGAGCTACAGCATGCGGAGGAGGAGGCGACCTCATGGCCGTGCTTCTCGTTGCTGATCGTCCAATGCCAACCCATGGCGCCGACGATGTGTTGGGAGTGGGATACGCCAGCGGCAAGGGTTTGCTCGCTCGTTTCGGGGTTCGAGGAGGCAGCGGGGCTCGAACGTGGAAGCAGTGGACTGGCCGGTCCACGGCTTCCAATTAAGAAGGACGACCACCGAGGCAGCTGGGTAGCTGATAGCCGAGGCCCGCCACGCGTGCGCAGATAATTTGGGCATGGAGGTAGGTGGAGGGCCGCCACGCGTCCCCGAGGCAGTCGAGAAGCAAGCGCACTTCCGTCCGTTCACTGTCCGCGTCCAGCAATTTTGCTCTGAAAATAGAACGGGTCGGACATGAAGTGGACAAAATTTACGGATACGGCCACGCGTTGGGTCGTGGCGTGTATTCATTTGGGTCTAAACGAATGCACACGGACCAGATGGGACGCACGTTGGAGGTGCCCTTAGAGCATCTTGAGCCACGTACCTCTAATTCGACCCCTCAAACCCCCGCGAACGCGCCCGGTCAGTGATCGGGCGTGTCCGTTTTGACTCCCTACTTTTTCGTCCGCACAGCCACACTTTTCATATATTTTTTCTCATATGTCCGATCATTTGCACGTGATTGGCGAAGAAAAAGAGAGAGAAAGAAAAGGATGGATAAAGAAAGAAAAAAAGGTTGTTCGGGTATAGGTAGTGCCGGGCGCGGCCGCAAGTCCTCATATCGTCCTCATATTTGAGAAGGATATGAGGGTGCCGGTCAGGGCATTTGAGACGAATATGACGGGTCTGGTTAGATCGCGTGACCGATCATTGGCCCTGTTTGGATTGATGGGTTAGAGTTAGTTTTGGTTAGTTTGGACTCAACTAACTCAAAAACATCCAAACGGGAGGGTTAGTTTGGGTTAGATGCATCTAACCCAGCCAAAAAATCTAACCCACCCAAGAGGTGCTTATTTGGGTTAGTTCTTCTCGGAACCACTAAAAAACATATTTTTCTCTCGCTCTTGCCGCAGCAGACCCCTCATCACTTCCTCGAAGCTTCACGTCCTCTTCCTCCCTCCCTCTCGCACCGCCCGTGAAGGCGTCTCGACGTATCAGCGCTCCATCTAACCCTGCCATCCAAACACATCTTTGCCTAGAGTTAGTTCAGGGTTAGTTTAGGATTAGAATCTAACTCTAACCTCTAACCTAGTTAGAGTATCCAAACAGGGCCATTGACCGACCTACCTGCTCGGACGTTGGAGACAAGTGTGAGGGGTCCAGTTGTAGATGCTCTTGCACTGGAGACACGACAGGAGCTTCACCAGGACTTGCAGCAACTCGTGGAAACGAAGCCAAACGAAAACCGAGAGGAGACCAGGGGAGAACTGGTATTTTGTGGGACCGCATAGCAGCTTGATTGCTGCTGCTGCTGCTACCGCTGCCCATCTCTGCGTCCTCTGGTTTCGTGGCGCCAGGGTCACCCCCTCCTCTGTGTTCCTCGCTCTCCGTGCCTCCGTTGGGTGCCAGCCAGCCAACCATGTCCTGCTTTTACCGCTACCGGAGACCGGGTTTATTTAGAACTTTTTTTCCGTTCGTGCGATGTACTACTATACCATACGTGGGTGCGGTGCATGCACCGATGAATTGCAGGAGGTGATAGCTAGTGTCCGGATAGCGGAACGAAGGATGGACCGGTTGTTTGAGAAGGAGCGTCGAATTGCCCAAGCAGTCACGCACCGCGGTCTCGTCTCTGGCGATCAGGTGGACAGGCGAGTACCAGTGCGCGTCGCACCGGCATTGCTTTGCCCGCTTTTCCCGGCGCAGCGCGCAGCGAGCAGCCGGAGCAGCTGCATGCATGCATGGCGGGGCCCGCGGCGTAAAAGGCAAAGCCTAGGCGCACGTAAACCGCCCGCTCCCCGGCTGGCACGTGAGCGGCGTGCGATGGGACTTCCAATTTTCTCGAGTGCTAGGAACGGAATCACGAGGAATTTTAAAAAGTATACACCTTAAATTCTGAAATTTTATCAACAAACAAATACGCCTTCCAATTTAGGAGTTGAGGGTTCGAAGATATTGGAGAGGAGCTTGAGCAGGGTGGGTTGGGTGCAAATCACCGGGTGCTGGCAGCAACGCGTGGGGAAGGAAGCCAAAAAGCCAAAACAAAACAAAAAGGAGACCAGGGTGGGTGATCGGGGGACTGGTACTTTGTGGGACCGCACATCAGGCTGATTGCTGCCCCCTCTCCGCGGCCTCCATTGGATTTGGATGGCATGCCAGCCAAGTCCGGCCTGCTTTTTACCCGAGACCGGAGTTACTATTTTGAACATGTTTTTTCATTCTTGTCTGCGATATGCTAATGTGGATGCGGTGCATGAACCGATGGTCTTGCACGTGGTATGGTAGCTAGTATCTGGATGGTAGAAGGAGGATGAATCGTATGCACCGCCACGATCACACCCACCCAACCGCATCACGCATCAGGCACGCTCACGGTGCGGTGCACGCACAAATCGCTCAGGCACGCATCCATCCATCCCTCCCTCCATCTCTGGCCGCACGTTCGTAGCCCGGGTCTCCCTCCCCCTCTGGCCGTTGATGGGCCTCTAACCCCTCGTTGGTTACCCCAAGTGGAAGGTGAAAGATGCAGTGTTGTGGAAGTGTTTTCCCTTAGTAAAGATGCCAAGGATCGAATCCCCAGAGACTCCTAGGTTCAACAAGTAGGTGTCAACTACTAACGGCGTCAGATATTAGCAATCAACGTGGACCTGCACACAGATACAAATAACTTTGCTCCCAACGAGTACAGAGAGGTTGTCAATCCCTCCGGCCTTGTAGTTCACAAAGGATTAAACGCAAATGATAGTAGTGATAGATAGTGTTTTGCAATAGTAAATAATAGCGAAAAGTAAATAGCGGATGTGATCAATGATGGTAATATGGACCGAAGTCTCATGATGTTCACTAGCGATGTCTCTCTCCCAAAAGACGATAAAACAGCTATGTGAGGTAAACGAATTACAGCTGGGCAATTGACAGGACCACGAACGCAAACCAATGCTGACTACATTGCAAGAAAGGTTGAGGTTCAAAGCATGGGCGGTACGCCAAAGTAAGTAGACCGAAATCCATCAATATCTACTACTAATCATCCACCTTGAGATATCTATCCAAAACATCTCGCTGGTATTAAGTTGCGAGCCCCACCCATAGTGTAAACTCAAAGCAACAGACAACTGCATTAAAAGAACTTTGTGTAAAGTAAACAATCCTTGCACCCGCGGGCACAAGCACCGTTGTTTTCCCCCTTGTGACAACAGCACATCCCCTAGACTCATGTTTCTGTCACTCAAGCTAGTCATCGAGGGGCATGAACCCACAATCAAGCATAACGTTCCCTCTTGGAGTCACTACGTATTACTTGGCCAAAGCAATAAATAACAACAGAGAACATGCAAGAATTACTTATGAACATAAATATAAAAGAGGTAGATCAAATATATTACTCAATCACCATCTGAACATAATCTCATAATCCATCGGATCCCAGCAAACTCATCATAGCAACAGCATAAGGATTACATATGTGCCTCGATCATGTAGGGCAGCTCATGAGGACTAATTAGTGAAGCACAAGAACAGGAGAAGAACATCACATAGCTACTGGTCATGGACTCATGGTCCAAGGGAGACTACTCACAACTCATCCGGGAGGCGTCCATGGTGGTGGAGAAGCTCCCGGTGGTGATCCTCCCCTCCGGCAGGGTGCCGGGAAGAGTTCTCCTGGTGCTCCCGATCTTGGAAGCGGCGGCGGCGGCGGAACAGAGATGAGATCGCGAAAAAGAGTTCCCGTCCCGAGGGTTTCGAGGGACGCTCTAAATATATGCCAAAGGGGGGCACCAGACGGGCTTCGGGGGGCCCAGGCGCCCCCCCGGCGCGGCCCAGGGGGGGCGCGCCGCGAGGGCGCCTGGAGCCCTGGTGCCCCCCCCCCCCCCGGCTGTACTTCGGGCGCAGGGTAGGTTCCGGAACGCTGATTTTTTATATAATTTTTCTGGATTTTTCCTGACAGTTCTCGTAACGTGAAAACCTGAAATACAAAATCAGCCGAAAACAGAAACTGGCACCGGGGTGCACTGGATTAGTAGGTTAGTCCAAATATGATCAAAAGTGTATGGAAGTGTATGAATATCATAGCAATATCACCCAAAAGTGGCATGGAGCAAGCAGAAATTATAGATACGTTTTGGACGTATCAGCCGCACCGCAGCCTTGGCATTGCTTTGCCACTTTTCCCGGAGCATGCATGCATGGAGGGCGGGTGTGGCGGAAAGCAGAGCTGAGGCGCACGTAACCGTCGTGCCCTCTTGAGCAGCTCCGCGAGTGCCCGCTCGACGCGTGGCCTGATTGCACATGAGCGGCGTGGGATGGGACGGCGCGAGGGGACGGTCGTTGTGGAGGCAGCGTCCGTTGGCAAATTTGACTATTTTGACCTGTTGCTGCAAACAATTCACAGAATGAACTGCCCGTGAAACTATTTCATAGGCACAACCTTTTTTTGTAGCGCCTGCCACGACGGCGCTGCACCCTACTGTGCAGCGCCTGCCGCGGAGGCGTTGCACGCGTATCCATCGTGGCAGCCCCCGGGCCCGCACCCCGCCGTGCAACGCCTCCCAGCTAGGCGCCACACAATGTAATGTGCCGCGCCTCCGAGCCAGGCGCTGCACTATGACTTATCCATCGGCTGCTTTCTTGATCTGGGCACGCTATGAACACAAATGGTATTAACGTGTTAGGCAAGCAAAGATGTAAATAGTGCGAATGGAAAAGAGTAAAGGGCAAATACCACAAAGTTCATCATTGGGCCTGCAGGGATCACTGAGTTGCCTTTCCGGACTAATGCGTTGTACTCGTGCTGGGCTATATCATCGAATACGGTGGGATCTTCCAAAATCTCCTCAGCATACGCCGGCTTGCATACCTCCACACGGGTTCTTGCAAGGAACCATGTGAGATAGTTGTTGAACGCAAACGGGAAGTGCTCACGAAGCGGGGCTCCTTTGTTGCGCCTAGCTTGATCAACACTATACTGTCACTGCACAACATACTTCCTGTGATGCTTGGCCCAGTCCTTGATCTTACGCTGTTTTTTCCTATCCAACCTGGAAGTGAGAAACATACTATTAGAACCATCGATGAGGCCGACAAGCAGCTAGGTGCTCAAGGTTAGTTATATCTTACGCGTGTAGCTGTCGATCCGTGTCCTCCCAATCCGGCGGGTGTGTCTGGAACAAACCAAACTGGCGGTACACCCGATGTGGCAGGTGAACCTCGACCGCCCAGTTGCATATGAGTGGACACCGCATATGCCAGAGTTCCCTATCCCTACTGCACATCCGATTCAGCGCAAACTCCATAGGGTTCCCAAAACTCTCTGCACTTCCATACGGTTCCCATACAACCTGCAAAAGGGGATAAAATGCAAAATTGATATCTAGTTAAGATATAAGCATGATAATAACTTATGCAATATCGACTCACCTGCTCAGCCGTGATCGCATCCATCTCGCTCCTGTAGAGCTTGTACATGACCGATGGATCATCCGTCATCTCATTTAACACATCCCAGTTGTAAGCCCAAGTGGGGAGCCGTAGTGGGTCCTGTTTCTCGTCCCAAGGATCGTACTTCACGGTCTTCGGTCGTCCAACCAGCAAACGCTCCCAGCTCCATATGGAAAGTGCGAGCAAACAACCACCGATACCTCCAGATAGCCTGCAACTGGCTTCGTCCAACTGCACATAAAAAAGAACATGATTGAATTAACAGCAAGATCGCATTTAGCATGTACCAATGAGGTGAAATATAAACAACTTCATACCTGTCTGTACAAGTAAGCCAGTGTCGCCGAACCCCAACTCCATTTGCTATCGAAGACGGTCAACGCCTTAAGCCACATCCATGGAGCATTCTTGCATGTGCCATCAGCAAACATAGTCCTGGATATCACATACCACATGTAGACACGAGCATGTGTCTTCACCGTGTCCTCATCAGCCTCCAAAGGGCAAGAACCAAAGTGCGTAGTAATCCAGGTGTAAGGGGCACCGGCTGCGACTCTTTCCTTCTTCTTGCCTTCACCTTCTGGTTCCTGAGGCTCTGGAGGAACTACCGATAAGGGCATGCATCTGCTCGCGCCACCCATCTGAATCAGTGCTCATACATAAAGGAATGCCATCGACAGGAAGGCCGGTGATCATTGTTATATCTTGAAGCGTCACCGTCATCTCCCCGGTCCGCAGATGGAAACTGTGCGTCTCCGGCCTCCAGTGATCAATGAGCGCGGTGAGTGCCGGACCATTGTTGGGTGGCGTCGACCGACTGACCAACTGAATGAAAGGGAGAAGTCCCGTCTCCCTAACATACGGTGTGTAGCGCTCATCATAGCGCATCCACCCAAGGTTGACTCTGTGAGCCCGAAGCTTCAGAGGTGCAAGCTCCTACAAGCAAAACAAATAAATCATTAAATCTGGGGTATGTGTTTGAAAAATAACGAAATAATTAACACCGGCAACTTTCATTATTACCCGTTGATCCACGGACATAGCGTAAGACCGGTGTTGTTTGTCCCAGTGATCATCGAGAAGCCAATCCATCATCCTAACCATTTGAATTTTTTTGAAAAAAGGTATTCAACACGATTAACTTTTGAATACACAAAAATGAAACTACGGCTACATGCAAAATTTGAAAAAATGCTTTCTTCTCAAACCATATAAATAACATCATCCTATGAATACAAAATAACTAAACTAAGCCTACTTGAATACTAACAACACTAACATAATCCTCCCCCTCTCTTAAATTCATCTAACTCATCTAAAATAACATCTAATACCATCTAACATAGTGTAGGTTTCCAACATAGAAGAGTTTTTTTCAATACATATTAACTACACTAAGGTTACATATATCTTATAGATCATCTACAAATCATAAATCCCACATATGCAAGATTCTAATCTAATCAAAAAAGGATTACACAAATCTTCAAAAAAAAAGAAAATGTATGGATAGAAAGAAGGGGATCGGATGAGTGTACCTTGTAGGATCGAAGGGTGAAGAAATCCACGGACAAAACCCTCATATCTGAAGCTTTTTGGGATTGAGATTGAGAGAAGGGGAGGAGAGGATCCAGCAGCCGCCGGTTGATACGTCTCAAACGTATCTACTTTTCCAAACACTTTTGATATTGTTTTGACCTTATTCTTACATGATTTGAGCTAAACTAACCCGGACTGACGCTGTTTTCAGCAGAGCTGCCCGTATGGTTTTATTGTGTGCATGAAAACGGATTTTTAGGTATCTCAGAAAAATCCACGAAAAATCACAGAAAATCCACGCACCCGAAGGAACCCGGAGCCAGAAGAGGGACCAGAGGGGGGGCCAGGGGGGCCCAGGCGCCCTGGTGGCGCGGCCCAGCCCCTGGCCGCGTCGGGGGGTCGCCTGGGTGGGCCCCACCTCCCCTGGTGCCCTACTTCGACTCGTATTTTAGCTCGTGACGGAGAAACCCCAGATCAGAAGTTCTTTTCGCAGTTTTCGTCACGGAGACGCCGCCACCCTCTGTTCTTCTTCGGGAGGGCTAATCTGGAGGCTGATTTGGCCTCCGGTGAGGGGAGATCGTCGCCATCGTCATCACCATCACCACTCCATCATCCCTCTATGACTTCTCCTTCCATGTGTGAGTAATCCCCTGCTGTAGGCGAAGGGGATGGTAGGGATTGGATGAGTTAGATCATGTAATAGTTTGTCAGATCGTTGGGGGCATGTTGCCTATCATCTACTATGGTGTTTATCATCTTTGCTTCAACTTGTTATGCTTAATGCTTGACACTTAGGGCCCGAGTACCATGATTTCAGATCTGAACCATATGTGTTTGCATGAATATATTTGTGTTCTTGATCCTATCTATGAGTTGTTTGCACCTATTACGGTTCGGAACCGGCGATCCCAAAAGTGACAGCTTGGGACACCAAAGGGGATGGTCCGTAGTTTGAGGATTACATGTATGCATTGAGTTCATTGCTTTGTTCCGGTGCTCTTTGACAGGAGCACCTTAATCTCCATAAGTTTCTTTTGGCCCCGTTCGTAGCGGGATGGTAGGACAAAAGATGTTGTGCAAGTTCTTATTGCAAGCACGTACAACTACCTACGAGATACATGCCTAATGTTTGATATTTGCCTAGATGATCATTACTTTTCCGTGTGCCGTGCCCCAAGTTAGAAACATGATATATCTCATCCATGCAGCGCCCAACCATCCATCTCCCTAGCCTACAGTGTTTTTAATCCTGCTTGTCACTGGTTGCTACTTTCGCTATTTAATCTCGTTATTTGCTTTTGCTGTTTACTTTTACTATCACCATCATCACTATCATATCACTGTTACCACTTATCTTTTGTTGCAAGTAAGTATATTTCAGGTGCGGTTGAATTGACAACTCAACTGTCAAATCTTATAAATACTCTTTGGCTCCCCGTGTGTCGAATCAATAAATTGGGTTATTCTTACCCGCGAAGACTATCTCGATCCCTTACGGTTGAGGGTTATCACCGGTGTAACTGCAAGGGGTGGGGATTGGGCCTGCGTGCGGCGATTGGATAAGTCATAGTGCAGCGCCTGGCTCGGAGGCGCTGCACATTACATTGTGTGGGGCCTAGCTGGGAGGCGTTGCACGGCGGGGTGCGGGCCTGGGGGCTGCCACGGTGGACAGGCGTGCAACGCCTCCGAGGCAGGCGCTGCACAGTAGGGTGCAGCGCCGTCGTGGCAGGCGCTACAAAAAAAGGTTATGGCTGTGAAGTAGTTTCGTGGGCAGTTCATTCTGTGAATTGATTGCAACAACAGGTCAAAATAGTCAAATTTGCCGCGTCCATTCCTGACTCTCCCATTCCAAAAAAACATCATCAGGGAAGAAAAGATGAAAACGTCTAGAGTGCATGAGAGCAACTTCAACGGGCCGATCCAAACGGACAACAGTTTTGTTCGTTTTTTTGTCCGTTTTGGTCAGTCCAGCGGATACGAACGTCTGCTTTCGCTTTTGGGTCGGTGCATGCGCCCAATGCTGACCCGACCTTTTGTGACGACGCGAGAAAAAAAAAAGAATACAAGCATTTTTACAATAAAATTAACATTAATTAAACATTAAAGCCGGCCACGAAGGCCGGCGAGAGTCCACGCGTCCATATTTGCATTAAGGAAAATTAAAAAACATACTAAACTACGAGGCAGCGTGTTGCCCTAGGCGTCGTTGTCGTCCTCGGGGACCGTGAAGTCGATGAGCGTCGGCGCAGGGCTGGCCCAGGGAACATCGTGTTGACTCATGGGTTGCCGTCGCGGCCTGGCGCACCTACTCCTCGACCTCGCGTTGCTCGTCCTCGGCGTTGCGCTCGAGCATCTCGAGGTATTCGCTGTGGCAGCGCTCCTCGGCCAGCCGTCGCTGGCGCCAATGTTCGAGGTACGCCGCCTCCTACGCCGACATCGCCCCCATCCAGACCAGCGGCGCACTGACCCACTTGCGCACTACTCTCGTCCAGGAGTAGCGCTCGAAGGGGACCGGATCCGACTCGGCTTTGACCGGGGACGACAGGGCCACCCGCGGCACGACGCAGTCGCCCGCAGCAGAGAGGGCCATGGCCTTCGCCATGGCCGCCTCGTACGTCGCCTCCTCTTCCATCCTACGACGCTCGTCCTCCTCGCTCTCCCAGTAGACCGCCACAACGGCATCCTGGTAGGCGGCTTCCGCCGCAGCGGCCTCGCGGACGACGAGCGGGGGCGGCGGCACGCTGCGGTTGACTTCGCGAACGCCACGTCGCCTCGCCTCCTCGTGCTCGAAGGCGAACCATCGAGCCCAGTTGGGCGAGTGAGAGGCGTACCCGTCGTTGCGGCGCTGCTCCGACGTAAGCAGCGCCCACTGGCACCGCACCTCCTCCGTGTGTGCCCTAGCCAATCGTGGCACCGCCGGCACTGGGATCCTCTCCGGATTCAGGTGCCAGTCGTGCGGCAGGGTGGCGGTGGGGTACGGGAGAGGTACGCGGTGCTGCCAGTGCCACTCTGCCTGGTGCACTGGCACGTTGACGCGTTGCCTCGGTCGGCGAGCTGGCGCCGACGAAGGCAGGATGAACTCGGAAGGAAAAGGAATGGCGGGGCCCTTGCCCTTGGACTTGCTGCTACCGGCGCCGGAGAAGAGCCCCATCAGGCTTCACTAGGGTGGCTAGGGTTTGCCGCCGACGGGAGAACAGAGTGTGGCTAGATGGGGATTGTGGCTGGCTGGAAGCGGATGAGGACGGCCCCGTCGCACGGGCGGCTAAAAAAGGGACGACCGCCGTCGCTGACGCGTGGGCCCGGGGTCATAAATTAAGCTGACTAGGCTGACCACTGGCAGTTGGATGACCGCCAGGTGGGGACGTGACACACACTGAGAAGGCACGTGTGGCGACCGTTCTGTATCCGCGCCGACGCATTTGGGGCGCAAATTTGAGCCGCAAATGCGTCGGCACGGACGCGAAGCGGGCTCGATTTGGGTTTGGGTCGGCGCATTGGGCCTCCTCTTTTGTCCATGCCAACCCAAATGGAGGCAGGCAGACGAAATGGGTCGCCCCATTGGAGTTGCTCTGAGACCGTTTGTGTGCAAAAATGTCCTGAATTAGTCCAACTTCAACTCACGATCCCAAACAGATGTCTGTTTTGTTCGCTTTTCGTTCATTTGGGGATGACAATGGGTGTGCGTTCGTTCGGATGCGCCAGGCATGCGCCCAACACGCGACCGCATCTCGTCCGTTGTGCATGCAAACACGAAAAAATAAGCAAAGGGACATAGCTAAAATAGCTACAACCGCGTTCACGTTAGTTCATCCCGACCGGCAACATAGCCAGCGGCCTACAAATCACCCAAGTTTTGCGCCGGCAACAAAGCCGGCGGCTAGCACACCAGCCAACCTTCAAAATGGACGGACATCGTGGCCGAGGTCTCACCTAGTTCAGGTCGTCACGGGCAAACATCTCCTTCTATCATTTCGCGAACCAAGCCATGAGCACCCAACAATGCATGAGAGTGAACAGCTTGTTCTCGTGTGGGCCTTGAAAGCTTCTAAAGATTGAAATGCCTACACATGAAACATGCAACCACAAATTGTAACATGGAAGAACACACAATGCATAAAACAAATTTTGCATGACAACATGAAAGGTTACAAGACGAAAGATTCATACCACGTCGTCATTGCCTAGACCACTCACGTGACGGGCTTGAACGCTCTCAAGGGTGGCACAATACTTGTTGCACTCTTCTTGGATGAATTCCCATCTCTTTTGGATTGAATTGATGCCACGGTTGCTCGCAAATTGGTAGGGGGTGATGTCTACACACGCTTCTATTCTTGTAGACTATGTTGGGCCTCCAAGCGCAGAGGTTTGTAGGACAGCAGCAATTTCCCTCAAGTGGATGACCTAAGGTTTATCGAACTCAGGGAAGTAGAGGTCGAAGATGGTCTCTCTCAAGCAACCCTGCAACTAAGATACAAGAAGTCTCTTGTGTCCCCAACACACCTAATACAACTAGGAGTTGTATAGGTGCACTAGTTCGGCGACGAGATGGTAAAATATGGATGATAGGAGTGGTAAAGCAAAGTAATATAAATCTGTAATAAAAAGTGCAGCAAGCAAACAAGTGGTAAACGTGGGCACAAATGGTATTGCAATGGTGGAAACAAGGCCTAGGCTTCATACTTTCACTAGTGGCAACTCTCAACAACGTTAACATAATCGAATCACATGATATTTCCCATAATGGAGACGCACTCGGAGGTCATTCCTTGGTGGTCAAGAGAGGACGAGAATTATGTAGGGCTACAAAAGCACACCTCTAAGTTCGTAGTTCTCAATCTATGGATTTCCCAATGTCACCGCGGCCATCCAAAGAGAGTACCACAATCACCACAACATATCTCAAGGATAGTCAAAGACAAGCACCAAGAGACTCTCAATCTTCAATCAACACACAAAAGAGGAAATTACTCATGAAAATATTCTTCTAATCCATGTCCAATAGACCGCTGTCACCTTGGTCTCGGGGATTATACTAGATAAAGACAAGTGAGTACATCAATCCAATACATAGAGGAAGGGGAAATATCATGGGATCACCCTAGATTAACATAGCCTATGATCACAACGAAGATCACATCATGGGAGAGAGAATTGACCACATAGCTACTGGTAGAAAACCTCAGCCCCGAGGAGGAACTACTCCCGCATCATGGAGGGAGGAAGCAACGTCGATGGAGATGAATCCGGGGGCACTTCCCCGTCCCAGCAGGATGCCGGCACAGGAATCCTGGTCCCCCGAAACTTGGTGGCGATGGCGGCGGAGATCGGAATTGCTTCTGGAGAAAAGGGCTCTGGAATCAGGGTTTCTGCGACGGGAGATAAATATATGCCAAAGGGGGTCACCAGAGGCGGAGAGGGGGGCCCAGGCGCACCCCTAGGCGGCCAGGGGTGGGGCCGCTTGGGCTGGCCGCCTGGGCTGCCCCTGGTTCCCCTCTGGCCCCACTTCTGGCGCGTGGAAGCTTCTGGAGCGCTGATTTTTTATATATTTTTCCCGCAATTTTTCTGGCAATTTAAGTAATGGGAAAACCTAAAATACAAAAACAACAGAAAACAGAAACTGGCACTGGGGTGCACTGAGTTAATAGGTTAGTCCAAATATGATCAAAAGTGTATGAAAGTGTATCAAAAGCATAGCAATATCACACAAAAGAAGCATGGAGCAACCAGAAATTATAGATACGTTTTGGACGTATCAACAACCCCAAGCTTAATTCCTGCTCGTCCTCGAGTAGGTAAATGATAACAAGCATAATTTCTGTGGTGACATGCTACCAAAGAGTCTTTCACAATCACATGACAAATGCTTATTGAGATAATGAATCTTTAGTAATTAAGTTGCCTCATGAGAATATCAAAAAGAACTAAAAGTTTACAATATGATACTGAAACACCCAATAGATTTGTAGTGAGCATGGTGTGCAAACATGACAAAGTGATACCTCGCTTGCCTCCTTTAGTGAAGCAAAACATAAATGCCGGAGCACCTCCGAAGTTTAAGTGACGACTAGATACAATAATTTCAGAATAAGCGATATCACAATCATGCAGAAGACAATGGTACTTTGGGACAATGCACATTACACTCAGAATGACAATTATGCTCTCCTAGTTGGTGC
This sequence comes from Secale cereale, assembly GCA_902687465.1. Taxonomy (NCBI): domain Eukaryota; kingdom Viridiplantae; phylum Streptophyta; class Magnoliopsida; order Poales; family Poaceae; genus Secale; species Secale cereale. The sequence continues at coordinate 37,899,846 of LR738711.1, forward strand.
TTTGAAGAAAGAAGGTGGAGACTCTCGAACCGTGGAATTTGATGGCGAGGTTGAAAACCCGTGGTTGGAAGCAAAGACTAAACATGTACCAGAGCTCTTGGTTTTGAAAACAGAGGTAAAAATGATTTTTGGGAGGTGCATATTTCGTCAACGAATGTTAGTAGACAACCCAATCACTTCTCGAACTGGACAAGTTTCGAGGAACGGCTCCCGCACGGGGACGATCACATCCCCTTAATCTCCTTTGTTTATCACTGCCAAAAGTTTTTTGATTTCTCATGAACAAAGCGTGAAGGAGGGTTTGTTTGTTGTATTATCTTTTATGAGCCGGGCGCACTCATGCCAGTTCCTCCTCGTATTAGGGGTTTGCAGATTAGACATGCAATCCCG